>JARHVA010001071.1:2790000-3427500 GCA_037957365.1 Torreya grandis | reverse complement strand
TGTGCCATAGATCGTTCTGATGTTGTAGTGTGTTGATACATAAAGATCCTCCTAATCTATTGGTTCCATGAATACTCTTTGTAGATAGGTGGCATAGCCTTTGTTAGAACCATTGCCTCATATAAACAATGGTAGTAAGTAATATCATCCTTCACATGTAAGACATCATCCTTCATGCATAAGGCATCATCCTTGACCATAATCATGTAGGTCATTGCTCTAGACATACCCTGAACAAATATCACATGTTGAGCCTCATTTATCTCCCCATAAAACCTTTGAATATCACTATGAACTCCATTTGGCTCACCCATAACTACTAGTAGCTCTGCATCCTGCACTATCAACTATGCTTGAAATCATATCAATTAATCCTACAGACTTGTCAGTTAAGTAACCTATCCTCTCAATATGGTGATATCTAAACCTTGGGTTGTGATGATGCCTTATAACCTAGTAGTCTCTCCTTGGCCCATAGTTGAACTCATAGCCCAACCATATCTTGTTCTAAGCCTCCAATCTTTTATAAATGTGTTGTGATATCATATTGTAGCCTATCAATAAGTTCCTGATCATCTATGGATCTCCCTATGCTAGAAGTCTCAACATTCCCTGTCCCTATCATGGAGGTCCCAACCTCCCATGTACCTATAACATCACCCTTACCATAGGTCCCAACCTCTCCCATATTTGTATCATGTCCTAAGGCATCACCTACTACCTTAGGCATATTTATATCTATTAGAGGGGCCTATCCCCCATCTCCATTCCCATACTTATCTCCATCACCACCCTATATAAATGGGATATGTAAAGGCTATTGTGTTATATACTGCATAGGCATCTTAATAACCTTTTATTTTGGTTGTTTCTCTATAAATTGAATAATATGTAGGGGATGGCCTATGGTATTACCTATTATATAGGATCTTATCCCTATATTTATGCCTATGCTTAACCCACATCCCTCCTCTATCGTACTCTCCTATGCTACCCTAGCTATCGGGGCCAAAGTCTCCTCAATCAGATGGGCTGAAAGCCTACCCACCATGTTGTATAGGCATATGTCATGATAGAATTAGTAGCCCCACTTGCATAAGCCCATACTATGGGTTGTACCATATTAAAATATGTATGTCCTAGGCTCTTGGTATTGGTAGCCCCCACTCTTTGATATTTTATGTGACATGTACAAAAAAGTGGGGCCCATTTGACACATCTTTTTGGAATCCAAACTATCATTGCATGTGATCTAGCCTATACCTCTCAATAATAAATTCATGACAACCTATGATGCAGTAGGGTGTCAACATTTATTGGAACATAAATTCATCCTTTATCCATCCAAATTGCATTGTTATGTATGGCCACAAGATAAATTCACCATCTACCATCTCATCAATGGCTCACCTATAAAATTATAAATATTCTTGGTGGCCTCCTAGCCTCGCTCCCTTATGAATCCAACCATAAGCCAAAAAATCCTTAGGCCCCCTCTAGAACTGTTGCCCAACTGGTCACTCTATAGCGATGTGCTCCAAGTTTCAGAGTTGGATAAAAGTAATATGTATGATACTATAGTCTCCTTAATAAGTGATCATGTGTAGGTCACATTAGAGATGATCTAATATTGCAAGACCCCATGCAAAGTGAGTGGTGTAATCAAGCATGTCTCAGACTAATCCTATAAGCCTGATCTAAAATAATCATCTATTCTTATCAGATAGAATGAGGCCACTAAAAAGAACCATCAATATTAATACCTCTTAGGGCATGAAACCCTATGTTAGAGGTGGTGTTTCTCTCAAAAAAATCATTAGAGTCTAAACTAGGTCCTCCAAAGCATCAATATCAATAGACCCCTCTATAATCACAAGATCCATCATACCAATCATATCCTCCAATAACACTATCCTACCCTCTAGCATCCAATTGATTCATCAACCCTGAATAGGCACTCATAAAATGTTGTGCACATCTGCTAGGGTCATGGTGGCCTCTCTATTAGGTAGGTGTAAAGTACAAGTCTTTGAAATCTAGTGTTCTACTAGCATTGACAAATACAAAGGATCCACTTGAATCATTGGAAATCGGAATATATGTCACAAATCCACTATATCTAAGATCCCTACAATCTAATATGTCATGATCTTGGGCCGGCATAGTACCCACGATTGTCGCTCACACACCATCACAACTCTTACATGCTCCTGTGTAACACAAACCAAATAGAATCAAGTTAGTCACTTATCTATTTTTATTCTCGTTGATCAATTTATGATTTTATTTTATTTTTGGGCTTAGAGTTATATTCTTCTATCTTAGTTTCCCCTTTCTCTTGTCCCATTTTTCATATTTGGCAACCTCATTATTTTCCTTGGCAACTTCAACATTTTATGGAGTGTCTTTGCTACTCTGCAGAGTGATCCTATCATTTTCCTTTTCAGGTCCATATCTTTGCTATTACATAAGTCGATCCCATCATTTGGCAGGATGGCCTTTCTATTTATAGTGAAATCACCAATTTTGTATCATTTGTGTTTGTTAGGTGATTTCACTATTTGACTAGTGATGTAACTCCCAAAATTTCATCTGGATAAAACCCATAAAAACACTAACATTTTTTTTAAATTAAAATTTCTAAGAGTATATTAATTGCACAACTAGGCTAAGTCCATATGCCACTACGTTAAACTGGTTATGCTTTACTATAAAGGTTTCACTAACCAAGCAAATAAATTAATTATACATTAAAAACATGGTTTCATAAATGATACGTTAAGCAATTAATAATCATTATTTATAAATACTTCAATATTTATTACATTATTAAAAAAAATTAATAAAAATTACATTAATTCAACTATTAAGGTGTCGTTAAGTGTGTTTTAATAAAATATTTAAATAGTCTTTAATAATTATCATTTATAACCAAATAATTAAAAGACACCTTATAAAAAAATCAAGGAAGACGGATGATTATTTCAACTTACAAAGATGTATTCATCCAAATAAGATAAATAATTTCAAGTAAATAAATCCAAAAATAACTCTAATAAATTAATTGATTAATAATTAATTCAGAATTTAATATAAAAATTAATACATATTTGTTCCATTTAAATTACCCACCGGTAATAAAATTATCAAATTTCATTTACGAATTATTATTTATGTTAATAATTAAATATTATTTATCACTAAAAATTAAATAAAACAATTTTATTTAATTATTAATGTAAGAGGGTTAACGTGAAACAATTAAATAAAATACATTTCAACCTTTCGATTTAATGCATTTCAAGAAAAAATAATTAATTTATAATGATAAATTAAAACTAATTCATTAATTCCATGTAAATCACGGAATAAATTTAATTAACTTTACAGAAGCTCAAGATAATCTATTGCTTACCTGCTTATTTTTATTTTCATTTATTTTTAATTAAATGTATATATGTTCATATATATATTTATATATATACATATATATTCTTAATTTCTTACATATATTATGCTGATTATTCCTTAAATACAAATATGTATTTATAATGAATATATATTGTATATATATTTATTTTAAATATATACACACATAAATTCTAAAATATATATTTTTTATAATATATAACAAATATACTTACATACATATTTATTTATTTATTTATAATAACATATATATATATATATATATATATATATATATATATATATATATATATATATATTATTTTATTTTATCACGGCCAAGTTACCACTACTTGACCGTCATCAACCCTTTTAATAGGTAAATGTGGGGGCTGGCCTACTAGCCCGACCCCCTTCCCCCTCTACAATAAGGGGTTGTTGGGGTCGGCCCAATTGCCTCCCCCCCCCCCCCCCATTTATATAATTTTTTATTTTTTATATATTTTTTTTAATTTTATATATGTGCTATATATATTTATTATTATTTTATTATTAAATAATTAGTATTATTTTTATTTATTTATTATTTTTCTATATATATTTGTAAATATTATTTATAAATTGTTCTCATATATTTATTATTCATTATATATACATTTAAATAATCTAGTTTTAATTTTAAATTTATTGAAATATATGTGTAATTAAATGTATTGCATAAATTTACATTTTATTTATATCCCAAATACAATTTAATCAATTTAATTATAATTATAGTAGCACTAATAAAAATTTTAAGTTGATTGTTATATTAATATAAGATTAGTTTAAACAATTTTCAACTTTTTTTATTTTATTTTATCATTTGAATGAATATATAATATTATTTATAACTAAAGAAAAGAGAAAGTAAAAAAAATAAATATTTTGTTTATTATTACAATCAATTATCCATATAACCAATATATGTTTTTTTTTAAATGATTTGGGATCAAATTTTTTTGGTAACAAATGTGTATATATACACATTCTTTCTAATAATTAAGTCAGAGAGGGATAATAGTAAGGAGATAATTATTTTATCAAAAATCATGCAACCTCAAATTTTATATATATATATTTTTTCAAATGAAGGAGGAAGAAGTTCATTTCCATAAGCAAACAACATATAAATTCAAAAGAATAAATTTTTCATTTGTATTTATAATCTTCTCTAAGATTCAAAGAAGGAAACATGTAGTATATATTCTTTTACAAAAAACTATGCAACCTATTTAGCAAGAGTTACACTACTTCCTACATGCTACAAGTACGACTTCATCTCCACATTTCATTCACCCTATTTTTATTGCATAACCTATCAAAATCTTTAAACATCCCACTAGTCATATGATCAACTTAATAGAAAGGAATACAATGTGTATATATATTTTTTTAATGTTCATATATAAGGGAAATAACTTAAAAGAAGAGGTAGAATCCATTTTACAACACTTATTCAATAGTTTCAATCACTTCCAACAATAGGAATCATAAGTTTATAAGGTTAAGATCATAGTTTCTTACAATCTTTTTAAGAATCTATAAAGAAATATCCAAGATTATAAGCTTTAACATTGTCTTCCATAAAACCTTATTTTTCACAATGGTTCACAAGGGGAACATCTCATCAACAACACAAAAAGGTTTGTAATAACAAAATACATAAGAGAGTAGTCATCATGCTTCAACCTCAAGCTCCAAGCTCAAAGAAGTAAACAACTACACTCAAGTAGTCAAGTTCCAAAGATATCTCAAGGACACCAAAATAGGCCAAAAAAAGGTGCTTGACCACCCATCCAATAGACATCATCACATGAGATCCTTAACTATTGAGGTCCATGCATAGACTCCCCTAAGCCCAAGGGAAAAAGGCATGCCATCAACTCCATATGCATAGGTATAAGGGATTTCAAAGATCACAAAAGAGTACCAAAATCCACAATAACAAACCAAGGGAAACAAAGCAAGAGAACATAAGTCACATGGAAGACACCAAGATTTTATTAGGGAAGGAGAAAAATATTTTATCTTTTTTGTCACATAAGTTTATCAATGTACAGAAGGGCTTCCAAGCCAAATGCAAAAATGCTTATCAAGCATCAATTTTCCCTAGACCTCCTAGTGTAAAGGTGCTCCCAAGCCCACTACCAACATTTGCACAACAACAAGAAAGAACAACAAGAAAGGAAGAACATGGCAACAATACAAGAGATAAAAAACTTTAAAACAAAATCTTAAAGTAAGGGCATTAAATCCATCTAAAACTATAATACCTTTTCCATAAGGAATATTTATTCAAGAAAACAAGAGAAGGTAGAGAGCATTCAAACATAAGAAAAACACAAGTAAAAGACCAACCTCAATCCAAGATTTACTTGACAATCTTATCCAAGTTTTTTTTTCTTTCACCAAGCTCCAAGCTCTCCTCCATCCAAAAAAACTCCCTCTCAAAGACCAAAACAAAGCTCTTAAAATAGACAATGCCACAAAATCAAGAGCCAATAAGGAAAAAACACTTGTCCTTCCTCATCCCAAAGATGTGACCAACTTTCAATAAAAACTCTTACAATCTCATAAATGCACTTACACACCTACATAGGTGTTCCTTGCACAAAATATACAAAATGTAACTCACTTGTACTAAGTAAAAGCTTGCTTGTGGGGATGAAAATATAGGTCATAAATAAAGTCTTTTTTATTACCAAAAGGTGGTCAAAAGGCCTTGGAAAACCCTCCTACCTAATGGGTATGGGTATGGGCCTAAAATAGATTTTTGAAACAAATTTTACTTGTCCAAAACTCAATGTAAAAAGTGGGTGTAAGGCAAATTTCGGGATTAGACACATGGGTTGAGTTTTTGAGTCAATCCAACTCTTGGTTAAGGTTAATTAACCTCATAGAGGTTAGCGTAAGTTTAGGTTAATTTAATTAGGAAGGAGGTTTAAAATAAAACATACTAATGAAAGATAGTAAAAGTATAAATAAGGGACACAAAACAAATTTGATTAACAATTTAAAACAAAATGATTGGTATAAAGTTAAAAGATGGGGTAATTTCAGTGGTGCATAAGGTTCGTCAAGGCATGCCTAAATCTCTTGCAATCATGCCTTTGATCCCATGTAATATGCACACTCAATATAACATCAAATGCATCCAATAAAATAATCAATATCTAAATTATATATATATATATATATATATATATATATATATATATATATATATATATATATATATATATATATATATATATATATATAAAATTAATTAATTAATATAAGAATATCATAACATGAAAATGTAATCTTTGGTTAGTCCAATATAATCAATTATAAGTCAAAATTAATCATCATGTTATTCAACATCAAAATCCAAATAAAACATATATCCACTCAAGACAATTACACTAAGTAATCATGCATCAAATTGAAGTTTATTGAACTAGCTACTAAGGTATATAGTGATACACTTATATAGTCCCCTACATATCCATTGAGATCACAAATACACTAAAACATATAATATGAAATAATAATACAATTAGGATAACATCAAATTTTATACACATTTAAAGATCACCATAAATGATAAATGGATCAAGATGACTAGATACATAGGTTTGATGCAAGGGGTATTACATTCTCGCCCTCTTATAAAAGCATCATCCTTGATGCGTCGAATCAACACAAGGGGTGGAAGAACCACACACTTCATATAACATACTAAGCTACAATTAATGCAACATAAATCATCATAAATACAATAATTGTTATCATATTTGTTTTCAATTTCTAGCGACTCGTCAACAGATTTTTAATGTCCTTATGCTTGTTTAGTTATTCTCAATAGTTTATCTTATTCAAGTCTTATAATTATCAACATCTAATATTATAGTGGAATTTATTTCTTATAATTAAGAAAGTTTTAAGTTAATTATTAGCATCAATCTCCTTAAGGCATAACCCATAGTGTCCAACTATCATACAGTGATTCAAATCCATCTCAAACAACTGAGATCCAAGGTATTTGAAATCATTATCATGCATGGCCAATCTATCTTGAATAATACTAGGCAACGTTGATCAATACTATCTAATACTAACAACCACTATCTATAATGGATCAACTGATGTCAAGAGTGTTGTTGTCAAAACATCTGAAGGAGTTTATGTATAAGTATCAATTTTGTGTAAAGTCATATAGACCAAGTTGTGTGTCATCCCATGGTGAACATACAATATAATGAACAAGTAACAAATCATGGCATAATCATATAGAACATTACCAAGTAACGTTGAATAATAATATCAACTATCATCAAAATAGAGTAATAATAATGTTAAAATAACCAAGCAATCATTGTGATCTATAAATACCTTCCTATACCTCCCAATAAATAATGAAGCATAAGCTATGGCCAAATCATGTATAAGATCATACAACCTCCTTAGGCCTCCCAAAAGTAGGATAGCAAGTGCTTTAGCTAAATCCTGTATAAAACTGCCATGTCTAATGGGTAGGAGGATGGCTCAAGACTTGACCTCACAAGCTAGCTCATCAAAACCTCTAGCTATATTCCAAGCTACTTCTTCTCCCCCATAAATGCAACAAGCGTATAAAGTTCACATCATGACACTCATGAAACCAGCATTCAAACATAGAAATAAAACCTCGCCAACTTAATCTAATAACAAATAAAATACCAAATGACCAAAAAAATAGATATATCAAGAAAACCAAATATCAAAAATGATCAAAATTATGTAATAAGATGAGATTCAAATGTTCATAAAAAATGAAATTTCAATCAAAGTAATTCAAAACCATCTGAATATCTATTTAAAAGAAAATTTAGATTCAAGAGAACAAAAGTGTTGGTTTCAAAAAAAACATAAAATAATAAGCAACTTAAAATAAAATAGGGCATAACAATCCCATAAAAGTACACATTATGGCACTATGTGGCTTAAAAAAACCACCCGAGGGGAGAAAAAATAATATAAGCCTCAATTACCTCCCAGAGGTAAGATTAAAACATCAGTCTCTCCATATGTCTCTCAAAGGTTCACAACATGGCATCAAGGATAAATCATGAAGGTTGTTCTTTTGACAACCACTAAGGGGTGGGTGAAGGAACACATCATTTATATAGTGACCATTAAGCACGAAGAGCCCATGGTGCCTAAGACACTCATGGTGCACACCCCTGAAATAATCAAGTGGATACCTCAAGTAAAGGGGAGAAGTGGGTTTTCAGCTTACAAGAAGCTCCATTTCCTATCTTGTGACCCGATCTAGACTAATATAAACATAGTTCTACTCCACCCTCGAACCCCATACTTACATTAGTACCCAAATATTAAAGCAATGATGTAGGGTTACATAACATAATACATTATTATAAAGTAACAATTTTAACTTATAGAATATATGTTTACATGATCAAAGTTATTTTACACCATATTTTCACAAATGGAAGTTACATGTAAGCTTCTTCACAAATTATTCACATTCATAAGAGAATAATTTGGGCTTAATCAACACAATAACATATTGGGCTCATGACATACACACTATATGATCACATAACATGGTTGTTTACATAGACATAATCCATTATCTATAGGTTTTGTTACATATACAATGATGCAGGAGTTCACACAATATGTTATAATTACATGTGTATATAACAACTACAAAAGTTAAGGACACATGTTTGGTTTGAGATAATTGTTTTCATCGATTTACAATCACAACATAATTTTAAAATTTACTAGAATCACACAGAGGGTAAGGTATCTCAATATCCACATCAACAATCCTAACATCATCCATATCCTAACTATCATAGAATCCAACACTGTCAATGTCAAAAGAAGCACCATCATGGTCTAATATATCTGCCACCCATCACCAACCATAACTACATGAAACTGAATATGAAAATTCTCCCATCCCTTACATAAGTGTCTCTGACAAAGGAGTATCAAGGTATTCTGACCAACTGAGAGTTGTTTTATTTTCATTTAAAATTTTAGAATTTGTTCTTGGTTCAAAATCTCTCTTCTTTTTCAAAAACAAAATCCAAATGTATGTTTTCTTTGTTAAACAAGCATTCAAGTTTAAGTTTTATTTATCACAATTTTAAATGTTTTCAAAGGGAAGATTTATCTCAAAATGCCATGGTGAGAGATTATCTAAGAATAATATGTAAATTAAGATAGACAATTTTGTTCTAAGGTTGGGATGTGAAGCCCAGTTGTAAGATTTCCACTAGGAAAGGAACCATCCTCAATCTCAAATAAGATTAATAAATTTAGGATCCATTATTGAGTGTTATAAAACTTGTCAACATAAGTTAACATAGGTTTACTCAATCCATTGTCAAAGACTAAGATGGCTCTACAAGTCATAAACTCTACTTGAAATAAACATTCATACATATCATTACTATTTTTGAAAGGTTCAAAACATAGTTTCATAAAAAAACAAAATAAAAATGAAAGGGTACCAACTATGCAATAAGAATAAGAACAAAATATCTTATTAAAACATTGATTTCTTTATACTTTTAAGAGATAAAATCAAGCTATCCATTTAGTAAAACTCTATCAATTTTATAAATAAAATAAAATAAAAATGAAATTATTTTTACTACCTTTATCTTAATAGAGCAAAGTTATCGAAAAGACCATAATTGACTAAGTTGTATGTAGGTTGGAACATAGATAAAAATGATAATGAATCATTTTAAGAAGTAAACCAACACTTCATGACTCATATAAGTTGTGATCATGTAATAAAAAACTTATAAATCTCACAAGATTACTTATACAAATAATAATTACACTCATTAAAAATATTTATTACTTCCTTACATTAAAATGAAATTAGTCTTTATGACATGCTAGCAATGTCACAATTTTCGGATAGGTAATTTAATAAAGAATACATTCTTATTGCAAGTATCCATATCTATAGAATGTTACCATTAAATATTCATAAAATCATGTCAATGAAATATAATTTTTCCACTCTAACCTTAACATTTAGATAGAGATAATAAGTCTAATCTAAACATGTGCTCTTTTAATTCTTAATCAAGGTAAACAATTAGTTTGAATGTTGTCAACCAAATCAAGGTACACATAAAAAAACTTACAATATTCTATATATTCATATCATAATAAATAATAGTAAAATATATTTATGGAAAGTATTCAAACCATGTAGTTAAGGTTTATTAGAAATAAAACTTCTACTCCACCTCTAGAGCAAGATTATATATACTAAAGTATTAATAAAGTGTTTTATGATAGAGATATCTCAAAAATGAATATAAAGAAAATTCATAGTCTTATCATCATTGATATAAAATGTTATATAATTAAATATATTACACACTAGATATAATAGAAAATTTAATTTGAAGTTATAGACATGTTTATGAAGTTTTCAATTCAAAATTCAAATAAACTTCACCCAATCACCAATAATATGGTCACATATCTCAAATTAAAATCTCATTTCTATCTGAGTGTAAACGGGTAATAAATAAATTAAGAGTAAAAATCATTTAAGTTCTTGCGTAGAATAAGTCTAAGCAAAGTGATGATAAGTTTTACAATTTCGTTAGTAATTACCAAATATAATCCCCAAAATTCCTAGTGTTGAACCCGAACTCTGATACTAAAATGTAATGCCCAAAATTTCATCTAGATAAAACTCATAAAAATACTAAGATTTGTTATAAAATTAAAACTACTAAGAGTATATTAATCACACAACTAGACTAAGTCCATATGCCACTACATCAAACTGGTTCTGTTTTAGTATAAAGGTTTTACTAACCAATCAAATAAATTAATTATACATTAGAAACTCAGTTTCATAAATGATATGCTAAGCAATTAATAATCATTATTTCCAAATACTTCAATATTATTTATATTATTAAAAAATAATAATAATTACATTAATTCAACTATTAAGGTGTCGTTAAGTATGTTTTAATAAAATATCTAAATAGTCTTTAATAATTATCATTTCTAATCAAATATTTAAAAGACACCTTATAAAAATATCAAAAAAGACGGATGATTATTTCAACTCACAAAGATTTATTCATCCAAATAAGATAAATAATTCCAAGTAAATAAATTCAAAAATAACTTTAATAAATTAGTTGATTAATAATTAATTCAAAATTTAACATAAAAATTTAAATATATATTTGTTCCATTTAAATTACCCACAAATAGTAAAATTATCAAATTTCATTTATAAATTATTATTTACTGTTAATAATTAAAAATTATTTACCACTAATAATTAAATAAAATAATTTTATTTAATTATTAATTAAGAGGGTTAACCACAATTAAATAAAATACATTTCAACCTTTCTTTAAATACTTAATTATTAACTTTTACAAGTTCAAAAAAAAAACAATTAATTTATAAAGATAAATTAAAACTAATTCTTGCTAGAGGATTGAACTAATCTAAACCCTTGGATCTAGGTATTGGTATTCTTTTAGAAAGATCTAAATTTCCTTATGACTCAAATAAAAATTATATCTCAAATTTGTTTCTCATTTTTGCTTTATTTTCTTTCATGAGGTTCAAGCTATGAAGGAAGCTCAATATAATCTATTTCAATATGAAGATCATATTATTTGTATGTATATACTCAATGTAAATATATTTTTATCTGTTTATTTTTATTTTTTATTTTTTTAATTAAATGTATATAAACTCATATATATATTTATATATACACACATTCTTAATTTTTTACGTATTTTAAGCAGATTATTCATTGAATACAAATATGTATTTATTTATTTTATATATATATATTTAAAAATATGCACACATAAACCCTCAAATATATATATTTTTAATATATAACAAATATACTTACATACATATTTATTTATTTATAATAACAAAAATATTTATATATATAATATATATGCATTTTATATTATTTATTATTTTATTTTATTTAGTATTATATTTATTTATTTTATTTTATTTTTTGACTAGCTTTTCGAGCTGTGGCCCTCTACGACCGGGCTGCAGTTATTTGGCCACTGTCGACCCTTTTAATAGATAGAGGTAGGCATTGGCCTCCTAGCCCAACACCCTTCCCCCCTCTATAATGGGAGGTTATTGGGGTCAGCCCAACCCCGTTCCCCCCTCTATAATGGGAGGTTATTGGGGTCAACCCAACCCCCTTCCCCGCTCTATAATGGGAGGTTATTGGGGTCAGCCCAACCGCCTCCCCCCTCTATAATGGGGGGTTGTTGGGGTTAACCCAACCACCTCCCCCCTCTATAATGGGGGATTGTTGGGGTCAGTCCAACGACCTCCCCCCTCCCCCCCCCCCCCCCCCCCCCCCCCCCCCCCCCCATTATATATATTTTTAATTTTTTTATTATATATATATATATATATATATATATAAATTATTAAATAATTAGTATTATTTATATATATATAAAATAATTAGTATTATATATATATATATATATATATATATATATATATTTGTTAATATTTTTTTAGATAGATACAAAGCTTTTGATCAAAGCAACTAACCGGTTACATCAACGGTCACAACCGGTCGATACTAACACTACTGCAACAACTGAGATTTGAACCTGAGTGGTATATATAACAACTAAGTTGCTTTACCAATGCACCCCCATCTCATTTGTATATATTTTTAAATATTATTTATAATTTTTTTAATCTATTTATTTATTATTTATATTTAAATAATCTATTATTAATTTTAAATTTATTGAAATATATATGTAGTTAAATGTAATGCATAAATTTACATTTTATTTATATCTCATTTATAATTTAATTTTAATTATAAATATAATGGGACTAATAAAAAAAATTTAAGTTGATTGTTAATATTAATATAAGATTAGTTTGAATAATTTTCAACTTTCTTTATTTTATTTTATCATTTGGATGAATATATAATATTCTTTTTAACTAAAGAAAAGAAAAAGTGAAAGAAAAATACTTTGTTTATTGTTAGAATCAATTATCCATATAACCAATATATTTTTTTTTCTAAAATGATTTGTGATCAAATTTTTTTGGTAACAAATGTGTATATATACACATTCTTTCTTATAATTAAGGAAGAGAGGGGTAATAGTAAAGAGAGAATTATTTTATCAAAAATCATGGAACCTCAATTTTCATTTTTTTCAAAACTTTGTGAAAGAGGAAGAAGTTCATTTCCATAAGCAAACAACATATAAATTCAAAAGAACAAATTTTTCATTTGTATTTATAATCTTCTCTAAGATTCAAGGAAGAGAAACATGTAGTATATATTCTTTTAAAAAAAATAAGCAACCCATTTAGCAAGAGTTACACTACTTCTTACATGTTACAAGTAAGACTTTGTCTCCACATTTCATTCACCCTATTTTTATTACATAACCTATCAAAATCTTTAAACATCCCACTAGTCATATGATCAACTTAATAGAAAGGAATACAATGTGTGTGTATATATATATTTCTATTTATATATAAGGGAAATAACTTTAAAAAAGAGGTAGAATCCATTTTACAACACTTCTTCAATAGTTTCAAGCACTTCCAACAATAGGAATCATAAGTTTACATGGTTAAGATCATAGTTTCTTACAATTTTTTTAAGAATCCATAAAGAAATATCCAAGATTAAAAGCTTTAACATGTCTTCCATAAAACCTTATTTTCCACAATAGTTCACAAGGGGAACATCTCATCAACAACATAAAAAAAATTGGAATAACAAAGTACATAATAGAGTAGACATCATGATTCAACCTCAAGCTCTAACCTCCAAGAAGTAAACACCTACACTCAAGTAGTCAAGTTTTAAAGATAGTTCAAGGACACCAAAATAGGTCAAAGGAAGGTGCTTGACCACTCATTCAATATATATCATCACATGGGATCCTTAACTATTGAGGTCCCTGTATATAGCCTCCCCCAAGCCCAAGGAAAAGAGGCATGTCATCAACTCCATATGCGTAAGTATAAGAGATTTCAAATATCACAAAAGAGTACTAAAATCCACAATAAGAAATCAAGGGAAATAAAGCAAGGGAACATAAGTCACATGGAAGACACCAAGATTTCATTAGGGAAAGAGAAAAAGCTTTTACTTTCTTTGTCACATAGTTTCATCAATGTACACAAGGGCTTCCAAGCCAAATGCAAAAATGCTTATCAAGCATCAATCTTCTTCCCTAGACCTCCTAGTGTAAAGTTGTTCCCAAGCCCACTACCAACATTTGCACAACAACAAGAAATAACAATAAGAAAGGAAGAACATGGCAACAATCCAAGAGAAAAAAAAATTAAGAACAAAATCTTAAATCAAGGGCATCAAATCCATCCAAAACTCTAATATATTTTTCATAAGGAATATTTATTCAAAAAATAAGAGAAGGGAGAGAGAGTATTCAAACATAATAAAAACACAAGTAAAAAACCTACCTCAACCCAAGCACTACTTGACAATCTTCTCCAAGTTTTTTTTTCTTTCACCAAGCTCCAAGCTCTCCTCCATCCAAAAAAAATCCCCCTCAAAGACCAAAACAAATCTCTTAAAATAGACAAGGCCACAAAATCAAGAGCCAATAGAGAAAAATCACTTGTCCATCCACATCCCAAGGATGTGACTAACTTTCAATAGAAACTCTTACAATCTCATATGTGCACTTACGCACCTACATAGGTGTTCTTTGCACAAAATATACAAAATACAACTCACTTATACTAAGTACAAGCTTGCTTTTGGGGATGAAAATATAGGTCATAAATAAAGTCTTTTTTATGACCAAAAGGTGGTCAAAAGGCCTTGGAAAACTCTCCTACCCAATGGGTATGGGTATGGGCCTAAAAGAGACTTGTGAAACAAACTTTACTTGTCCAAAGATCAATGTAAAAAGTAGGTGGAAGAGAAATTTCGGAATTAGACACATGGGTTGAGTTTTTGGGTCAACCCAATTCCTGGTCAAGGTTAATTAACCTCACAAAGGTTAGCGTAAGTTTAGGTTAATTTAATTAGGAAAGAGGTTTAAAATAAAACATCCTAATGAAAGATAATAAAAGTATAAATAAGGGACACAAAATAAATTTGACTAACAATTTAAAACAAAATGATTGGTATAAAGTTAAAAGTTGGGGTAATTTCAGTGGTGCATATGGTCCATCAAGGCATGCTTGAATCTCTCGTAATCCTGCATTTGGTTTCTTGTAATCTGCACACTCAATATAACATCAAATACATCTAATAAAATAATTGATATCTAAATGATATGTACATATGTATATAACATAATTTTTAATACAAGAATGTCATAACACGGAAACACAATCTTTGGTTAGTCTAATATAATCAATCATAAGTCAAAATGAATCATCATGTTATTCAACATCAAAATCCAAATAAAATATATATCCACTCAAAGAAATTACACTAAGTAATCATGCATCCAGTTGAAGTTTATTGAAATAGCTACTAAGGTATATATCAATACTCTTATCTTGTCCCCTATATATCCATTGAGATCAAAAATATACCAAAACACATAATATGAAATAATAATACAATTAGGACAACATCAAATATCACACATCAAATTTTATACACATCTAAGGGTCACCACAAATGATAAATGGATCAAGATGACTAGATATATAGGTTTTATAAAAGAGGTATTACAAGCAATACCACCATTTGATTCATGTTTTCATCATTATTTTGTCTATATAATTGTTTAAGTGATTTTTTTATGAAATACATGATTTCACCCTTTTGGAGTTTTTCATTTGTTTTGGCAAACTCATCATTTTCCACATAATATCATCATTTGCATGTTGTTCCCAACATTTGTGTTGGTGATTTCATCATTTTTCTCTTTTTAAAAATGGTAAAAACACATTTTCACCAACTTTTAGGGCCTAATAAATGCATTAAATACATATTTGGATAAATAATAAAAGGAACTTATCGATGCCTAACTCCTCAATGGTCTCTAGTACTCTCAAACATGTTCCCCAAGGTATCTCTAGTGAGGGATATTCACCATTTTTTTCATCTCTCATATGCACAAAGACCAAATCTCTGAATTACAATTGTGGAGAGTAAAAATGAATAATTTTCACCCAAGGGATCAATTTATAGTCAAAATTTTGAATTTTTACCCCCTAATTCTATTTGTGATTCTTATTTCTTCTTAGGAGGCTCATTTTTTCTTTTTCTACTTATTTTTCGAACCATTTTCATCTAATTACTCTATTTTTAAACCTCTTCTAATGAAACACATGTTTGTTTCTTCTATTTATGGACCTGTCCATCAAACATAATTTTTATGCTCTCCCCTCGAGAAGGTATCATGGTTATCCAAAATAATGTTTGTGGCATTTTCATTATTCTTAGTGCATTTTTTGGAGCTATTAGACACTTCCTAATTTTTTTATTTCAATTTGTGTTTGCCTATTTCATCAAATATTATTTGTTTCATTTTTCTATTTTCACCTCAACTCATTCCATTGTGTTTTTATGGCATTCATCATGGTGCTTCTTGGTATGCAATTATACTTGAGTCTATCTATTGGCAAGGGCCAACATTCCCATCATGGTTTTTATCATTGGTGCGATGTTGTCATTTAATTAGTAGATCATGGGTTGGTCCTCGTGCACGTTAAGGGTAGGTCATCATGGTCTTTTATATCATGGTGTATACTGTATTGGTGTTATATCAAAAATATATATGTTGG
Organism: Torreya grandis; assembly: GCA_037957365.1. Taxonomy (NCBI): domain Eukaryota; kingdom Viridiplantae; phylum Streptophyta; class Pinopsida; order Cupressales; family Taxaceae; genus Torreya; species Torreya grandis. The sequence continues at coordinate 3,410,234 of JARHVA010001071.1, read as the reverse complement.
AAGTCTAAGTGGTAATTTTACAACAAGAGCTCTCCTTGTCTATTATCCCCCAACTAATTCTTCAAGTACCTAATCTTTGTTTCCTAGAATGAACATCTACCCTATTAGGGCAAACCATTTAGATTGGTCAACACTCATACTTTCCCTATAGGAGCAAATCATTGAATCACATGATCAAATATGCCCTACTTGGGCACATCATTATAAATCAATGAAGACTGCCTTTTTTATAGCTAATTACCTCATTTAATATTTCTTCTAATTCCAAACCCATAGATTTCATCCTATTTAGGGTAAGTCAAAGTATGTCACTTATTTTAGGATGTATCCTTCCCACTTTTACCTTTTTTAAGAATAATTTATTTCAATTTCTTTTGTTTCTTTTTGAGATCCCATGCATGTCTTGCATCTCTACCTAACCTCTCAAGGGGGCATCATGGGTCATTGCTTATTTATTCATCCAAAATTTCCAAATTCTTCTTAAACAATTTTTTCATTCTTTGAGAAGATGTTACTATGCCTAGGTCTCGCAACACCTTATCAAACAAGGGGAAAATATAGACACTCAATTCTAACCACTGTCAGGTCAAAATTATAAGTCTGATAGACTTATCTCAAAAATACACAAATTAAACCAAAACTACCAAAATACTTTGATTCATCCACACACATCACATGCAATTTTTAGTTAGCATCAATATGTTCCTAATTGAGGCATTATCCTATACACAATCAATATCTTCTTCTATTTCATTTCCAGTCAAATTATGACCTAGTAAATTGATGTTTTCAACCTATTGTCCCCCAAAAATATCACTCATTTTTGGGACAACATTTGAACTATTTTGGTCCTACAGATCAAAATCATCTCTTCCCCTTTCAAAAATTGTTTTGAGCATTCAGGTTCTTCATTTTTCAAAGCTTTCTCAGAAATCTACGAACTCTGTAGGCTTGAATCTATGGACTCTACAAGCGCATTTCTACGGACTCTTTCAAGGGACTCAAATCTACGGACTCTGTAGATATGTTTCTACGGACTCAACATGCATGAATTTAGCAGGTTCAATAGGTTCAAAGGCTTTTACAAGTGAGTTCAATCAAAAGAACAAGTTTCCAATGCTTAGTCATTTTCAGGATTGGTTCAACGCCTTGGTTCAACTAAAAATGTTTATCGGCAAGCTTCTAAGCAAGGAATGACCCGTTGAACCTTGAACTATTTTGGTCCAATGGGTTCAACAGGTTCAATCAATTCAAAGAGATCAAAAGACTTAGACAAAAAGATGGTTTCAAATGCAAGATTGAACCATTAAATCGTTGAACCAAAGTTGGTTCAATCAGCAGGTTCAAGGGGCTGCCCCAAGGCCAAAGGAATAAGTGCCCTTATGGAGGGCTGTGAACCAAGCCAAGTGCCCATGCAGAGGGCAGTGAGCAAAAGCAGATAAAGTGAACTCCTTCAGAAAAGTGAACAAGGCAAAAGACAAAGTGAAATCCTTCGGACAAATTGTCTGAAGGAATTTGCCTGAAAGACAAAGCAAAATCCTGGTGGGAAAGATGCAAAGGCAACGAAGATTTCCTTTGGACAAATTGTCTGAAGGAATTCCTTCAGACATTTTGTCCAAAGGACATAAAGGATAAAGCCTGCTGAGAGAAAGAAGCCTGAAAGCTGCCACATGTCCATTATAAAGTAGAGTGGAATACGTCACGTGTCCTATTATGACTCAGTGGAACGTGACAGTGTTTGCATCCATGTTCCCCTTTTGGAGTTGCTCGAGCAAAACGTGTTGTGGACCCCATTTTCTGTAAGTTTCTAATGAGTTTCATAACAGCGGAACTTGCCACTTGTCAAAGACACAGAAAGGACCCCCCAAAGACTTAGGCAAGAAGGGCTATAAAGAGAAAAGAAGTGCTTAAGTAGTGAAGAGAGGAGTGAGACCAAAGGATTAGAAATATCTTTGAAAGAGTTATTTCTAGTAGGTGAAACAGTGGATCGATAGACTTCTGAGCCCACCAAACCAAAGATGCAGCCTATTTTCTTCCATGAAGTAAAGACAAATATGCAAAGGACCAGACGGTCCATATTAAGGAGGAGACATGTCAGATGAAGGGACACACCATAGTTATGGCAGTGCACTATTCTCAGCATGGTCTCTCCAGACCAAATTGGAGATGCATTGAAGACATTGACTGTAGCATGGGCCGTCCCATGGAAAAAGGTGCCAATCCTTGCGTAGTGGCTATAAGTTTGTTAATTATCTCATTTGTAAGGGAGATCTTCCCCTTACCAGAAGTGAAACTCTGCCCAAATTGAAAGGCATTACTGAGACTTTGAGCTCAGATTGTAGTTCATATTTCTTTGACTGAATGAGAAAGCAAGTTACTTGCAGACTTTGTGTTGTTATATCTTGTGCTACCTTAGGAGATTGTTCATATGTATATCTTCTAAAAGCATTCTTATTTATTTTATTTAACAAGTAGAACTAGTGGAGGTGATAAGGAAGGTGTCCTGAAGCCAGCTATTTTCAGACTTTGCGTTGTCATAGTTGTCTTCGTTGTGTGTTTTTCTTTTTTTTTTCTATGTAAAAGACCTTGGGATGACTTTGTGCCCTCATTTTCTTTTGTATCTCCCTCTAGGGCAGTCAAGGTGGAGACTTTGTGCTACATCTTAGATTTTTGGTTACTCTACGTCCTCCAGTCACTTGTTACCAGAAAGAGTCCTACTGTTTGCAAGAACAAGCACTTCTGAAAGAAGAGAAGTGCCTTCTGTCGCTTCACCAAGATTTCTACTATTTGGAAAGAAATCTGGCTCTTAGCTGAAAGTTGCTTCTAAAAGAAGAGAAGTACCTTCCCCATCACCCAATATTTCTTCCTTGTTTATCAGCATCATCTCTGAAAGAAGAGAGATGGATGGTTTATCCCACCCCTGTGTCGTACTTTCTGCATATATATAGTATATAGCTACCGCATATTTAATAGGGAACCTCCCCTTGATGAGAGGAGAGATTTGTCCCCTTTGGATGTGGTAAACCTGCAACATTGGATGACCAATCTCCCTATGCTGTGGTGATAGGAACTATTTTGGTCACCAGTTAGCTGGCTGACAAAATATTCACCCAACAGTTTTTGGCGACTCCACTGGGGACATAGTAATTTTGTGCAATTTGGAACCTCAAGTTTTAGATTGAAACATCACTTGTGTCTTACCCATAATCATTATAACACTTATCCATTTTAGAGTTTGGCGACTCCATTCCATGTCTTACCCACTATCATTAGCCTTACCATCCTCCATCTCTGTCTCTGTTATATTATCTGGTCTGTAAAACTAGAGCTACTGGGAAAGAAAGCGCAGTTTGAAGCCTCAAGCTTTAAGCTGAAGCAGGGCCAGTTACTTTTCCATTTTTGTCTTATAATTTGGCAACTCCACTGAGATGTGTTATCCCTATTTTTCATAATCTAATCATGGTAGTTCGAGGCCCCTGGGGTAACTCATTTGGCCCACTTAATCTAACTCCACCCCTGCATGAGCTACCACTCAGTTCAAGGAAGAATTTCCCCAAATTATTTGGTGATGGAAGAGTCTACCCTGATGAACACATTACAACCTTCACCATAGCCTATGGTGTGATAGGGGTGGAATTTGAAGACGTGGCAGTTAGGCTTTTCATGGAGACACTACAAGGTGCCGCTATAGACTGGTTTTACCATCTATAGACTGGATCAGTGACTAGCTGGGACACTATCAAAGCCAAGTTTGAAGCAAGGTTCAAACCTCTAGAAGATGCTCATGCTTTGCTAGCCCAACTTACGCAGATGAAGAAGGAACCTCATGAGCCCATGAGGGATTTTATTACAAAATTTGACAAGCTGAGAAACAAGATTCCCATAGTTTCTCAGCCCACACCTAAGAACCTCAAATGCTTCTTCATAAACTCACAACTGCCTGAAGTGAGTTTTCTGCTAAGACGTGCTAGCCGTATAGATCTTGAAGTTGTTAAAGATTTAGCCACTGAGTTAGAAGATGACCTTATCTTGGCTAGAAAGATAAGAAGGGATTCAAATAGAGGCACATCTTCCTCATCTTCTGATAACTCACCTGCAGCCACCACTGATCCAATGGTGCAAAAGCTAGAAAATGAAGTGATGGTCCTCAGAAGACAAATGGCACAAGGGATGTCATCTACTCCTTCATATAGAGATGCACCAAGGAGGACATTCCCTAATCAACCATATCAAAGCAATGCTGCCAGAAGTCAAGGGCAACCAAATCGTCTTCCTCCCCCACAGAGGAACCTTGCCCTTGAAGCACCTCCAACCAACTCAGCAGTTGGATATTGGAAATAGAATATGTTTCCTATTTCCAACCTGAGTCCAATAAATAAAATGGCATTGATCTCTTCAGGGAGGATCAAGAATAATCAGCTGGTGACTCCCACATTGGTTTCCTGAATTACCAGGATGAACCCAGGAGTGAAGGTGAAGCAGTCGAAGGATCAAACGTAGTATTCACCTGGTCTGAGAATCAGTCAGCCCAATAGGCTGACAAAGAAAAGATAAAGGAGTGACCCCAACCAGTGATTTCAATTGCTTAGCAGAGAACCCCTCTCCCTTTCCAGTCAAAGGACTCGGTGATTGCCAAAGAAGTAAGTACATCGAACATCTCTACACCTTCTACTTCAAATTCACAGACCAGTCCTCTCCTTCCCAAAAACCAAAAGGATGAACTCCCATCCTCTCTTCCAAGTCCATCTCAGTCATTTGACATAGTTGATCATGTCAAGAAATTCAAAATTCAAATCACTGAGTTTGGATCCCTACAAACCAATCTTGAGCAATTAAACATTGGTGAAGAGCTAGGTGTGGACCTGTCTAAGGCAAAGATTGTGGTCACCCAAATGTCAGCCCCTCCTGCTCAAATTCTATTTGAGCCTTTAGGCAGGGGTAATCACTCTTTGACCACAGAGGATGCTCATGTCTCAACTGATCAAAGTCTCGTGGTGGCAATCCAGGATTTGATCTAAATTAGGCATCAAAAAAATTGGTAGGGCACAGTACAAATCAAGAAGGATCTTCCATCTCCAATGAAGAGAAACCTGATAGAAGATCAGCTTTAGATGATGCTTGGATCCTAGAATTTGATGGCATAAATCCTTTCACAACTGGATGTGGATCTTTGTTGCTCAGATTGAAAACTGCTCAAGGTGAAGAGGTCAAACTCTTTCACACCAAAGGAGATGCTGAGTTGATGGTTTGTCAGGAGTTTGATGCTGACAATCAAAGCATGTGTTGGACTGAACCAGCAAAATAATAAGCTATGATGGTGGACCATATTGTTTTACTCCAAAATCAATAAAAGGAACTCTTCATAGGGAGAGCAAGGAGTTATGGTTTTCAGTTTGAAGACCACGTCCTGCCATGGAGCAAGAAGAAGAAAAGGCCAAGAGGAAGATGCAAAAAATTGGTTTCCTAGTGGAGAGTTCCATTCGCCCGTCACTAATTCTGGGGATAAAATGGTTTCCTATTGGTTTATCAGGATGGCACACCATTTTCACTGTCTCATAGTGGGCGGCATCTGAAGCGCTTCAAATCTTGAGGCATCAAATAAGATCATCTGTACATATGTATATTTGTATAGTCTTTAGTTCTATTTTATGTTTTTTGTTTTTATTTTTTGGAGCCTTTCTTTTTGGGTAGCATGACTCCATAGCCCAATGGCACACTTCAAGGCACTGGAGATTCTGGTTTCTACTCCCTCAGCTGTTCCAAGTTTTCAACTGAAGGAAGTTCCCCAAATGGAGCCAGTTGTTGTCCCCCAAATATATCACTCATTTTTGGGACAACATTTGAACTATTTTGGTCTTACAGATCAAAATCCTCTCTTCCCCTTTCAAAAATTGTTCTAAGCATTCAGGTTCTTCATTTTTCAAAGCTTTCTCAAAAATCTATGGACTCTACAGGCTTGAATCTACGGACTTCGCAGGCGCATTTCTATGGACTCTTTCAAGGGACTCAAATCTACGGACTCTACAGATATGTTTCTATGAACTCAACATGCTTGAAGTTAGTACGTTCAATATGTTCAAAGGCTTCTATAGGTGACTTCAATCAAAAGAACAAGTTTCCAATGCTTAGTCATTTTCAAGATTGTTTCAACACCTTGGTTCAACTAAAAATGTTCATCGGCAAGCTTCTAAGCAAGGAATGAACCGTTGAACCTTGAACCATTTTGGTCCAACAGGTTCAACAGGTTCAATAAATTCAAAGAGATCAAAAGACTTAGACAAAAAGATGGTTTCAAATGCAATATTGAACCATTAAACCGTTGAACCAAAGTTGGTTCAATCGGTCAGTTCAATCAACAGGGTCAAGGGGCTGCCCCAAAGCCAAAGGAACAAGTGCCCTTACAGAGGGCTGTGAACCAAGCCAAGTGCCCTTGCGGAGGGCAGTGAACAAAAGCGAACAAAGTGAACTCCTTCAGAAAAGTGAACAAGGCAAAAGACAAAGCAAAATCCTTCGGATAAATTGTCTAAAGGAATTCGTCTGAAAGACAAAGCAAAAGCCCAGCGGGAAAGATGCAAAGGCAAGGAAGATTTCCTTTGGACACTGTCACATTCCACTGATTCATAATAAGACACATGACGTATACCACTCTGCTTTATAATGGACATGTGGCAGCTTTCAAGCTTCTTTCTCTCAGTGGGCTTTATCCTTTATGTCCTTCAGACAAATTGTCTGAAGGAATTCCTTCAGACATTTTGTCTAAAGGACATAAAGGATAAAGCCCACTGAGAGAAAGAAGCCCGAAAGCTGCCACGTGTCCATTATAAAGTAGAGCAAAATATGTCACGTGTCCTATTATGACTCAGTGGAACGTGACAGTGTTTACATCCGTGTTCCCCTTTTGGAGTTGCTCAGGGAAAACGTGTCGTGGACCCCATTTTCTGTAAGTTTCTAATGAGTTTCATAACAGCGGAACTTGCCACTTGTCAAAGACATAGAAAGGACCCCCCAAAGACTTAGGCAAGAAGGGCCATAAAGAGAAAAGAATCACTTAAGTAGTGAAGAGAGGAACGAGACCAAAGGATCATAAATATCTTTGAAAGAGTTATTTCTAGTAGGTGAAACAGTGGATCGAGTAGACTTCTGAGCACACCAAACTAAGGACGCAGCCTATTTTCTTCCATGAAGTAAAGACAAATATGCAAAGGACCAAACAATCCATATTAAGGAGGAGACATGTCAAATGAAGGGACACGCCATAGTTATGGTAGCGCACTATTCTCAGCATGGTCTCTCCAGATCAAACTGGAGATGCATTGAAGACATTGACTACAACATGGGTCATCCTATGGAAAAAGGTGCCAATCCTTGCGTAGTGGCTATAAGTTTGTTAATTCTCTCATTTGTAAGAGAGATCTTCCCCTTACCAGAAGTGAAACTCTACCCAAATTAAAAGGCATTATTGAGACTTTGAGCTCAGATTGTAATTCATATTTCTTTGATTCAATGAGAAAGCAAGTTACTTGCAGACTTTACGCTGTTATATCTTGTGCTACCTTAGGAGATTATTCGTATGTCTATCTTCTGAAAGCATTCTTATTTATTTGATTTAACAAGTAGAACTAGTGGAGATGATAAAGAAGGTGTCTTGAAGCCAGCTACTTTCAGACTTTGCGCTGTCATAGTTGTCTTTAATGTGTGTTTTTCTTTTTCTGTTTCTGTGTAAAAGACCTTGGGAGGACTTTATGCCCTCATTGTCTTTCGTATCTCCCTCTAGGGAAGTCAATGTGGAGACTTTGTGCTACATCTTATATTGTTGGTTACTTTGCATCCTTTAGTCACTTGTTACCAGAAAGAGTCCTGTTATTTGCAAGAACAAGCACTTCTGAAAGAAGAGAAGTGCCTTCTGTCGCTTCACCAGGATTTCTACTATTTGGAAAGAAATATGGCTCTTGGCTGAAAGTTGCTTTTGAAAGAAGAGAAGTACCTTCCCCATCACCCAGGATTTCTTCCTTGTTTATCAGCATCATCTCTGAAAGACGAGAGATGGATGGTTTATCCCACCGCTGTGTCTTACTTTCTGCATATATATAGTATATAGCTACCGCATATTTAATAGGGAACCTCCCCTTGATGAGAGGAGAGATTTGTCCCCTTTAGATGTTGTAAACCTGCAACATTAGATGACCAATTTCCCTATGTTATGGTGATAGGAACTATTTTGGTCACCAGTTAGCTGGCCGACAAAATATTCACCCAACACAACCTATAGTGCATGACAACTAATCAAATTCTAAGAATTATAAAAAGCCTAATTAGATTCACTTAAATAGTTAAATCCTATTAATTCTTAAGTGAAAAATCCATATCAAATTATTTAATATCTAATTTTAGAAAATGAAAATTCAACAAATATCTAAAAATGTGACATCATCGGTCACAAAATCAAAAATACAAGCCATGCTTAATAAATGCAATAAATATCTACTTTGTGCAAGCCATGCATATTAATTACTCCTTTATTCCAAAATATTAATTTCAAAATTAATTGTATTTGGTTTCTAAATTTGAATCAATCCTAGACCACACATCTTTATCTTGAAATGGATGGTTGGTATCATTTTAGGAAAACTATAAATACAAAGGCCTTCATGAATAATTATCAAGCTTCATTGTGCAAACATATAATGCCAAAATTATGCTAAAAGTTTCACCATTTCTTCATCCCAATTTATCAAAGATGTTGGTGGATAAGGGGAGATGTTGTTGGAATGAACAAAGTGTATTGACAAAGACTCAGACTCCACAAACTAAGCACGAGCATTTAAAAAATAGTTATTAGGTGGGGTCTTCAAGGAAAGTAAATGCCTTGTTTGTCTTCTCTTATTGATTTACTTCTCTATTAATTCTATCACACCCTAGGGAGAAAGCATAGAGTGTTATTTCTTGAATTCATTTTGGATTTCATTCTACTAACATTGCATTAACCTTGTTCATTTCTCATTATATATAGCTTAAGTTTGAGGGTGGGCTAAGGGTTAGCAGTTAATCATCATCAAGGATTTTTTCCTAAATAGATCGAGATAGGATGGGGTGAGATAGGTTAGTGTTAATCAGGGATCAAATCCCTGATTAGGTTTAGGAGTGTGGGTCATCATCATTAGTTCTAGATAGGAGTTAGATTATCGACTATGTCTAGGGGGATGTTAAGATAATATAATGTTGTGTAGGGATTTTTATCCAAATAAAATGGGAGGCCTTTTCCCAAAGTTTCAAAATGCATTTCAAGTGTCTAAGACTTAAATAGGTCTTGGGTCCCCTCAATTGAAATTTGTGTTTTTCCTCCCTTTTTTGGGAATTTGAAACCTATCTTTTGCTGCCTAATTTCTCAGTACAACTAGAGGGGAATTTACCATTTTGATCTCATAATGCATGTAAAGCATATTTTAAACTAAGTTTTTTTTAATTTATCATCAAGTCAAAAAGTACAAGACAACACAAAAATAGAATCTTGAGGGTCTGTTTTTGCCCATTAAATCCCCTGGACTGCTTGTCATTCTAAGGGGCATAACTTTCACCTCATTAACCCATTTTAGAAACCATTTACACCATCGAAAAGCTTTTTCAATCGCAGATGTTTTGGTCCCATCAATTTCACCTAATTTAAGTTGAATTACAACTAAGTTTTTCACTTTTTTGACTTGAATAAGTCCACTAAGTGCCTTTAGACCCCTTGATGGTTTTTCAGCCACAACTTGGTCCATGTTAACTCATTTTCATAACTACCATAGTAATTAGAAATATGACTATGATGTAGATATCTAAATGCCTCTAGATTCTCCAAAAAAATTGTGCAATAATATTTTATATTTTTAGGTTTATAAGTTGTTTAGGGAGCTTTTAATTATGAAAATTAACTTGTTTTTTGTCTTTTTACAGGCTAAAATGGAGTAAAAAGGCAAAGTGGTGGGATTGAAAAAGTGAAGGATAAATTTTGGTGGGAAATGAATCAATGAAAAGTCTATAAATAGAACCAACCCTACCCATTATAAAGGGTTGGATCTTTATTACTCCAAAACACTTGGACACTTGGAGTTAGCCACTTTGGTTTTTATCTTATCCCTCTTTTATAACCCTACCATTATGCTAGTAGAATTTTAATCAATCGATCATGATGAACTGTAATGGATTATCAAGACAAATAATTTGATCAATAGAAGACTATGGATTTATTACTTTTAATCTATGCATTCAAAATGGCGGTTGTGGTATTTTATTCATTATATGTTTCCCATCGAAGCTTGCATCAACCTTGTGTGTGATTATGTGTATGCGAATCAAACTAAGGATTAATTTATGTGTTCATCTTATTGATAAATCTAGATTCTTACTCATTATTATAGGCTTTATTTCTTTCCCCTTTCTTTTTTATTTTTTAACGAATTTGTTAAACTAGGGTTTGATCAATAGTAATCTAATTTTACTCATTTATCTCAATTGCTTACTTCATTTCATTACCATTAAGTTACCACACTATTGAATGATTAAATGTGTAGGAATTAACAACTAACCTTAGTATTTTTAAATTTTTTAATCTAAAACCCTAACTTTAATTTGGTCAAATGTATGTGTATTTTTGTTGTTTTCAATTTCTACTTAAAACCCAATTGAGTACAACACGTATCCATAATTACCATCCCATTTATTCAAGGATTATAACACTATAATTAGTTTTAAGTTTCACACTAGTAGGCCCCTTGGTTGGAATCATCATAGAACACAATTAAGTGAAGATCAGTGTGCCATGACCTGGTAGATTTCGATATTGGGGAGACCTACCTTGTTGGACTCCTTTTAGGAGAGGCTTAATGGGCTTCATTTAACCTAAAGCCTAACATTGTCATTATCATTCAAAATGACACATCAGCAAAAGTTTAATTATATAATTTTTTTTCATTTGACCCATTGTCGATCATGACACTGTGTATGAGTTATTTGTTGATATAAACTCGAATAAAGAGTGCATGTCTATCTGAATCATCATCGACAATCTCATTATCATAAAATGTGATCATAGGATGTGGTGTTTATGCACTTGTAATTATAGTGATAATACAATCTATTGAATGTTCATATGTCAAAGGAGTTTCATGACCACACATGCCTAACACAATGACTTTGACTGATTATCAGAATTATTTTAATATTCTTATGTTATATGGACATTTATTGTAGATATTGTTTCATGTTCACAACATTATTTATTAGTTTAAATTAAATTTTAATCATTCTTGAAATATTTAATGAGTTTATGTTATTCCTTATTATTGTTGACTATGGTCAGATATTTTCGATGTCTATGTGGATTAATTGTAAGTATACAATAGCTAAGCATAGGTTTGAGGTAGAAGCTAAGTGCTCAGTGGTAATGACACGGTACATAGGTAAAACACAATAGTGATTCAATAGTGTCCAAAACCTGAGTTAAACTTTTATCTTGGTCATTTTGTTTATAGTGGTGTTTTCGGTTTGGATTCGATCATCGGCTAGCTAGTTTTTGTGTCATCATTTGTAATTTGTCTCTTTATAGTTAATTGAGTAATCAAATGTATAGTTTGATATGAAAGTGAATTATTCCCACATCTATGATATACCTAAATACAAAATATTCCACTCAAAGTTTAAGGGATCTTTGATGAGTTAGAGAATGATTGTTACAAGATTAGTTCAGGTCTGTGAATGAAAACATAATGAAATACTAGGACTGAAAGGCCGACACCATGATTGTGAAGTCCATTATAGGATAGAGGAATTTTTTTTATCATTTAGCTTGATATAACTAATGAATGTTAATATGAGTTAATAAAATACATAAGAGACTAAGACTTACATTTGATAATGTCATGTTTGAAGCTCAAACCATCAGTCATGAGACTTAGGTTGAGGGCATGGTGATTAAAATGTATTAATGTGCATCAAACCCTAAGATTTTAACTTTGGTCAAGGGTATAGTTAACAGAGGGAGTTAAGTTATCCAATAATGAGTGAAATGATTGACTTTAAGAAAGTAATGATTAGGGTTTCTCATTATTTTAGAAGGCTCTCAATTTTTCATGTTAGCTTCCATGAATCTTGGGAAACATGCACGTAAGGGTGGATTTCTTGAGCAAAAACTTGTGAAAATATTTTATGGTATTTTTGATGTCATGTCATGAATGATTCCATAAAAATATAATGGAGTGGGAGTTTCACTCGGCAAAACTCACATTTATACCAAATGGAATGGTCACTTCTAATGGTGGATAAAGAATATGTGAAATTAAAGAAAGGGAGAGGAAGAGAAGAAAAGAAAAGGCAAAGGAAAATAAAATAAAGGAGACTCATGCGGGTCTTAAATATTTTTTGGTATCTCATTACATTAGATAAATAAGTAAGTTTTATTTTAAATTTCAAGGTTGTAATAAATGTGTACATTCACTGATATTAATAATGTATGGGGATTGGAATAGTTTTCTTTCATAAACCTAGAATTCATTGTGAATGGTACTTGGTTGATGATACTCGATAGGGTTAGATCATTCAGGGTACCCATCCATAGATGGAAAAGAGTAATTGATAAAATGGTGTAATGAAATGGTTGGATTACTTGATTGATTAAATATTTGACATGTTTGTGAGTTTTCTTTATTTGGGTGCAAACCCTAGTGTTGGGTATTTTACTTTTGAGTGTATTGAAGTGATTATTATTAGCTGAAACCCTTATTTAAGCTTGTCTTGAGTATGAACAATTGAATCTTGAAACCTAAGGTTATGGTCAGTATTACATCACTATTGTGGATTGGTTGAGTGTTGTGCTTTTGTGGTTGAGTTCCTACTTCCATATCCAAACAATGGGTGGGGTCGATAGGGAAGCCTATCTATGGTTGGGCTTATCTCGAGCATGTGGATGGATTTGACTAAAAAAGCTTCTATATGGGAAAATTTTTGTGTGGAGGGTTTCATCTATTATAAGGACTATTAGCAAGCCGATTATTATATTTCTATGTAATCATGTATTTTATTTGGATAAACCTTGCATGTAAGTCTAAGTTGTTCATTTTTTGGTGTATGCATGTAAATCTTATAGGGTTACACTAATTTGGAAAATAATATTGTTGCAATGTAGCATGAACCCTACAAAGTATATACTGGTATTATTGAAATGCATTATAACATCCTTTAATTTTATGGGTTATGAAATGGATATTGGAAATCGCATGCATTAAGTAAAATATCAAATGTGGTTATGGAAAGGATATTGGAAATGTCATGCTTTAAGTAAAATATCAAATGTTCATGTATCCTGTTATAAATAACAGAGTTGTAAGGTAGAGTTTATGTTCTTTGAATGGCATTGGTAATGTTTGAATTCATTGATGTCAATCATTTACCTTGGAATGAACAACATAAATGAACGGTATTCTATGCATGGTAATTTTAATACCTCGTTGACATTTAATAATTCTAGTAAATAAAAAAGTTATGACTTTTATAATTGATGTATTGTGAAACCATTGTTCTTGGTCAATTTATTTATGAAGGTAAAGTATCAAGATGGAAAATGATTTATGGAGATCCAGGTCACTCCTGTAATCATTGATAACATTCTTATTATAAGGATATGGTTGTATTAACATGGTGTTCACATTATTTAAGGGATTATTTTATTGTGTGGTGTTTTTGACATGAAGATTAGGTTATCAAAATTGGAATAGTTACATATGACTAGGTATTCCTATGATTGTATATTTTATTATAGGAGAATGAATTCATTCGATCGATGAATAATATAACTCATGAGGAAAGGGAAAAAAGAATGGGTGCTCGTCAATGTAATTATATGCATTCAAAAATGATTATAGATAGTTGTATTATTATCATTTGATTATCATGGTTATGCATGATGTTTGTGCAAACCTAAAATTAATACTACATCTATCTTGGGTTGGTTGATTGCATAGTCACTATACTTTGAATTTCGGATTATGTTACCACCATAGTAATTAGTTATGCTAATCTCCATGCAATGGTAGAAGTGAATGTGTTAATTAACAATATTGAATTGATTACCTTCCAAGTTATGAGCTATAATGATTTGTAATAGGATATGTTTTAGCATGAAGGTTGTGAATAAAGTAAACTCATTACATTTATGTACATTCAAGAGTTTGCATTGATTGTGTGTAAATATTTTATTATTTTTAAATACGTTGGTGTATTTAGAATGATTCTTTGGCTATCATTTTTTATTTAGTATGTGTTAATGATTTTTGGTGTGAAAATTAATTAAGGTAGAATGTTATGCAAGTTAGAACTTGAGGCAATTATGGCAGTGGACTAAAAAAGATCAAGGGTTTTTATATTCAAGTGAAGACTTGATTCTTTTTACTAAAATTTTTGTTAATGACACCAAGAGTTAATTATTTGAAATTGAGCTTTGATAGGTTTGGTAAACATATTTATATATATTCATATATGATTTTGGTTTTAAAAAATGGAATAATATAAATGCCATATGTATGTATGTATGTATGTATGTGTGTGTGTGTGTATATATGTATGTATGTATACATACACACACACACATTGTTACACCCTTAACCATTGGTGTGTCTAGAGATATGTGTGGCCGACTTATGGCTTACATACCTTTTTTATTTACTTGTTACATTTCTCTATGTTCTTAGATAGGTTGACCTATGGAATAACCTTAGCTAAGTGGACTATATATAGGAGGTAGTGGTTAGTATTTAATCATCATATTAAGTATTTTTTTTATATTTCATTGTTTTAAAGGTTGCCCCCTTGAAGAGGCTTTGCTATATTATCCAGTATTCTATTTGGCTATCAATTTTTACTATGTAATCTCTCATATTTTCTTATTTTGTGCAATATAAAATTATTGTGTGACTATCTAAGTAATTTCATTACAAGTGGTATCAAAGCTTTGATTTTGGAAAGTTTACTACGGAATTTTTTTTTGGATCTGGCGAGGTGTGGCTTCTGCGATTAGTGAAAGTGAAAAAACATAACTTGCAATCTAGGAGGAATTAATTTTTTTCATCAACACAGTATTGCTCAAAACATTTTTTTGAAAAAAAATATTTAAAAAAAAATTATAGAAATTTATTTTTCCCCTTACACACTTGCAATCATTGGATTCATCTCGATGAGATGATCATAATGGTATATTCTATCAGTACACTTTTTTTATACCAAAAATTTTGCTCTAGTGTGTAAAGGAAATCATTAGATTCATCTTGACAAGGTGATTGAATGGTACCATTTCTTGGCACACTTTTTTTTGGGGTCAAAACCCTTCTAGGGTTTATTTACGACAGGTCCTTCAACTTGGGGAAGAAAAAGAGCACCAAAAACTCCTAAGACTCCTTCTGAAAACATGGAATCTAGAATTTTAGATTTGATGATTTCTCAGATTCAAGAGGACATAAAAAACTTGGTGAGGCATGATGACTTTGTTGTAATCCAAGATAATGTTTCAGAAATGTGCAGAGAAATTAAAAGGGTACACAGTAAATTGTATCATATCGCTATGCAATTGGCTACCCTTACATCTCAATTTTAGCCTAACAACCCTCCACTTCAGCATTCAAATCCTCCTCTCAACAACTCCCATGCTGGTATGAAATCAATGTTGCCAAACATTGACATGCATAAGTTCGATGGTAAGGATCCTCTCACTTATATTACCCAAATTGAGAATTTATTTGAGGTTCATCAAACCCATACTTCTTAAAGGGTGATGGTGGTGTCCATGTATATGGAACCTACACAATTCATTTGGTATCATTGGTTATGTGCTCAAAATAAAAAGAATGGTTCTCCTATTACATGGACTATTTTTATAAAGGAGTTAACAACTCATTATCAGAATAATGTCTCTAAGAACTATTTTAGCTAATTAGCCAAGCTATGGCAAATAGGAACTGTGAAGGATTATATTCATCAATTTCAAAATCTCTCTTTACGAGTGGAAGATATCACTGAGATAAATTTGATGGATCTATTTTTGGATGGCCTCAAAGATAACATCCAATACGAGGTTAAAATGTTTAACCCAACATCTATATCAGAAGCTATCCCTAAGGCATGCATGATAGAAGAAAAAGAGATGGTCAAAAGAAAAACTTTCACTACTAGTCATGATCACAACTTTCTAGCACCATCATTTCCATAGCCCACCAGATTAACATAATGATAAATTGAGGAGAAGCAACCCAAAGGGTTTTGTTATGGTTGTGATAGAAAATGGAGTAAAGACTATCGATGTCTTAAAAAAAAGTTATTTTACATTGAAGGTGCCAATGATGATGATGATGATGTAGAAGTACATGATATGGATGCAGTAGTTCTTGAGGAGGAATCTAAAGTCTCTCAACCTACTATATCATGTCATGCCCTATTAGGTATTATTACTCCCCAAACTCTTAAGGTGATGGGTTTCCTTAATAAATAGAAGGTCATTGTCTTGATTGATTCTGAGAGCACACACAACTTTATCCATAGTAAGTTGGTTGCTCATTTGAGTTGTTTCATTTATCTAACTCCAGAATTTTAGGTTATGATTATAGATAGTGGTATTGTCAGTTTTTCATAAAAATGATAGAGTATTAAGTTGGCCATGGGAGACTACTTATTGGATTCTCCTATGTTTGCTATTCTGATGGGTGGAGTTGATATTGTTCTAGGAGTCCAGTGCCTCACCACTTTGGGCACTATTGAGATGAATTTTCAAGAATTATTCATGCATTTTTATGTTGAAGAAAGGACATTTGAGCTAATAGGATTAAAGTTGAAATCTCCCCAACTTGTTAGCTCCTATCAAATGATAAAGACTCTCCGTAAGAGTGTTGAGTGATTTGTAGCTCGCTTATTTTCTATGAAAGTAAAACCAACTTAACCATCTCTACCTCTTGATCTATAAAACATAATTGATGCTCATTCTATTATTTCTGGAGACATGTCAAAAGGACTTCCACCTAACTACATGCATGTTCATGCTATTACACTTATTCTTAGCATTACACCACCCAACATCAAGCCATATAGGTATCCTTATGCCCAAAAAAGTGAAATTAAAAAGATGATACAAGAGATGTTGGATACAAGAATCATTCACCATAGCCAAAGCGAATACTCTTCACCAGTTGTCATGGTGAGAAAGAAAGATGACACTTGGAGGATGTACCCTAACTATAGAAAACACAACAAGTACACTATCAAACATAAGTTTCTAATTCTTGTCATTGATCATTTGCTAGATGAATTAAATGGTGCTCTTTATTTTATTAAGTTAGATCTACGTTATGTGTATCATCATATTAGGATCTGTGATGAAGACATACCCAAAACCACTTTTAGGACTCATGAGGGCCATTGTGAATTTTTGGTTATGCCTTTTAGCCTAACAAATGCACCATCTACTTTTCAGATTTTGATGAATAATATTTTTAAGCCATTTTTGAGGAAATTTGTTTTGGTATTCTTTGATTATATCCTCATTTATAGTAAAAATTGGGCATACCATTTACAATATGTGAAACATGTACTCTCCATTTTGAAGCAAAATCAATTGTGTGCCAAACCTTCCAAATGTACTTTTAGGGTTGGTGAGGTTGAATATTTGGGTCATTTGGTGTCTTATGAAGTAGTGAAATTGGATCTTAAAAAAATCCAAGCAATGGTGGACTAGCTAATTCCTAAGACACTCAAGCAACTTTGGGGATTTTTGGGGCTTACTGGTTACTATCACAAATTTGTAAAAAATTATGGTAGTATTGCAGCACCACTTACCTCTTTGTTAAAGAAAGACTCCTTTTAGTGGATTGATGTAGCTACCCGAGTATTTAAACAATTGAAATTGGCTATGTGCACTACTCTCGTATTGGCCACTCCTAATTTTTCTAAGACTTTTGTGGTTGAATGTGAGGCATCTAGGTATGGTATGGGTGTTGTACTCATGCAATAAGGTAGACCACTAGCATTTGAAATTCATCAACTCAAGGGCAAAAATCAGCACAAGCCCATCCATGAGAAGGAAATGATGGCCATTTTACATTTAATCAAACAATGGAGGCCTTATTTGATGGGTCATCACTTTCAGGTAAAAACTGATCATGATAGTCTTAAATATTTTTAGAACAAAGGTTGTCATCTGAAGAACAACATAAATGGGCAACTAAGATGTTAGGCTATGATTTTAAAATAGTATACAAAAAATGCAATGACAATGTGGTGGTAGATGCACTATCTAGAAAAGATGAATCAGTTAAGGCATTGATATGTGCCATAACCATTTTGTAGGCCGATTGGCTAGAGGAAGCATGATCAAAATGGGAACATGATAGTACTGCTCATGATTTGATTTAAAATATTCAACAAGGTTTAGGTGGATTTGAAAAATTTAGATGAAGAGGTAAGGCATTATGGTATAAAAATAGATTGTACCTATGTAAGAATTCTCTTCTTAAACAAAAAATCCTTCAAGAACTTCATGCAACTCCAATTGGGGGTCATTCCGGATTTTTGAAAACCTATCATAGAATCAAGCAGGATTTTTTTTGGGAAGGTCTCAAGGGGGATATCCAGAAATACATGGTTGAATGACTATGTCAACACTGACAACCAAAAATCCTCTTCTCAAATGTATGTAATGTAATATCTTCTTACTTAGATACACTCCACCCTCTGTAACTCTGGTTCATTGTTAAAATAAGTCCACATGATCACCCTATCCAAATGTAGGAGGCATCAATGTTATAGTAAAAAGTCAACAAAACAAAGGCAAAACCATGAAAACTCTAGGTCTTTTACACCCTTTATCTATCCCTAGCCAGTGTTGGGAAGAGGTATCTATGGATTTCATTAGAGGGTTACCAAGATCTGATGGTCAAAATGTTATCATGGTTGTTGTAGATTGTCTCAGTAAGTATGCTCATTTATGTTCATTATCCTAGCCATTTGTTACTAGTACAGTAGCTTCTACTTTTCTCAATATAATTCAAAAATTACATGGGACCCCTAAGATTATTGTCAGTGATAAAGATCCCATTTTTACTAGTAATTTTTGCATTGAGTTATTTACATGTTTAGGCACCCAATTGGCTCATAGTTCATCTTATCATCCTCAATCTGATGGACAAACTGAGGTAGTCAACAAATATCTAGAAGGATATCTCTATTGTTTTATTTCTGATAAATAAGATAAATGGGTTCATTAACTGCCACTTGTTGAATGGTGGTATAATACTTATGTTCATAGTTCTTCCAAAATATCTCTTTTAGTGGCACTATATGGATACCACCCTCCATCCATCACTTCAACATTGAAGGTCCATCCTAAGGTTTGTGCAGTTGAAGAACATATTCACCATCAATAGGAGGTCCTTGCAAGTTTGTGTGAAAATTTAGCTATAGCCCAGAATCGCATGAAGCAACAAGAAAATCAACATGGAAGTGATTGGTGATTGGGTCTTTATTCACTTACAGCCATACAAATAGATGTCATTGAAGCAACAAAAAAAGGATAACAAGTTATCCCCTAAGTATTATGGACCTTATCAGATCTTACAAAAAATTGGCAATGTGGCCTACAAATTAGAGTTTCCTTCATCCACTCGTATACATCCAGTATTTCATGTATCATGCCTGAATAAAATCATTAGACATAGAGTTACCATTCAAAAAAAATTACCAAAATTGGATGAGGAAGGTAGAGTTTATTCTTGATCCTAAGGTGATCCTTCAAAGGTACACCAACCAACTACGTTCTAGAACAATTATAGAATACCTGATCAAATGGAAGAATTTTCCATGTGAAGATGCCACTTGGGAGGATGAAGCATTTGTTCAGCAACATCCAGAATTGCCACACTATTGAAGACAATATTGTTTTGAAGGGGAAGGGCTTATTATGCCCTTAACCACTGGTGTGTCTAGGTATATGTGTGGTTGACTTGTGGCTTACATACCTCTTTTATTTACTTGTTACATTTCTCTATGTTCTTAGATAGGTTGGCCTATACAATAACCTTGGCTAAGTAGACTATATAGAGGAGGTAGTGGTTAGTCTTTAATCATCATGTTAAGTATTCTGCTATTAATGCATTGTTGTGGAGGTTGCCCCCTCGAAGTGGCTTTTTTATCTTATTTATTATTCTATTCTATTGTCAATTATCGTTGTATACTATCTCATATTTTCATATTATGCGTAATATAAAATAATTCTATGTGAATATCTAAGTAATTTCATTACACACACATATAAATATATACATATATGTATGTATGTATACATATGTATATATATATATGTGTATATGTATATGTATATGTATATGTATATGTATATGTATATGTATATGTATACGTATACGTATATGTATGTATGTATATGTGTGTGTCTATATATATATATATATATATATATATATATGTATGTATGTATGTATGTATGTATGTATGTATGTATGTATATGTGTGTGTCTATATATATATATATATATATATATATATATATATATATATATGTATATATATATATATATATACATATATATATATATATATATATACATATATATATATACATACATATATATACATACATATATATACATATATATATATATATGTATGTACATACATATATATGTATATATATATATATATATGTATGTATGTATAAATATATATATACGTGTGTGTGTGTGTGTGTATGTATGTATGTGTATATATATATTTATGTATGTATGTATATATGTGTGTGTGTATACACACACACAAACACACACACACATATATACATATAACACATATTGATTGTATGCATATAATCTACATACATTCTTATTAAGCATTATTGTAGGTGACATAAATCTTTCTTTTTGAATTAAAGTATAGTGGCTTTCATTTATGCTAGTAAGAAGGATCTTGAAATGTTGTTATTTTAAGGAACGTAAGAGATTTAATATGTACCATTGTAATAATGATTACTTTGAAAGTGGAGTTGCATAACAAGATGTGAAGTATATTATTGTGGATGACATAACATGATTTCAACAAAGATTTATTTGGTTTGGATATCAATACATATATGTTTATGTATATTTATGTGGAAACATACATAGAAATAAATAAGCATGTGCATTTAAGTGGATAACCTTGATATTGCATGGATTAAATCTATTTCATGTGATTTTTGTTATAAATATCTTAGGTGGCAGTAATAAAAAAACTGGTGAAAATTATCTTAAGAGATTATTACATTGATAATCTACTCTATTATGTGCAAAACTTAAATGTTTATAATAAATCAAGCAAGGACCCCATATTATCATGTTAATCATGAAGCAATCTCTTATGGTTATTCTCAGAGTAGAAATGGTCATGAGTCAAAGCTACAACTACATGTATGTTTGTTATTATTTTAAGGGTCATTTGATCTATGTATTACATCAGATTAATTTTTTAATATTTGGTGTATGTGCTAATGTATAAATGATCTATAAGGGTATATTATATAAGATATATGATTGGAAACCATTTGGTGTGTTGAGCATAAATATCAATAGGTTCCACTCATATTTCTTTTATAGTGGGCTTACAATCTTAACACGGATGTGTAAATTCATCAAATGTTTTAGATGTATGTCTATTTAAGTCTCAAGGATCTTTTTGGTATGAGATCGATGCCTTGGTTGTTCATAGTTGTTAAGGATGGTTAAATCAATTAATCTTTCCCTATAATGATCTAATCAAGCATATGGAGCAATGTAAAGATGTGGTTTTTCTTTTATATTGTGTGGATTTGTTAGTTTGGGTTGAAACCAATAGTGTATGAAAATTTGTGATAAGGATTCATAGCATGTCACTAATTTGGAGTTCAAATTTGGGTTAGAACGAATCCTTGTGAACTACTTTACATTGTAAATGATGTTGTGAATGCTAATTTTTATGAGCTTGTCTTATTATGCTTAATAATATAGACTTGTTTTAATTTTAGAATCATTTCCATTGGCTAATGAATTGTGAGTTAGATCATAATTTCTATTTTTCTAAGTTGTAAATTTTATGAAAAAATTAGGGTTATGGCAGTTGGTATCAAAGCCTTTGTTAGGCTAAATCATAAATATTTATGAAAATGTGATTTAATAATGCATGTATATGTGTCAAGATGGTTAGAACTAGAGAAACATAAAACCTTTAGAATGTGGGTAGTGATTTAGTTTGAGTAGGATTAGCATGATCATGTTTTTGGTACCTCAATTTTGAATATATTTTGGCTAATTAATTTTTGAAGATAAGCGGTATGGGAGAGACTTGATGTGGAAGACTATGGTGTAGAAGACAATGACATGGAAGAATATGGCACAAAAGACCATGGAATATTAAAAAAAAAGCATGATCCATGGAGAACTCGATAATTTAGGAATCAAATATTAATGAAAGACTTTGGAAAGGCATAAAAAGTGGAGACGGTTAGGGAGTGGTTCGCATGAATGTTAGAGAAGAATAATTCAAGTGTGAATCCAGCGCCATCCCATAGGAAGTTAGGCGCTTGGCAATGAGGATATAGCATAGACAGATAATATCAAGGTAATTAAGCATGGGTCCTTAGGAATTCATTGTAAACAGCTTGCCATGACTCATTTCTATTAATGGTTATCGGTGACTTGGTGAGTCATATTGTTTGTATTTACTTATGTAACTAAATGGTTGAGTGAACCATATATAAATACCCCATTGTTTTACTTAGTATTTTTTTTAATGAGTTGTTGATCATTGTAATTCTAAAATCATTGTAATCTTACAATAACTTAAGAATTTAATGAAAGAAAGTTTGAATTGATGAAATACTTGTGTAATATATTCTTGATTATAATGGAGTTATTACTATTTTGTTACCAGTGTATGCCCATCATTTTTTTCTTTGGTTAAGTAATAATTAAATAGTTAAGAGTTTGAAATAAAACTATGTATGAATTTAGAACTAAATGCTTGTTTCAGTGCCCTAGCTTAATAAATTAAATGAATACACCTTTGTGCAACAAAACCAATAGGAACCGGTCTTGAGCTATGTGCTTAGCGTGAGATCGTGAGAACATTTTCTTATATGATATGTCATCATTCTATCTCATTGAAAATACTGTTGTCTTAGGCATGCAACTAAGGAAAAGATATGCTAGACTAAAGGAAAAGAACCCAACATTTTGGTTTTGTTACTAGGACCCATAACACTTATTTGCACGATGGTGGGAAGATGCTCAAATGACTATCTCTGGAAAGTTTTGAATGATGAGTTAATATTTTAGAAGATAATTATGCATTATATTATCTTAAATCAAGAGATTCTACGTGTGCAAGGTAGAACAACACCTATACGACTCACTCTATGAAGCTTTTTTAGTAGAAGTGTCCATTCACCTGCATGTTTGGCTTTTGATGTACACTCAAGACTATTCAAGGAGCTATGAATAGAAGATCTCCTAGTTCGTAGAGCATCAGTTGGCCTTGGAAAGATTAGGAATGCCTTGGACATATACAATGGATGCTTGGTGGTGAGGAACCCCAAATAGTGATATTTTGGAATATGTGGTCTTGACGTACTCTTTTCCATATGAAGCTTAGTTTAATTTCCTCCATGAGCTGTGTGGAAGGTATCTCAAGCAATTTTCATTCAAGATTAAGAAGCTTATAGTTTAATATACACTTGAAAACTTCTAAATAGATGGTTAAACTCTCTCTCACATGAGTAGTGTAATTAGTGGAGAAATGAAGGGGCACACTTTAATATAATATTATTGGTTTAGCAAGGCAGGAAATCAAAAATAATTGCATAAGTGCAAGTATGATGAGGCTAGGTAGAGGTCTATGATCAAAATTGATCCAAGGAGGGGATGAGAGGACTCAGGTAGTGATGTGAGGATTTACAAGGAGGTATAAAGACATAATGAGGAATCCCCAACCATAAAACTACACCCAATGCCAAAACAAGTATGCAAAGGAGAAAAAAGTCAAATATTAGTGACTAAACAAGCCAATGTAGATAGGCTCATTTCCCTACCCATAGCACATGCTCATGCCCTTGAGTTATATGATGTTCTTATATTAAATTGGGATAAAAATAGTGTAAAGTTAGAGACTGAACCTATTGAAGATAGTTTTAAAGAACATGACCAATATAGTAGTTTATTATTAATTTCTTTTCCACTAAAATTCAACCCTACAAATCATTTTAGAATGCCTAGTAGACCAAGCATAGCTAATAGGTAGGGTACGAACCCTTCCTAATTAATCAACCTACTTCTATGCCCAATATATCAAGTTTTTCTATTGTTGAAAGAGGCATGGGAGAAGGTATTGGTGGTCGTTCAGCCAAAGGATCTGAAGGTGGTGCAGGAGGAATTGGTGAGCCTCCACTATAAGGCCTATGATGGATTGGAAGTACATCACAACAAGATCCATTTCCAACACCTAATATTCCCACTATTTATTATGAGATGATGTTACATTTACCTATGTATCATGGTGTGGAAAATGCAACAGAACATATTCACAAGTGTGAACTTAACTAGTGAGCATGTGGCATTAATTCTACTAAAGGAAAGGAAACTAGTGAAATTATCTAGTTTAAAACTACTCTTTTAGACTGTGCACACAAGTGGTATAAAATTTTTGATTCACAACAAGTTGTGGTGAACTATGAATAGTTGAAGGTAACCTTTCTCTAGGAATTTGATATCCCAAAGTTTGAATAATAGAATCATTATTGCTCTTAAGGATAATAAATAAGAACTCACTGAGAGTGTGGGTGAGTATGATACACATTTTAAAATGCTTCTTCCCAAGCTCTATTTTGAGATAAATGTAACTTAACATGCCTAGTGGTTCATAGAAGGCTTATTACTTCCCTTCTAACACACAATGTGCCAAAATACCTTCACTAACCCACACGAGGCCTTGGAAGTTGCTCTTCGCACCAAAGCCATTAAAAGAAAAGACATAGGGATTAGTCCTTTTATGGAAGCCCAAATCATTTTTATGGAATTTCAGTTGGAGAAGCTCACTGTGAATATTACTCATGATACTCATAGTGTTTTTTGGTGTGTTGACTATAAAACTAAAGGTCATAATAGGAATAATTATCTCAGAAAGAGTATTTGTTTCATGGTAAAGCAGTCCTATAAGATTTGTCAAGAAGACCATGATGTGATGGATTTCCCCCTAAAAAATCAAAGGTATCCTCATATTTTAAAATATGTGATACATATATTCATGATACCAATAATTACCACCTTATTAGTGAGATTCATGAGGTGCATGTATGGCTCTAATCAAACTTATGTTGCCAAATACCAGGATAATGGTGGAAGCTGGTCTTATAGAGGTCAATATTACTACTACTTACATATTTTGAAGGTAAATATTTTGATGTAAGAATGAATTTTATTTTTTATAAGTGCCCATTCACCTATACGACAAGGGTTTTGGAATGATACAAATTGAAAAGACTCAAACTACTCAATGGATAACACACACTACTATTCTAGCTAGTCCCAAGGTCAATATTACTACATGAAGTGGTGTTCCTTCCTAGTCCATTTCAAATCCACTTGATGATAAGTTTCAATGGGAACATCCTCGTGCAAATCTCTATCCAGATGCTCATCAACAAAAGGAAGCAATACATGACATAATGACTTTGGTATGAGAGATCTAAGGTGAAATTTAGTTCCTTAAAGATAGAGTTGTAGCTATATGTGCTAAAATGTAGGAAGCTTTATATCTTCAAGACTCAACATGTGATGAATTTTATGAGTTATGTAAATGACTTCTTTATGAAGATATTTTGCCCCTTTTGCAAAACTAGCTATCATCAAGCACTAAAACCTAGAGAGGATTGTCAGTTGAACCATGTATGATGACAAGAGGCTCATCTCCAACCTAGTATAGAGGGTGATAAATAAATCTTGATAAACACATCAATTGATGGTTATATCATTCAGGATATTTGAGTTGACACTAGCATGGAGGTGAATGTACTCACTAAGGATGCTTGGAGAAAGATAGAAAGCCTTACTTTGCAGTCCTCTCATGTGTTGCTCATGGCTAATAAGACTCATGCATTTCCCGTAGGCATTCTTAAGGATGCCACCATGGACATTTTAGGTGTCACTTTTAAGGCTAACTTTGAAGTAATTGAGTCGGTGGAAGCTGATGATTTTTTGGTGCTTTTAGGTCACCCTTGGTGTTATGCAAACAATGTTAATTTGAGCTTCAAAAAGCGCTACATCAACTCTAAAAATGATGATTAATGTGTTATAATCCCCTTAAACCATGATCAAGTGCCTCCTTTTTTTGGTTCAATTAACACTAACAAGGACATTAATCATAGCTTATGGAACTAAATGCCTTGATCTGAGACTGGATGGCATATTGCATTGGGCAGATACAAAATCTATCTCTAACACTACCACCAATGCTTTTGACTATTGGGTTCATGGAGAATATGACATTATTAGATGAATTTATGGCACTATTGGTAGTTAGTAGGACGCTCTATAAAAGCAACCTAAACACCATAAGTTTGTTCTCCTTTTTCATGGATGTATTATGGTTGCACCACCCATGTGGTTAGATGAAGCTCCTAGATTTCATGGTCAAATAAAAGTTTGAGAGTATATGTATCAGTTGGATTATTTCTATGTGTTTAACGATGAATATATCCATGTGATTATCCATAATTTTTATGGAATAGTTTCTCAATGGTGGGAAACTCACTATCATAATTTGTCCACTTGGGAGAGTTACTATGCATTATCATTTTCACCATGATAATCACATTTATGGCACCTTAAGTTATGATGGCATTAATGCTCCACAATTTCATTGTGAGGCCTATCAAAACTTATGGAATGAGGATGAGATAACTTTTCCTACGTATCTATGGGTTCATGCATTATATGGTACTCTATACACCTAGGCTAGAGCATGTTATCTACACGAATAATGATGCTTAGAGATGGATTCTTGGAGTGTCTTTTGAAGTAATATGATTTTGGAGCTATCTTTCTCATCTCCTTATATAGATTTACTCCTAACCCTATAGGCCATCCATCAAGTTATTTTAGGCAATCCAGCATTGGTTGAAGACTGCATAAGACATATGCACGGCATGTGCGAGGAAAGCTTGACCATTTTTAAGAATATAATATGGAAGCTTCATCTTCTTCACTAATTGAATCTCAACTAGACCATGCATTAAGGGAATAGATTTAGAAATTAAAATAGGAGGTTGTGTACCTGGTTGATGAAGGTACCAGTTCTGACCCACCAGATCCTTCCACTGATCACTTGGCTTTGCATACTGAGTATGGAGTGCATAATGTCTAAGACACCATATAAAATGACCAGTAGCCATATTTTAAGTCACGTCAAATGATTTAATGTAATATTGGCACTGAGGATACACCCAAAATGGCTATTATTAGTTTGATAATAATATCTTCAAAGTTTTCAAATTATTAAAGGAGTATCAAGACATGTTTCCATAAAATTACACTGAGATGAAAGAAGTGCAATTTTCATTAGGTAAGATGCACATAAAGTTGGCATAGGGTACTTGACCCATAAAAAAGAGACTTTCTCATATGAATCCTAATTTGCGTACTTGGGTAAAGGAGGAGATTGATATTATGTTACGCCTTAGAGTTATAAATCTTATTGATGAGTCTGAATGGGTGAGCCCCATGGTGATCAATATCAATAAGGATAGTTGTATTCAAGTTTGTGTAGACTATCAAGTACTCAATTCTACTTACATAACCAACCCTTTTCTGATGCCTTTCACTAAGGAGATCTTAAAAGGAGTTGTTGGGTGCAATATGTATACCTTCACTAATGGCTTTCCCAAATATCATTAGGTCCAAATCATAGAGGAAGATAAATTGAAGACCACCTTTATGACTAAATGGGTTTTGTTCACTTACAATGTGATGCCCTTTGGGTTGAAGAATGCCCCAATCATGTTCTCATAAATTATGGTCAAAGCTTTTAAGGATTTTATTCATAAATTCCTTCAAGTCTACTTGGATGATTGTATTGTCTATGGTTTGGTGGGGGAACGTTGTGATAATATTTGCCTTATACTTGAGTGTTGTCGATAATTTTAGATTTCCTTAAATTTGAAGAAGTGTGTTTTTCCTACCCCATTTAGAATTTTGTTAGGTCATGTTATTTGTTATGGACTCTTGTTGGATCTGGCCAAGATTACATTCATTCTTCACCTTCCATCACTGACCACCCATGTTGAGGTTTATGCCTTCCTAGGACACATGGGATACTATTGGAAGTTCATTCAGGGCTATGCTAAGATTGTAAAGATACTAGATGAAATGCTTAAATAGAATGGTAAATTCAAATGGATAGAAGCTCACCAATAATCATTTATCACACTCAAGGACAAACTAATCACTTCTCCTTTCTCCTATTTTTGAACTAGATGAATCCATTTCATGTGCATGTTGATGCTACAAGCATAGAAATGGGTGTTATCCTTGCTCAACCTGGTGAGGGAAATCTTGATAATCCTTTCTACTTTACAAGTTAGAAGCTTACTCCAACTAAACACAATTACTCAACTACAGAATGTGAATTCTTGTCTATGGTATATGCAATTCAAAAGTTTCATCAATATTTTTTGGCCACCCTATTCATTTTTTTTACAAATCATGAAACCCTCAAATACCTCGTGAATAAAATGGTGATGTATAGATGCATTTTTTGATGGATTGTGATCTTTCAAGAATTTCATTTCTTTGTGATGGTGAAATTGGGTAAGGCTAATTTTGGACCTAATCACTTATCATGCATTAAATCTGGTGAACCAGCACATGCTATTGAGGATGACCTACATGATATGCAGATTTTTCAGGTCATGCACATGCTCAAGGAATTAGAGGATATCATGAATTTTCTTAATACAAGTTTAGCACTAGCCCACCTCAACACTCAAGAAAAAAATTAGTTGGTTATTCATGTTTTTCCTTTCCATCTCACTAGGGGTGACCTTTATAAGTTTGGATGGGATGAAGTATTATGTCATTACATCTTGCAGTATGAGTACATTAAATTTATTTGGGAGTTTCATTCAGGTGTCATTAAATGACATTATGTTGATGATGCTACAACATGAAAGGTTCTATTAGTTGGGTTATGGTGGCTTGCTTTGTTTAAGGGTGCTAAAGTTTATGCATGCCAATGTGATATCTATCAGTGCATGGGTAAACTAAGTTGAAGGGATGTTATGCCCCTTCATCCAATACTGGCTCATGAACCCTTTGATAAATGGGTTTCTGATTTTATTGGCCCCATTACTCCAACAAATAGGCATACTAGAGTGCACTATATTATTACTACCATTGATTTCTTCACGTGATGGGCTGAAGTAGTGCTAACCCAAGATTATGTTATTATCACTGCTGCTTTATTTCTTTGGGAAAATATTATTATAAGGTATGGATGTTTATTAAGTTTGACTAGTGATCGAGGAACTCATTTATTTGACAAGATTATTTGCATCCTTTTGGCTAAGTTCATGATTACGCACCACAAGATTACAATTGACCACCCTCAAGCTAATGGTATAAATGAAGTGTTCAATAAAATCTTGGATCATACATTGGCAAAGGCTTATAATATTAGTCACACAGAACTGGGATGATCACATTTCTATGATATTATGGGCATATCGGACCATATATAAATGGCTAAACAAATTTACTCCCTTTAATCTTATTTTTGGTGTCAAATTCATTCTCCCAGTAGATTTACATGTACCTTCTCTATGTATTGTGCACATTGGTTGGTTAGATGATGATGAATCTTTGAAAGTAAACCTAGATGCATTGCTTCAGTTGGACAAAAATTTTATCTAGTGGATTAGAGTCAAGGAGTTGAGAAATGGAAATAGAAGGCTTGGTATGATAGACATATTAAGAATAAGACTTTTTCTCTAGGTATCCAAGTATTATTTTATGACTCCAAGTTCATGCACCATTTAGGAAAACTTCACATCTATTGGGATGGTTCATTTATTATTCATATTATTCATCCCACATACATGTGTAAGTTGAAGAGGTTAGATGGCCATTTTCTTCTAAGCCATTTCAATGGTAGTCAGCTTTGCCCCTACCATTCTCAATAAGGTTTCCCTTTTGTTAATAAGGTGTATGCCACTAGTTTAGTGTATGATTTTGGTTTATTTTTTAATAAGATGTGGCATTAGTTGCATGCCCTTTCTAATGGTTAGATCAACATTTGGTTCTTCCTTATTTTATATTTTATGTCGTGGAGGACCATGAACACCTTTTAGTGTGGGGTAAGAAGTGTGAAATAAGTAAAACTATAGAGTGCCAATAAAATAGTGAAAGGAAATGCATGTAGAAAAGGGGCATGTGAGTGGAAGTTTATAAGTACAAGTGGATAAGCAATATGTAGTATGTAAATACTATGAAGAGTCAAGATAAATAAAGGAGGTTCCTACTTTGGAAATGGAAAAATTTTAAAATTATTTATAGCTACCATGCACTTCAAAAAAAGCATGGGATGGGACATATGTGTTAAATGTGATAAAATCATGTGTAATGGCAAGTGTGCCAAATGTAAATTGTGGAAATACTGTTAGAGGCATTAAATTCTTGAAATAATGGATGAGGTCATGGGGAAGTAAATGTGGATTACCTTTGAAGCTATAAAAGGTTAACCAATCATCATTATTACACTTTTTTATTGCTAATTCAAGAATTTATAAATTCAATAAGAGAATTTTATAAATACCATAGGAGCGTTTATCAACTTTCAGTGACTAAGTTGAATATTATGGAATAAGGCAATCATAGTAGATAGAAGAAGTGGTGAAATAGTGACTAGGAAAGTGAAATTTAAGGAATTATAGGTTATAAGTATTAGTGGCCACCATTGGAGGATGTTTTATTAGGAGAGTCTAGGGAGTTAAAGTAGTAATCATGTATTCATTCAGGAGGATCAGATGGATACACATCAACCTTTAGGCTCTTCATAGGGTGATGCATTCAAAGAAAAATATCTAACATAGCGAACCCTTGCCTATAATACATGAAGAAGAAGAGTTTGAGACTATAGGAGTACAACTATTTTTAATAAGAGAAGAAGTACTTGGTGAATCCAATGTGCAAGAGGAAAGCTTACCATAATAAATTAAGAGAATGAACAATAAAGAATATAAGATGGAATGCAAGTGAAGAATAAATTTGAAGCACCGTCCCCACCCTCATTATTGATTGAATAGATGCAGTTTACTGAACCAGTGTTACACGCAGAGAAGTGGGAGTGTAATGTGTTGATTTGCCAATTTTTTTACCAAAATCACTACCAATAAGAGAATGAGGTGGATTTATAGCATGACTATCAGGTTGAGTAGTAGAATACCCAGAATGAACTTGTTTATGACCTTACTATTTTCAATAAATTCAATGATACTAGAATTTTTTAGTTGTTTAATCTACCTTATTTTGAGAAACCTGTAGAGGCCATGAGGTTTCTTATCTCATGTGTACATGAAGATTAATTCTATTTTTCTTGGGGCATTATTATTTTATTATTGGAATTTAATGAAATTGGCATGCCAGAGTACTCAAGTGATGAGTTAAAGTGGGCTTACCCTCCAAAGAATAAGTCTCATGTGGAAAGGTTTAAAGCATTCACATGCCCTGGTGCTATAATCCCTTATCATAAATCTAAGATGAAGTGTTAGTATGATGGAATGAAGGAAGCCTTGGGAAACGAGTGGTGCATTCCAAGGACTTACCTGCTCAGCTAGGAGACCAAACCTAGTTTGTAGTAAAGCAACATTTTTCTCTAGTGCATATCTAAATGAGCCCCTCAAATGAATTTTTTGGATGGCTTAAGTTTATATATGATTTCACTACAATGTATTCTATGAATGTCATCAATAGGATATATGATGTGCACTCCGTAAAGATTGATGCTGAAAAAATTAACATTAAGACTCATACTCTTCATCAAATATATGTTTATCTAGGGAAGAAGGCCTATAGAGAGAAACTAGAGTCAGATAATAAAACATTAAGGTCCAAAAAAATTAGTTGGGAATTCTATTCATTTATTATTTTATATGTTGAATCCACGGAAGAGGACATCAGGGAGTGTTAAGGATAAGAAAGAATTTATTCCCCCTACTAAAGATTGGGAAGCACCAAAATCATAAAAAGATGGGGCATGATACCAATATGAGTGCTTATCTTGATTAACTTAAGTGAAAAAGTACTACCCCTTTTCCCCTAAAAGATAACATGCCTACAAATCAACTAGAAGGCCTTGATTCTACTATGCAAACATATGTTCCTCAAAAATAAGATACTTCAACACCTAATTATGGTGGCCCTAATCAAAAGGCAATAACTCTAGAAGTGATACCAAAGAGGGGGCCTTCCCCTAGGGAACAAGAGGAATGAGAATCCACACTAGAGCTAAAGAAGGATCCATCGTCAGTGCAACATGAAAAAGCCACCCTTGATAAAACACAAGTGGATGTTGAGAGTCCCACTAGTGAAGAGGGGGATGACATAAACATCATTTTGGGCATGGGTGATTTTGATGTAGGTTAAAGTCACTAGGAAGAGGATCTAAATTTAAAAATACTTATGTGATATCCCTCTAAAGGGAAGGAACCTATTAACGAATCTCCATAACAAAAGCTGGTGACTACCTATTGATGTAGGTCATAGAATTTGAGGTAAAATAGATTCATAGGAAACATCAAAAGGTCTTTGTTCTCTATTATAACAAGTGTGAAAAAAACTTAAATATTGAAGAGGAGTTATGAGATCTCAAGCACTAACTAAAAACAACAACATCAGCTAGATTGAAGACCTTAACACTCTATAAGTATATTTTGAAACAATAGACAACCCTTGCATATGGAGTACCTTTTATCAAAGAGGCTATTGATAAGTTGGGAACCCTAGTCAAGATATTATTGAATAAATGTAAAGACCGGCCTAATCCCCAATATGAACAAACTTGTGAGACAAAGCAATTTACTGAGGTCATCAAGGTATGTAAACTACCACAACTTAGGAAAATTTTAGAAGCATGAATTCAAGTAGAGGAACTTCAATTCCAGTAGTTGTTAGAGAGGGGATTGGTTATAAAAAATTGAGTTGAGTGTACCAAAGCATTTCAAGATGTGAAGGCCCTAGAGAAAAAAATAAATGCTCACCAGCATAAGTTAAATGCTAGTTTTGTAGTGCTTCAATGATAAGTTTCAATAGAGGTCACTTAGATGGAAGACATTCATAAGGATGCTTTTGCATCACTTGAATGTTTAACCATTCAAGCAGGTAACATTTTAGAGAAAACCAAGGAGACTAAGAGGCTTAATCATGTAGTCAATGAAATCACTTCTAAGCTCCAAAATACATTGAATCATTGGGAGGGAATGAAGTGATAGGTAGAATAGATGCAACCCAAGTTTTTTTGTAGAGGGACCTAAATAAAATGCATAATCTGGGATAGACTATTGAATTAGTGTGGGGTGATGTTGGGCCCTCAATTTTGAAGAAATTTTGGTGAAGTACTTTTTTAATACAAGTGGCATGGGAGAGACACGGCATGGAATGCCATAACACAGAAGACCATGGAATGAAATACTATGGCACAGAAGAAGAAAGCCATGTGGAACAAATAAGCATGATATAAAGAGAACTCAATAACATAGCACTCAGATATTATTGAAAGACTTGGGAAAGGCAAGGAAAATGAAGATGGTTAGGGAGCAGTTCACATGAACATCGAACAAGAATAATTCAAGTGAAAATCGACCACCGACCTATGGGAAGTTAGGTACTCGACGAGGAGGATCTAGCATAGAGAGAAAATATTAGGTTAGTTAGGCTTGGGTCCTTAGTAATTCATTGTAAATGGCTTGTCATGACTCAACTCTCTTAATGGTTATTGGCAAGTCATCTTGTTGGTATTTACTTTTGTAATTAAATGGTCAGGTTGAACCATGTATAATTACCCCCTTATTTTACTTAATATTATTGTTGATGAGTTGTTGATCATTGTAATTATGGAATAATTATAATCTTGACATAACTTATGAATGTAATGAAAGGAAGCTTGTGTTAATGAAATACTTGTGTAATTTATTCTTGATTATAATGGAGTTAGTATTATTTTGTTACCATTTTGTACCCAACTTCTTTTTTTTTGGTTAAGTAATAATTGAATAGTTAATAGTTAGACATAGAACTAGGTATGAATGGTGTTTATTCGAGTGCCCTAGTTTATGAAAGTAAATGAATACACATGTGTGTGATAAAACCAATAGGAATCGATCTTAAATTGCATTCTTTGGGTGAGCGCATGAGAATATTTTCTTGCATGATATGTGTGAACTAGGAATTTGACATAGAGGGGAGGTTAGTCTTATATTAGTCTCATAAAACCATTGAAATTAACACACTAAATGCCTAATACCTCTAACCTAGACACTAAGGAGAGCTTAATAACAAAAACTAAATGAAAGCACTACAAAAACATAAAAGACATAACTCTTTTACCTTCCTTGGGAGCTCAAAATGCCTTTGTTGAATGGATTGCTTAGCTTGTGCATTAATAAGTCTTTGAACATGGAGGTTTCTTGGCTCCTCCTCTCCTTAGAACCTTTGCTTTGATGTTGTTAGGCTTAAGATTTGGGCATTATAACCTTATTTGCATGAGTCTCATGGAGCAAATCCTACATAATAACTCTACAATATCCAATCTTAGGAATGAAGGTATTTGTACATAATAAATTTGCACCAAAATAGCTTAAAAACCAATAGGCATGGACTTGTATTTATAGCTTTTAAAATTAACTCTCACCCAAGGTGAGTCAAGGTTGAGTTTAGGCTTGGAATGGGTTCAAAATAAACCTAGGTGAGTTAAAACTAACTCTAGTAGAGTCAATAGTTGTCAAGTAGTTATAATTTGCAATTGCTAGGAATGGCTCTCAAATTAGATATTTTAAGACATTTTCAAAGAGCTTGACAATTCATAAAGGCAATGATGAAAGGCTAAAAGATTTTGATTTTTTTGAATTTCCTTTTTTAGATATTCATTAATTGTAAATAGATAATTCAACTAGGAATTTAATCTTGTTTAAATTTTTAATTAATTTTTATTAGCCTTTTATCTCTTTCAATATTTAATCAAGTGTGCAAGTTCCCCACTTAATAGGTCCATAGGCCAAATTGATAGTTGTTATGCTGCAAGGTGATTAGGGATGAATCCATGAGAGGTTATTATTGTAAATGATAGAATACCCCAATTATGGATGTCTCAAAATTATTTTGAGATTTGATGAATGATGTGTAAGAAAATTTAGGATGTTTAGTGATTCTTAGGCTTAATTTGCAATGGTTGGTAGGAATCAGTCTGAAGTTTGATAGGAAGCTAGTTGTGGCTAGTTTTAGGTGTCTATAGTTTTCCCTTATTTGGGAAGATGTTACAAGCTATAGGAATAGTAATGTCTTCTCAAATAATGAAAAAGGCCATTAAGAATAAAAGAAAATAATGATTAAAAAAGAATCTCCAAACAATGTTTAGGAAGCCTATAATGATGCCCCCTCGAGGAAGTGGTGACACATATGATTGATGTGAAAGAGTGTGCCAAGATATCTAAACAAATTTCACACAATCAATGTTGAATCCTGTGAGGTACTGTGAGAGCTCCAAAAAAAAAAATCTATTGTAAAATGTGAATGAGTCAATTAACCTTTCAAAAAGAAAATGTGGGGTACATATAGATAAAATTAGGGCAACATGAGGAAGCCTATAATTTTATTAATTAACTAATTAAAATTAAATATAATTAGTGTATGGATGTTTTATAACCAACTTGAGGAATCTTAAATAATATAGAATGGCCATACAACCGTGTAGGAAAAACCCAATGGGAAAAAGCACTACACTAACACCCCCTTTAAGTGTAGCTTAGGTGAGATGAGAATTGGGTCTTGACATTGAAATCATGATGAGGTACCCAAGTAAATAGTGATGAACCTCCATAGGAGGAAGAAGAAAGTGGAGTAGCCCTAACCCTAATGAGAGCTCACAGATGAACAAATTTACTCTCTATGAAAGGCTTGGTCAAAATATCTATAATCTACTCTGATGTTGGATAGTATCAAAGATCAATGACTTGCTTATTGATAAGTTCCTTGATGAAATGCATATGAATCTCTATGTGTTTGGTATTTTGATGGAGAATCGAATTCGTACAAATCTGGATAGTGCTTTGGTTCTACAGTAGATGATTGTTGGCTTATGAAACTAGACACCAAACTCAATGAGAATCCCTTAAAGCTAGATTTCTTTAATAGTGGCATTGACAGCCCCTTTGTATTCTACCTCTATGGATGATAAAGCAATTGCACGTTGCTTCTTGCTTCTTGCTTGATCAACTTGTTAGACCCAAACCAAGTGAGAAACTATAGCCTGAGGTGGAATTTTGACTCTAAGTATCTCCATCCCAATCTGAATCTATGTATTTGATTAAATCAACCTCTATTCCTACTCCATAGTTTATCCCATAGTTGTGTGAACCCTGAATGTAGTGAAGAATATACTTTAATGCTTTCTAGTGCAACTCATGTGGCTCTTACATAAACTGGGAGACCAAACCAACTGCATAAGATATGTCAGGTCTAGTGTGTGTGAGATAGATAAGACTACCCATGAGTTGTCGATATGGGGTTGCATCAACAAGTGGGTAGGACAATCAGCCTCAAGATTCATAATAAATAAGAAGGGAGTAGTAGTTAGCTTACAATCAGCCATGTTAAACATATCTCTTCCTTGAGGTGACCATGTGGAAAAGCACTCTTTATGTCCATTTGGTGCACATCCCACTGATGTGTGGTTGTGATGGTTAGAGTGAGTCTTATAGACATCATCTTGGCTATAGGAGTAAATGTCTCAATGTAGCCTATGTCAAGAACCTCAAAAAATCCCTTTGCAATCAGACAATCTTTGTACTTATTGACTGACCCATCTACACCATAATTGGTCCAATAAACCCATTTACTCCAAACCAATTTTCTTCTTTTAGGAAGAAGGACCAAGTCCCATGCTTTCTTGTTGATTAGCGAACTGTACTCTTCCTACATAGCAGAGTCCCATTCTAGAGTGCCATATGCCTCATGAAAGGTTTGTGGATCTGAGGAAATGGCCAAGTAGGCATGTGATGTCCCTTAAAACTATCATTGTGTCCACCTTGTATTCGATTGATTTCTAAACCATCCTCCATCACTTTGAAGTGTCTATCTAACCCAAATAGGACCAAAATTATATGAGATTGAAGAATTAAAAGGTGAGTCTTCATCATCTATGGTGTTAGTGTGAGATGGAGGAGGAGTATCCTCATCACTTCTCTCATCGCTTGAACTTGAAGAAGAAGAAGAGTCATCCTCATCATCAGGAGGATCTTTAGGTGGATCTATGTCACTATCACAAGTGGAATCAATGTCTAGTGAGACATTTGAAGAGTTTGGAGTGACATGATTGTGTTCAAGTGGGCCCTCATGAAACTTTACACTCCTTTCAATGAACAACTCATGAGTTTTAGGATGGAGAAGCCTATATCCCTTAACACCCCCTGCATACCCAAAAAGATGCAAGACTAAATTTGAGGGTCCATTGCCTTGTGTTTCTTTTTGGGAACATGGGCCATTGTTGGTGATCCAAACACTCAAAATTAATCTACTACAAGTTTTTGACCATCCCAAGCTTTAAAATGAGTGATTCCCTTCAAGGATTTATGTGGAACTTGGTTCTGAATGTAGCACACATAGTTGATTGCTTCGACCCAATACTGAGGAGCAAGAGACTTTGATTAAAGCATGCAATTAGCCATTTCTTTCAAGGTATATTTATTGCATTTAGCCACACCATTCTGTTGAGGACTATATAGAACTATGTATTGCATTTAAATCTCCTTTGATGTGCAAAACTACTCAAACCTATTTTTGACATACTCTCCACCATTATCAGTCCTTAAGATTTTGATGGAACATTCTGACTGCTTCTCCATAAGTGCCTTCAAGTCCTTAAAGTGATCAAAGACCTAAGACTTCTTTTTGAGAAAAAACACCTAAGTGTACCTCGAAAAATCATCAATGAATGTGAGCATGTATCTTGTCTTATTGAATGAAAGTTTTGGAAATGGACTTACTAAGTCACTGTGGACTATTTTTAGCTTCTGTTCATCTCTCCTTATTTTACCCTTATCATATTTCTCTTATAGATGCTTACCAAGAATGCAACCATTGCATATGCCATCCAATAATTTGACTTTAGGTAACCCTAAAACCATGTCCTGATGACTGAGTTGTTCTAGGTAATGGTAGTTTAAATGGCCAAATTGTTCATGCCATAGTTTGCTCACTCCATTTGCATGAGTAAGTTTTGAAACTGAGGGCTGATCTAAGGAAAATTGTGAGAAGGTATATAGCCTAGAATAATTATTGGCCTTCCCATAAGCCACTATGATGTCACTATGTAGCTCGTTGATGACCATTGAATCAGGTGTGAACTCAACTCACTTCCCTAGACTTATGTGAGTGATTTGATATATTGATAGAAGATTGGTGGATAGTGAAGGAACACGTAGAACATCATTGAAGGTCCCGTCACTTACTTATACAGATCCTTTACTGCTTAATTCTACTAAAGTGTCATCACCCATGAAAATTGAAGGAATAGAACATGGCTCTATTTCTAAAAATAGATCCTCTAAGGAGGCTATGTGATAGGAAGTACCCAAGTCAATAACCCAAGTCAAAGGCTGAGAAGCTACTACAACAAGTGTCTTGCCCTTATTTTTACCCTTTTTGTTGTCTTTTGCCTTTGCATAATCTTATGCAGACATGTTCTGAGATGAGGATTTAGGAACATTGATTTTGTTCTTCTCAAGTATCTTAGTCAAGGTGTCAATCTTCTTCTTCATGCACTGAGATTCATCGTGCCCAAGTTTCTTTAAAAAGTTGCATTTGAGTTTTTCCTTCTTAGGTTTCCCACTTGAGGAGGACTCATTTGATGATGCCTTTGGCTTGGCATCTGATTTATGATTCTTCTTATGTTCATGATTAGGTTTAGACTATTTCTTCTCATGTTTGCCACTACTAGAAGGCTTCTTCTTATCCTGATTAACAATCAAGGCATGTGAATTTGAAGACTTCAGTGCACTCATTTAAACCAAATTATCTTGTTCCCAAGTTAGATCAGAAATAAACTCATCAAATGATATCATTTTCCAAGTAGATCCAAGTGCACGTTTGGTATCATGAAATGTAGAGACAAAAATTGAATAGTCATGACCCAGTTTTGCAAGCACAAATAGATTCAACTAATCATCTATTTTATCAATGCCACATTGTTTCAACTATAATCTCAATTATTTGAACTTTGAAAATAAGTATTTTAGGGTGTCATATTCACTTGGGCTCAATGTGATGAGCTCATTCTCCAGCTCATGACCCCTCATGATGTCCTGCACTTCAAAAAGCTTGTCCAAAATTGTCTAGACTTCATTCAGAGTTTTTGTAGATTCAACTTGAAATAGGAGGTTGGGAGACATTGATAGGCAAAGAAACCCATAGGCCTCATCACATCTATTATACCACTTAACCTTTTTTGCATCTGTAGATGGCTCAGTTTCCTCACCCATAATAATATGATAGAGTCCTTTACCTCTCAAAGTGAGCTGCATTTTAGACTTCCATTTGAGATAATTAAATGGTGTAAATGGTTTAATGTTTAGATCCATTAGTGTAGATTATAATGAGACAAATTTTTAGAATTGAAATGAAATCAAAAATAGAAAGCACACAATACAAGTACCCCCTAAACTATGAAGAATACCCCCTGAAGTTACAATGCACACATGCTCAATCTTGGATGTTGAGCATAGATGAGAATGTGTTTATGAAAAATCAGTGTGAGAAATTATGAGAGGGACATCGGGCACAGTTGATAATGTGTTTAAGAGGAAAAGTATAAAGGTTTGAAGAGAGTTTTAAGCTATTACACCATGTAAAAAATAGATGTTACAAAAATTTTGAAATAATGTCACCAATGCATAGAGATCAAGAAAATATGCACTTAAAAAAATGACACTCAAAAAAGAGCTATGGATTGAAAGTTATAGCACTTACGGGTTCTTACTCCCACATATTCCTAGACCCTTTCTAAAAATCCGAAAATAGAAACAACTTTACTCTATTTCTTCATTACCTTTCACCTAAAATTTGACACCTCCTTGAACATCACGTGGCTTTGTGTAATTTCTTGACTTCGGGTTCGTGTAGCTACATTACCTATAAAAAGTAATAAGTATAAGCTCTTTAAAAACCTGAATGCTTCTTTATCCGAAAAATGGAAACAACTTTACTCTATTTTTTCATTACCTTTCACTTGAAATTTGACACCTCCTTGAATGTCATGTGGGTTTGTGCAATTAATTAACTTTGGATTCATTCAGCTGCATTACTTATAAAAAGTAATAAGTAAAAGCTCTTTGAAAACCCGAACGCTTCTTCGAGTGTAATTTAGATTCTTCCAGCTGCTTGACTTTAGGTTCTTCCAACTGCACTACTTCGAGTTCTTGCAACTACTTTACTTATAAAAAATTATAAGTAGTTGACCTTGAGAAACTTGATTACTTCTTCTCAGTGTATTTTGGGTTCTTCAAACAACTTTACTTATTACTTATAAAGCAAATAATGAGTAATAAGTAGTCGACCTTCACAAACCCGAATGGGTCTTGCTTAGTGTAAATTGGGTTCTTAGACCTACACTACTTCAGATTCTTATAATTGCATTACTTGAAAATTAAATGAGTAATAATTAGTCACCCTTAGAAAACTTGAATGGATCTTTCGAGAAAGTTGTCAGGGTTGAGAACCCTGATTACTTATAAGTTGAGTAGTGTTAAAAACTCGATTTGGTCTTGAGGCAAGTAATGGCTCATCAAAAACCTAATTTGGTATACGGACCAAGTAATAGCTCGATAAAAACTTGATTTGGTCTATGGACTCAAGTAATATCTCACCAAAAACCTAATTTGGTCTACAAAGAGTAAAATGGGGTTAACAAGCCTGATTACTTTGTTCGTACAACCATACCACTAGATGGAAGAAGTTGATTTTTTGGAAAATCTATGAGGTATCTCAAAAATATAAGAACAACCCATTTTAGATCTCAAAAAACCTAGAAAATATATGTAAA
This sequence comes from Torreya grandis, assembly GCA_037957365.1. Taxonomy (NCBI): domain Eukaryota; kingdom Viridiplantae; phylum Streptophyta; class Pinopsida; order Cupressales; family Taxaceae; genus Torreya; species Torreya grandis. The sequence goes on along the minus strand of JARHVA010001071.1, from coordinate 3,368,846 downwards.
TATATTTTTCATCAAAGGCCTTTGGACATGAGTTTTGAGGTAGATTAATAAAACACCTCCAAGGTCAAAAATGGTGGCCAAGACAGAAGAAAAATCAGTAAGGTGAATGCATGGAGGATCTTACCAAGTAGTATGATGCATGAGGCTATCAAGAAGGCTCTATTACCATGAAAGAGTGTGATAATATCTCCAATGTTAAATCCTATGAGGTAGTGTGAGAGCTCCAAAATTCCAAGAGAGAAAAAATATGCATTACCCTGTCTATTGTAAAATGTGAATGAGTCAATTAACCTTTCAAAAAAGAAAAGTGGGGTACATATAGAGAAAATTATGGAAACATGAGGAAGCCTCTAATTTTATTTATTAACTAATTAAAATTAAATGTAATTAGCCGATGGACCCTTTATAACTAACCTAAGGAAGCTTAAATAATATAGAATGGCCATACAACCGTGTAGGCAAAACCTAGTGGGAAAAAGCACTACATTAACATGATGGACAGTGCCTCAAAATGAAGTAAGAAGAAGAATTAAATTAACCCATGGGTGAGATTAATCTAATTGAGATAATGCTTGCATGCATTGATTTAAAAAGTACTGATTTGCACAAAGAAATTTATAATCGGTAACAAAGGTTGAGACACTGATTTGCCCACAGGAAGTTATGATCATTAAGATGACTTGGATTGGATAATGATTTTTTGATTATGACGTAGTATGGAAAATTGGAAAGCATAACTCAAGGATATAACTTATCATATAGATTAAAAATGAGAGGATGCAAATGTAGATGTGATGGTCTAATGATTAAAGAATCCACAAACAACTAGGTACATGAGGATGCACAAAGTGATGAAAGAGATTAATGGAAGAATAAATGAATGGAAGAGATGTTTGTCCTTATTAGCATTGATACAACTAGAATGGTCAATTGGTTTGATTTGATCAAGGAGGGTGGGAGAAATTTATAAGGTTACCAAGGAGAAGTTTCTACGGCTCCATTGCTTTTAAGTTTTCCTGAGCTAAGTTTTATTGTAGCACATGATGGTATGTACTATGATATAAAACACCATGATGACATAACCAAAATTCACATAAGGACTAACTCTTGATCTAATAAACAATTGAAAATAGTGCACCAATGATAAAAATCATGATGGCAATGTTGATGTATGAATATGGATGGACTCAAGAATAATGTGCAAGGAATCACCTAATGAACATAAATAGACTAAGTTAAGGCACAATAATGAAATAAAATACACAAATAACAAAAAACTAATCAAACAAACACATAAAAATCATGAAATAACAATCAACAAAAAACATCTTATCGTTAACTAAGTCAATACCTACGTATGAAGTCTCAATATGGAATGATAAAAAAGTGGTGCCCCCAAGAAAGGATATATGCAAAGTGAAGGTCACACCGCCAATGGAAATGGAATGTATTAGAACCAATAATGTATTTGCCCTAGTAGGGTAGATTTAGGTTGATTGGCTAGGTTTAAACAGGGCAAATGTTTTTGGGTTTTGGGGTTTATTATCTCTTGAGGAAATGAGAAGCCAATTTTCTAATTTTTAGGATTTTGAAATGTTTTGAATGTTTTTGGAAATTTTTGGGGTATCTTAACTTTTTAGAGATTGATAATATACCACTCATAAAATATCAATATTGTTGGCTTAGGTTGCTTGAAAAATGGTGAGAGCATATGGAAAAGGGGGACTGAGTTGACCTCAATGTGAATCAAGCACGGCCTACATAGTCCCATTAAGAACTCAAGTCACAGTAGTTTTGCCAACACAAAAGGTGATGAGACCCGACTAGGTAACAATAAGTTTGAAAATTTATGCAAATGACAAGGCAAATGTAAATAGTAATGGGAAGGTGATGCAAAAATGTAAGGTAAATGTGTTATTCCTAATTTTTCCATAGGTGGTTATAATTATGAAACAATGACATAGGTCAGTGATACTAATTTATCCATAGGTAGTTATAATTAGTAACACAAGGTTTAATACTTATTTACCCATAGGTGGTTATAATAAATGGTACCACTCAAATATAAATAAAATATAACTTACTAGATCCACTATCACACTACTTTTATAGACTGTTATTTAAAGACAAAATTCTAAAACTGCTAAGACCAGATCGCAATCCCCTTGTAGAAGGTGCAGGAAGAACCAAAGGAACCAAGATCAAAAGGGTTGGGTAGGGTTGTTAAAAATAGGATTTGATCAATAGTGAAGGTATAGTATAAAGGTATAGGGTATGGCATTGTTCAAGGATGGTGATGTTATAATAATTGGATATAATGGTAAGAGGTTTGCCCCCAAGTGATAAAGTGAGGTAAGTGGAAAAGTATGAAACAACGAAAAGAGGAATGGAAAATGACAATGGCAAGGTAAATGGTAAATGAAAATGGGATGGTAAATATCTCTAGTAAGGTAAATGTTTTTATTGTTCTTGTTGATGTGGAGATGCATGTCTTGATTAACATTTGATACAACAGGAATAATCAATCACAAAAATTTCTAGCCCTCACCTCTTCTAAATAGTTTCTCTATCAAGAACCTGCTACATATTTGGATTCCAATAATGTTTTTGTGATCTTCATTAGTCCTTGAGTTATTTCCTTCAAACTTCAAGACAAGATGTCTTTGTATCTTCTATAAAATAAAGTGCAGCTAGGTATAGTAAATATGGATAAATATTAGATGATAGGTTTGGTTTAGAAATGTCAATGTGGATGATAATGGAATGATAAATGGTTGGGCAACAAATGAAGATTGGGATTTTCAAGCACACACAATGTTGTTGATTTCAGATTTAACATAATTGTGGTTATGGCAGGATCGAAGACTTATGAATATGCTCTCAATAAGACCATCAGATTTTTTTGTTGTTTGGGATTGAGAGTAGCTACCATCTAATTATGTTATAGATTGGAAGTGGTTTGATTTTATCTTTGATAATGTCTTTATTAATCAATGAAGAATTCTTATACTCAGCTATTGGCACCTCGAAGAAGTTTTCACCACTGAAGTTGCTTTAATTGTCCCCTAGTGCCTTTGAAAAGGTTTCACTAAGGAATGTTGACTTTTGAATTTGATTATCTTTTAGTGCCTTAAATAAGGTTTCACAAGAATATGATGAGTTTGGACTTTGATTATCTCTTAGTGACTCCAAAAAGGTTTCACTAGGAGATTTTTCTTCTTCTGCATGAATGTGGTCTTGGTCCCCCTAATATTTTGTAACTGATATGTTGTCATGGATGCAATTTAACAAGGTATTGTTAGTCCCAATTAACACTTTTGTGAGGTGGAATGCCAATATAATGGCTATTTTGGGTGGTGTTAATGGCATTTGGAATGATAATGGAATGGAAAGAGGCATCATAATCCTCATAGAAGATACTAGGAGAATGTGTGTCAAAGATGAAATAATCAACCTCAAAAATTGTGAAAGGATCATAAATATATTCAAATTGATCTACAAAGCCTTTATTACCAGTATTGTAATAGCCACAAATGTATTTTGATTTTGAAGTTAAGTCTGATTCAAGGGACTCTGAATCCAATGTTGAGACTGACATTGATTCTATTTTTTATGCTAAATCTGATGTCAGTTCAATAATAGAACCTAACTTTAATGATAGTTCTTCATCTGGTGTGGTTTTTGCTATAAAGATGTCTTATTGAATGTTTGGTATTGGACAAATAATGGCCTATTATGGCATAATGGGCTCCATAAAGACTAATTTGTCAAAGTGAGACTTCTCAACGAGGGTAAAAAGGTCAAGAGATAACTCCATAAAGACTAGCTTGTCAAAGGGAGGATCTTTAAAAATAGGATAATGGTCAAGATAATGATTTTCCCAAAGGGGGTTAAAATCATTAAGATGCGACTCAACAAAAATTAGCTTATTAGAGTGAGACTCCTCGATAATAGGGACAATATCAAGAGGTGATTCATCATAGGTTGACTCATCACAAAAAGGTGTTTCAATAAAAATATCATGGATTGATTGGTTCTCTTGGCCTTAGTTTATAAGTAGTTATAAAAACTAGTTTTGAACATATCTTGGTCTTCGAATTATTGGCTCAAAGAATTGTATGGATTTTCTAAAGTGGGGGATAGTTGACACGAGATGAATAATGGTCATTGGTTGGGTAATGATGGGATTAACAAAGGCTAGCTACCAACTTAGGATGGTAACTGTGACTCATCTAGTCATGATTGCACAACATTGTTGGGATAACAAGTTACTATACTTGGAAGGGCCTAGAGTGGTAATGGTAGGGAGATGTAAATCTCAATTTTTATCATGAGACTAAAGACAAGGTCTTGGAATGGTAATGGTAGGGTGTTACAAAGCTTAGTTTCCATTGTGATCCAAAGGATGAGGTTCTAGTAAGGTAATGTTAGGGCATTATGAAGCTTGGTTACTTGCACAAGCCAAAGGACAAGATCCTGAAATAGAAATGGTAGGGAGATGCAAAGTTTGGTTACTATCACAAGCCAAAGGATGAAGCCCTAGAATACAAATCCTTAGATGTTGTGGATCTTAGTTGATTGCACAATTCGAAAGAGGGTTAATGGTACGGGTGGGGCACCAAGTACCATGAGCAGTGAAATGATGAACATCATATGTTAACCAACCCAAAGAAGGTATCACCACATACTACTCTTGAAGATTTTAGCTTTATTCCCTAGATTGAGTAATATAAGGAGGATAAGTATCCATCTCATAAATAATATCATCCTAGTAGGGGTCTTGATCAAAGTCATCATATATGATAACATTATCATAACCTAAATTGTACATGGCTCCACTATGAGTGTAACGAGACATATTCAATTCAATGATAATTGACTTGGAAAAAGGCCTAGAGTTATACAAACTCTAAAAAACAAGGTCTGAAGGACAAATGGTCCAAACATAGTCTAACTTGGTTTAGGGGTGGAGATGTATCTCCAAAATGGTTTGTGTTAAAACTTGATCTAAAATAGTCTAACATCAAATGTATTATAAAAAGGTCAAGTGGATGAAATAAAACTAAAATGCCAAACTCTAGGTACAAAACATTTAAAACAAGTCTAATCTAAATAAAACAAAATTTACTAGCTCTTTCGAAGAAGGCACAAAAGCTAGGCTCAAAACAAACATGTGCTAGGTCTATTGAAAAAGGCACAAAAGCTAAAATTTAAACAAGATAAGGTATGAGATTTAGTATAACAAAATTAAAACACTTTGGCATAAACAAGGCACTTGAACTTAAACATGGAACTTAATTGGTATAAGGCATGGAACTTTAGGCATATGGAGATAGGCTACTTCCTCAAATATAGGCACAAATAATAGTGTTCAAATTAGATAAAGAGTTGACCTAAGTTATACAACCCAAAAAAGAAAGATAGATATCTAGGCCAAAATTACATAAGGCATATGTAAAAATTAATCAATGTTTGGATTTGAACTTTGTTAAGGTTAATTAAAAACTCAACTTAGGAAACTAGGCTTCTTTAAACAAACAATAAGCTAGACAAGAATGAACAACATAATGGCATTAGGGATAGATCCAAAAGGCATACGTGACTCTGGTTTTGAAATTGGCATTTTGGGCACAAGGCAACAAGTTTTTGAAATGATTCAAGCAGTGTAATGACATTATTGTGCTCTAAAGGTATGATCAATGGTTTGTGTAAAAACTTAAAGGCACAAGATTTAAAATGAATTGGGAAACGTAACAACACCCTTTTTAATCAAATAACACACAAGCAAGATTTTTCAAAAAGACTAATGCAAAGGTATGGTGTCAAATGGATGGTGCAACACCTCCTCAAACAAAAGAGTGATGTATAAATAAGACTCATTTTGATGTGTTAAGATAGATAAATAGTTTAGACTAAAGACCATGCAATAAATCATAAAATGACATAAACACCTAAGTGTTACGTCCTAAATCTTAAAACTGACAAAGTTGCATAATATTGTTGAATTCTGTCAATATACTCACTCTTGAGAGGATTTTAGTTTATAATTAAAAAAGTAAAAATACATGAAAAGTAGGGTTTTTAGGCCCCCTCTTCTCTTAAGAGTTTGTATTTTTACATGGAACTTTGGGATACTCACCCTACATCAACAGTATGTGTGTAATAAGTGGGGTTGTTCTAAACTATCAATTTTCACTCATTTCTAGATGGTCCCAAGTGTGGCTAACACTAGAGATGTTCATGTCAATTAGATCTACATCAATCAACTTGTTTTGAAAAGGTCTTTTCCTTTTCACAACCATTACATTCATCACTTTCTCAATATAGTGTGATGTCCGAGTTGATCATATGTTCTAAGAATAGTAGTCGTTAGCATCCCAATAATTCACCAGCTTAATTTATATACCCCAACATGGAGTGGGGTTTAAATTATGTTGAGAGATGAATTTTTGGGTTTACATTTCCTTAAACAACTTGTGAAGAGGTGATGAACTCCCACTCACAAGCCAAAATGCATGAAAAAAAAAGACAAGTGAAAAGACTTTAGGGTCATTTTGGGGTCACCCAAACCATATGGATTTGGGGAGGGCCTTAGCAAATTTATTTTCATGCTTTTGATCTAAATCAAAAAATTCAACTAATGAGAACTTTTGGTCACCTGAGTTCCCTAAAGGGGATGGGGGGAGATCATACATGCATCACTCATTTTGCTTAAACAAACAACTTCAACAAATAAGCAATAAAGCAAATAACTATCATGAGTATGTAACTAAGTGTGAAAATTCATTTTATTGCACCAAAATTAAGTATGTTTTGTGAAATTTTGGCCCGTGGCATTAGCTATTTGAAAAAATTGAAAAAAACTTTGAAAACAACTAAGACATAAAAAGAACTAAGTTCATTTTAAGTACCAAAGACAAAGTGTGTAAGATTTAATCATGTTCAAACTTAGATTTTTCCACCTTAGGACCTACAATTTATTGGAGGGTTTTCCTAATTAGAAGCCCATAAGTGAGTGAGAAAACAACATTTCAAAATTATCTCTCGAGTTTCTTATTTTTCTATCTCAGACAAATCGACACCGATTTATGCAGGGATTGATGTCAGTCTACAGAGATTGACGTCAATCGATCTACACAAAGACTAATGTCGATCCACAAGGATCAATGTCGATTCTTATAAAAACACAATATGATTTTTCAAAAAAAATATTATTTGTAAAATGAGCCTAAAATCAACAATTATCACTAGTTCCTACAAGGAAATGATAAGACAACTAATATGCATGTTCTTAGATATAGAATAAAAGCCAAAAAACTCAAGCAAACCCTTATTAGTCACATTTATATCATGCTCTATTTTTTACATAAATCATGGTTGATTTAGTGAATCAATGTCGATCTTAGAAAATTGATGTCAGTTTCTATCTGGTAATCGATATCGGTTAAAGAGAGTTGGTGTTGATCCCTGTGTAACCTGTGTGTTGCTAAAAAATAGAAATACATGAAAAATGAAGTTAAAACTAAAATTTTAAAGATTTTTAAGCATCCATTAGAAAAAATAAGAGTAGCATATTAATATCCTACTTATATGGGATGCTTGAGGTCTCACAGGGCGTGTCAACATGTGAACTAGGAATTTGACATAGAAAGGAGGTTATTCTTGTGTTAGTCTCATAAAACCAATGAAATGAACACACTAAATCCCTGACACCTTTAACTTAGACACTAGGGAGAGATTAATAATAAAAATTAAATGAAAGCATAACAAAAACATAAAAGACATAACTCTTTTACCTTCCTTGGGAGATCCAAATGGCTTTGTTGAATGGCTTGCTTGGCTTGTGCATCAAGAAGTCTTTGAAAATGGATGTTTCTTAGCTCCTTCTCTCCTTGGAACCTTGGCTTTGATGTTTCTTGGCTTAAGATTTGGGCATGGTAACCTTACTTTCATGATTCTCATAGAGAAAATCTTGCACAATAACTCTACAATATCCAAACTTAGAAATGAAGGAATTTGTGTATAATAACTTTGCACCAAAATATCTTAAAAACCAATAGGCATGGCCTTGTATTTATATCTTTTAAAATTAAATCTCATCCAAGATCAATCAAGGTTGAGTTTAGGCTTGGAATGGGTTCAAAATAAACCTAGGTGAGTTAAAATTAACTCCAATAGAGTTAATAATTGTCAAGTAATTATGATTTTCAATTATTAGGCATGGCTCTAAAATTAAATATTTTAAGATATTTTCAAAGAGCTTGATAACTCATAAAGGCAATGATCAAAGGCTAGGATATTTTAATTTTTTTGACTTTCTTTTTTTAGATATTCATTAATTGTAAATGGATAATTCAACTGGGTATTTAATCTTGTTTAACTTATTAATTGATTTTGATTAGCCTTTTATCTCTTTCAAGATTTAACCAGGTGTGCAAGTGCCCCATTTAATAGGTTCAGAGGCCAAATTGACAAGTATTATGCCACAAGGTGATTAGAGACAAATCCATGAGAGGTTATTGTTGCATATGATAGAATATCCCAAATAGGGATGTCTAAATATGATTCTGAGCATTGGTGAATAATGTGCAAGTAAATTTCGAATATTTAGTGATTCTTAGGCTTAATTTGCAATGGTTGATAGAAATTGTTCTGAAGTCTAGTAGGAAGCTAGTTGTGGTTAGTTTTAGGTGTTCACAATATGCTAGCATGCTAGCTCACTCAAATTATTGTTTTCTTAGATGCACAAATAGGGAAAAGATATGATAGACTAAAGAAAAAGAGCACAACACATGCTGACATAGAGGTGGAACAAAGTGACAGCTATGTAGCCAATTAAAATAATCCTAAATAGCAGGTTCATAAAGAATAGAATGTTGTATTTCATGACATTTTGGGTATATTTCATCGTATCCAAGGGAAAATAGAAGGTCTAAGCCAAATATTGACTCACCTAGAAAATTTTTAAGAGGGAGGGCAGGAAGATAGGCTTCATAATGAGCATCCATAGTGATAAGAGGTTGTGGATCCCATTATTAAGGAGCTGAAGAAACTTTATCCTCCCACATATTCTAGTGAAACCAATGGTGATGCCATTGAGGCATGGGTGATTGACTTCTAGAAGTATTTGAAACTGCACAATGTGAGTTCTAACGTTAAAGCATGCTTCAGAGCTTACCAGTTGATAGGTGATGTAGCTTTGTGGTGGAACCATTTGTGTGCAATAAAAGGGTACAATTTCATGACTTTTACTTGGGAAACTTTTGAGAAATAATTCAAAAAAAAATATTTGAATAATATATATAAAGAGGAAAAAATTACAAAGTTTCAGTTGTTAAAGCAGGGTACCATGTCGGTATCTGAATATGAAAGTAAGTTTCTAGTATTCCTGCATCATGTTAGTTACATGTCAAATGAAGAAACTAAGGTAACTAAGTTAAAGTTGGGGTTAAATGAGCTACTCATGCATGATCTAAATATGACTAATCCAAAGACTTTAGCTACTACTCTGTAATCAATACATCATGCTGAAGAAAAAGAGAAGTCTCACCAAAATGTAAGACAAGAATTTTGAAATATCAAACATTAAGGAAAATTTAACTCCTCAATACTTTTGATAAGTTGTAATTTCAAGAAAAATGATGATAAAAAGTCTAATGGAAAGAGTTACAATTATGGAAATAAATTTTAGAATAAAAAGAGGTCTAATTCACATTCTTTTGCAAAGAAGGATGTTAGAAACATCAAACAACAAAACTTTCATGGGCCAACCACAAGAGCAAATACCATTCCACTTCTGGTTAAGACTATTATAACTTGTTAGGATTGCAGTGATAACCATTATCGTAAGGACTACCTAAAGCTAAACTATAATCACAAGGTCTAAGTAGTTATAGACAATAGAAATATAGAATTTTTGTCAACACCTACTGAGATAGGAGGTATAATTTATGGATTTCATTTTTATATTTTGATTGATTCAAGAGCCATAAATAGCTTTATTTATCATGATAACGATTTGAAGTGTAAAATCAAACCAACTAAACTTATAGAAGGATCACAAGTGGAGTTTGGCACCAGGAGGAAGGTGCTTGTTAATGAATGTTTAGAACAAGCAGAGTTGAATTTGGTTAGTTTTAAGATTTGTGTAAACCTATTCCTTGCTCCATTAGGATCATATGACATCATCCTAGGCATGGATTAGTTATAAGAACATCAAGTTAGGTTAAATTGATCTAATACAAGAGTTCAGTGCATGGATGATGATGGAAATGTTAGTGTAGGTTTTCCACTTTTGGTTTACCTTCACATTTGTTCTATCAGCTTTCTTAGGTGTACACTTTTCATGGAGGAGTTACATTCAAAGTGGGAGTTAACCTTGATTGGTTATTCTAGGTATGGGAATCTTTTGACCAACACCACTTGTCATTTGACTTCCACCACTGGTCATGTGGGAGTTACACATTCACTCCTTTATTTACCTCTCCTTTGCGAGCTATTTAGCATAGGATTTGACTCATTCTTGCATTCTACTTTTGTGTGTAACTTTTGGCTTTCACTTACTACCTAGGGTTTCATGTGTTAATGATTGATTAGAGATATTGGATGACTCCAATATGGTATCAAAGCTTGCTAACAGTGTTTTTTCTACCATTTCAAATCCTTGGTAGGATTCTTGCATTATCACACCATTATTTTTTGTTCTTCATTTGGTCATTTTTAGGGTTTTGGATGCATTTTCTCAACATGCATTAAAATATGTGACCAAAAGGATTAGATCAAAAAACAAATTGCATATTATTTTTGGGTTTTGGGTGCTCTCTAATGGGTCTATGTTAGTTTTTTTTGGAGTTCTTCACCAAATTTATGTATATCCAAGGGTTTCTATTAGGGCTTATTATGAGCACTACTCTTCTTGTTTGAACACATTTCTTTATCTTAAATGGTATGTATGCTGATTAGCATGATATTCAACCTATTGCAGTCTTATCATGGCATGTGAAGTATGCATTCAATGAAGGGTGATATATACAGCTGGTTATAGGGTTTTGCATTATGGAGAAAGCTTATATTACCATCTTATATCTCCTTCAATAGCCTATCCTAAATGCATCCATCATGTTGTTGGTAAAGTATATAGTGCATGGTCTTTGCCTAATCTATAACCTCCTCTTGAGCCTTCTCTCCCTCATCATCCTCCAAGTGAATATCACTATTCAAAATAATTTGATGCCTCCAAACTGCTACCATACAACCTCTAATATTTGTAGACAACCTCCTCCAAACCCTTCCAACTACTTGTCTTCCCTGTAGATACTCTCGCCATCCTTCCAAGGCTAGATGAAAAGGAAAGGAGATATAACTAAGATCGAACCTTGGCCTTCCCTATGTGGATAGCTCACTTAGTCAAATCAAGGTTTTGTAACTTAGATTTATTTTTGGTTCAATTTTTTAAAATTTTCTAGGTTGCAGGTTTGAGTTTTAGGTTTGGTAAAGGACTGTTGATGGTGTTCCATCTTGTGATGGAGTTCCAACCTATGATGATGTCTCAAGCCAACCTACAAAAGACCAATGTATGACAACCTAATAGTTCTGAGCTTCTATGGTAGAGATATGAGTTATTGATCAAACCCTAAGGTCCTCACTCTTTAATGGTAGCAATGGCAGACTTGCAATTCCTCCTTTCCTTGTTGTGAGTCAAACTTTTATCTAGTTTCTTTTGTCCTTGGGCAATGCCATTTGAAGTAGGGTTTCTCTCTTTCAAACTTACTCACTATCTCCATGGTGGAACCCATTTCATTCTTCTCCTTGAAAATTCAAAGGTAAACCTAAATATGCCCTAAAAAGATTAAAAATTAAAGCATGTTTTAATTTTATTTAAAACATATTTGTATATTTTTAACAATTAAAACACCTTCTATAATCCTTTTCTATTAAATTTCACATAGGGATGTATGCATAGAGTGGTTATGACTTTATTTTGCTTAAAGAGGTTCGGTACTTACTTATGGTTCCAACGATTGGCTACAAGGCCCTGTCTCTTTTTAAACTCTTCGAGCATTAAAACTTATAGTGCAAATTCATTAAACATGCCATTAATGATGGGAAATGTAATTTGTTATAAATTTTGATAAGTGATTTAGAATTAAGTGTCATTTTTTTCAAAAGAGCATGGTTTTTCATCCTCTTTCCATTAGTCTAATTTGTTTTGTAAACTTGTTAAATTTATAAAGTGTCATATTTTGGGGGTTGCCTGTGTTATGGGCCTTATTACCTCCTACATTATATCTCATGTACTTATTACTCACACGTGGATACATTTTCAACTATGCTCAACATCTTTATCTAAGAATGTACTATTTATATTAATTATTACACTATTTGATCACTTGGATGCATTCTCAATTGTGTCTGACATTCTATTCATGAGCATACAAAATTTTAGCATCTTTGCATAGTTTATTGTGTAGTCTTGCACTTCTTTGGTGTCTTCTCTTATTCATGATGACTCCATTTGAGAGACTCCAAATGAGAAGAGTTAATTTTACACCATTGGTTCTTTTTGGGAAGACCAACTATACTTCTTAGTGTGCTTACATGGAACACTTACTCACAAGAACGAATCATATTCCATTCTTATATGGACATGTCCCTACTCCCACTGATCCTGTTCAGTTTAATAAGTGGGCTAATAATTATGATAAGGTTCTTGGTACCTTATTTTTCTATGTTTCCATGGATCGTCATTACCATGTGGAGCATATAGGGTGTCCCTTCATTGTTTGTAGCATCCTACGGTCCTTCTTCAGATATCCTACTAAGATTTACATCACACCTCCTCCTCCACTTCTTATTGTATTTTTAGATATTGTTGTACTCTCTCCTCCTACTTCTATTTCCTATGATATACAATGCTCTTCCTATTATAGATTCTATTTCCTATGATATCCATGGTATACAATGCTCTTCCTTCAATCAAGCCACCACATTAAAACAAGATTAAAATAAACATTGGATGTCCTATTATAGATTCTACTTTTGTTTGTGTACATTATGTTACTCATCCAAAGCCAACACAAATTGGTATTTCAGAGGACTCTACTATTTTAAGTGAGGGTACACCTTATGAGAGCATCAATGACTCTTCTCTTCCTATGGAAATTTAGTCCATAGATCCATGTGATTCATCTATAATCTTTTCTTCAACCTCGAGGGTTATTGAGTTGTGCTTTCCACTTCCCATGGACATTCTTTTTGTGAATGTTCCATGCCATTCTGCTTCATTAGACTCACCTATACTTGATAACACTCATAATCATTAACACATTTTTGAGACTGAGGACTCTTTTTTAGCACATATGACTATAATAGTGATGTGGACACTCCCCCATCATCTCCTTGTAACCTTCCAGATATTGAGCAGTCATTACCTAATCCACCTACCTCTTGTCCACTTCAAACATTATAGGGTACATGCATATTTATTCAAGACTCATCAGACATTGGGAAATCTACTACATAGTTATAGGGCATTCTCTAATCCTTCATAGCTTCTGATTGTGTTGCACCCTCATTACATAGAGTAGTTAGCCCTCTTATTATACATTAGGAGCATAGTTCCTTGTATAGGGACTACACCTTAGTTGGAGATCCATCAGTCACTTTATAGACACATTCCCTACTCTAGGGTGATCTACTCTTCACTATACCTACTTCTGATAGGTTCACTTCAGTGGCGTTACATTTTGTTCTTGTGCATGATCTTACCAGACCTATGCCACACTTTTGGCTTTGGACCATACTCAGAGTTCTTTGTATTGTTACCTTCATCTTCCACTATGGGATGGGTAGACTTCCAGTACACCATTTATGTTATTCCTTTGGCAAAATGAAGAAACATTATTTGATGTGGATGGAGATTCTTCAGTCTTTAGGTAGAGGATCTCATTAGTGACATTCATTATTTTGTGATCTCTACTATAGGTAGCTTCAACATCTTCTATGGGTACTTCTTGGTTCTTCTCTCTATGTGCTATGTTACTCTCACTTGTAGATGCATTCACACCTTGTGCCTGACTTCCTTAGAACGTGCACTATTTCTCTTTGCTCTCTTTTTCAGGACGAGTTTTTTTTACAAGTTTGTTCCTTTTATCTGCTTTATGGGAGTTGCATTGTGCATGGGCACCTCATCAAGACTTGTTGTCAGGACCCATTTCCTCTACCCACCTAAACTACACTTTAGTGGGGTGTTAGTGTAGGTTTTTTCATTTTTATTTTACCTTCACATTTGTTTTATCAACTTGCTTAGGTGTACACTTATCATGGAGGAGTTATATTCCAAATGGGAGTCACCCTTGACCGACTATCCTAGGTATGGGAATCTTTTGACCACCACCATTTATCATGTGGGAGTTACACATTCACTCCTTTTTATACCTCTTCTCTATGACCTATTCATCATGAAACCTCACTCATTTATGCATTATAATTTTGTGTGTTTAGCTTTTAACTCTCACCTACTACCTAGGGTTTTGTGCATTAATAGTTGATTAAAGATCTTGGATGACTCCAATAGGAAATTTTATAGTGATTCAAAGAATCAGTGACCCATCTAGACCATGAATAATTTTAGCCATTCAAATTATAAAATCTATTAGGAAAGGTGTCAGTTTTATGCTCTCAAGTTGAATGAGAAAGTTGAGGAAACAACCACCCTACTCCATGAGTATCCAATTTTGGAGGAGTTATATATGTTTTTCCATAAGAGCTACCAGGTTTTCCTCTTAAGAGGGTATTTGAATTTTATATTGATGTACTACCTGGTATAACCCTTGTATCTAAAACACCTTACTAGATGAACATGGATGATTTAAGAAAGCTAAAAGTATAATTTCATGAGCCATTAGATAAGGGAATGATACATCCTAGTGTGTCACCCTAAGGAGTTCTAGTAGTGTTTGTTAAGAGGAGGGATGGGTCACTTAGGTTGTGTATCAGTTAAATAATTCTCAACAAAGTCATAATCAAGAATAAGTATCGTATTACTCACATAGATGACCTCTTTGATCAAATGAAAGGAGTTGTTATGTTTTTAAAGATAGATCTTAGATTAGGTTATCACCAACTCTACGTCAAAGATGAGGATGTCCATAATACTGAATTTAGAACTAGATATGGACATTATGAATTTGTAGTCATGCCATTTACACCAACAAATGCTCTTGCAACATTTATGAATTTAATGAACAATGTGTTTCAATATTTTTTTGATAAGTTTATGTTGGTGTTTTTTGATGATATTATAATCTATTCTAAGAATGAAAAGGAGTATGAATAACACTTAAGTATGGTCTTATAATACTTGAGGAAATATAAGTTGTACAAAAAATTATCAAAATGCTCTTTCTTTCAATCTAAAATTCATTACTTAGGTCATGTGATTTAAAGAAGGACTTAAGGTAGATCTTACAAAGACCACAACCATTAATGAATGGCCAACTCCCAAGAATGTACATAAAGTAATAAGATTCATGGGGATTATTGGTTACTATTGAAGGTTTGTGTAATATTTATATAGGATTCTTCATCCTATAACTTCCTTCTAAAGGAAGGGGAAGAAATTTGATTGGTCAACTAAGTGTGAAGTAACTTTTCAAGAGCTAAAACATTTGTTGACTACATCTCCTATTTTAACTATACCAGATCCTCAAGGTAATTTTAATATATGGGCAAATGCATGTAAGGTGGTAATTGGAGCCATATTGACTCAATATGGTAAGGTAGTTGCCTATGAGTATAGGAATCTCAGGACCCTCAAGCCAAACTATCCCACTCACGATTTAGAGTTAGTTGTTATCATTCAAATATTAAAGCAATGGAAGTATTTTATGTTGGGTAAGCACTTTAAAATTAAATCATATCATTATAGTCTTGTGCACTTATTTACTCAATATGAGTTGAATGCAAGGCAAAGAAGATGGCTATAATTTGTTAGTAATTTTGATACTGAGATTGATTATATGAAAAGAAAAGAAAATAGAGTGGCTGATGCATTAAGCATGTGAACCTACATTGCTATGCTCTCGATATTATTTTCTAATTTTAAAAATTAAGTGCTTACACAACAAAAAAATGATTTTAAATGCCTTGAAATCTATGTTGAGTTAAAAACAAGTTCTAATTCTAAATTTTTAGTTGATTTTGATGGTCTACTAAGACATAAAGGCAAAATTTGTGTCCCAAGTTCAAGAAATCTGAGAGATCAAGTGTTGAATGAAGTGCATATAACACCTCATTATGCACATTTAGGTGTCAATAAGATGACACAAGAGCTAAAAGGTCTATATTTCTGGCCCAGACTTAAGAAATATGTGGTTGTGTATGTAGTTAAGTGATTGGAATACCATCATGTGAAAGTTGAGCATGGTCATCCTAGAGGTGTACTTTATCCTCATTCCATTCTAGAAAGGAAATGGGTTGTTATATCTATGGATTTCATCAATGGATTACTAAATCTCATAACAAACATGATTTAATCTTAGTTATGATTGATAAATTCACTAAATTGGCTCACTTTATGGTTGGCAACATCATTGATGATGATGCCATTATTTCCAAAAGGTTTGTAAAATAAGTGGTATGACTTCACATTGTACCTAAAGTGACCATATTTACTAGTGATAAGCTATTCACTTCTTGGTTTTGGCAAACTATAATGGTTGCTTTTGGTACAAAGCTAAATTTTGGTTCATCTTATCATCTAAAAATAGATGGGTAGATAGAAACACTAAATATGATTTGTGGAAGATATTTTGTGAATGTATGTATGGATCAATAGTATAAGTGGGAAGAATTCCCACACTTGGTAAAATACCAAAAAATATTTTCACATGATCAAGAGTTCCACTTGGTGAAACTCACAGTTATACCAAATGGAGGGAGTTAAGTTATCCAACCATGAGTGAAACAGTTGACCTTTAGCAAAGTGATGATTAGGTTTTATTGTCATTTTGGAAGGATCTCAATTTTTCATTGAAACCTACATGAAGCTTGAGAAGTATGCACGTAAAGGTGGAGTTTTTGAACAAAAATAATAGTTCTACCACATGGAATAGTCATTTCCAATGATGGATAAAGAATATGGGGAAAAAAAGGGAGAGGAAGAGAATGAAAGAAAAGGTAGAGGAAAAAAGAAGAAGGGAGACTCGTGCAAGCTATAAATCCTTCATGGTATCTCATTATGTTAGATAAACAAGTAAGTTTTGTTTTGAACTATAAGGTTGTAATAAATGCATGCACTAAATTATATGAATAATGTATGGGGTTTGGAATAGTTTTCCTGCATGAACTTGGCATTCATTTTGAATGGCACTTGGTCAATGATATTTGATAGGGTTAGATCATAGAAGGTACTCTCCCATAGATGGTAAAGAGTAATTGATAAAAGGGTGCAATGAATTGGTTGGATTACTCTATTTATTAAATATTTGGCATGTTTGTGAGTTTCTTTTATTTGGGTGCATACCTTGGTTTTGGGTATTTTCCTTTTAAGTGTGTTGAAGTGATTGTTGTTATCTAAAACCCTTATTTAGGCTTGTCTTGAGTATGGACACTTGAATCTTGAAACCCTAGGTATGGTTAGTATTGCATCACTATTTTGGATTGGTTAAGTGTTGAGTTTTTGTCACTGTATACACATTAGATTGGTCAAACAACAACACATATCATGTCTTTTCATAGTCTTATTTATAGGAGACTCTGATTGGAGAATACGATCCTTGTTCGCACTAGCCATGTCTTTGTTTTACTTACATTGGTCTTATTTCTCACTTTTTATAACCTTTCCATTATCTCAATCAATTGATATATACCCCTAAAGACCCCCAAACTTGGCATATGTCAGTCCTAGCCTATTTTTTTGAGTCCCAAACAATAGAATTTAGGTGGAATATAGTGCTTGGTGCTCCTATCCTACTCGGTGTTGTTGTCTAATGATTATTTTTTATTGCTTAACAGGTCTTGAACCCTTCTTAGCCCCTCCCTTATGTTTTATTTATCTTTTTCGATGTTGGTTATCATGAATAAATCTCCCAAATTCAAAATAAAGAGCCTCTTATATAAAGGACTTCACAAGGCATTTTATATCTAGCACTAATTACTTTGGCACACAAAATAATTAAAAATTAGTCAATAGTATAGCTCATAATTTTTCATCATACATATATTTGCTTACTCGATCAAGGAAGGGCCTAGGCAAAAGCTCATTCTTGCACCTACTATGCGTATTGATTATGCATGTTCCCTAAGGGAGAACTAAATTTGATCTAAGACCCTAGCTCGAGGGTTAATGTAGGTAGCAATCAGGACAATAGGGGTTCTAGATCATGCGATCATACTTCCCCTAACCCCATTTTTTTTCCTTTTTAGATTTTGTTATGTTTGTTGTTTTGTGTGTGTAGATAGACATAGGGTTTTAAGATAAAATCAGTTCCATAATGAGTTTCATCGACAACTAGAACTTAATTTTTCATAAGCATGCTCATATAGGCACATCCCAACTATCTAGAAAGTTTTAGGTTTCTATGATCAGTTTGGATAACAACGGTAGGAACAAATAATAGCATCAGACACTAAAGCATCCACTTTTTAGTGTTCATGTCTTTTTGCCCAATGAAAGCCAGATTTAGGTTTACGACACCTTCCCAATCTTGCACAATCATTTTTAACCTTTGTATCATTCATCTTGGTATGTTTCTATCTAAGTTATATTTCTTCTCATTTATTATTGTTGACCATTTTTGGTCCAACAAGCCAAAAATCAGTCTCCTTCCTTCCCTGTTGTTCTGAGCCAGTTCATTTTTTGATTTTGCACAAGTCTTGATTTATACGGACTCTGCAAGAAGTTTCTACGAACTCTACAGGTTGTTTCTACGGACTCTGCAGGAAGTTTTTATGGACTTTGCAAGCTATTTCTACAGACTATGCAGGCTATTTCTATGGACTCTGCAGGAAAGAAACAAGTTCCCAACACTTAGGCACAAAATGGACCATTCCAAGTGCCCTTGCGGAGGGCAGGGAACACTTTCAAAGGGACCAAAGAGAAGGCTGAAAGGGTTGGAATTCCTTTAGAAAAATGCACAAGGCAAGTTGGAATTCCTTCAGAAAAGTGAACAAGAGAATTTCTTCAAACAAAATGTCTGAAGAAATTCCTTCAGACATTTTGTCTGAAGAAATCCTTCAAAAAAAATTCCTCGAAAATAAACAAAGACAAGGCAAGGCATAAAATGATTTCTTTCAGACTTTTGTCAATTCCTTCAGACAAAAAGTCTGAAGAAATTTAGGAGAGGCCGCGGGAAATTTTTTTGAGAAAAAACTCTAAAGAAGCGAGTGAGACAATTCTTGCTGACATTTTGTCTGTGAGAAAATGGCCGAAACAAAAGCCCGATCGAAGAGAAGAAAACTGAAGGAAAGGAAAAGGCTGAAGAAATTCCAAGGGGTGATAGGCCTGAAGACGTCAAAATTGAGCATGGCGAACTAGCCATTAGAAGTTCAAATGCCCAGTGACGGGTGCGTAGACATCAAATTTAAGGCAGTGAAATAGTCATTAATTTTGAAAAAAGCTTAAGGACAGGCCATGAGTAAACTCAGTGACCTACCAAGAAGATAGCCCCAAGGGCCAAAGGAGACAGAGAAGACAAAACCAGGAAAAGACAAAGTGCAAAAATGGACAAACAGTCTAAGTGGAAAAGAGAGGTGTCGACTCAAGGATTTACTCCTACAGTTGGAATAGTGCTTGCCAAGTGGTCATTAAATGGCATAAACAGTAAGCAATGCAGCTTGTTTTCTCCACTTTGCATTTATGAGCAGACAAACCACGTGAATATCTGAAGGAAGTAGTCTATTTGCATAAAAGAGGTGCGGCCCATGCTTTCACATTAATGTTTGAATGCCAAAGTCAAAGCAAGAGCCGACACAACATTATCTATTAAGCAGCTTCCTCTTCTCGATGCTCTCAATGCACATGGGCCAGCTTGTCAAAGGGCTCCAAAAGTCTTTTCCAAAGGGGTACCTTTACTTCTTATCTCTCTATATATTGTAAACTTATCATTTGAGAAAAAGATCTCTTAGCCCGTAAGGTAAAGCTCTGCCCAAAAATCTTGGGTTTGTAAGGCAGAACTCTCCCAGATTTTACCTTGAATCAAGACTTAGCAATTTTTACCTCCATTTGAACTTGCACTCACGCATATGTCTATGTTTTCTTTTTGTGTTAAGTCATTTTATTTTATGCTTTCACAGATTGATTCCAACATGTCTAGTGCATTGTGAAGTTTCTTCTTTTGCAGGTTAGCCAGAATTGTCTACAGTAGGAATATAGGCACATGTGAATAGGCTGCCAAAGTGTGTCTCAAAACACCTTTGATAATTCTTGCTCCCTGTATCTCTACAGACCCCTAACTCACTGATGCAGAAGATTTTCCCACATTAGATGAAGTGTATGACAACTTCTTCTTGGTGAAAAGCATATGTTTGAGCTAAGCAGTCAAATTTTTTGGTGTATCACCTTTTAGTTTAGGTTTAGGTTCTATTTTTAGCATCTTTCTCCCTTTTTATCCCCCCCTTTTTCATTTATTTGTTAGCAGTAGGGAATCTAGGACCTAAAAGATACATCGAAGGGAGCTAGCCCTTATCTAGAGACTCTCACCCCAGTTTTGCCAGGCCCACAAGCAAGAGGGGAGTTTCCATTGTTGCGTGTGGAAGGCAGGAGCTCAGCCTCCTGTCTAGGGTGCAATCCACTGTGTCAACAATTACTATTTTTAGAAGGGTGAAAAAGATAAACAATTACACAAATCAAGATTGCATTTATTGTTATATTATGTAATTATTTATTAATCCATACCCTTAACTAAAATAGGAATAAAACTCCATTATTTTCAAATAAGTTAAATCATTTGGTGAACCCAACATGAATCGAACATGTAATCTTCCTAGTTTCAAATAACCATCCCTAGCCAAACAAAATTATCCAAATATTGATCTTACCAATATCCTATTTTACCAATCTTAAACCAATTCACTTTATCAAATCAATTTACCACTAACAAAACAACAAAGTTTTTTACTCACATATGATTCAAAATAAAAACTAGCATCACACTTGAACCTATCAAAAACAATCAAATCACATCATAAATACCATTTTACCAAACATATGCAACCTCAACATCAATATCAAATCAACCATTAGCAAAAAATATACCAATATACTCCAAATTCCATAACATAATACACAAATCAAAATCAAACAAGTATCCATATATATATATATATATATATATATATATATATATATATATATATATATATATATATATATATATATATATATATATATATATATATATATATAATGAGTTTTTAATACATATACATCAGTATTAAGTACAATCAATCATGAATAGGCATCAGGCCCTCACTCTCAGTCTCACTCTCTCCACTAGTGTTAGTCCCATAATCTACCCTAGCACTCGATGGCCTCGCACCTCCTCGAGCTATCACATTGCTCTTGCAATGACTCTCTCACTTTAGTAGTTGATCATGCTCCTCATGCAAGTCCACATATCATCTTTGAATATCTGTATACTCATCCATGATCCTTATACTAATAAATCCAAAATTAGGTGGGGGCATCTTATGCCTATCTAGCTCAACTCTCAGCTCATCTCTCTCTTATTACCCTAACATATGCAGTTATCACTATAATAGCCTTATCAAACAAAGCATGGATATTGGCCATGACCATCACTCACTCTATCAATCCCTCCTCCATCACATCATTAGGTACATACCATGTGATCTCTCAGAGTATCAATTTGATTACTATTCATCATCTCCACCTCCTACCCCAACATGTGCTCCATCCTAAGAACTTCCCACTTCACTTGCACATAAAGTATGACACTATGTTAGCTATATACATTGAAATCAAACTAAAATCACAAATTTAAACATAGTTTAAATGTAATCACTACTTACCTCCCATCATCTAGATCAACTCTGGATCCTCATACTCTAAAGCATCCCCTACATCAATAAGGTATAAAAGAGTCCACTGATGCCTACCCACCATATGGTATATGCATCTATACATCTAATGTCATCCACATATATAATATCTATGACCACTTCTATCACATCCAAAGGTAATGGTGCAAGCTCAACCTTAGTAGGCCTCACACGAGCTCCTACCCTCACAGATACTCATGCACTCCTCACCCAACCCATGTTATTGGGGGCACATCTTGTGGTACCCCAAACTATCTAGTAATGTACTCATACTGAAATCACTCATATATTCCACCCCAATGGTCATGTATCCAACAACTGACCCTAATGTATCATAGTTATACTCCATCCTCTTTCCACCTAAGAAATCCTCTATAAGGCCTCTATATGATATCACCAACCACCAATCCTTCTAAAACCTACCTATAATTTTCCATCCCATGGGATCGAATAGCCACTATGTTCATCCATCATTCCCTAAATGGCTATGGAGGTACCCACTATGCCCTCGATAATCTAATCAATCACACAACTGTTATGTGCTCATAAGCCCAATAATGCAATAAGGTCATTGCACTCACCTTACCACTAAATGACTCCTGTATAAACCTATATAGGTCCCTATATAGATGGGCTAGCATAGTCATTCCCCATAAGAATACAATACCATATACTTCCACACTTTGCATAATCTTGTGCATCTTGTATGTAATAGATACTCTACTCCCATCCATATAAACAAAATATGCTAACAAAATAGCCAACCACTTCTGCAAGCATGGAACATTAGAATACACAATGACTGATAGTAGCACATCACTGTCACGACCTCTTCGATCTATCCTTGAGGGCACACTAGAAAAATACAAAGATGCATGATCAATTATATCAGCACCCATGTCATCCTATACCGTCACTCACCACCCACTAACCAATAAATGTAGTATATGATACACATCCTCTAAAGTCATAGTCATCTCCCCTATAAGAAGCCAAAAATTACATGTATCCACATTCCACCTCTCACATACAGTGGTCATCAGATATCAGTACCATTATAATGTACCTAGGTCACACATGTGACCCAACCCTACCCTATCTATAACCACTCTCTCATTAGTAGATAGTGATAACAACCTCAATGTCTCCATCCCCTGGCCCCTATAGAAATCTCTCATCCACACCTCATCCTGTGTCACCAGAAATAACACATCTATCAATCAATAATACCAAATCAAAAGCCAAGCTAGCACAATAGTAAATAGAAAAACAACATAAAAAAATTTACCTCTTGGAAAACAGTGTTGTAGTAAGGATAATAGCACTAGACAGGAGTGTTGAACCTTGGACAGGAATGTTGAACCCTAAATAAGAGTGCTGGACTACAAGATAAGAGCACCTAAAATAGAAAAAACTTCCAAAACTACTTTCAAATCCTCAAAAACACCGAAATTGGCCAAAAGGCTAACAAAAACCAAGTGTTTGAATTACTTACCAAAGTCACATCACCACAAACCTGAACCTAGGCTGCCAACTGCTCAAATCAGGTCATGACAGGTGCTCATCTCATTAGCATTTTTCTCACTCTAGATCTCAAAATTTCAACTTAGTCAATGCACAAATGAATCAAGAATCAATCCAATTTTCTATGTTAACCAACTTTTTTATTCAAAATAAAATACCATTTTTCCCATAGCTCAAACCTTGTAACTCTATTTTTCAAACTATTTTCTTCCATATAATCATGATAACGATACCTTCAACATCACTCAAGATGCACTCTCTTATTACCTTATTTTCCTACTATAGCATGAACATTTATATATTTCTCTTATACCCAGACATGTGCCTTGGTCATCACCAATCAAAACATGTTCCACTTTCAACAACACAATCTTATCAATCAAACAACCTTTCAATCTATTCACAACATACCGGCCTTGTTTCTATTACTACACCACTAGTCATCACTTTTGGCTCGACGTCCTCTATCACAAATTTTGTCCCTCTCCCCAAAAAGGGGGCATCATTCATAATATTCCTATTTCTACACTTACGCAGCATACCCATCCACTCTCATAAGTAGATACACCATGGTTCTTACACATCCAGCATTCAAATTATCAGATTCAACTCAAATTGATCAAGATATACAATGACTTAGATGATGTGGGTCACTCAGTATTACTCAAGACATCCAAAGGGATATACCTTTAGTTTATAGATACATAGACTATTTAGATATAGTGGTTTAGATTATATGGATTCATAGTGATTTCAATATAGATACATAGATTATTCAGATATAGTGGTAAAAATTATATGGTATCATAATGATTTTGTTATAGATATGCAAACTATTTAGATACAATGGTTCAAATCATATGGATCCACAATGATTTTGATACCAACACAAACTTAGATACCAGATTTGGGGGCATGTACATGCTACATGTCTCACACATATAGCTTCATATAAAATGACACAATTACAAAATCAGATAGAAGATTATAGGCATAGTGCATAGCACAGTGTTTTAGTATCTAGTTTTGCACATGAGGAATGGCAAGATATGTTATATCACATGTGGTTATACAGATTACCAGATTGTGGAGACACATCTTTCACATATCAAATTTGGGGGCATGGCACAGATGTTCATGTTATTCATCACTCAAGATTCTATAGATGGAATGGTAAGACACACCATTCTCTTCTTGCACATTGACCATAATTTCAAATTACACCTAGTTGTACCCAGATTGTCACCAAGTTGGACTACATGACCGTCTGTAGTGGTTGGTCCATTGTATTACTCAGATCTAGATTACACAAGTTTGTGTGGGATAGAAGATAGACATTAGTTTTGGGCCTTTAAGCACTTCTTAGTTCTAGTACAAATATTCAAAGTGGGGGCATAATAGATTTTTCTCTTCATAGCATACAATTTTTTTGACATACATCTATATTACATGAGTTTATGTGGGATAGAGGACATACATTAGTTTTAGGCCTCCAAGCATTACTCATCTTTAGTCAAATTGAGCATAGGGAGCAAGCATTTCCATCCTCCATGATACATTTATTCTACATTCAGATTCAGTATAGGGGGCATCCACTCCATAGATTCCTTCTCTCTCCAGGTACTATTTGGTTCTCCATCCACTTCCCTAACTAGGAAGTGAGTTAGACCCTCACATCACATTCACCTCCATGCAAGTAGGTTAAGGTACGCATTTTCTTCTTCTTCTTTTTACTCTAGTATTTCATTCCATTGAATCACTAGAATAAAAAGGGGCAAATGTATACACCCTAAATTGGTCAAGCAACCACACATATCATGTCTTTTCATAGTCCTCTTCGTAGGAGATTCTAACTAGAGAATATGAACTTTGTTCACACTAGCCATGTCTTTGTTCTGCTTGTCTTGATCTTGTTTCTCATTTTTTGTCACTTTTTTTTATCTCAATCAACTGATCTATACCCCTAGAGACCCCCAAACTTGGCCTTTATCAGTCCTAGCCTATTTTTATGAGTCTTGAACAATAGAATTTTGGTGGACTAAAGCACTAGATGCTCTTGTCCTACTTGATGTTGTTGTCCAACGGTTATTTTTTCTTGCTTAATAGGTCCCAAACCCTTTTTAGCCCCTCCCTTAAGTTTTATTTATCTTTTCTGATGTTAGCTAGTGTGAATAAAGCTCTTAAATTCAAAATAAAAGTCTCTTACATAAAAGACTTAATAAGGCATTTTATATCTAGCACTTACTACTTTGGCACACTAAATAATTAAAAATCAGTCAACAGTATAGCTTAGAATTCTAAATCACACATAGATTTGCATGCTTGATCAAGGAAGGGCCTAGGCAAAAGTTCAACATCTACCGTGTACTTTTATTATACATGTTCCCTAAGGGAGAACTACATTTTATCTAAAATCCTAGCTTGAGGGTTAATGTAGGTAACGATTAGGACAACAAGGGTTCTAGATCATGTGATAATACTTACCCTAACCCAATTTTTTTCCCTTTTGGATTTTAATATGTTTGTTGTTTCATGTGTGTAGATAAACCTAGGGTTTTAAGACAAAGTGAGTTGCATCGACAACCAACACTTGATTTTTCACAAGCATGCTCACACAGGCACATCACAACTACCCAAAAAGTTTCAGGTCTTTGTGATTAGTTTGGACAATAGCGATAGGAATGTACAATAGTATCAGACACCAAAGCATCCACTTTTTAGCACTCCTATCTTTTCACCCAATGAAAACTAGATTCAGGTTTTTGACACTTTTATAGTCCTACACAACCATTTTTAGCCTCTGTATCAACCATCTCAATCTATTTCTAGCTAAGTTATATTTATTCTCATTTATTTCTATTTTTAGAAAGGTGAAAAAGATAAATAGTTACATAAATCAGGACTTTATTTATTATTATATTATGTATTGATTTATTAATCCAAAACCTTAACTAAAATAGGAATAAAACTCCATTACTCCCAAATAAGTTAAATTAGTCACTGAGTTCCTACTTCCATCTTCAACTGATGGTTGGGGTGGATAGGGAAACCTATCTATACTTGGGATTATCTCAAATATGTAGATGGATTTATCTGCAAAAGCTTCTCTATGGAAAAACTTATGTGTGGAAGCTTTCATCTATTATAAGGACTGTTGTCAAATTGGTTATTATATTTATGTGCAATCAAGTGTTCGATTTGGATAAACCTTGCATGGAAGTCTGAGTTGTTCACTGTTTGGTGTATACATATAAATATTGTAAGGTTACAGTCATTTGGAAAATAAGATTGTTGAAATCTATCATGAACCCTATAGGGTATATACTAGTATTATTGAAATGTATTATAGCATCCTTCAATTCTGTTGGTTATGGCAAGGATATTGGAAATGGCATGCATTAAGTAAAATATCAAATGTTCATGTATCCTATTATAAATAACATAGTTGCAGGGTATATCTTATGTTCTTTGAATGGCATTGGTAATGTTTGAATTCCTTAATATAAATTAATTGCCTTAGAGTGAACAACATAAATGAACAATATTCTATGCATGATAATTTTTATACCTTGTTGATATTTAATAATTATGGTAAATAAACAAATTATGGTTTCTATAATCAATGTATTATGAAATCATTGATCTTGGTCAATTTGTATATAAAGGTAAAGTATCGAGCTGGAAAGTGATTTATGAAGATCCAGGTCACTCCTAGAGTTGTTGATAACATTCTTATTATGAGGAGATGGTTATCTTAACATGGTGTTCACATTCTTTAAGGGATTATTTTATTGTGTGGTGTTTTTGATATGAAGATTAGGTTATGTAAATTGGAATAGTTACTTACAACTAGGTATTCCTATGACTGTAAATTTTGTTATAGGAAAATGAATTCAATATATCAATGCATAATATAATTCATGAGCAAAGGAAAATAAAAGAATGGGTGCTCACCAGTTTAAGTATATGTGTTTGATAATGATTATGGATAGTTGTATTATTGTCATTTGATTATCATGGTTGTGCATGATTTTTGTGCAAATCTGTAATTAATACTACGTCTATCTTGGGTTGGTTGATTACATATTCATTATAGTTTGAATTTTGGATTATGTTTACCACCATAGTAATTAGCTATGCTAATCTCTATGCAATGGTAGAATTGAATGAGTTTGTTAAAAATATTGAATCGATTACCTTCTAATCTATGAGCTGGTAATGATTTATAATAGGATATGTTTCAGCATGAAGGTTGTGAATAAAGTAAATTGGTTACATTTAGGTACATTGAAGAGTTTGCATTGACTATATAAATATTTTCTTATTGTAATACATTGGTGTATTTAGAATGATTCTTCGATTGTTGTTTTTGATCTAGTATGTGTTAATGATTGTTGGTGTGAAAATTACTTAAGGCATGATATTAAGTGAGTTAGAACTCGATGCCATTATGGCAGTGGATAAAAAATGATCAAGGGTTTTTGTATTTAGGTGAAGGCTTGATTATTTATATAGAAAATTTTGCTAATGACACCAAGAGTTAATTGGTTTGGAATTGATCGTTGATAGCTTTGGTAAAAATATTTATATATATTTTTGTATGAGTTTAGTTTAAAAAAAAGGAAGAATATAAATTCTAACCATACATGTGTGTGTGTGTGTGTGTGTGTGTGTGTGTGTGTGTGTGTGTGTGTGTGTGTGTGTGTGTGTGTGTGTGTGTGTGTGTGTGTGTGTGTGTGTGTGTGTGTGTGTGTGTGTGTGTGTGTGTGTGTGTGTGTGTGTGTGTGTGTGTGTGTGTGTGTCTATATATATATATATATATATATACAAATGTCCATAATAATGAACACTATGACTTATATATATTTATATCAAGATGAATACACACATACATATGTAGATGACATCTTCTTTTTTAAATTAAAGTATAGTAACTTTCATTTGTGTTGGTAAGAAGGATCTTAAAATATTGTTAATTTAATGACCGTAAAAGTTTTAATATGTACCATTGTAATTATTATTACTTTGAAAGTGGAGTTGTGTAACAAGATGTGAAGTATATTGTTGTAGATGACATAACATGATTTCAACCAAGAGTTATTTGGTTTTGATATCAATACATATATGTTTATGTATATTTAAGTGGAAATATACATAGAAATAAATAATCATGTGCATTTAAGTGGATAACCTTGATATTAAATGGATTAAATCTACTTGGTGTGATTTTCATTATAAATATCTTAGGTGGCAATAATTAAAAATTGATACAAATTATCTTAAGAGATTATTACATGTATAATATGATCTATTGCATGTAAAACTTAAATGTGGATAATAAAGTAAGCAAGGGTACCATATTAGCATGTTACTCATTAACCAGTATCTTAGGTTTATTCTCAAAGTAGAAATGGTCATGAGGCAAGGCTACAACTATGGGTTTGTTTGTTATTATTTTAAGGGTCATTTGATCTATGTATTTCATCAAAAGAATTTGATAATATTTGGTGTATGTGTTAATGTATAAATGATCTATAAGGGCAGATCATATAAGAGATATGATTGAAAACCATTTGGTGTGTTGAACACGGATATCAATGGATTTCACTCATGTTTATTCTATAGTGGGATCACAACCTTAACATGGGTGTGTAGATTCATCAAATATGTTGGATGTATGTTTGTATCTAAGTCTCGAGCATCCTTTCGGTATGAGACTTGTGCCTCAGTTGTTGATGGTTATTGGGGATGGTTAAATCAATTAATATTTCCTTATAATGATCTAATCAAACACATAGATTAATTTAAATATGTGGTTGCTCTTTTATATTGTATGTGTGGATTTGTTACCATGGGTTTAAAACCAATAGTGTGTGAAAAATTGTGATAAGGATTTAAATCATGTCACTAATATGGGGTTCAAAATTGGGTAAGAATACATCCTTGTGAAGCACCTCGCATTGTGAACGATGTTGTGCATGCCGATTTTTGTGAGTTTATCTTATTCTGGTTAATAATATAGAATTGTTTTTATTTTGGAATCATTTCCACTGGCCAATGAATTATTAGTTAGAGCATAATCTCTATTTTTCTAAAAAAAATAGTTTATGACAAGGAGAAGTATGGGCATTATATGAATGGTGCAACTCTAAATTATTCATAGTTTCTATTATGCCATGGATTGGAAATGGATTACTAGATATTTTCAACTTGCCATTTTCATTTCATTGTGTTTTAGCCTCCTTTATGTATGTGCTTAACTCAATAGTATTGTCATCAATAAGATCTTGTATGAGACAAGAATGGCAAAATTGCGTTAAAAATTCACAAATTGATGTTTCAAGCCAGGAACTTGGCCCATCATCAGGAAATATTAAAAACATGAGAATAAAAGCACATGTTGAATACCATAATTACGGATAAGAACATAAAACAAGCAATGGGTCTGCCACAACAAGAGAGAACAAAAAATATCCAAAGAAGGAGGGCAATGAGGGAAGGTTACATTTGATCAATGCTATCATTTTTAATAAGATCTATTTTATGCTTTAGCCTGTAACACTTATTTTTAGAATGTCCAATATATCTGTGATAGTCACAATATGTGTTACTATCGAATCCCTTATGCTGAGACTTAGTCACATCAACCTCTAATAATGGAGGGAAAGATATGAGATTTCATTCAAGTAACTTTTTAAGAAATATATGAGGAGGTGAAGGTAATCTTTAAAATTACTTCCTTGGTGGAGTTGTCAATTAAAGATCGCTCATTGGTTGTGATATTGTATTGGCAATTACTTTTACTTCATTCTTATTTTCATTAGATTTGACCTTGTAGTTTGGTTTGCTTTGAAAAATATTATTTAAAGTAGTTTTAGCATTTGGTGCATACTTGAGATTTTTCAAAGCTATGAGCTTGACTTCTTGTTCTTTCATTGTATGGGATAATGCATCAAAAACTTTAAATTTATCAAACATGATAAACTTATGAAATGGCTAGAAAAATTCATGTGAATATATCTAGAAACTCATTTTCTACCATAGAATTTATTAGATTAGTTAGTAGAGTTTTGTATCGAATAAAACATTCATTGATTGGCTCATTTGACCCTTACTTGAGTTTAGAAATTTATGCATAATATAGTTTTTCACTAATGTTAATGTAAAAGTGAGCTATAAAGTGATTTGCCAAAGGGTTAAATGCTTTAACTGATTGGAGTGGAAAATCATAGAATAATCATAAAACATATTCTTTGAAGCTTCATGGAAATAACTTGGTTAATAATTTGTCATTATATGCATAATCCAAGCATGCTACATGAAATGCTCAAAGATGTTGTTCACGATCACCTTTACCTTCATAGAGTGTAAGCTTAAGAGTTACAAAGCCTTTTGGTAATGGATAATATGTTATCTCAGGTGCCAAAGGATTATGAATCAAGGTATGAGAATCCATTAAATGGCTAGCTCTAGAGACACCTTACTCAAATTGTAACACCTTAGAATGTAGGGTTGTAATAGTTTGCTCAATCAAGTGTGCATTAAGTGAATTTGGTGATGGACCATGCATAGTAATCAAAGGAGGTGTGCATGATTCCCATGTAAAAATTGGCATATTGATTAGTTGTAAACCATGTGATGCCCCCTACCTAAGGATGATATATAATAGGAGGTGTTGATATAGGAAGTGGAAGTATTGGTTTGATTAAGATCGCATAATGGATCATATTATTATCCCAATGTAGAAACTTGAGCTAATTTATTTTATTCATATCTTGTAATGTATAGTAATGCATCATTTTTTTACAGATTAATATTATTATAATCAATGAATTATTTGTCATTAATTTTGTTTGATTGTTATGTATTAGCTTTATCAGTCTCAATAGTCATATAAGTCCATCAATGTGGTGTGTAGTGTGCATTATAGAACCCATAGAGAGTAGGAAGAACAAAGGAAGTCATGCATGCCCTTTAGTACCTGGTGGTAATAAGCAATATCTCAGATTGGATATTACAACCATATGAATTAAGAAAGGTTTGAGATTATACATTATTAATTTTATCCTTTTTATAAAAGCAAAATTCATTTATTATAGCCATGATTTGATTTTTAACCTTTGAATTTGAAATTGCCATAAAGGGTATAACTAGACAGGGTGTGTTTGAGTTTCAGGTTCTCAAATATATTGATCTCAATTATAAATAGTGAACAAGGCCCAAGGGGGCACTAACTACAAAAGATTTCCCTATCATGTAACCATAGTATCTTATCTCTAAAGGTACACAAAGAGTAACTTCTCGTGGCTACAATACAAAACTAAATGATTGAAAGTCTTCTTATGGCTAAAATTAACAAATCTTATGTGTTTTCAATATATCGTGAGGTACGTGGAAACGAAAATCCATATATAGTGTTTTTAAATGGATAGATTATTATAGTAATACACACCACAAATCATGTAAAATTGATGATTGCTTTGCTTGAAAGATAACTTATATGAATTTTAAAATACCATAACACAATTATAGAAAATAAGAAAAATAAATACAAAGCCAATATAAAAAAGATTTATGTACGTGGAAATCACGAAATTTAATCCAAAACCCCTAAGTCAAAGAGAAATCCTAGGGAAATGCTCAATCAAATGCTAAAAAGGATGATCAAACTTATCTTTAGTGTATGGGAATCATGAATTTAGCTAAAACCCTAGATCAAAAATGAAGGAAAATCAATGATCAAGCAACAAATAGGTTCACTAGTATGTTTTACCCTATTTTTTATTTAAATGTTTTTAATAGGTACAAAAATTTGAATGATTATTCAGATTGTTATATATAACATTTAAGCATAAATTTGAATGTAAAGTAGAATTGACAACTGGAATTTATTGATGACTGGCATATGTTAAAAATTGTAAGAGCAAATAAGATTAAGATACTTAGCATTTTCTAATATATAATTTATTGTCACAAGTGTTTGATAATGAGAAACATAATGAAACAGAGCTGTGACAACTTAGATCTAGAAATAAAGTTTGTGGTTGTCAGGACAAGTCCATGCTCCTTGGACAAGATTGCAATGTGGCCTTGTCCATTGACTATAAACTTGTCAATTTTTATTGTGATTTCTCAGCCACTTGCATCTATATCTGTTGAGAGGGTTAAAATATTTCAATTTAGTTGGTGTGCTGTAGAAACCTCTATTTTATTCTATTTATCTTGGAAACCCTAGGGGTACTTGTGAGAACTAGAGACATGTCAAAAGAATGGATAAGTGTAATGGGCTAAGCTAACCCCAGTCACCCCCATTGATGATTGACCACTTCTTACGTATCCACTCTGAGGAAGGAATCAAACCACATGTAGGTCTCCCACCTAGTGTGACTATGCAATTGTGTTCCTTGACAATATGTATGAAACTAGTAATTTGGATTTGATACTTGACAATATTATCTCTTGACTTTATTTGAAATGCTTCAAACTTGGCTTGTGATTGCTCCTACTGAATGATCTTAAATTTAGGAAGAATAGGGTAAATTTACTCAATGTGTAGTAGTGTATAAGTGTTTAATAGATAGTTCCAAGTTAGGAATAATGAATGAAATTTAATTTTTATTTATAGGAGTGCAATTGAATAATTTCCTTTATTCGACTTGTGAAATGTGTAGGATGACCCATGTGAATATTTCATATTTTGTAAATTAGACATGAAATGGCATTGAGATGAGGCCACACTAGGAAGACAGGTCCATGATAGCAGACCTATTTGCCTAGCATTATCCTGTCCTAGAAAATTAGGGACATTTGTCCTAAGGTTGGAAGTCATTTGAGAGTGATATAAGGCAGTTTGAACATTATTTTGTAAATTACCATGTAGTAGTGGCAATGAATAAATTATCACACCCGCATATAGATAAATGATTAGAGGAATGATGAGTAAGAGTCATGTATTTAATTATAATTCAAGTGGTTCAATATGTGTAAATAATTAACACTGGAAAGTACCTATGACTAGATATAGGTGTATACACAAGCACACATGAAACATGTAATCCAATTCAATGGGCATACAAGTGTGAATTATATATATATATATATATATACATATATATGTATATATATATATATATATGTATATATATGTATATATATATATATATATATATATATGTATATATATATGTATATATATATATATATATATATATATGTATATATATATATATGTATATATGTATATATATATATATATATATATATATGTATATATGTATATATATATATATATGTATGTATATATGTATATATACATATATATATATATATATGTATATATGTGTGTGTGTGTGTGTGTGTGTACACACACACACACACACACACACACACACACACACACACACACATATATATACGTATATATATATACACACATATATATATATACATATATATATATATACACACACATATATATATATGTATATGTATATGTATATATATACATATACATATATATATATATATACATATATACATATACATATATATATATATGTGTGTGTGTGTGTATATATATATATGTATATATATATATATATATATATGTATATGTATATATGTATATGTATATATGTATATATATATATATATATATATATATATATATATATATATCAATTAATCACACGGTGATAAGAATCACAATAGATGCATGATAAGCATCATGGAATCACACATAGAAGTATGCATTATAGATATGACCAAACCGATCTTAGTAATAGTCATATGTGTAACCATGCACATGCACATAGACACAAGCAAACACAACATGACATGAATCTTACCCAACATAGACACAACGTAATTGTGACTTAGACTATATGATGCTCTATCACATACTGACACATGAATAGAAATGACATCATCAATGCACTCATATAACACATAGTATATCACAAATCAATGATCATACAATGTCATAATCATTAATATCAAACACACATAGAATAAACAATGTTAATTTACATAATAAATCAATGTCACCATCCATTATAGTAAAGCTTAACATCCATAGGAAATATCACTCTAAAAAGTATGAGCAAAAACAAGTCATTTATAATAGGCTACTATGATCAATGGACCGATATAGAGAGATACAACCTGATAAGTGTATGAAGATGCCCCCAATTTAAAAGTTAACCCATGGGTGTAAATAATGGCATGCATCTATATGTACATGTGTCATATGTAAAATGTATGTCATGCATCCCACTCATGTATAAATGTAGACACCCGAATTTGGTATTAGACACTTGAAAACATCAATTTTGATACATCTTTGAGATACCTGACTTATGCGTACACATTGGACTGTTGTGCACACTTTCCTCTATCCATTTACCTATCTAGTGACTTGGTTAACCCAATTTACTATCATTGATATTTAGGATCACC
This sequence comes from Torreya grandis, assembly GCA_037957365.1. NCBI lineage: Eukaryota > Viridiplantae > Streptophyta > Pinopsida > Cupressales > Taxaceae > Torreya > Torreya grandis. Next base: position 3,333,803 of record JARHVA010001071.1, on the reverse strand, counting down.
CTAGTCTTTGATGTAATACTCCCAAAGCCTAAGTAGATTGTTGCCACTTTCCAAATCATTGATTTTCCCTCTTTAGACACTACCAACAACTATTAAACAATTGTAGAGATGCCTTTTTTTGCAACATTCGAGAACTTCCAATGAATATTTTTCAAATTCAAAAATCTTCTTTGGGTTGGCCTAAGCACATTTTTTATGTTTGTTATGGGAGGTTATATCAAAGAGTTATCTGTAAATACAAGCTAAATCTAAGGTTTTACTCAATTGGCAATTACATTGATAACCACTTGCAAGATTTCAAAATCCATTTTCACACACTTGAGACATTATCTAAAATGAATACACCTCCAAAAACATCAAAGGAATAACCCTAAAGGCTAGGTCTGAATACAAAACACAATGTCAAAGTTGTATGTTTTCAAGTGTTGAAATCCAAAACATTACATTGTATTCTAATGGATCATGATTGAGTACACACACATAGGTGGGAGAAACACATGTGGTTTGAACCCTCTTAAGAGTATTGGATCATAGGCAATGCCTAATTATTTATCAGGGTGTGGTTGGGGTTATCTAAATTATCCTTTTATCCTATTTTTCTAAGTCAATCTTGTGTGAAAAGTATAGCTAGGGTTTCAAGACAAGGAAAAGAAAAATCAGACTATGTGCCCATGACAGACAATATTAAAACAAAAAAAAAAATCTAAAGACACATGAACAATGATTTGAGGTGGAATAATACAACATAGTCATCCTGGACAATGTTGATAAACATTGGACAATATTAGTTGTTTTAGGTGTTTGAGCTTCACCGATAAAGTTTGAATAGGTTTTAACATTTTATTTCCCGATTTGAACAGTTAAAAAGTTATAACAAATTAAATCTAAGGACCATGACATAGGCAGTGAACAATATAGATCCTAAAAATAGCTAAGGGCCTTATTTCCCCTCTTTGGTTGGTCATTTCTATTTCTAGTAAGTGTAATCAATTCCCATTTAGTATTCAAATTTGTATGATAAGTGTTTTATCTCGTGCAATTTGAATTTTAATAGTTTTATTTTATTTATATCACCTTAAATCTAAAAATAATTAAAACTATACCACAAAATCACATGTATGTATGTCTATATATATAATTCACAATGTATATAATAAATAACATTAATCAATCATGTGTATGAGTAAAGCATGCCATGTATTAACTCTTGGTTTTATATTTTTTTGAATATTTGCTTTTTTTTGTATTTTTTTAAATTTTAATTTTGAAACATGTTCCATTTAATTGATGATTCCATTAATGGGATGCTCACATGTTGGTTCTGAATTGATTGATACAAATGTCAAATGCCATGGGTGAGGAGTAACATTTATGTAATTATCTGAATCAAAGAAGTGATTGTGTGTTAAAAAGTATTTAATGATGTCAACATGATCATGTAAGTATTACATTGTAATAGACATAATAAATTATGAAATTTATTGTACATTAGAAAAATGTTTGGGTGTTCTTTATAGAACATGCTCATAATATTTATGTAAAACTATGTTAGGACATGAAAGACTAAGTTATGTCTATTGAAATTAAATAGATAATTGATGTAATAGACATTAGAGAATCAGTTTTCAAGGAAGATCAATCACGTGTCTCTTATTTAAGTTCTTAAGATGAACTTGTGTAGGTTGTACAATTTGGTGTTGCAAAGGTGGCTAAGGAAATATCTAAAGTTGGATGGGATACTCATATGGAATACCCAAAACTTTAGCCACTCAATTATTATAGATATACTTTAAGCATTGATGTACTAAAGATGGTATTAAAAGTGTCTTATGTATTTTTAGATGTCCTAATAGCATGTCAAATTCCCTAATATTGTTCAAAACTATGAACTAAGTAGTAATGGTTGTAGCCCTAGATGTAAGTGGTAACATAATGTCCTTAAGAGGGATTTGTTGTTTTCTATCAAATATTTTTAACATGGGAGTCATACCCATCAAATATTTATGTGTGTACACTAGATTAGTAAGTAATTTCAAAGTGCATATTTATTCAATTGACACATTATACACCATAACACTATATATAGGATGTGAGTCAATGAAAGCATGTATGAACAAAGTCACATTGGCAGAATCATCATCAATAATCTCATGCTCATCAAATGTTATCATAGTTCTTTATATTTATGTACCTACTAATATACCAATAAGACCATCTATAGGATGTGCCTCCTCGGTTCTTTTAGATAGTTATAAGTGAAGCCATGGTGATGTCATGGAGGTGTCTTAGTGAGTGGATGAAGTGATTTGATAGCCTAAGTAACAATGACAAAGTGTGTAATATGTTTTTTCTAGTATGCTTGATGTTGGCTTGGTTGATCTTTAGTGTTGACATGGCTAGAGATGTTCAAAGATGAGTATGGAGTATTGATCATGTGCAAGGGGTCATATAAGAGGTTTTTTATATTTTGAGTGCTTGTATGGATGAGTGGATTCCATCTGGATGATCATAGTTTTCATCTATACACTTTGCATCCAGTGGCAAAAAATCTGAGTAGGTAGTTTGATGACATCACCATTACCACATGGAAAAGATTCAAGGGGAGTTGGTCATATGGCTGTGATCAAATTAGTCCCTAGTTGTTATGCATCAGATCTCAAGTCATGCATCGAAGCATAGTCAAAGATATAAGGATGCAAAGTTGGTTACTCAGACATTATTCACTATGTTCCCATACTTAGCCAAATTTACAAAAGGGTTCAAGCAAAGTTGAGTAAGCATGTTGATGAGGTCAATATCTTACATGTATAAAGGTGTCAATAAAAACTAATCTTATGGGTTTATTCAATTTTGATCCTAATCTATTTACGCTAAATTTTAGATCATGCATTGAAATGTGACAAAAGTCATGCATGCTCAAAGTTGACATCTCAGGCAGGTTTTGACATAGTTGTCTCCATGACAAAAGATTTTGAGAAGGATTTTTAATAACATTATATATTACATGCATGAAGGTTTCAAGATTAGTATGTCACATGGTTGGATTTTCCTATGTGAAGATATCATTTGGTCAAAATTTGAGATCATACATCGAAGCATAAAAGAAGTTATTAAGGTTCAAAAATGGTTACTCAGGTATATTGAAAAGGTCCCCAAACTTAGTCAATTTTGAAAGACTTAAAACGTGAGCAAGATCAATGGTGTGTATTGCTCCAAGAAATCAAGAAGCAACGAGATGAGGATAGGTGCATGATGTTTAAAAACTAAGCAAAGGTACAGGATAAGGATCTAATTACGAGCGAGTGTTCATATAGATTAATCAAATGGTGAGTGTTGATAGTTAAAGACTTGGTTGATATGCAAAGATCAAAGGAACACATGGAGTCAACTTTTCAATATTGCACGATTTGAGTTCAAAATGATTGAGATTTAAAGTTTGGCTTTGGTAGATGATGCGTTAAAGTTTAGACAAGATCATTGGTGCGTATTTAGTCTGAGCTTGCCTAAGGGGACATAAGGAATGGACCCATGTATTTAAAAATGGTCATGTGTTATTAATTTTCTTAGAGATGTATCAAAAAGGTGAGTGGGTCTTCATAGGACCTAAAAATGACTTAGGCCTATTTTTTGAAAGAGGACTTGCTTAAGTGTGACCCATGTCAGATGATTTAAGGGTGAAGACATGTATTATGGCTGACAAGGACTATTATGGACTTGATAACTCATGATTGCTATATATATATATAGTGAAACCAAATGTGTTGGGTTCTAGATTTTGTAAGCAAGTGACTTGGGGAAGATTTGTGATAGATATGAATCGAAGAATAGGTAGTGTGCCTATTAGTTGAGTTAATGAGGAGGATAATTTGTTGACTGTGTGTATGACCTATAGGTCATGTTCCTAATGTCAGGATAATGATCTTGTTATTTTGATGATATGTGAAGAGGTTTGAGTGTGCATATGAGGACTGTTTCAGTGAAAAAGAGAGGGAGAGGGTTTATACATGTGTTAGATAATCAAAGATCCATCATTTAGTGTTAAAGACATCAGTTCTAAGGTGGAAGTGTTATTTTTAAGGAGGGTCTAAGGGACTTGATCTTCCTTAGGGATAGTTGCTCCTTGTGAAATAGGTTTCACTAAAGACCTTTGATTAGAAGGACTTGATTAAAGTTGTAGGTTAGAAGGACTTGATCGAAGGTTCCTGTTCAAAAGGGCTTGATCATTCTCTTATTTGTGATCATATTATAGGATATTATTCCATGAATTTGTAGGGTTGAAAATAGGTTTTATTCCCCAAGAGGTTTTCCCACATAGATCTTGTGTTATGCATGTGATCTTGCATTGTGTTCATTATTGACTACTATGAATGATTTGTTTGCTTAATGAATGATTGAATTGAATCCTTAAGTATTTGTAAGGGTTTGGAAATTGAATTGGATTGTTTACCTTCATTGATTCACCCTCCCTCTCATTGGATTTTACCTCTAACAATTGGTATCAGAGCGAGGTCCTTTGGCAAAATCTTGATAGCTTGAAGGTGATCCAAGGTATAATGACTAGTTAGAATGTGCAAGGTGGTTTCTCTACTAAGCAAGAACTGATGTTCAATGAATCCAATTATGAATTTTGGAGTGCCAAGATGAAGACATACATTATGTTCATAAGGCTTGATGTATGGAAATTTATTGTGGATGTTTATGTTATTCCTACTACTCCTCCATCTAGTGTTGTAGACAAGAAGTTATTTGAGAATAATTCGAAGGCAATGAATGCCATCACCTATGGTCTTATATAAATTTGGTTCACCAAAGTAATTCATTACACATATACCAAGAAAATATGGAATAAATTGAAGACTATTTTTGAAGGAGATTCAAAGGTTAAGTTGGCAAAGTTGCAGACTCACAGAAGGCAATTTGAAAGTCTCAAAATGAATGAAGAAGATATTATGGCATCCTTTTTATAGAGAATTGATGAGATTGCAAACAATCATCAGAGGTTTTGGAGACAACCTTGAAGAATGTACTATTGTTCAAAAGGTATTGAGGTCTCTTTCCCCCAAGTTTGATCTAAAAGTATCTGCTACAAAAGAGAGTCATGACTTAACTTGAAGATGAATCAATTACATGGCACCCTTACTGCCTATGAGATGAAGAATAATGATGATATAACACAAAAAAAGAAGTTCAAGACTAAAATGAAGACAAAGAAGAAGTTCCAAGGTAATAAACTCAAGGAGGATGACATTCTTGATATAGATGAGGATGAACTAATTGCTTTAATTTAAAGGAAATTGAGAACAGGTTCAAGGAAGTATAAAGGTAATCCACCCCTCAAATGCTTTAATTATGGTGAGATAGGACATTTTGCTAATAAGTGCTCTCATAAGTATAATAAGGATGATGATGAAGAGCATGATCAAGGTCATGACAATGGTAAGATATATTTTAGGTCTGATAAAAGCAAAAAAGGATTCAAAAGGTTTGATAACACAAAGAAGTACTTCAAGGACAAGAAGAGTCTCTACAATAAAGAAAATTTTAGCTCATTAGATGAGAGTGAATATAGTGACTCAGAATATCATCATGAAGATGATGGTCTTGCTAAAGATGATGCTTTGTTCATCACTGAGGAAGGAAGTTGCTCACAACAAAAGAAGTCTACTTGGAGTATTTAAGATGATGATGAAGATGAGGTGGACTATGAGACTGCATTGACTAATGCTCATGAAGAACTGAAGATTGAGAAGAGATTAATAAGAAGATGAAATCTAAACTCAAGGAATTTGTGGATAAATTTAATGTGTTTGAGGCAAGAATGGATGAAGATTCCAAGGAGAATGAAGATATGGTCAAACATCTCAGTTGTCAATTGGAAATCCTGTTTACAAGCTTAAAATCTAAAGAAGATGAATGTGCAAGGTATGAAATTGAAAAGGAGTCATTGAAATATGAGTTAAAGAAGGTATATAGTAAGGTTATGTGATTTGTGAGATTTCAAAAGAGCTTAAGTGATCTAGATAAAAATCTAAATGATCAAAAGCATGCAAGTGATAACACTAGTCTTGGATACAAAGAAGAACTAGAGTCTGCAACTCAAAACAAGATGAAGACTAATGTGAACAAGGACAATCAGCCTTTGAAGACAAATCATCAGATAAGGAATAAAGGTGCTGGCAAAATAAATACAAAATAGATCAGATAGCCAAATACCATGAGGTATGTAAATTTCAATGCTATACTTGTAATTAGTTTGGGCATAGAGCTAGATAATGTAGAAAACCTGTTAAGAATGAATCTGCATGGAACTATGATGGGGTTCATCAATCAAAAGGTGTAAGCAAGGTTGAGTGTCTCAAATGTCATGATGTGGGACACTTTTTAAAACATTGTCCATTTAAGGTAAGACAAGTTGAGTTTCCTTCAAGAGATATTGAGTGCTACAGTTGTTATGAACTAGGACACACTACAAGATTTTGTCTAAATATGGTAAGGTAGAATGAGCTTTTTGAAAAATGTATGGTGTGATTCAATTATGAACAAAGAGGTCACATTGCTAGGTTATTCAAGTAAAGGCCTACAAGTCATAATACTTTCAATCAAGCTCCCATAGTACATGGAAGAAGACAAGCTTCATGGAAACCAAAGGTGATAAGTAGGAGTTATGATGAGTATGTAGGTCCAAGTAATCTATTTACTATGGTGGAGAATGATTCAGAATTTGAAGAGTCCCAAGAGGTCTCATTGTCTGCTCATGTTGAGAATAAATAGACTAAGCTCAAGGAGAAGACCAAGGTACTGGTTGAGGCTATTTTTGAGGTACGTATGGATCTAAGTGAACATCCTGCTATTGTTGAGCAAGCTTTATGTAAAGAACATCAATTATCTATACCTAGTTATGAGGTTCTAATTTACAAGGAAGATTCTTTAGATGAAGAGGTATGTCATGAATCTATGTTGTCTCCATGTATTGATAATCCAATCATGGAAGAATATGAGAATGTTGTAGTAGTTAAGGAAATTATTTCTCTAAATCCAAAGAAAAAGAAGAAGAAGAACTATAAGTATCATTTGAGTAAGGAGGATGAATATGAGGAGTTGTTTCTATTTTAAGGCATTAAGGTATAGAGTGTGTCTCTATCTATGCTTCTTAAGAGACTCACTTCAAGTGGAGAAGCAAGTGTTGTTGTGGTGTTTTTCAGTTGGAATAGTTTGCAGGGTCAGATTGAAGGTTCCCAGATGAAAAAGGAGGATTTGCAATTTTTCAAGGTAATATTTTTGCATAAAAAGTTCTATTGACCTTATTCTAGCATGCTCCAGGTGTTTTTGCGATCTGAACATATGTTGAAGTCAAATTAAAGATTTTTATTTGCTCTTGAGTTTCCTAGTTTGTGCTTATGAGTATGTAGGTCCTAAAATGGGTTATAAGAAGTCTAGGTTCCAAATGGTGTGGAAGCTCAAATCTTGGTCCAAAAGTGTGTAATGGTTATCTCTAGGTATACAAGAAATTTTAGAGGTGGACATTGACTGGAAGGTGTTGTGTTGACTTTGTTTTAAGATTCTAGGGTTTTGGGCTCTACTAGAAAAGTGGTATGCCTTGTGAATTGAGGCCTGAGGCTTCTTAATATGATGAATGGGACAAATGGGTGGTCAAATCAAACTTCATAGAGATTTGAAGGTTTGTGTTTCTTAAGTTATTCATGTTTTTGTCAATATGGAGGGTTGATTGGCTAGTAGGTTTGTGAATAAAATATGTTGTAGAGGATGATATTGGTGATGAAAATTTATGTGTTTGAGGAGGCATATGAGAGTGTTCTAGATATAAAGTTATAGGTCCTGAAGACATGTCTAATGAAAATTATGGGCTCTGTAATTTCCAAGTAGGGCTATAAGAGGACTAGACAAGCCTAGTAAGAAGAAGAGTGTTTTTGTTCAGTTTCTTCAAAAGAGCAAAGCATGAATGTTTTGAGGTGAGTTTTTAGGTTGGTTTAAAACATGTTTCCTGATTGATAAATGATATGATGCTCTGTTGGTGGTCATGGGAGTATCTTGAGAAAGTAGGTTGGTAAGCCTGTATAGTGGTTCTTCATGGCGTGTAGAGATCTGAACATGCTCAAATGGTTAAATTTCTCAAAAATCTCAAGGTTAGTCCCTCTTATATGTCTCTTGGTAAGTTCCATTAGATTTCATTGTTTTTTGTGTTCTTTCTTCATTGATTGTAGTGCTTGGTTGTAAAGAGTGTTGACATGGAGTAAGAGGAAGTTTATTAAGGCAAGATAAGGCAGTCTCAAGTTAAGGGGGAGTTTGTATCATGTTTATAAGATGGTTATTTCCTATTTTGATAGTATTTTTAGGTCTTCAAGATTAGTTAGTTCCCACTTTATCATTGTGTCAAAGGGGGAGATAGTTCTTGTTGTGGGAGTGTTTGAAGAGAGAGAAGGTGAGCTATATATGATGTTTGTTGATATCAATGATAAAGGGGGAGATTGTTGGAGAGATTTTTATGATTTCATGGTGATGTCATGGAATTTTCTTGGTGAGTAGATGAAGTGCTTTGATAGCCTAAGTAATAATTACAAAGTGTGCAATATGCTTGTTCTAGTATGCTTGATGTTGGCTTGGTTGATCTTTAGTGTTGACCTGGCTAGAGATGTTCAAAGATGAGTATGGAGTATTAATAATGTACAAGGGGTCATATAAGAGGTTTTCTATGCTTTGAGTGCTTATGTGCATGAGTGGATTCTATTTGGTTGATCATATTTTTCATCTAGACACTTTGGGTCTAGTGGCAAAAAATTTGAGTAGGCAGTTTGATGACATCACCATTACCACATAGGAATGAGTCAAGGGGAGTTGGTCATATGGTTATGATCAAATTAGTCCATGGTTATTATGTGCTAGATCTTAAGTCATGCGTCTAAGTGCGGTCAAAGATATGAGTATGCAAAGTTGGCTACTCAGACAAAATTCACTATGTTCCCATACTTAGCCAAATTTGCAAAAGGGTTCAAGTAGAGCTGAGTAAGCATGTTGTTGAGGTTATTATCTTGCACGTATGAAGGTGTCAAGAGAAACTGATCTTATGGGTTTGTTGAGTTTTGATCCTAATCTATTTGTGTTAAATTTTAGATCTTGCACTGAAATGTGGCAAAAGTTATGCATGCTCAAAGTTGACATCTTAGGTAGGTTTTGACATAGTTGGCTCTATGACAGAAGATTTTGAGAATGCTTTTTAATGGCATTATATCTTACATGCATGAAGGTTTCAGGATCAATATGTCACATGGTTGGATTTTCCTATGTGAGGATATCATTTGGTCAAAATTTGAGATCATACATCGAAGCATAGAAGAAGTTATTAAGGTTCAAAAATGGCTACTCAGACATATTGAAAGGGTCCCCATAGTCAATTTTGAAAGAGTTAAAACTCGAGCAAGATCAATGGTGTGTATTGCTCCAAGAAGTTAGGAAGAAACGAGACGAGGATAGGTGCATGATGTTTAATGACTAAGTAAAGGTACATGACAAGGATCCAATGACGAGCGAGTATTCATACGGATTAATTGAATAGTGAGCATTGACAATTAAAAACTTGGTTGATCCACAGAGATCAACGAAGAGCATGGAGTCAACTTTTCAAGATTGCACGATATGAGTTCAAAGTGACCTAGGTTTAAAGTTTAGATTTGGTAGATGATGCATTAAAGTTTGGACAAGATCGATGGTGTGTATTCAATATGAGCTGAGAGTACATGAATGCGAGCATTGTGCTTGAGGTTTAACTGTGACCGTTTCCATTTGAATCTTTGAAGTTACTAAGGGAAAATCGATGTTCAATTTTTGGGCCATATATTTTGATAAAATATGAATTTGATCATACAGTAAAAATAAAATATGTAGAGGACTCCAAGGTGCATCTGACAATATGGATTTAAAGATCTAGAAGTGTGTGTAGAGAAATATATTGAGCTTTAAAGTTGACTATGGTTTTGTGCTTATTCTCCATGTGACTCGAGAAGGATGTTTGTGCTCGTTTTGATGTTGTTTCAATGTCTCATGATGAATTTACTCTTTGGGATTGGTGTAGACTCCATGAAGATGCTCTGTGAGTATTTCGAAGGTATGATCAATCTATCTTGAGTATGAGCAATGCTTAAGAAATTAATTGTATATTTAGTAATGGTGTTTCTATGTATAAGGTCTTTGTTTGAATTGATTGAGCATACACAAAGGTGAGAAAAGGTGACCATGATCATTTGAGGATGTCTAAGGGGACATAAAGAGTGGACCCATGTATTTGAAAATGGTCCTGTGTTCTTAATTTACTCGAAGATGTATCAAAAAGGTGAGTGCATCTCTATAGGACCTAAAAATGACTTAGGCCTATTTTTTGAAAGAGGATCATGCTTAAGTGTGACCCATGTGAGATGAATTAAGGGTGAAGGCATGTATTGTGGCTGAAAAGGATTATTATGGACTTGATAATTCATGATTGTTCTATATATAGTGAAACCAAATGTGTTGGGTTCTAGATTTTGTAAGCGAGTGACTTGGGGAAGATTTGTGAGAGTTATGAAGCGAAGGATAAGTAGTGTGATTATTGGTTGAGTTAATGAGTAAGATAGTTTATTATTTATGTGCATGACCTATAGGTCATGTTACTAATGTCAGGACAATGCTCTTGTTATTTGATGATATGTGAAAAGGTCTGAGTGTGCATATGAGGACTGTTTGAGTGAAAAAGAGAGAGGGAGGTTGTGCAAGTGTCAGATAATCAGAGGTCCATCATCAGGTGTTGAAGACATAAGTTCTAATGTGTAAGTGTTATTTTCAAGGAGGGTCTAAAGGACTTGATCTTACTCAAGGGTAGTTGCTCCTTGTGAAACAGGGTTTCACTAAAGACCTGTGATCAGAAGGACTTGATCAAGGTTGTAGGTCAGAAGGACTTGACCAAAGGTTTTTTATTAGGACTTGATCAATATCTTATTTGTGATCATCTTATAGGACAATATTTCATGTGTTTGCAAGGTTGAGAATGGGTTTTATTCCCCAAGAGGGTTTCCCATGTAGATCTTGTCTTATGTATGTGATCTTGCATTATGTTCATTATTCACTGCTATGAATGATTTGTATGCTTGATGAATGATTGAATTGAATGCTTAAGTATTTGTAAGGGTTTGGAAATTAAATTGGATTGTTTTCCACCACTAATTCACCCCTCCTCTTAGTGGATCGTATCTCTAACACTAGTAGCATAAGATGTCAGAGGATGATGCAAATTGTAAGTCATATGTACATCAAGATTAGTCTTGGTACGTTGTGCTGCATGATTTGGAAATAGATCAAAAAATATCTTAAGCTAGGTTGTATAATTGAATTATTCATATGTGAATCAATATCATTGATCTCAATAGTGTTATTCTCAATTAAATATTATATCTTATGTCTCAATACAAAACATTTATTATTTAAATGTCCTGCACATCCATGCTGATTGCAGTATGCTTTAATATCAAACCCATTAGGTTGTGCCTTTGTCATATCAACCTCTATTGGTGGAGAAAGAAATATGAGGTTTCACTATAGTAATTTTGTAACTTATGAGGAGATTATGATAATCATGTAAACTACCTCCTTTGAGGAGCCAAAAAGACAAGCCTATTAGTAGCTTGTGAAACCACATTGACCATTATTTTAGCCTAATTATTAAAATCATTAGCATTATAATTTAAAGGTGGTTTGATTTGATACTTGGAATTAACATATGTGGGAAGGTTATTATCATACTTTTACTTGTTCATGGCAATTAGCTTAACTTCATGGTCTTTAACCATATGACACATTTCATTGAAAAATTAGAAATATTTGAACATAATAGACTTGTGGATAGGCGCAAATAAGCTTTTCTTTAATATGTCTTGAAATTATTTTTTGGCCATTGGATTTATCATTTTTGAAAGCTCAGTCTTATATCAAAGCACATAGTCACTAAAGGGCTCATTAGGTCCTTTCTTGAATTTTATAATTTAAGCATACGAGACCTTATCACTAATATTTATTAAAAAATGAGTTAAGAATTGGCTAGTCAAAGGATTAAAAACATTTATTGATTAGAGAGGAAGGTCATAAAACCTTCACAAGGCATAGTCTTTAAGGATTCCAAGAAAAATATTGGTCATTAACTTATTATTAGATGCACAATCTAAACATTATGCATGGAAAGCTCGAAGATGTTGTTTAAAATTACCTTTACCATTGAATGGTGTAATATTAGATACAACAAATCCTATAGTAAAAGATAAGTAGAAATATATGGGGCCAAAGGGTTGTGTAATAGTGTTTGAGATTTTATTGATTGACCCGATCTATAAAGAATCTTATTCCATTAAATTAACCTTGACTTAAAGATCATAAAGTTGTTGTACAAGCATTTTATTGGTAGGCACATTAGATTGATTAACAATAGGTGGTATTAAATGAGTGGCAATCCTAGGAGGTGCAAAAGTATGTTGCATAAGTAGAATCATAGAAATATGAGGAGTAACTTGTGTTTCCCCCACACTAGGTGTAAGTGTCACTTCTGCAGCCATAGATGTAGACACATGGATAATAGTAGTTGGAATAATGGGGTGAACACCCATTATTGGATATATGCCTCTAAAAGGTGGATTAGTATCACTCAAGAGTTCATCTTGTTCCTCAATGTAGTTTTCCTTAGTATTCTTCACATTTTTAAACCTCTAGAATAATATTCAAGATAATATCTAAGTCTTTAGGTTGCTTACCAATTATGTTTAAATTTTTTGAAAGTGTGGCTAATTGTTCAAGATATACACCATCAAGCTCATCAAGGTGTATTCTACCATGATATTCAACATTATATACAATATCATCTTCATAAACATTTTCAAGATTAGGCATAACATCATTGACAACATGTTCATCTACATCTATGCATTCCTCATCAATGTGTGTATCAATAAAAGAAAGAATTTATGTTTCATCAATTTGATCCATTTTAGATGACACACCAACATGTGGTTTTATCAAAGGAATATGAGTATGATCAATTGCAACACCACTTAACCAACCACTTCATCTTATATGTAAATAAGACCTAAACATCTTATGTATGAAAGTACTAAGAAAGCCTAGGGAAAATATATTTTTTTAGATTTGTAGCAAGGAGAAATAAAAATTCATAGATGAAAGTTAAACCCTAATAGAAGATAAATCTAAAACTCTAAGAAAAGATGAAACCCTATGGTAGAAAAAACCTAAGGTTTGATCATGGTCAAGTCAATGATCAGGTTAACTAGAATGTTTTACTTGTTTTGGATTAATATGATCTAAATAAAGTAAAACTAGCATAAATTTAGATTATGTAAAATAAGACAATAATACCTTGATTTGAATTGAGAAATGGATAAATTGATATTGCACCTAGAAGATTGGAATTGATAAAGTACTAAAAGAGAGATGTACTTAGTTTTTTTTTATTTCGTTGCTCATAATAGTCGTCATTGATCCTAAAAATATTCTATAAATGCTTTGTCCCTACTCATATTAGGAACTATAACTCAAACCTTGCGTAGATGATGTCGGTAACAGTGAGAGCCCTACATTGATAGGTATTGTCCTATCTTTATCGGTAATGTTCATATAGATTGTGCAAGTCTATAACTCTTTAAACTGTTTCATTTGTGCTTGTAGATGTTGCATGTGCATGCGCTTGCCTTTGGTCTTGTGTGCTAATCTTTATTTTAATTCTCCTTCCCTTGAAACCCTAATATCACTTTCAACCATAAGGTGGCCCTCGAAAAAGGGGTTAATATGTTGGGTTTGATAACCCCAAACACTCCTTACTAAGTGATTGAGTGTTACTTATGCTCTAATACTTTGAATAGGGCTTAAAACATATGTAGTTATCCTACTCAGGTGTTTGTGTGTGTGTGCGTGCATGCACGTGTGTGTGCACGTGCACACGCGCAACATTATAATCAATTTAGAATGCAATGCAATGTTTGGCTTTTGACACTTAGTACCATGCAACTTTGACATGTGTTTGTATTCAAACTTAGATGTAAGGTTGATTTTTTTAGGAGTTTTTAGATGGGTATGCCTTTGTAGTAATGTCTCAAAATAGTGCTAATTGATTTTTCAATGTGATTGTCGAGTAATGACCAAGTGACTATAACATTATGATTGATTTTATATTTACAATTGACTCTGATATTTCTCATTATGACTGACCCATGAAATGTGTCTAGGCCAACCTAATGGGGACTTCCCAATTTAAAAAATAGTCATTAACTGTTCCTAGATGCCATCGACATAACACAAATGCTTGCAATAACTATAATTGTTCGACTATTGTTAGTACTATCTTGTGAATGAATATATGTGATTTGAAATATGACGAAGCCCTGTTTAGGATTATGGAATGTTTTTACATATATTGTTGTGACCCTGAATAAATATATATAGCAGATAAGATTAACCAAGACAATAGGTGGGTGGACGAATAAAAGAAAAGTGAACACAAGAGCTACATATGTACACAATGTCTAAATATATTAAAACATACCAAAATTAATGTCACCAAAATATTTAATACCACTATAATACTATAAATTAAATCTTCACTCAGAATCTATTATAAAATTAATAATTAAAATTTCAATAAACTTTACTTTTAAAAAAAGAAATTGAATAATAATTATAATTTTAACCCCAAAAGAAAAAAAAAAAAAAAGCATGATAAATTAAAATGGAAAATCGTGAAACAAAATACTAAATTTTAAGTTCTCACGAATTGAGATCAATTAATTACAGGGAAGGGAATAAAAGTATAGCCTCCTTAATTACATGAGAATGAACCCCCCCAAAAAAAAAACCAAAAAATACTTAACACATCCCCACATCTTCAATAAACGCTAAAATAATTAATGTATAGGACGACATAGATTCATTCCAAACTATTTGGAATGAATCCAGACTGACGGTACACCAATTATTTGAGCCAATTTAGGAACTTGGATAACGGGGGAGAAGCGGGTGCAAGTAATTATTTTTATAACCCAAATTGGTCCATTGGACGACAAATGGCCATTTAATCAGTCATATCGTAAACAATGTCATATTCGAACGCATTGGTATTTCTCACTGTTTTGAGCAATTACATCAATACTGTATTCTGCAATGGCTGATTTGGCCATCTCCTTGCCCCGTGCCATTCTTCCCAAATTTCACCAAATAGATAATCCATGCAAAGATAAGCTTCCCATTTGGGTACTTGTCTATATCCATCAATTCTCAAATCACCAATATAATATTTATACTAAGTAGCTTTTAACACAACTTATAATTTTCATGCATCAGGCTCCAAAATTGCGTGGGTTTTCATCTTCAATTTATGGGAACTCATGCGCAATTCAGGTCCATAAGCATGCTTCAAGGGTTCGGAAACTAACACAGCTAGAAGCTGCAAAACTGTGTACAGGTACGTTGCAATAACTTATTTTTTTAAACATGGAAGGGTGGGGGCGTATCAATATAATGTGTTTTATGCTCTGTGGGTATCTGTAGCGACACCTGCTTTTGACCGAGAGCTTCGAGCGGTGCTTGAATTGGCTAGTGATGCCGAGCTCTCCGAGGTTTTCGATATTTTATACGACCAAAGGTCAGTTTTACTGCCCCTTTTCTCTTTTCACAATTATAATAGACCAAATAAGGGTGCACCATGTTTTCAGTTACAAGGCTGTATGGTCATTATCCAAAGCAGAACTGAACTTGACTCTTTTGAGTTTTGCAGGTGTGAAAGGAATTCTGAGCTTAGTGGATTAATATTGGTAATGAGTTGTCGTTAGGTCAATTCAATTGCAAATATCCAAGTGAATGCTCCACTGAAATGAATGAAATGAAATGGCTTTAATTACGTAGACGAGACCCAACTGTCTATGGGATTGGGACCACAAATTGTTGCAGTTGTCTCAACCGCCTGGTGATGCTATAATTGAGGGGCTCTTTGTTTATTTAAGAAGGCTGATCCTTTTCCTATGCAACTCCCTCAACGCTTTTATTCTCATTCTTCCTTAGGGGTCACCCATCTACCTGTCTCACAACTAAGACTTCAGGAACTAGTTCTTATATGAGCTATGGATATCTTTTCCCTCCATTTGATTTCAACCCCTATGTATACTTTTTCATGATGCTCATAGGTCGAGTTGTATTCTATAAGATAGTGTTGTCGTTTCTTGCTTGTTTTCTTTCTCCACATGACTTTTTAAAATTTTTCGTTCCCATAACTTTTATTTCTTTGTTAAGGTTTGGGCATTCATTTATGTCAATATCCCATCTACTCATCCATTTGTGGTTTTGCTTCATCAATGTGCTCTTTCTCTTATGTAACTCTTCTTCCTCTACTGCTTTAGGCCCCTGTCATTCTCCATGTTTTTTATTTTTTTCAAGTAGCATAATAACTTGATCATAGTTTTTGCTTGTAAAGGGGAAGTGCAAGGAGTACTTCGTAGGGAATTGAAGCTTGGATTTTGAAATTATTTGTAACTAATCACTTCTGGATCCTTTCTATTTGCCTCCATTACAAACCTGAAGTGTCGCTGTTCCATATCGCACCCCTGTATAGGACCATTGTTGTGACAAGTAACTCGAATAAGACCCTGGTAGTCTTCCAGTCCCACAACTATGCATTCTTGCACCTATTTTGTAGTGCGTATAGAGCTTTCCATTCACCTTGTATTCTTTTCATTTTACACGTGCCCCAACTGAGTTTTTTTTTAAAGTCTAGATCAAGATACTTGTATTCTGATACCAATTCAAGTAGTCCCCCTCGAGATCAAAGTTGAAATGTTTCTTTTTTCTTTTTAGGGAGAAGACTAGTATCTTAGTTTTACCGATGTTAACCTGCATCCCTTCTTTACATAAATGTTCTAGGGCTTGTAAGTGGTATCTCAAGCATTGGATTGTTTCTGCGATTAGAATTAGATCGTCAACATATAAGAGGAGTTTCACCACATATTTGGTCAAATGAACTCCTCCACTCTCGTACTTGTGTATCAATATATAACCCAAACAAAGTGGGAGACAAAGGACAACCTTGTTTGATGCCTATGTTGCTTCCAAGCATTCGGACAACCCTTCCTACATTTTGATTTTGGCCTTGACTTGCTCATATACTCTGTGAATTGCTGCTTTGTAGCGTACTAGAGCCTTTAGTTCCTCCATTCCGTTCCATAATTTTCTCTTGGCACTGTATCAAATGCTTTCTTGAAATCTACAAAACAATAGTATATTTCACCATTTTTATCCCAAACCTTCTCAACTAAGTGTCTTAGTAAGACACAGTGATTTATTGTTGAATACTTTGGTCTAAACCCTACCCGACCTTTTGCTTTTTTTCCTTTTTCTTCAGCCCAAGTGTTGATTCTACGCTCTACCATGCTCCCAAAAAGTTTTGCGAAGAGAGGATTAACCATAATGGTTTGGTGGTTTGGAGGGTTATCAACATTCCCACTCTTGAACATAGGTATGGTTAGGATAGTTGTCCACTATGTCAAGATGCCATTATGAATAACCCCTTTAAATTATTTTCTAATGTGTGGTGATAGGATCTTTGCTCCCCATTTTAGATATTTTGCTTGTAGATGATCTATGTCCTGGGCCTTATCTATTGCTAACTTCTTAAACCTTTCTAATTGTGAAAATTTCATCTTTAACATTTGATTTTAGTGGTGTCTTTTTCCTTTTCATATTTGTACAATTGTTTTGAATACTTCAATCACTGATTTGTTGGAATGTTATTTTCTTTTTGTGTTCTTTTTTTATGTTGTTCCCTTGAAAATGTTTTTGGATTATGCTTCCCTAATTATATCAGCTCTGTCTGTCTTGTTCTCATATACTTTTCTTTCTTTGTCCTCACCATTTGTTTATAGATTTTTTTTTATTACCCTTCGTCATACCCAATGGCTCTCTTAGTGTTCTTCTTGTTGCCTTCCATTCTTCATTGTACCATTGACTTGTTGGAAAACTATTTTTCTTCTTATTAGGTTTAGATCTTTTACATGCGTTCGAGCTCCTTGAACTTGTGCATAAGCCTCTCACTTCTAATAGGGTATGTACATGTTTCAGATGCCCTTTTGTCTTCCTCCCAGTGAATTTTGTTTCTTGATTAAAGGTATGCCAATTTTCCTTTGTCAAGAGGGCATTTTCTTTAGCTGATGTTTGTCACAAGTGACCCAAACGCTTTTGTCTTGTGGCTTATTTCCTTGCACTTGAAACTTTATAGAGATTAGGTTGTGTTCTAGCTTAAGTTCCACGAGGGAATCCTCTTCTTTCATCTCTACAATTCTAGACATAAATTTTTGCAAACATATAACATAATCAATAAAATTGTGTCCGTTGTGAGTTTTGCATGTGTAGTTTCCTGATTTACACCATTTAAGCATGCCATTGCAAATGATCAAACTATATATGCTATACAGGGTTATTAACTCTTCTCTGAAATGTGTGATGGTTCCATGTTCATCTTCTAAGAGTCTAGTCCATTGTTGATTTTCCTCTTCTTCTAGCCATAGAAGGTTGTTATCTCAGTCCTCATTGCTTCTTATGATATTGGCCTGCTGACTTGCTGTCCTTGTATTGAAATCCCCCACTAGTATTATCTCCCCTAGCTTACTGTAAGCTTAAATGTCCCTCTTTATGGTAGGGTATGGATCTTCACGATCCAAATCTTGTCTCTTATAGGAGTTGGAATTTTTGGGGGCATAATAATAGGCAACTATGCTAATTATCATATCATTTTCTACAATTCTAATCCAAATATATTGTTTATTTGTATCTTGCTTCTCCATTATTTTAATACTGCCTAAAGTTTCTTTAACTAAACCATTATTCCCTCATGTCCTTTGCCATTTTCTATTGCCTTATTCTACACCGCTACTTTCTTGTATCATTCAAAATTTGGAGAACTGCACCCCTCATACTCATGTGTTTTTGTAAGTATGATTATGTCTCTGTCTCTAGCTATGAGCCCTAACCTGAGTCCTCTTCTCCAAAGGTGGCCTCTACAGTTCCAACAAACCAATGTAAGATGCTCCCAAGGGGGCCCTACTCTCTCCTTGTTTCAAGTCAGCTGGTTAGTGATATAGGCTTTCCCATTTTCTAGTTATGCCCATTTTCATTCATTCTTTGTTGTCATCGCTTTGGCCCATTCCTTACTTCTCTCTTCTTGCTATAGTAGGGTTAGGTCTTCATCTAAGTAGAATCCTGAGCCTCTCAACAAACATTAATTTCTTAGTACCTATGTTTTTCTGTCAAGGTTCATCATTGTGACATGAAAATGTCTATCCTTTCCTCTTTTCCTTATTTTTTTGATTCTACTTGCTTGCCGAATTTGATCTTTCTGTTGTAGTTGGTTTTGAAGTCCCTTGCTAAGTTGTTTATTTCCTCCCTTTCTCCATATTATTTCACCCCTTTGATGATTATGTCTGTGGCCTTGCCATATCGCTCTCTTTCCCCTACCATTTGTCTCTTGACTTGTTTTTCTATCTACTCTTTTTGTTTATCCTGCACTTTTTTCACTACCTGTGCTTATGTCTTAGCTTCTTCTAACTTAGCTTAGGTCTCTCTTTTGCTTCCATGGTTTTTAGTGCCTTTTGCAATTCTTTTATTTTTGTTGTGTTTGCTCCTTCTGCCCCTTCATTGGAGCTTGTTGGAGAGTGGATGATTTGTTTTAGGGAGCGCCATTCATGTCGTCCTGCATCAATGAGTCTCTATAGTGTTGCCACTTGTGCTTTGAACACACTGTTGTCTTCCTTCAATTTTTGTTTGGTTTTTATCACTTCTTCCATTTTGAGATATTTTACTCTTGCTTTTATATTTTCTATCCTCTCTTAAAGGCTCATTAGATTTTGCACATACAACTTTGGTGACCATATTAACGGGTTTGTTGTGTGGCTGTATGTCTCCTCACCATTTTGTATCTCCTCTACAAGGCCCTTACGGTCAGGTATATATGTCTTATATTTTCCTTTTATGGATTTGCATATTATTGCATGCTATTGACTTTTTGTTGTTGCTAGTTTGCCTTGTACCCTCTTTTTCTCATATCCTTGATTTGAATGTGGGTCTGATTGAATGTTTGGCTCTATTGTAGATAAAACCATTGGGTGTTTTTCACCATGTGCTTGTATTTTCTTGTATGTTTGTATCTCTTTTGTTTTCAGTTTGTTTGTGTTTCTTTATAATCTCCACCCTAGCTTGAGCTTTTCAACATCTTATGATTCCTCATTATTGTTTTGCATTGACATAAATTGGTTTTGCATCTGCCTCTAAGGTAGTTAGCTCATTGGAAGGAGCTACATATTACTGAAGTGGGGCAGTGTTGTGTGGAAACTCTATCATTTATGGGTACATATAAGCACGTGGTCCACATACCCTATATGCTCCAACCATTCTCCTGAAGTAGGGGTTCGAGTATGCATAAGCAATAACCATTTTTTGCTATGTTAGAGCCTTCGCTCGTATAAATATGTCAGAGTGATTCATTCTACTAAATAGTTGTACATGTTGATCTTTGATCTCTTATTTATTTAACGGCTTTTCCCTTGGCATGCACTTTTCAACAAGAAGTTGTTTCCCCATTGGGTACCATCCACTTTAAAATATCTATTTTTTGGTTTTAAAAAAGGGTTTTAGCTCATGTTTCAAAGATGATAGGTGTTTTTATACCTTTTCAATTACTTTTTAACTGTACCCCACACTTTGCGATGATTGGTGCCTTATAGAATCGAATATTAAGACATGAAAACTGTCCTGAAATCATTTTGTTATGCTTTGAAACCCTTCTTTTATATGTTTTGTTTTGCCTTTAAACCCTTTCATTATGTTTTGCTCTTCTGACACCTCGAGATCCTTCTATGACAGAGACCTTAACTCCCTACTTTGACACCTCGAGATCCTTCTATGAAAGAGACTCTAACTCCCTACTCTTAACGCCTTGAAACTCTGCTCCAAGAGAAACCTTGAAACTTTGCTTTGAACCTTGAACCTTTTCTATTTATGGTTCCCCTCAAAACAAATGGCAAAGTTCTCTAAATAACCAGATGGGCCATGTAGAGAAACAACAATGCACTCTTTGTGTGCTAGGTATGGCTTACAATGTATAGTAAATAAATAATGCATGAGTCCAATAACTACCTCGGCAAATGAAAAGTGCGATAAGACAAGGGGAATGTACCTCTTAGGTGTGCGAGAACAAGTGTATTTTTTTACTTTACCTTACATATATTGTTCAAATTGTGTACCTCTTAGGTTTTGGACCTCATTACCAAGCTTAGGGATTAATCGACTGGGCCTTGCCAATCCATATATACGAGTACCTAGTTGTAGATGTCAATATGAAAACATGTATTGCTATAGTTGACGTTGTTTGGTTATTCTTTAGTTGACATTTAGTTAGTGATGTAGCAAGACCATTAGTTATGTCAGTTGTGACAGTTGGGTTAACCAACAACCATTGGGTCTTGTCCGTCAAATACCAATATTGTTTTTCGGGGTAGGGGCAATGGTATTAGGTCCTCCTTGTACTGTATGAATTGTATGGAGACGTATTTTTTATAAATGCAAAGCTGCTATTGTTCGGATACTTTGCTATGCCTTGGTATATTATGCAATTACTATTTTGTGTATGCTGATATTGATAGTCTAGTATCTCAGTAGACATTAATCATTCTACACCAATGATTGAGACATCTTGGATAAAAAATGGTTTTTCAAATAAAAAGAAAGAATAATTTAATAATAGCGCTTTAAGTGTTCCCCAACATACTTTTAAGTCATAACTTAGAAAGGGGACATCTAAACATTGTTATTAATTGAATGGGGCCAAAAGTGTATTAATTTAAAGCCAAAATGGAAAATAGAAAATAAAAGTAATTATTATTTGCTTTTGGAGCAAATATGGAAATTAGAATTAAAAAGTAATTTTAATTTGTTTTTAGGGGTTTGGGTGGAAAAGTAACTATAAGAGGATGGAGAAAGGAAAAAATACATTCATTCAATCCGTGTTATCATTCAAATTTCAGATTTCATTGGATAGTTTGACTAGCTACCCTATTTTCCACAGAGGACGAAAATCCTCGTGTGCACAGGTTTGGGGACAAAAATCCTCAAACCCAATTGGTAATTCCACACGGGAATTATACTAGTGTTATTAGATTCAAAGAAAGACCAACCTAGGGCACATTTTTGGCAGCTCCACTGCCTAGATTTCAGTGCCCAACCACCAAGGGGAAATTGTTGGCTTTGAAGGACAAAATTTTGTTGTTTTTCCATCCCTATTGTAGGTCATACTACACAATAGGCAAATCTTGGGTTTTAGGGCAAATTTTAGGGCTCTGTGGCAGGTCGTACAATTGAAACACTTGTTTTATGCAATTTTAACACTTTTGTACCTGATCACTGAAATTGGAAGGGCCTTTGATAACAGATTGACCCTAAATTAGGTCGCTACAACCAAGGGATTCATTCGCTGCAGAATTGGGCAGCTTTAGTGAGTTTTGGACCTATATATGCACCTACAATAGACTGGCAATTTTGCAGGGTTGTTGAGGGTGTTTAAGTTGCTGTACATTCATTTCTAAGGTGGTCGTACCATGCAAAGTTGATGGTGATTAGGGTTTGACTGTAAGAATTTAGTTTCAACATTTATTTTTATTTCCAACATAGGGTTTAAGCTTAAAATTCATCAAACTATTTTTTGAAAACATTTGGTACTGTTGTACCCTTTTTTACATTGAATTTAATTAGGGTTTAACCCTTTGGATTGAATACTGCTTGTTCTATTGTAATGTCCCTATTTTTGATCTAGACCCTCGTGGGACCCTTAGCCCATTCTTGTTTTCGATGGCTAAGGATAGAGGAAGGAAAGGGAGCATTGTGGGCCACTTGTGAGGAGTTAATAATATAAAAGGTACTTTATATTTCTAATTTTGAGTTGAGTTATGAAAAAACACCATATGTTTTTATTTCACTTAAGTGGTGGGGTTTATAGGTCTTGGGCATTTAAGGCCTACAGTGAAATTAAAAGGATCTTTTAATATTTTAAAAAAGAAAGGTAACTCTCCCTCCAATTTTGGGCGCTACACTTGGAGGAGTGGTCTATAAAGACAAGTAAGGATTCATTTGAAAATTATGCATTATTGGATATTGGAATTATTGATCAAGTATGTCAAGTTTGGTTTCCACCTCTTGAGGACGAAAACCTTCAAGAAGTATCTTATGTTTGGAGACGAAAACCTCCATTCCTTCTACTTGGGCAACTCTATTCAAGGGTTGTAAGTGAGCTTCAAGTTGTATGTGTTCATGCAATGGATCTACAAAGGTGTTTTGAAACACCACCTACTTCTGGAAATTTGAGTGAACTTAGGGTTTGAAGAGGAAAATTTTGAAAACAAGGGTTTTCAGAATTTTAAAGCAAGTTTTGGTGGCCTTTCCATTGAAGGAAAATTTTGATATTATTTTTATTTGAGTCACTAATTTTGTGGTCAGTTTGAGCTCTTACTTGCATCATAATTCCAAGTATTGAGGGAGTTATGATTTTTTGAAGTTTTAGCCTATTTGTAGAAAATAATAATTATTGTAGGTAGCGAATTGTTTGGGAAAGGCTGATTTGCAGGTTTCTACCTTGGGTGATTTGTGTTGGAGTGGGTTTGCATGGCTTTTAGGGTCATTCAATGCCTTAGAAATTTCAGAATATTTTTGTGAGGTATTTTTAGCAATTGTTTTATTTTTGGACCCCCCAAAAAGGTACTCAATCTCTACATAATTTTCAACTTCTTGTGGATTTATTTGGATGCCTTTTAGATTGAATTTCATACATTTTTCCAGCTAGGGTTTGGCTTGTTATAAATTTTTAGATTTCAGTTTATGGTTAGTTTGGCTAGGGTTTGTTAGATAACCCTCTTTTTTTGGTTGTTGTCCCAATTTGGGGACATTACATCTATTGAGATAGATTCTGATTTGCTTAAAAAACTATTAAAATTTCCAACTTTGATTATTAGAATTTCAGATTTTACTTTGAACAGTGTATTATAGTGGTATCAGAGCTGGTTTTCCTGCTAGCTTATGGGAAAACATTAATTTGCAATTGAGTCTTCATGCAAGGGAGTGAAAGGGAACTTAGGAGAGAAATGGATTGGCGACCTAAGTTCTTACCAAAGGAAGAAGACATAGATCCCATCCAAGAGGTGTTGATGCGAATACAAAAATAGTAGCAAAAAGCTAGAGATCTTCTTGAAGAAATCAACAAAAAAACAAGACAAGAAGTACAAACAAAGAGTCAAGATTCTAAGAACCAGCGTTTGAATCAATTTGTGATCACCCATGAAGCCCTAGAATCATTTAGAAGAACATGAAAGAAATATCATATCTAGGAGGCATGGTTGGAAGAGGAGTGTGATAGAGATGATGTCAAACTTTTGGCCTTTGATGAATATGATAAGAAGTCTGATGTATACACATCCTACAATACCTTTGAAGAATTCTTGGAGATATACATAGAAAACAAAAATAGAAAATTGAAGAAGAAAGAAGGAAAGTCGAACCCTCAAAAGAATTCCGAGGAAGAAATCAAAATGGAAGAGAATTCAGATCTGAAAGCGGTTAGTGAGCAACCCATAAAGGAATCCACCATGCAAGTGGAAAGTGAAGGATCTTCAATAGAAACAGGTATGACTTTTGATGAACAAAAGGTTTGCATTAAAAATGGCAAGGAAGAATGTGCATTACATGTTGAATGCCAAATATCCAAAATTGAGGATGTTTCAGCCCTAGAAGCATCAATCAATTTTCTAAGCATTGCCAAGTTTGAGTCATTGTCGTATGAGAATAATTTTCAGAGTAACCATAGTGATAAGCATTGAAGCAAGGAGAATGTTTCAGTTAATGCCACTAATTTTGAAATTCTGAATTACATGGATGGTTGTGTCAAGGCAAATCTCTCAAAAGCTCCTACTTCTAATTCAGAAAAAGGAGGTGAACAATTGGATTCCAGCTCAAGGTACGAAAAGGAAAGTCATATTTCAGGTTTGTTGTTGTTTCATATTATGCCATTTTAGCTTTCTTGTCAACATGAAAAAGTATTCTAAGAAGGGACATTACAGTAGTAAGGGTTCACTCATGGGGATTGTTGGAGAAGCATCAGTGAGTACAAAGCTTCCAATTCCTAATTATATCAGAGTAGCGCAACAAAAGCCAGCTACATCACAAAGAGGAATGGAAGAAACAACAAGATTGGTCTGGGATCCTGGTATTTGCAAGATGGTTTAGGTATTGCTTGAGGGCAAACAATCTTTGGGAAAGGCGGACTGTCGTGTCCCCTTTTTCAAATAAAAAGAAATAATAATGCTTTAAGTGTTCTCCAACATACTTTTAAGTCAACTTTAATAGGGGACATCTAAACGTTGTTATTAATTGAATGGGGCCAAAAGTGTATTAATTAAAAGCCCAAGTGAAAAATCAAAAATAAAAACAATTATTAATTACTTTTGGAGTAAATGTGGAAATTAAAATTAAAAGTAATTTTAATTTGCTTTTAGGGGTTTGGGTGGAAAAGTAATTATAAGAGGATGGAAAAAGGAAAAAGTATATTCATTCAATCATTATTATCATTCAACTTTCTGATTTCATTTGAGAGCTTGATCGGCTACTCTGTTTTCCATAGAGGACGAAAACCCTCGTGTGCACAGGCTTGTGGACAAAAACCCTCAAACCCAATTGGTAATTCCACACGGGAATTACATTAATGTTATTAGATTCAGAGAAAGACCAGTTTAGGGCATGTTTTTGGCAGCTTTACTGCCTAGATTTCAGCACCCAAGCCACCAAGGGGAAACCGTTGACTTTGAAGGACAGGATTTTGTTGTTTTTCCATCCCTACTGTAGGTCGTACTGCACATTAGGCAAATCATGGTGTTTTAGGTAGATTTCAGGGTTCTATGGCAGTCCGTACAGCTGAAACCCTTGTTTTTTACAATTTTAAGTCTTCTGTACTTGATCGCTGAAATTGGAAGGGCCATTGACAGCAGATTGACCCTAAATCAGGTCGTTACAACCAAGGGGATTCATTCGCTGCAGAATTGGGCAGCTTTAGTGAGTTTTGGACCTGTATGCACCTACAATAGACTGACGTGCTATTTTGCCGGGTTGTTGAAGGTGTCTAAACTGCTGTACATTCATTTCTAAGGTGGTCGTACCATGCAAGGTTGATAGTGATTAGGGTTGATTGTAAGAATTTAGTTTCAACATTTATTTTCATTTCCAGCTTAGGGTTTAAGCTAGATATTCATTAAACTATTGTTTTGAAGACATTTGGTACTATTGTACCCTTTTCTACATTGAATTTGATTAGGGTTTCAACCCATTGGACTGAATATTGCTTGTTTTATCGAAATAGATTCTGACTTGCTTAAAGAACTATTAACATTTCTAACTTTGATTATTAGAATTTCAGATTTTACTTTGAGCGGTGTATTACAAATGGTTTAGTTCTACAATATATCACTCTAGCCAAACAATTGAACCAAGTGTATTTGCAAAGTATTTTAAATTTTAACTTGTAAAGGTCTACCATGGGCAATTGACATTTGTTAGAAATTAATGAAGATGCTTGAAAACTGACAACCTTTCCGCTTAATACCTATTAGTTAATTTATAGATAGGAATTCAAATTAATTGTGATAAGCTTTATGGGGACATGGTTCTCTTGGCTTGACCACTTTGATGAGAACATTTTTCCATATTTTTGTTTGCTATCTTGACAAGATTAAGGAAGATAATCTCTTAGATTACCTTATCTAGGACTATTGTGGCAAGTTGTGTCTTTATGTTTTGTCTTTCAAGTTACGTGGATATTCATGATCCATAGGTTTGCATTCCTTGCAAATGTAATCTCCTTCATTTTCCAGCTAGTACCCCCATCCAATATGCC
The DNA here is from genome assembly GCA_037957365.1 of Torreya grandis. NCBI lineage: Eukaryota > Viridiplantae > Streptophyta > Pinopsida > Cupressales > Taxaceae > Torreya > Torreya grandis. Next base: position 3,306,796 of record JARHVA010001071.1, on the reverse strand, counting down.
CTTGTTTGAGGCACATCTTAGCCCAGTGGGAAGGATCATCTAGTAAGCTGGAGCTGCCAATAATGATTGAGACCCTAAGAAACTAAAAAAACTAAGAAAAATACAAGGAAAAATCACTATAGAATTACATGAAGACTGTGATGTCCCCATTTTCACATCATGATTAAGCAGGAATTGAAAACCTTTAGTCTACTTCTCCATAGACTAAAGGAATCTTTTTGGGGAATTATATTTTATTAGTTAATTATTAATTGTCAAAATAGTGATTTTTATCATTTGTTTTTATAAGGCAATTATTATTTAATTAATAGAATATTTGATAAATGCGATTTTTATCACTAAAGTATTTAAATGAACTAATTATTAATTTATTTGCTTTAAAGTAATTTTAATTACTATTTTATTAAGACAACTAATTAATTTTACATTCGAAAAAAAGAATGTTGGCATGGGAGCTAAAGCAAGAAAATGAGGCTTATGAGGTATTTTACCTCCCCAAGGTGGTTTGCGCCCCTTTGGAAGGTACAAATACAATTTGAAGATTACAATTGAAGATATGTTGAATTTGATAATTGTTTCTTCATGCTCAAAGAAACTATCTGGATGCATGCCCAATAGGTGTTCACTGTTTTGGTGTTGATCATTCTACAAAATGTGTCTTTTGATGCCACATTTGCTAAAGAGATCTTGTTACTTGTCTTAGAGTAGGGCAATTTGCATTGAGGAGCTCTTGTAAGGTTTTTGTAAAGTTTTTGAGGCTCATTTTGTGCATATTATTTCTGATTAATATTTGCACTATTTTTGCAAGTGGATTGAACTATTTTGAGAGCTCAATTGAGGGTTTGGAGGCCCCTTTTAAGGTCTATTTGCGCAAATTAATATTATGAAATTATTTGTTAATTTTCTGCATATTGGCGTGGGGTTTTGGAGAAGATTTGTGGAAGGTTTGAAGCCCTAAATCGATAGAAAATTAAATAATAATTTTCAGATTATTATTTAATTATTTCTGACAGGTTTCGTGATCATTTTCACTTATGAAAGGCGAGATCTTGTTTTTATAATTTTTTGGTATTTTTTTTGCACCTTGGCGACTTGGGCGATTGGCTTCGAGGACATTTTTTGGCCATTTTGATGCCCTAGGAGGTTCGCTAGAATTTTCTGTGATTTTTGGGCACTGGGGGCATATTTTTGGTGAGGATTTGAAGCAGAAAATTGTAAGGAACAACTTGTTTGAGGGGAAAAATAATATTTTTGCAGCCAGCATAAAGTTGCATTTGAGCATCAATAATTTGGCAAAAAGGTACTTTAATATATTTAAATTTCTGATTATTTTGGCAAACATTCAAATAAGATATTGGCTGGAAATTGTCTACACCTCCTTTGCATTGTGGCACCTAGGGTTTCTAGGGGTTTGATAAGGGTTTTGAAGAATTTATTGCAAACTAGGGTCTTGCTGATTTTTATTTCAGAATTTCAGAATTGTGGATTTAGGGGAAAACCCCTTTTGTGTGAAATCGTCCCATTTGGGGACACCACAAAGACAATTACATTTTGATGGATCTAAATGCCTAACAAGAGTCGGGGCACACTTAATATTTCCTTACAACACAATCTTCACCACAAAAAACGCATTGCCAAACAACATAACAAAAGAGTTAAGCAAAAAAGAAATGAAATTGGATACCTATTTTAATAATTGGACTACAAACATGACAAAGAGGGCAAATATGCCCAAAAGTGGCAGGATCCCTACGTCAACAAAGACATGATTGGGCTAAGAACTTATGGGGTCTAGACAAACAAGGGACACACCTTCAAAGAACTGACCAATGCTCAATTTCTAAAGTTATTATGCCCAAGGTATATTTGTCATTTGTCATTTATTGCACTTAGTTAAACATGTAGCATAATTCACATTCCATGTTATAACAATTTGCACGATCATATTAACATGTTGACTTACATCTTGCATATCATTCTAGTAGTCATACTAGCTTAGGTTACATCAATATATTTAGCATCATATTGGTAGCATTTTAAAGCATTTTAGCAAGCTCTTAAGAAGATCTATGCCCAATCCTATCCCCCGGGATCCTCCCTTTCTGCTTCTACTATTACCTTTTGGCTCCCCATTGCCATATTTTTCCTAGCCTATCTACGTCAGTTCTATCCCTTGTAAAAAAATAATTGCAATCTATCTACGTCTCTCTCATTCACACCCTTTTCTTTTCATTGTATCATCCCTTTATACATTTTGATTGGGGCAACCCACTTGTCATCATATCTCCTCATCATTTCCAACTCCCTATTTGGCACACCAAGGTCGGATTCAAGATCACACTCTTTGATAAGGTGCAAGTCTAGGAGTATCTAAGCATCTAGTGTTGGAGTAGATGTGTTCACATTGGCTAGTGGTTTGGGCTTTTACCAAACCAATTTTGTTTCTAGCTGTGTTCGCACTCACTTAGGAGTTAAGCTTGATTGGGAGTTAGTTAATTAGTTGTTATGTGTCGAATATTTGCACGCCTATTTTGTGCATGCAAATATTCTATATCAACTAATATTTGTTTCACACAACAAATTATTTGTTGTGCGTAACAACTTTTTATGCCTATTTAATAGGCACTCCTATTACTTCTCCTAGACTAGCGGAGAGAGAGAAACTTGTGGGTTGTATTATTCATGAGGAAATAATGGAGACTACTTGTGCATAATATTTGTCTGGTGGTTTTGCTATTGTTGTAGTAATGGTATGCAGGAGAGATCTGGGATGAATGAGAAGCATTCTCAATTATGACATGGTATCATAGCAACCTCTTGCAATCATTGCCCAACCTGGTTGAATCCATTAATCAAATCAGACGTGGAAAAAGTAAAGCTTTTTGTTTGCAATTTTTATTTGGCCGTACAAGCATGTCATACATCATTTGTATGAGGGCTTGATATTGTAGTTTTTCTTTTTATTCAAGATCGGGTCTTACATTGACATTGCTTTGGTTGTCAATTGTTTTTGCATTATCAATTCATCGTTGACCTTCAATTGTTGTTTGCATCAGACACTGTTCTAAGCTTGGCATCGATGCATGATCATGTCCCAACCACACTACAGATCTGAGATGTTATTCCAAACTGCACTCCACCCCTGTGCGTTTTGAGTAACTAAAACTTGCTCTATATTTGTAGAGGAATTATTATTGATTTTGGTATTTGTTGTCACTTGGCATTTTGTACAGGGTTGTCGTTGAAATGACCACAAAAATAGCCTCTATCCACTACCAGGGTTGACCCGTCCTTTGCTCCCTTAGCCTCTATCCACTTGGCTTCATTGTGGTAATTTTAACAGATCGACGAGTAAATGAGAAGTTTTTTAATTATGGTCTTGGCCTCCTTGTTAGATGATGGCGGACATTAACAGATTGGCGCGCATGTCTACGAAGTCTGTCAAATTGTGTGGGGCAAGTGCCCAAGAATATGATGGAATCTCAACTTTTGTCAGTATTTCAGGAAGGTGGGAACATTCAGGGAGTCAACATTATTAAGGATAAGGTCACCAAGACCTCCAGAGGATGGTGATTTGTAACGAGCCCATCAAGGCAAGAAGCTTACAAGGGCTCTAGACTCTTGCAGTGCCTCCGTTATGGCAGCGACTCCCAAGGTACCTCCACCCTTGGTCCACCTTGCAGCAGTCACGTGGAGGGCGAGGTCTATGATGGAAAGATAACCAATGAGTATACCGGTAAGGGGGCCATTGGCAGCATTTGCAAGGTTATCGGGGTCGTGGTGGATGTTCGCTTTCCAAAAGGTATGCCCCCAATTCTGATTGCACTTGAGTTGCTTAATCATAATATACGATTGGTTTTGGAGGTCTCCTAGCATCTTGGAGAGAGAATGGTGCGTACGATTGCTATGGATGAGACTGAGGGGCTCATGCGTAGACAACCGTTTTTGAACATTGGATCGCCCATCATGATTCCTATGGGTAGGTGCACTCCTGACTTGTCCTGATCGCAGAAACAAACTCTCATTTAGACTGATTACTTCCTTGGTAGTTTTTTTCTTTGGTCTCAGTTGTAAGTTTTTCTCTCCCGTCGTGTCATCTACGGATCAAAATGCCTATGAATGCATCTAAGTCTTCGCCACATAGGCTACCCATCGAAAATCCTAGTCTACAAGCCTTTATACATGGCAACACTTCACCCAATTATGCATCAAATGTTGACAGCACAATGTGTGGAGTTTTGTTGGCTTGGAACGTTGCCTCCACTAGACTAGCTGCATTTCCAAAGGTGCATTGGTAAGTTTTTTAAAGCGTTGGCTACAATTGACCACTTCTTTCCATTGCCACCTTATAAATCCACGTAGCTATTCATTATTTCAACATGCCCCCACCTTCAAACAAAACATTTTATTATTTGATAACAAAGTGATGTTTTTCTGAAAAAACCATTGACCTTTAAAATTGTTACTTGGTAACAATATGAGGTGATTTATTAAAGTTGTGACATTGTTTTTTTTAATAAAGTGGGGATCAAAACACTTATTTAAAGTGTGGTGAATTTTTTTTAATATTGTAGGAGACATCATTTAGTGGGGTAATTATTAAAGTGGTGGTAATTATTTTATTGGAGGATATATATATATTTTTTAATTAAAAAAAATATTATTGTAAAGGGGGATATTATAAAATGTTGAATATTGTTTTTTCACATTCCTTCTCTCGCTTGATGAAGACCGAGGGTGAGGTCTAGTCTGGCAGGAGGTCAAACCCCCTCACAGATAAAACAAACTTGTTCTTGCTTCTCCTTACCTTCATTTCTTGGAGGTCATTATTATTGCGCTTGTACCCTCTTGGCCCACACTGTTGTCCTTTTCATCACATTTTGCACTCATAGACACTTTTTCAGCTGTGACCGATGTCCCATTTTTTAGTTTGCATTGTATTTTTGTGCCACTTTTGTACTCACAGACGCATTTTTGGCAGAGCTCGATGTCCTACATTCTTGAGTGTGGTTTTGTGTCGCACACTACTCCCTTGTTTTTAGGAGCAACTCTTGTTCTCGATGGCATCTTCTACTGATTGATAGCATTTTGGGTTTTATGCGTCATTTGGTGTTCTTTGTTGTATGGGACCTTTATTTGTAATCACATTGAGAGTGATGGAGCTTTTTCTTCATATTTGTATGCTCCGTATTGAGCACATTACTCTTTAGTTGTTGACTATCCCATCACCACCAAGCCCATTTTCTTGAGAGATATTTGTTCTGTATATTCGACACTTTTTTTACAATTGACAGTCTCCTTCAGATTTGTTGTGGAGCTTGATCTCCTTCTGAAGAGTAGCTATTCTGGTGAATACAGTGTCAACGTGTTAGTGTTCGAGTAGTGGATTGAGCCCACTCATACAAACTTTTTTATATCACTCCACCTAGTCAACAGTATGGGGGGCATGGTGCAAATCTTGCTTCTTCAGTTGTCATGTTCCTTGCTAACCCTTGGCGCATTGCATCTTCTAGCAGTAGATCGAATTCAGTTGGTGAACTTTTTTTGCACTATCGGCACCTTTGACAGTCTCTTTTCATAAGAGCTATTATGGTGAATTCCAGTGTTAGTTGTTTTTTGTGATCAAGCAGTGGATCCAGACTACTCATGCAGATTTGAGTTCCATTGAGACTTTCGAGTTCACCGAGTGTATTTGTATTTGATGGCCTTCGTTCCATCCAGTGCACCTCTTTAGCATTATGTTCGAGTATCGAGCTGTTTGCTTTCTTGGGACGCCTTGAAACATATGTTTTATTCTCTCAACTTTAGCTATTGTTACTAGTTTTTCGGTACCTTGTGGTGATACATTTCATCCTTGGTGACTCTTTTTTCTCAGTATTTTGTGATCATTGTTTTTTACAGAGTGAGCCTCGTACAGAGTACCAGTTCCTATTTGACTTGGCGGTTATAGCCACTCGACATCCATGTATTTCGGTAAGATGGATTGGTTACCATAGGGACACTTTGTATTTCACTGTGATTTGTACATGGGTACCTAATCAGGGTTAGTTGTCGGGATCCATTTAGTCTCTTTGCTTTCTTTTTTCTCACTCCCTATTCTGCATTTAAGGGAGGGTGTTGGAGTAGACGTGTTCACACTAGCTAGTGGTTTGGGATTTTACCAAACCAGTTTTGTTTCTAGTTGTGTTTGCACTCACTTAGGAGTTAAGCTTGATTTGGAGTTAGTTAATTAGTTGTTATGTGTCGAATATTTGCACACCTATTTTGTGCATGCAAATATTCTATATCAACTAATATTTGTTTCACACAACAAATTATTTGTTTTGCATAACAACCTTTTATGCCTATTTAATAGGCACTCCTATTACTTCTCCTAGACTGGTGGAGAGAGAAACTTGCGGGTTGTATTATTCATGAGGAAATAATGGAGACTATTTGTGCATAATATTTGTTTGATGGTTTTGCTATTGTTGTAGTAATGGTATGCAGGAGAGGTCCGAGATGAATGAGAAGCATTCTCAATTATGACATCTAGGCTTTAGAATTCCCTCTATCCAACTTGGTGCAAGAACTCTTAGCGATGTCATAGTAAAAAACTATTGTTGGCCTTCCAAATCCATATGGAGGACATTAGAAAGATCAAAATCAAGAAATAAATATAGCCTTAAGCCAAATATATTAAAAATGTTAAAAGACAAAAGCTCAAAATTGAAATCACAACCAAAAAAGGTGTGACCAAAATCATTGCCATGACCCCTACTCTACTTGAAAGCTCAACCTTCATAGTTGCCCTCATAGAAGAGCCGAAAGTCCATTGGAGTGTGGTAGGAGGTCTTTTGCCATCATTCGTGTCGTCTGCCTTCTCATGCAAGTTCCCAATTGTCATAGTGGCCTTTGTCTCCAATGGGTTGTGAGGAATGAAGAAAAAACCTTGGGAAAGTAGGCTCCTTTACATTTTCATGCATCTTTTAGCTTTCATGGGATATGCTACTTGCTTCACTGGTTAGCCTAGGTCCCAAAGCATAGCTTTACAAAACAGGGTTCCTAAACCTTTCAATGTCAAAAATGTCTAGTCTTGCAGAATTTATTAGTGTCTTGCTTCCGATAAAGAACACATCTTCGCCTTGGTGGTACCCTCTTTTCCTTCCCTCTATTATTTCCCCTTGACAAACAGTCTTGTTTCCAAGTCTCTCCCATTTCTTTACATTATTTTCTTCACATCTCTTTCAGACATGCTAGCATTGTGATAACATTAGGGTTCATGGGTTTAAGACTGTAAGAGTCGGGGAATCAACCAGGGTTTCCCCATGAGCCACCCCTACTTAATAGTAGTTGCATCTTTGGTTTCCAAAATGCTCTATCAATCATTACGTTGTCCTTCAAGGATTCCTCTTAGTTATGTTGGGGATCTTGCAATTTTTACCTAGATTTTTGTCTTTGGGTCTTACAGACCTAATCTAGCCTTTACATTGTGGCTAGTTGGACCTGTCCTAGCAGCTTATTATATTTGGGTCTTCCATACCTAATCTAGCCTTCATGTTGCGGCTATTCGGACACATCATATGATCCTACCTATTTTCCTCTAGGCCCTCCAAACCTAATTTAGCTTTTACCTTGTAGTTATTTGGACCTGTCCTAGTACCATCTTCTTTGAAAGCTATCATATTGCATATATTTGCATTTAGACTCATCTACATGTGCTAACATTGTGTGAGTCCATGTAGCTTGCATCATTAGGGTTATTGTAAGCAAATTTTGATGATGAAATGAACATTAGTTGCACCCACCACAATCAGGATTGAGACATGCATTCATTGATTGAGAGAAAAGGTAAGTTGTGGTACGTATATTTCATTTTTAGCATCTCAAATATTTCATTATAGTCATCTATTATTATTATTTTTTGTACAATGTTTTTCATGAAGTACCATCACTTACTACACTAGTGTGACTAGCAATGAGCTTTGGGAGGGGGAGGGGGAGTGGGCAACATATTTATATGCATTAAAAATGTTTTACTAACACTTTTCTTGTTTAGTGCTTGTTGGCGTACTAATCTCCTTGAGTGTATGCATTCACATGCACTGGAATTGTGGTGGGATGACGTCTAGAACTTCGTGAGAGATGTGTTGTGGTCTATCCTTCATACTACCACCATCACACATACAGATTTGTCCTCTTTAGCCTCCTAATCATTTATGTGGCCCCTTTTCCTATGTTGCTTGCTCATAGCTGATGTTATTGGCGCAATCAATGATGTCCCTTACCACCCCTTGTTTTGGCTAACGTCATTAGGAAAGGAAAGTCCTTTTTAAGGTCCACGATGCCAGGCACCTCCTTTATGGATTAGAAGGTAGCTTACATCATATGAGACCACCACATACTTCCATTATGTAGGAGGCATCTAACTGTGCTTCAAATATGAGGAATACATACCTTACCCCCTGCAAGATTTGAACTTATGACCTCCCTTTCAAAAGCACAAGTTCTTCACCATTAGTTGCCTCGATGACATATTGATTTCTTTATAAGCCAAAAGCCAGGCCGATGATGTCGGCTAAAGCTGAATTTTGGCCTTTAGGGATCCGAACCATATTTATAGGTTTCTTTCCATCATTTTTGGATAAGCAACAACATCAATTTGCTTTGCTTGCACTAGCAATTCCCCCTTAGGAAGAAGAAGAGGATTTAGGGTTAGAGGAGCTTACACTCAAGGAAAACAAGTTAGCAACAAAGACTAAAAGCGAAGGGGGAGATTAATGAGCCGACTAGTGACTCAATGCAAGTATCCCTAACCCTTATCTTTTTTTTTTGGGTACTTTGGTTGGTTGTGAATTTTGTTTGTTTCATGTATTTGATAATAGACTATATGCTTGTTGTCGTTTACTTTATTGCTATCTTTACATTATTGTTATAACTCTTACTTTATCGCCTAGTGCACCCATAGCTCTTGATTTACTGTCTGATAACATCCCAGATCGAGTAAGGTCCTCCACCCTCTTTCTCTATAGGGATTGTATGTGCAGGTTCCCCTTATAGACCCATTACAAATGACACTTTCCTGCAGCCCTAAATCACTTTGTGGACCGGCATTTTTATGTGTTGGATTTAGAATGGTCTTCTACCTTTTACCTATTTGGAGGCTTGTCTATATTGTAGAAGACTTGTTTAGAGGCTTGTTTGTATTGTAGAAGACCTATTTTAGGCCCAATACACTTCATCTTACAATTGGTTGTCTTATTCCATTATACAAATTGTTGTTCTCAGTTGATTCTTTTCATTTTCAGGCCTATACAAACATTCCTTAACTTTCATTTTGTCATACCAATCTTGTCTTTCACTGTCCTAAGTCCATTTGAGTCATTGTTTGCTTGCAAAAGAGCTGTTCCAACATTATAACTTGCTGTTTTCACTTCTACGTTTGTATCCTTTTGTCAAGTTTTGATCTCATTGCTATTTTTTCTTCATTGATGCTGTTTTTTTTATTGATTCTACGGTCATATTTGTCTCATAACTTGCTGCTTTCGGTACTTATCACACTCTTTACAACATCCTTCTTACTGTGACATTTATGGCAACATTTGGACAACTTTTACGGCTTGTTTGTTTGTTTGCTGTGTTCTTGATTGTTTTCAGTTATTACAATGTGTTTCTTGGTTATTTGGACCCATTTCAACGTGTATTAAGTGTGTTTGATCAATTCACATGCTGTTTTTGCACATTCTTGGTCATCTAGGCTGTCATTCACATCTTGTTTGCATCGTTAATAGCTTAGATCATTTCATTTAAATTGAAAATGTTTGAAGCTACTTTACATTCTATTAAAGCATCTTTTAGAGGTCATTTAGAGGAATTGTATAGTTGTATTAAGCTTAACTTACAGCATCGTTGTGTGAATCTGTATATAAAATAAAATTAAAAATAAAAGCAAAAACACTAGGTATGTGTCTCTTGCTTTCCTTTTCAATTCCATGTTAGAAGTAGATATTGTCTGTGAGGGTCAATGAATCTAGCATTAGTTTAACTTCCCAAGGTTCCCTGTTTCTATTATGTATTTTGGTTAATAAAGAAGTTTTCATTTCATTAGTTAAGTGTTCTTGTGAATGTGAGTTTGTTTGTTTCATTTCTTGCAATTAACTTAGATTTAATTTTCTGTACTTAGAATAATTTCAAGAGGCATACGCTACTCCAAGCACATGCTACTTTTCTTATCTTTTTTGCTTATTCCTAGCCCATCCTTGCCTAGCCTGTTCTCTAGTAGGATTGGTTTATAGTGTGCTTTATTATTTCCCTATCATTGAATGATGCTTCGTGGGCAAGATCAAACCCACAGAGCTGGGAGGATCCTGCGGGTTATGCACCCTGATTTTGCAGCCTCTAACCATAATAGTGTTGACCAACAACGTCGTTTGCATGTTTTGCATTCCACATTGTATCCACATCTCGTAGTTCCTTAGTTCCAACTTACATGGTTACCTAAGATTTTGGGACGGTGGGATAGGGCTTCTAGGACGACAAAAAAATTCCAAATTTTTGGGGACGATAGGGGTACGGCTAATTAAAATAATATATAAAAAATTAAAATTTAGAAATAAACTAAAAAAATAAGTGAAAGAAACTAAAATAAGCTGAAATTCAAAATAATAAATTTAAACAATATGAACAACTTAATAAATAAAATTATCGTGATTGATCAATATCATTAATCATTAATTCAAAATCATAAATGATAGAGATACTTCAATAACAACATGCTAAGTTCTAATTTAGAGCTGATAGTTGATATAATATTGCAATGAGAAGAGTACATGATAGTAGATACATTATAATTATAAAGTTTTTGATTAATACATCAACATGATAATGCCCAAAACAAACAACATAGTCCGCGAAGGCACAACTCAAAAATCAGAGTCACCAGTTGAAATATCATCCATGAACTGTTCTTCATTGGAACTATCATCCTTATCTTCATCCTCGACGTGGATCTCAATCAATCTCTATTATACATTATGGTTCTCTTCAGCCTGCCTTGGCTTTTCAGGGTTTACATCCCATTGTAATGCTAAGCTCTGCTTGTACTCAGGGGTCTTGCGATCCATGAGATGCAAGGCATTGTGTACAACAAGCTTCTACGCTATCGTAGAGGTAAGTCTTTTCCTCTTAAGATAGGGGATCCAACCATATCTTGACCAATTCCTCTCAGCAACAGAGGAACTAGAAACCTAGGAAAGGAGGCGAAAGGAAAGTATGTGCAGTGTATCTGGAGGCTCATACAGTCGCCACCAACTTACTAGCTTCTCCTATGCCAATGCGAGTCTGTCTATCCTCTCTTAAGACTTGTAGCCATCAAGTTCAATAAATTTGAGCAACTCAAATATGATCTGTGAAGCTTCCTCTATAGTGTACATTTTTTTAAGGGCCTTCAAGAAACCTTTCTTCACCTCCTCGTCATCCAAGGGGACAACTTTGCTAGGCCTTTCCACATACCATTTCGAATGAAGTGCATATGCGGCCATATGAAGTGAGATGTTTAGTCTCTCTCACCTCTATTGAATGATAGGCTAAATATGCTGATTGTAGAACTTTAGGGTGGGGTCCCTCCATTGAATAGTGGTGTTCATTTGGCCAAGCATGCTGTCAATTCACGCATATATCTCACCAAGGTTGGGGCTATCAGAATTCCCATATTTGATGACGCTAAAAATCAAAGATATAACCAATGCGATGTATTTTACATCTGCCCAAAATGTCTCACCCCCACTTCCTTCACCCTCTTTTCTTGCTCTATCTTTGGCTCTGACCACTGAGGCCACTCGCGTGTCATGATCATAAGTTGCAAGGGCATTTGCAACTCAAGTATCCTATCCAACAAAACAAAGTAGAATGCAAAATAGGTGTTGTCTGGCTTGAGGAATTCCTTCCTGAAATAGTTTTAGAAGACTACCAACGATGTGTGGTGATTACAGATGAATATCTGCACCTCCGTAGCCTTGAACACATCCTTTTGAGCTAGTCATTTTTTTTGTCTTTCAATGCATTGTTCATGGCATACACACAACACAGGGTCCAATAAATATGCTTGTAGATAGCTTTCACTAACTTGTTGCTTTGCACATGTAAATTGCATCTGTAACTAATTGTACAATATTGGAAGGACCAAACTCCTCAATGACATCCCTCAAAATATGGAACTTAAACTTTGCATCCTTGCGCTTCCTAGAATAATCAACCACCCTCAAGAAGTATGGTCCATCCTTGCAGGAGACAATGATATTGATGAGTGGGTAGTGTCAAACATCTGTTCATCTGTCCATGATAATGCTACGTCCAAGAGACACCCATGTGTCCATCTTCTCCATCAATAAATTAACCTTGGAATAATTCGTATCTAAGATTGCAATCCTCAATTTAGTCTCTTGGTGGCACATAAATTGGACTTGCTTTGGCTACCTTAGCCATAGCCTCCCTGTAATAAGGAGAGCCAACAATATTAGATAGAATACCAACAAAATAGGAGAATTTCTGATAGCGTTGTTGGGCTTCTCCTTATTCTTCGTATCAAACATGTCTACAATTGGATTGGGGTCCACGACCTTCCTCATCCCCCTCACCTCCACTTTAGGCACCCTAAAACTAGAACTTACTGCAGCATGGGAAAAATAACTCTTAGAAGTCCTACGAGAGCTACAAGGGGTGCTAGTGTCAGTGCCACAAATTGTTGGAATGTCGTTTGTAATATCTCCATTATAAACTCTGACCATCTCATTGTTGAGTACGATGTCAATATGGGCACTTTATTAATTTTAGATTTAGTTTATTTGGTGTTTTATTACTTCATGAAGGCCATTTAATTCAGCTATGTCCTAGATTAGTTGTTTGGTCAATTTCAAACATTTTTCGAGAACTTTCTAAAAAATAGCTAGAAGTGCTAATTAAAGTGCAATTCACTAAATGTGTATTTAACTATGTTCAAGCACTTGTTCATTCATCCCCAAAAGGTGGGGCACATTTTTTTGAGTTGAGTTATCTGAAAATAATGTTATTTTAATCAATTTCTTATTTTTTAAGGATTTGGGGCCCCTGGCTTGACTAGGTTGCATGAGTTGCTTACTTGCTAAGAAAGGCTTCTTGCATGTTGACCTTATCTTGTCAATAAGTCAACCTTATTTTCTTGAGTCTACTTTCACTTATCTTAGAGTTTATTTTTAGTTTACTTAGCAGTTAAGTAAGGCCTTAATTTAGATTTCACTTTATAGACATAACTTGTCATGCAAGTTATCTTGCAATATGTTTGTTTTAGCTTTACTTATTAATAAATAATTGTGCACAATGTAGTGTGGCACAATAGTTCTTGGAATTTTTTTTTGCATGTGTTTAGCTCTGATTTTATTGTAGGTATTCACAAAGGAAAACCAACAAGCATATGTTTTCTAATTTGAAGTTATTAAGTGTAATTTTTGTCGACAATCACACAACATTATTATAGTAACAACTAGTAATTCTGGGACAAATTGGTTGATAAATAGTTTCAATTGCAGATTAAATCAAAACTGATTTGCACTCTCTTCATACATTCAAAACCTTCATTTGGTATCAGAGCCTCGTTCAAGAAAGATTCATAAGGGTTTCTAGCCATTATCAGGGGATTCATGGCTTTTGTGAATTTTGCTTATATGAATATTCCCGTTTTCAAAGATGACAACTTTGAATATTGAAGAGATCAGTTGAAGAGAATACTTGTTTGAAAGGGAGTTTGAGAGAATGTTTTCCATAGGTACACCACCTTAAGATTGAAATACTTTGACTCAAGATAAAAAAAGAACAAAAAAAGATGAAGAAAATGTTGACACACAAGCAATTTCTATCTTCAGAGTGCTTCGACCTAAGCATCTATCCAAGAATTGATGGATGCAAAATTGCTCATGAGACATGGAATACCTTGGAAACTTCATATCAAGGATCTATTAAGGTAAGATAAACAAAACTCCAAACTCTTAAAATGAATTTTGAAAATTTGAGAATGTCTGATAATGAAGGAGTTGGAAAATATTGCATAAGGGTAAATGACTTGGTGCATAGAATGAGGGTTTATGGAGAAATCATAGAAGATAGGGTCATAGCAAGATTGTTTTTGAGATCTTTGACTAAAAAATGGCTACATATAGTGATCACTTTTGAGGAGTGTAAGGACATGGACACTATAAGTGTTGATGAATTAGTGTGTTATTTCTTGTCCTATGAGAATAAGATGAGACTATATGCAGAGATCAAGAACAAGTTTTTGAAACAAAACAAAAGTCTTAAAGACCAAGAGAAAAATAAAAATCAGAATCAAGAGAATTAAAAAAAACTCATATTCAAAGAGAAAAACTAAAGCTAACTTTATAGGAAAAACAAGAATTACTTGTCATTACAACAAAAAACCAAGACACATGATAACAGATTGTAGGATATTGGTAGCTAAGAATCAAGCTAATCAAGGGTGTGAAAAGAAGACATTCTAAGCTGAACAAAGTGAGGTTCAAGAGCACTCAGATTATCGTCTTACATGTAATGTGGGAATAAAGGAAGTAAAGAATTTATGGTTTCTTAATTCAGGTTGTTCAAATCACATGACAAGTCATAAAGATGGTTTCAACAAGTTAGATGATTCTATCAAAAGTCAATCCAAGTTGAAAAAAAAGGCAACATGCAAATCACCATAAGTCAAAGTAAGGGTGAAATAGAAGATGTTTATTTTTCTCTAAATCTAGATCATAAGAGTATTGATAACAATTTCATTGGATATAGTGATGAAAGCAAAGCATACAAGTTCTATAATCTTACTAGTAAATCCAAAATTGTTTCTAGAGATTGTAATTTTTTTGAAAATGAGATGTATGCGAATTTGATCATGTAGCTACATAGGTCATAAGTGAAGGGGGTGTTGTCAACATGGAGTTGCACCTTGATCGAAGACGTACTGAAATGGTTAATCCTCGTTCCTGTTGAAACAATGGGATCTTATCACGAGGGTGGGTGCCTCAATGATGAGAAGAAACTCCAGAGAAGGCTGGTTCCTGTAAGATGTTTCTATGAGGATCTCAACTTCTACGCTACAAACTACTCTGGAAAAAGAGAAGAAAGAACTTGAAAGGAAATCCTAGCTAAAATGGTGATACACCTAATTTGCTTGATCCACTCAAATTGGGCTTCTAAGAACACTGATGCAGGCAAGGAAGAGGCAAAACTTCAACTCCAATTGATCAATACACAAGTATTTCACGAAAATGTTTAATCTAATGATCTAAGCTTGAGGGAAATGAAAAAATAGGCTTGATGAAAGGCACTAAACAACCTCTAATATCCACTACAAACTCAACAAAAGACAATCAAACACAGAACGTGACGTACATAAATGACCAACTAGTAATTAGGTATGAATCCATATTTGATAGGAAGAAAAGAAAATCTATCACTTAGGCAAATCAATAACAAAAGTACTCTATACCAGCTGCTGAAAATTGAGAAAACACAGTCCTCTTCTTATTGATTCTGAAAAAGGTTACAGCACAATCTTTGGCAAAAGTTTTGTCTTGCCAAAAGAGGGATAAAAAAATCTAAGGCTGAAAAGCCATTAATATAGAAAATTACAAAAGCCAAAAGATTGGCGTTAAAAAAAGAGAGGGAATCAACCTTTCATTAGCCCAAGTCAAACTATAGCTGTCCAAAGATCTAATAATAAAATCTCCTTGTCCTGTGCTTGCATGAAAGCTCTTTGGCGTTAGAAAGTGGATGGTGGGCTCATTTTGCGCTGCTCTCTCACATGCATGAAATCCATGCCCACCTCCAAAAATAGAACTCTTTTTGAGCTGTTTGAAAGTTGAGTTGGACGAAGAGATTATTCTCCTTTGCATGGAAATCTTCTATTAGATGTGGCGTCTAACAATTAGTCAATTCTAAATTTAGAACAGTGAACTCGACGTCCAAATTTGGAACTCTGGTTGAATTGCTGGAACGTTAACAAGCTTGAGACGAACGAAAGTGCATGCATGGAAAACCATCTTGCTGAGTGAGAGATAAATTTAGGTTGAATTTATTTCCTGGCTATCTATTTTCTATTTTTGTTTCTGTGCATGCGTTGCTCTTGGGTTTATTCCCGTGCACTTGTCTTTCTTCATGCAATTGTCTCGGCTTATGCCTTCTCACTTTCCTGCGGGCTGTTGTGTCTTCTAAGCTTTTCCTTATGGATCCTTTTTCCGAAAACTATTTGGAGTGCCTGTGTCCTTCCAAGTCCCCTTTTCGGATTTTTGCGAAGGTCCATTCCAGTAGATTTCTTTCGGACTTTATGAAACTATCCTTTCAGATTTGTTCCTTCCAAGCCCTTCGGACTTATGTCCCTTGGTCCATTTCCTTTGTCTATTCCCATCGGATATCTCCTTGGTCTTGGATTTTCTGCACAGTCAATTTCCCGTGGACAAAAAGTCCGTGGGACTTGTTTATAGCTTTTCCTATGGACCCTATTGCCTCATGTACATTCTTTCGGACTTTGTGTTTTCTGCCTCGGGCTTGTGTCTTCGCATTTCCCCATGGCAAATTTTCCGAAGGAATTCCTTCGGACGAAATGTCCGAAGGAATCCTTCGGACTTTCGTCTCTGCCCCTCTCTTCTACCTGTGCTTTGTCATGGACCATTCCTTCGGACAAAAGTCCGAAGGAATTAGATCTTCGGAATTTCTTTCCTCGGACAAAATGTTCGAATCATTCTTGTGGATTTTTGTTTTCCCCTTGAATTCTTTCGGTACTTTTATAAAGTCCTTGAAATCTTATTTCACTTGGACTTTTTCCCCCGGACAAAAAGTCCCAGTGAAATTGTTCCCATAGTTAGCCCAAAAGAAATTATGAGAAAGACAATGCCTAGGAGATAAAACACTTGGGGAAAGAGTCCACTTGCGAAAATATCTGAGAAAATAAACCTGCATGATGCTGCCTTTGATCCCATGCTTTCATTGAAAGTGAACCTACAGCCCTGTAGGTTAACTTCAAGGATGGCTGTAGCTATTAATTGTTCATTGGCTCCTATACACCTTAGAAAGTCATTCCTTCTACAGGCTTGGAGCTTTAAGACTGTATGTGACATTTTGAACAGGAGATATGGCCTTTGAACTTGCTGTAGGTGTCTTTCCTTGGCTTATACCTGGCTGTAGATGGCTCCTTGGGTGGCTGTAGGTATGCATTTAAAGACCCCAAGCCTCATTGAACTTCGCAAAACCCTTTTTCTTTTCATTATTCAGGACCCAAAACGGATTTACAAGACAAACTGGCACCATATGCAGAGTTCCAAATAGTAGGGGTGATAATTTGGCCTGTGGGGCAAAATTGTCAACAATTACAAAAGCCGAAAGATTGGCATTGAAAAATAGGAAAGAGGCTAAATCAGTCCAACTCAGCCTTTACAATGAGTCTATTTTGTCTTCTTCCTCTTTGCATGAAAGCTCTATGGCGATAGAATAAGATGGTGAATTTATACGTTTGACTTTGCTTGTGCATGTTCAGCTGAGCCATGTCTAAAATTAGAAACTTCACTAGCTCTTTGGCATTTGAGAATGGACGGTGGGTCTGTTGAAAGTCAAACCTCTCTTTGCATGGAAGATTACGCCAAGTTTCCAAAATAGACTCCCCTTGAGCTGCTCTCGTTTGCATGAAAACGACGCCAAACTTGGATTGAGAACTCGGTTTGAAGCTGAGTTGGACCTTCGAATGCATGAGAATGACTAGTCAAACCACAAATAAAACAAATAGTCAACTGAAACTTAGCAATCCGTCAAAAATAACCCTTGTTCGCATGTATTTTCTCTTATTTTGGTTTACCTGTGTCTTGTCTATTTTTGGCGGGATTCTATTTTTGGATTATCTTATCTATATTTCCTCGAATATTCTGTTTTCAACTTCCCGTCAGATTATCTATTTTCTATCCTTTTTGCACAGTCAAACCTCCATTTCTTTCGGATTTCTTGCTTAATTCTTTCGGATTTCTGGGTGCGAACTTTTCTGTCTGCGGATTTATTTCCTTCAGCATTTCTTCCTTGCCTTGGCTTATTTCCTTTGGTTTCATTTTCTGCGGACTTTATTTTCTGGCTTTACCTTTCAGAAAAAATGGCCGAGTCTTGTTTTTTGCGGACTTTTCTCTCTTCGGATTTCTCCTTGGTCTTATCTTCTTCGGATCTTTTATTTTACCCTTATTTGGATTTGCTTTGTCTTTTTTTTCTTTCGGATTTCTTGTTTGCCAACTTTTTCGAAGGAATCCTCCAGACAAAAAGTCCGAAGGAATTCCTTCGGATTTTTTGTCCGAAGGATGTCCATTAAATTTTCTTCCTTTGCTTTGTTTATATTCCTTCGGGTTTTTTGGTTTCAACTTTCTACGGACAAAAAGTCCGCGGGATTTGTCCCTTGCCTTCCAGAAAAACAACCCTTCGAGCTTTTTGTCATGATCGTTTCTCGAAGTGTAGGTGCTCGCCCTTTAGGCTTTTTGTAAAGCCCTTTGAAAACCACCAGACAGACCTTTCCGAAGGGCACATGCCCTTCGGGTTTTTTTGCAAACTTCTTTCCCGATTTGGAAATGAACCTTCCCGAAGGGTATCTGCCCTTCGGATTTTTTGTCAATGGCCCTCCCGATCTAGAAATGAACCTTCCTGAAGGGTATCTACCCTTTTCTGTGGAAAAATTGTCAAGCTCCTCGGATTTTTTGCAAAGAACCTTTTTCGAAGGGTAACATACCCTTCGGACTTTTTGAGTGTCCCTTCATTTCCTACGGTCCTTTGTGAGAGAAAGTGACCCCTTGGGTATAGACATGAATTTTTCGAATGGTAAGAGACAATCTGACCTGTGGAAGAATTGTCAACATTTCTGGCGACTAAACTGGCCCAACATGCCTGCTATGCTTGAGAACTCAGACCATATAGATGCTATTCGAATTCCCAAAACAATGGTAAACCTAATTTCTGACTGAAAATCTCCTCTTGACCTGGTTGAAGTAACCTCCTTCCTTCAAAATAAGAAGGGAAACACACGAAAGCAGGAAAACTAAGAAACAAATGTGCAAACAAGCACTTATTGGAACAAAACTGAATGAAACTACTGTGCTTGAATAGCACTTGGAGGAAAGCAAAACAAAGAACCTAGCTAACCATGACAAAGCATGATCCCCCTAGATCAAAAGGGAAATTCTTAAACTCAGTCACTCCAAGAGATGGTACTAGTTGCAAGGCAGGATGTTTATCAATCATAACCTTTGATAAGGTATTTTTATTGTCCACCGACTGTATTAGCATCTTCTTAAATGAGTCATCATTAACAAAACAGTCACCAACAAAGACAAACTCATCAAGTACCTGCTGATCTTTTTCACATTGCTTGTCATCTACCACCTTGTCAAGTGATATCTCATCTATGCATGGTTCTTGAGTGACCACATCCTTCTTATCGATTGTTGCAAGTTCATCCAGCTCTTCAAGGAGCTTTGAATAGGCAAACCAATCTGTATTATGATCTTGGATAGTTGATTCTTGATCAGATTTCTCATAAACATGCTCTTTAATAGACAACATATCCATACAAAGTTCTTCAATTTCATGCAGAGATTTAAGGTACAGCTGCCAATTATCCTTTTGTTCCTCATTTTGATCTATAGAATCAGCTCGAAAACTATTTGGATCCTTCTCAATAGGAGATACCTGTAACTCATGTATGACTTCAATTTGTACCAGCGCCTCTTGAAGTTCCTCTACATCAAGATCAGCGTTCTAACTCTCAACTATAATTGGATGCTCAACTACAACCTCAAGTGAAGTATCAATAGGAAATTCTTCCTTAAACACATCTGAAGCATCCTCTACACACTCTGCAAGAACTTGACTTGTAGCTGCAACCTCTTTCTCAATCCTCCAAAGAACAGGCTCCTCCCGAAGAAGGGAGATGGTGGGAGGGTGATGAAATTCATTTGTTTGAGAGGGAAAATGAAGCATGGGATGTTGATCATGATCAGATTTTGGGATTTGGAGAGCAATGGAATCATTTAGGGAGTTTTGGAGAGGGAAAGAGAAACTCTTAAAGACCTCTGTATTCTGTTCCTTCCACTTGGCCGTCAACTCATTAAAGTCTGAAATCTCCTTATCCTCATAGACAACTTGTGCTTGAGAGATGAGTGGTGTAGAATGGGACTATAAGAGGGCTGTCTCATGAATAATCCCCTGAATAGGCTCTTGACTCCAACTAGGAAGCTCCCTCGGCACACACTGGGCATGGTTAAGAACCTCATGAGAATAAGGAGTACAAAAACCCTTTGTAGACAAGTGACAACTCGTTTTTCTGCCTATCCCAAAACCTCCATCTTCTGTAATACAAAAATACACAGCTCATTTATCTCTTTTGGATCATTGGACACATTTTGGAATAGACCATTCACTTCTTCATACTGAGAGTTTGAACAAACTTTCCTCACATATGCTAGTATTTTGAGCTCTATCTCATCCATTCTTTCTTGGACCCAAGGCTGCTCATATGACTGATATGACTCAACATAGCTTTGATAATACTTTTGATAACACTGATTAGGCTCATAGGCATCATGATAAGGCTGGTATGATCCATCATTGGGCTGATAAGGAAATATAGCATAAGAATTCTCTTCATATACAACCATCAAAACTCATTCATGATAATGCAATACTTACATGGAAACTGTGACTGGATTATTAGAAGCAACCACCTAAGCTTGGAATCGCCAAATACTTCTTGACGTTGTTTTTGAGGGCTTACAAATTTAGGCACATGTTTCCAGCTCAACTAGAAACAATACTAGCTCTTCCCAAGAGACTAGTCATCTATCTTCAACAACTCCAAATAAGCACAAACGTTTGTTGAATCCACATCCAACCAATCAAATTTTAGTTTAGAACTTTGAGAGGAGAATCACAAGGTTCAACATGAGGAAGGTAATTTTTTTGATGATGCTTATGAGGAAAATACTATGTTTGCATTGCCATCTGTGTCTAGTGAACCTAAAAGTTATGCATAAGCTGGTAAAAAATAAGAATGGGTTGATGCTATGAAATTTGAGATGAATTTAATTGAGAGGAATGATATATGGACTCTAGTTTAGCCTCTATCAAATAAATATGTTATTGGAACCAAGTGGGTCTACAAGGCCAAAGTCAAGAGTGATGGTACAATTGACAAGTTAAAAGCTAGACTACTTGCAAAAGGGTTTGCACAAATATATGGGGTTGACTATGAGAAAACCAATGCACCTTACCACATCAAAATACTGTAAGACTAGTGCTTGTTGTAACTGCTCATAAAGGATAAAAAATCCATCAAATGGATGTCATAAGTGCATTCCTAGATGGTGTGATTGAAGAAGTATATGTGGGGTAGCCACAAGATTTTCCTGTAAAGGGTAAAAAGTTTTGGGTATATAAGTTGAAGGCTCTTAATGCGCTGAAGCAAGCTCAAAGAGCTTTGTA
This sequence comes from Torreya grandis, assembly GCA_037957365.1. Classification (NCBI taxonomy): domain Eukaryota; kingdom Viridiplantae; phylum Streptophyta; class Pinopsida; order Cupressales; family Taxaceae; genus Torreya; species Torreya grandis. The sequence continues at coordinate 3,285,292 of JARHVA010001071.1, read as the reverse complement.
CTCAAGAATTGGTAGTTGGTTATTGGATCAAAACTTTGTAAGAAGTCAAAATGAACCAACTCTTTACATACAAGCATTTGATTCTAATGTGTTATATGTTTGTCTCTATGTAGATGACTTGATATTTACAGGTAGCTCTATAGAGATATTGACCAACTTCAAGGAAGTTATGAAATCATAATTTGAGATGACTGATCTTGGACTTATGAAGTACTTTTTTTGGCATTGAAGTCCATCAAAAGAAAAATGAAGTATTCATTTGCCAAGCCAAATATGTACAAAACATGTTAAAGAAGTACAATTTCAACATTCTAAGCCCATGGACACTCCAATTGCAAGTGAAGAAAAGTTAATGAGTGAAGACGAGAGTCCTTCAGCTGATGAAAAGATTTTTAGGAGCATGATGGAGGGTTTGATGTATCTCATTATGACAAAACCTGATATCAACTATGGGGTTTCACTAGTTTCTAGATTTATGGGCAAACCGTCACTCAAACATTTGCACGCAATGAAGAGAGTTTTTACATATGTAAGAGGTACTTATAATCATGGTATTCATTTTAAACCAACAAGTTCATTATGTCTAATTGGACACACAAATTCAGATTGGGGAGGATCTTTTGATGACATAAAGTCAACTTCAAGTTATTGTTTTACATTGAGAAAGGGGTTTTTTAGTTTTCAAAGAAACAATCTACAGTTTTATTATCCTCTATTGAAACTGAATATACAACCTTTACATCAGCTTGTACACAAGGATTATGACTGATAAGATTCTTCGCTGATTTTAGAGGTTCAACTTGAGCTAACATAGATTCTTTGTGATAATAATAAGACAATACAATTGTCCAAGAATCCAGTTTTCCATGCTAGAACCAAGTATATTAAACTCAAACATCATTTTGTTAGAGACTTGGTCAATGATAACACTTTGTCACTGAGTATGTGAGAAGTGAAAATCAATTTGTTGATATTCCCACCAAGGGATTACACAAACAGATTCATAGAAGACTCAAGGAGATGATAGACATCTCTCCTTTTTACATCAAAGGGTGGAATGTTGAGTATGATGTCAATATGAGTACTTGATTATTAATGTTAGATTTAGTTTTTTTGATGTTTTATTAGTTTATGAAGGTCATTTAATTTAGTTGTCCTAGATAAATTGTTTGGTCAATTTCAAACATTTTGTGGGAACTTTCTAAAAATAGTTAGAAATGTTAGTTAGGGTGTAGTTCACTGAATGTGTACTTAACTGAGCTCAAACACTTATCCATTCATCCCCAAGAAGTGGGGCATACTTTTTAGAGTTAATTGAAATTAATGGAATGTTATTTTAATCAATTTCCTATTTTCTAGGGATTTAGGACGCCTTGCTTGACTAGGTTGCATGAGTTGCTTACTTGCATGTTGACCTTGTTTTGTTGATAAATCAACCTTAATTTTTAAAGTATACTTTCAACTATCTTAGAGTCTATTTTTAGTTTACTTAGTGGTTAAATAAAAGTCTTAATTTAGATTTCACTTTATAGACATAACTTGTCATGCAAGTTATCTTGTAATAGGTTGTTTTAGCTTTATTTATTAATAAAAAACTGTGCACAAAATAGTGTGGCACAATAGTTCTTCTTGAGAATTCTTTTTTCATGTGTTTAGCTCTGATTTTATTACAGGTATTCACTAAGGAAAAGCAACAAAAATATGTTTTCTAATTTGAAGTTATTCAATGTAATTTTTGTCAACCCATTTACAACACTACTAGATTAACAACTAGTAATTCTGGGACAAATTGATTGATATATAATTTTCGATTTCAGATTAAATCAAAGTTGATTTGCACTCTCTCCATACATTCGAAACCTTCATTCCATCTCATCAAGTGTGAGTTTTGTACAAAGGCCAACCCGTTTTCTTGGGATGTGCAGGAAGTGTGCATTGGTCATAGTGACGTTTCCATTCCAAATATTCGAACAAACATTACATTTCCATAGTATACTCCCCCTGTACTTTTGGGGTTCACAACTATGAACAAATTGTTGTAAAGATTTCGTCTTGTTGAATGGTCACCTGGCCCATTTGGACATCTCAGAGGGGCAATTAGTCTTTTTGGCACTTGCAATTGAACTACCAGTTTGCGGTACATCTTTCCTTTCTCCTTGGCATTAGGGCCACCAGTACCACCCATCTCAACTATTTGCTTATTGTATTCATAATCACTATTAAAAAAGCTTATTATGAAATTTGGAACTACAAAAATTAAAAAAAAATAAAAAAATAATTTGAAAATTGAAATTCTAATGTTCAGATGTAATGTCCTTTCTTAGGTTTAGTGCCGTTTGAGACCCTTAGCCTATTCCTTGGTTCCCTGCAGGCTAAGGGGATGAGAAGGGAAAAGTGGGTTTGGTGAGCTAAGTTACTAAAAAGTATTTTTTAAAAATACTTTAAAGTAAACTTAATAGTATGACCAGGTAGCCAAAAATTAATGTCAACTTATGTTTTATTATTAAAATAAAGTCAATTTGGAGTTTGAGTGGAAAAAGGTATAAAAGAAGATGGAGGGGATCATTTTTGATATCTATCAATCATCTATTATTTGACATTTTTATAAGTTGAGCAATTTGCTTGTACTTTAAGCCTTTGAGGACAAAAACTCTTTTCGGTAACCTGATATCGGGGATGAAAACCATCAATATTCAGCTGGTGGCTTCATCCAGGAGTCACATTTGAGCGAAAGATTGTTTGGGACAAAGCACAGAGGTCTGAATTAGTTTGGCGCAACAGCTGGGAGAGATTTTAGAGGTTGGCAACGTGCTTGAGAGGGTTTCAATAGACTTACGTCATCCCTATTAGGGCTGGTGTCACCCTACGAGGGTTATTGTGAAGGTTATGCATCTTCTGGTTCAACCGGTTGGTCATTTATTGTTTGAATTTGCATTGATATATTCAGCGGTGAATTATTTAATTTAGAAGGTTGGGAAATTATTATAAAATTCAGATTTGGGGTTTAAGAGCTCTACCATTGAAGGAGATTGAATCACCTTATTTTTTTGAGGGTTCCTATATGGTTCATATTGTCATACTAAATCTTGTGAATGATTATTAGAATTCTGCAATTTCTTGTTAGGGTTTCAGTAATATATTGAGAATTGTGCAAGGGTTTTCTACAAATGCTAAAATTGTTTAATTTGGCCGTAAAAGGGATATTACAATGGTATCAGAGCCATTTTATTGCTAGCCTATGAACCATGGGGTCACTACATAAGGATATTATGGTCGGTTTTGATTTATACAAAACTCTTCCAACAAAGATTCGAACAAAAATATCTTTTACAAACTTTATGGAATTGGAGTCACGGAATGGAAAAGGGCACTATAAGAAAGTGTGGTCAAATAAAGGGAAGAAAGAGTCAAGATCTAAACCTGAAAACCCTACTGAGGAGCAAAAGGAAGTCCACATGCAAGTTGAAGGTAAAGATACTTCGGTAGTAGAAAATGTTTTATTAACTTCTAATGATTGCATATGTCAACAAGATATTGATGGAGTCAAGGCAGAAAGGGCTTCACTTGTTGGACGTGAAGAGATCAAGGTGAAGGAAGGTGAACACTTAGGTGACAACCCAAGGTATATGACAAGGATGATCATATTTCAGATTTGTTTCTTCATAATATGCCTTACAAGATTTGTGTCATCATGGAAAACACTCTAAAAATGGTGATAGGGTCAAGGATAGAACTTGCAGCATAGGGCATATAGATTCTTTGATTCAAGTTCAAAATTGTCCTGGCATATGGGATCTGAGTGATCTTTTGAGACTGAAGAAGATCATGCCTAAACAACTGGTTGAAATTAAAAGAGATGATATGCAAAATGAGATCCGTAGTTTCTCTGATGCAAGAATGCTTTTGAACCCCTTTTTATTGTGAAAAATAAAATGCTTTGCATATGTAAACAATAGGTTGAAAAATCTAACAAGAGTAAAAACCCTTCCAAGTTCTTATGAAAAGGGGCATTATAGAAATAAATTTTGGTAAGTCTAACACAAAAAAGCTTAGAGTGGATAAGCTTGATGAGGGTAGACTCCTTTATATTTCGGCAGACCTTTATAGTAGTGATGTTTTGATTGGTAAGGCGAATCAACAGTCATCTGATTCAAATTTCAGCGTCAAAATGAAGCATACTGAAAAGGGGAGGGTCGATCAAGTTCTAATTGCAATTAATGATGATGGCAGAAAATTTGCAAGAGTAAGATTAAGACAAATAAGATCTCCATCACTTGGAGATAAGTTTTCCAGCATGCATGGTCGGAAAGGATTCCTAGGGTATATAGAAGAGCGATAAAATATACCTTTCACAAGAGAAGGCATGGTTCCAGATTTTTTAATCAATCCACATGCTTTTCCTTCTAGACCAACTCTGCGGCAACTTTATGAATCTGCCGTATCAAAAGTTATTTCTTCAAATGATATTATTGGTAATGCTACACCTCTTAAACCTATAACAATTGAATATATCACTGAGCAACTTCACAGGTGTGGTTACTGTTGTCAACTTGGAGTTGCACCCTGAAACAAAGATGTGCTGAAATGGCTAATCCTCTCTCTAGTTGAAATAATGGGATCTTCTCACAAGGGTGGGTGCCTCAACGGTGAGAAGAACCTCCAGAGAAGGCTGGTTCCTATAAGATGTATCAATGCAGATCTCTACTCTGCGTTGCGGACTACCATGGAAAAGGGAGAGAAATTTGAAGGGGAAATCCTACCTAATGATGGTGATACACCAGAGTGTTTGATCCACTCTACTTGGAACCTTGAACACTGAATCAAACAAGGGAAAAGGAAGACCTTTGATTTCAATTGATCTCTATGCATAAATATTTCATGAGAAGATTTGATCCAATGACAATAACGTGAGGGAAATGATGGAGAGAGGTCTGATACAAGACACTTTGCAACCATCTAACATCCACTTACAGCTTCAGCAAAAGACATATAAAACACTGAACATGACCTGCATAACATGATGAGCTAGCAACTAGGTACGAATCATAATTTGGGAAGGAAGAGAAATCTACCACGTATGCAAATAGCTGAATGAATGTATACTATGTCAGCACTTGAAATTTGAAAGTACAGTCCTATTGATTAAAGAGGTTACACAACTCATCAATGGTAGAGTCTGGTCTTACCAAGAGAGGGATTGATTTTACAAGGCTGGAAAACCATTAATATAGAAAATTACAAAAAGCCAAGAGATTGGCATTGGAAATAAGAGAGGAAGTTAACTCTTCATTAGTCCAAGTCCAAATTGCGTTGCATGAGTCTTCCAAATTTGTCTTTTATTGACTTATACCTGGGTATCTTGCATGAAGAATCCTTGGTGTTGAAAAAGAAGAAGAAAAAAACAAGCTTTGGATGCATGACATCTACGAATAGATGTCTTGACTTGAAAACCAGTCAACTCCAAAACAAGAGTAGTCAAATCCACTCGAACTGCTGGAACGTTTGAAAATCTCCTCTTTGCATGAAATCAATGCAAATGCCAAATTAAGAATTACGTTTGAACTGCCGGAACGTTTCAAGCTTTGAGACAAACGATAGTGCGTGCATGGAATTTCTGGCTGTTTGAAATGTTCAACGCTTTGCCCGTTCATCATGCAAGACAACTCTATTTTCAGAACTAAAGCATGCTTGCTTTCTTAAACGTGTTCACTTCGTTGGAGTCACTCACGTTAGTTTGTGCATGATCTTTGTTTATCTTGCCTTTGTTTTTATTCTGTGTTTATTTTATTTGTTGTTCATGCTTATGTCCATGTTCAGTTCTGCTTCAGTCTTTGCTCATGCCTCTATTTCTGCGTTTGTCTTACTTCTTGTTCAGTTTTGACTTAGTCCTGTTTGTGCTTACGTCTCTGTTCATGTTATTGATCATGCTTAGTTCAATTCGTGTTTTCTCTGGCTTTTCCCGTGTTTTGCTTTAATTCAGGATTCGGGCTTTATTTTAGTTTTCGTCCTTTGGTTTTCTTCAGACTTTTGTTGACTTCATATTCCTGCGGATTTCTTGTTTGACAATTATTCCAACGGATTTTCTTAAATTTTCTCATTTCCTTCTTTGCCTTTGTGTTTTATTTCTATCGGGCTTTTTTCCTGGGTATATCCTCCGTCAGACCTTTTCCTTGAATTCCTTCAGACTTTTTGTCCGACAGGCGACTAACAGGACCAAATCAAAAAGCCCGAAGGGCAATTTTGGGAAGCAAAAGCCCTTGCGGAGGGCACCTTCATAAAAGCAAAGGACACTTCAAACAGAAAAGAATTTCCTTCGGACACCTTCATAAAAGCAAAGGACACTTCAAACGGAAAAGAATTTCAAAGGACACTTCCGTTTGAAGTGTCCTTTGCTTTTATGAAGGTGCCCTCCGCAAGGGCTTCTGCTTCCCAAATTTGCCCTTCGGTTTGGTCCTGTTAGTTGCCTGGGTGCCTTCCGCAAGGGCAAGGTTCTTCCAAAAGTGCCCTTCGGAAGGATTGTAAAGGTCTACTTCGCTGACCAAGTGCCCTCCGCAAGGGTATGTTTGCCTTTAAAAGTGCCCTTCGGAACTTTTGTCTTGACTTGAAAACCATAAAGTGAAACAACCCGAAGGGTTACTGTTGTCAACCTGGAGCTGCGCCCTAATTCGAAGACGTGCGCGAAACGGCCAGTCTTCTATCCGGCTGAAACAATGGGATCTTCTCACTAGGGTGGGTGCCTCAATAGTGAGAAGAACCTCTAGAGAAGGCTGGTTCCTGTATGATGTATTAATGAAGATTCCTACTCTATGCTGCTGACTACCATGGAAAAGGGAGAAAGAAAACTTAAAGGGGAAATCCTACCTAAAAGGGGGTGATACACCAAAATTATGATCCTACTCAGCTTGGAACCTTGAACACTGAACAAACAAGAGAGAAGGAAGACCTTAGACTTCAATTAATCACTTGTGCATAAGTATTTCATGCAGAGGTTCGATCTAATAACTAAAACCTGAGGGAAAACGATGGAGAAAGGTCCGATACAAGACACTTTGTAGCCACCTAACATCCACTTACAATTTCAGCAAAAGACAATAAAGAACACTGAACATGACCTGCACAAGGATAATATAGCAACTAGGTATGAAACAAAATTTGGGAAGGGAGAGAACTCTACCACTTATGCAAATTGCTGAAGAAGTATACACTATGCCAACGCTTGAAATCTGAAAGTACAGTCCTTATTGATCGAAGAGGTTACACAACTCACCAATGGCAGAGTCTGGTCTAACCAAGAGAGATTGGATGATTTTTTAATCAAGGCTGAAAGTCATTATATAGAAAATTACAAGAGGCCAAAGATAGACGTATAAACTTGAAGAGAAAGATTCACTTTGGTTAACTCAAGGCTTTACTTGGCCTTTCAATAAAATATATTTTTCTTTGTCCTTGCATGAAGCTTCTTCGTTTGATGAAACGAACTTATCTTTGTTATGAACTGCCCACCTCCTTTTGCATGGAAATCTTCTAGTGGATGCGGCGTTTGATCAAGTAGTCAACTCTAAATCTGGAATAGTCAACTCCTCGTTCGAACTTGGAACTCCTACTGAAGCTGAGTTAGACTTTCGGATGCATGGGCTGCATGGAGACGAATAGGTCTTCAATAATCAGTCAACTGAAACTTTGATCGTTTATTCCAAAAAAGCTTCGATGTTCGAAAATAGCTCCAATGTTTGCATGTATTTCGTTCTAATTTTGATCGTGTCTATTTCTGGCAGGATTTCGTATTCAATTCTTCGTCGGATTATCTATTTTCTATTCTTTTTTGCACAGTCGGCCTCCATTTATTTCGAATTTTCTGCTATCTCCTTAGTCTCAACAGTTACTTCCTGCAGAAAAAATTTGACGGCTTGCGGAACGTCACCAGAAACTGTCGTATTTCCTTCGGCTATATTTCTTTGGGCTTATTTCTATCATTTCCCTTTACTCTTATTTGCTCGGGGGTTTTCCCGTGGCCTTTTTGTTCTGTCGGCTTCCGAATTCCTTCGGACAAAAAGTCCGAAAGAATTCATTTCCTTTGTTTTGCCTTGTCTTTTGTCTTGGTCTTGTTTTTCTTCGGATTTATGTCCGTGCAAGCTTTTCCGAATTTCTTCGGACTTTTTCCTTCGGACAAAAAGTCCGAAAGAATACATTTTCTTTTGACTTAGCTTTATCTTGTCTTTTCTCTTGGTCTTGTTTTCGGACTTGTCTCCTGCCCCTTCCGAATTCCTTCGGACTTTTTGTCCGAAGGATGTGTCTTTGCCTTTGCTCCTATTTGTGCCCTTCGGGATTTAAAACATGCCCTTCCGCCGACCAAGTGTCCTCCGCACCGACCTTCGAAAAAATTGGAGGGCACCCGGGCTTTCTACAAAGGTCCTTGAATTTGGTCTTCCTCCTGCCCGAAGGGTAGGTGCCCTTTGGGAATATTGTAAGTATCCCTTCCAAAGGGTACCCTGTCCTTCGGAATTCTCGAAATGGACTTTTCCTTGCTTTTTGCAACTTTTTCGAATTTTTTCTAAGTGTCGGGAGAGTCTGTAGAAATTCCCTGAGTGAGTCTGTAGAGAATTTTTCTGAGTGAGTCTGTAGAGAATTTTTCTGAGTGAGTCCGCAGAATTTTTCTGAGTGAGTCCATAGAGAATTTTCTGAGCGAGTCCGTAGAGTTTTTCTGAGTGAGTCCGTAGAAAATTTCTGAGTGAGTCCATAGAAAATCTGACAGAGTGAGTCCGTAGATAATTTCCTTTGTGTCAGTCCGTAGAATTAGCAAAGGAAAACAATGCATTCTTCCTTCCTTGGCTAGAGACGAGAACTTTCCAAGTGGCAAGAGAAAATCTGTTTTGTGACAGATTTGTCAACATTCTGGCGACTCAACTGGGAAGCATCTCTGATATGCTTGAGAACTTAGACCATGTATAGACATTATTCGAATTCCCAAATGGTGAACCTGATCTCTGATTGAAAATCTGCTCTGATCATGGTTGTAGTAACCTCCTTCCTCAAAATAAGGGAAAACACGAAAGCAGAAAACTAACTAAAAGCAAATGTGCAAACAAGCACTTATGAACAAAATTGAAGCAAACTACTGTGCTTGAACAGCACTAAGAGGAAAGTAGAAACAACCTAAATATGTACATGGAACTTTGCTTTTTAATAGCAATGTTTCAGATGTATCCCATTCACTGGGATTGGAAGCTCTTGGCCATCCATCTTAGCAAGTTGGAAGGCGTTGTGGGATTTGCAGCTGGAGATCGTATATGGGCCACTCCAAAGTGAATCAAACTTTGTGTGCCTTTCTGGTTTGGCCCGATCCTCATCCCACTTGAGGACCAAATCTCCTTCATTGAAGCTCCGTGAGGAAGCCCCTTTGTCGAATGTCCTTTTCACGTGTGCCTGATGATTTTCCATGGCTAGCATGGCTTGATTTCTTGTCTCTTCCAGCTCCATACCTGATCTCCATAGGCTCGTTTTCTAATAATTCAAGTTGATGCATTAATTCTAAAGCTGGAAACTCGAGAGATATAGGTGACCTTGCCTCCCTACCATAGACCAGCTTGTAGGGAGAGTTGGCTATTGACCTCTTGAAGGTGATCCTATCAGCCCATAGTGCTGACTTCAGCTTGAGGTACCATGATCTCTGATTGTCTTCAATGGTTCTTCGTATGATCCTCAATAGGTTCTTGTTTGTAGACTCAGCAAGGCCATTTCCATGTGGATAATAATTTGATGAGGTGCTGAGATAGATTCCATGTTGGACTGCCCATTGGCTGATCCTAGATCCCACAAAAGCCATTGCATTGTCAGAAATAATGGTTGAAGGGACTCCAAACCTAGTGACCAAACCCTCATAGAAATCAAGGACGCTAGTTTCGTTTGCCTCCTTTAATGCAACTGCTTCTGTCCAACGTGTGAAGTAGTCTGTAGCTGTTAGGATCCACTTATGCCTTGAACTGGAAGGAGGGTTAATGAGACCAATAAAGTCTAATCCCCACTGGACAAATGGCTGATCCACTGTAATTGGCTGTAGGGGCAGGGCTGCTAGTTTAATATTTCCTACAAACATAGCGCACTGTTTGCACTTCCTAACCCATGTATGGCAGTCACCAAATATAGTAGGCCAAAAGTACCCACCTCTCATGATTTTGAGTGTTGTAGTTATGGCAGAAAAGTGCCCTCCACCAAATCCATCATGGAATTCTTCAAGTAATCTTCGAGTATGGTTTGGCTCCACACACCTTAGTAACATTCCATTGATATCCTTCTTGAACAAGTCACCGTCAACAAGCAAAAATGGAATTGATTGCAGTCTAAAATACCTTCTTGAAGCACTTAGGTGGGAAGGGTAATGACCTTAATGCAGATAGCTTACCAGATCGTGAAACCAGCTGGAAGGTGAGGTCTATACAGCAGCAATTTCTACATCATTTGATACTAGAACAACTTCGTTAGTTTCTTGTAAGTCCTGAGCTAGATGCTCACAAAGTCCTTTGCCCCTAACCAGTTTCATGATCTTAATTTCTATATCATATTCCATCACTTTGGTTATCCAACCAGCGCTTTTCTCATTTATATCCTTGTTCAGAAGAAATTCTTTGATGCTTGGATGAGCAACCATTAGAAGTATTTTATTATTAGACAATAAGTGCCTAAATTTCTTCAGAGATCTTATAACTGCAAGGACATGTTTTTCAACAAAAGAGTACCTTGTCTCATACTCCTGCAGGCCTTGGCTGTAGAAGGCTATTCGCTGTTCCAAGTCTTCATGGTTCTGCTGCGTAAGAATGCCTGAAATGGTGTCCACATTAGCATATGTATACAGAATGAAATCTTTCTTGAAATCTGGATTCAAAAGCATAGGGGCACTTGCTATGGCCTTCTTAACATCTTCAAACCCTGTTATTCCCTCCTTGGACCAGCTGAAGTCCTGATTTTTCTTTAACATGGCTGTAAGTGGTTTAGCCACAGTAGCAAAATCCGAAATATATCTCCTTATAAAATTGATCTTTCCAAAGAAACTTTGCAAAGCCTTTTTGCTCTTAGGCAAGGAGAGTGCAAGAAAAGATTGAATCCGTTCAGAATCTATGTTTAAACCATGCTTTGAAACAACATGCCCAAGAAGCTTACCTTCATGACCTGAAAATACACACTTTTTGGGATTTAGAGATATCCCAAATTGTCTACACCTTTCAAAAAAAAGTTGGAGGTGCACCATGTGATCTTCTGCGTCCTTTGAGAATACTTTTATGTCATCTAAATAGACAAGCATGAATTTGTTAAGAAGGCTTTGGAAGGCCATATCCATGGCTCTTTGAAAGGTCGCTCCAGCATTGGACAAACCGAAAGGCATCTTTCTGTATGCAAATGTTCCCCACTTGGTTGTGAAAGCAGTCTTGAATTGGTCTTCTTCTTTGACCAAAATTTGATTATAGCCACTGTACCCATCTAATAAGGAAAACCTCTCTGAACTTGAAACAAGCTGTAAGATTTGTTCCATTGATGGCAAATGATAGTGGTCTTTAAGCGAGGCCCTGTTTAAGTCACGGAAATCAACACAAACGAATCTCACCGTTCTTTTTTCGTACTGGAACGAGGTTCGCCACCCAAGTTGAGTGCTTGATTGGAAATATAATAGCAGACTCTATAAGCTTGTGAAGCTCAGCGTTCATTAAAGGCTCAAGTTTTGGATTAATTGGCCTTTGTCTTTGTCGTACTGGCTTAGTTTCGTCTTCTAGCTCAATAGTGTGTTGAGCCAAGCTTGGATCAAACCATTTGAGATCGCTATACTGCCATGCGAATATTTCAGCAAAATTTTGGCATAATTCAACGAAAGCTTTCTTTTGTAGTGGGGTGCATACCTTGCCCAATTTCAAAATCTTACCAGCTGCAATCTCTACATTGGCATAGTGCTCTTCTTTTGTCGACAAGGCTGGCTTATCTTTCCTTAGTTCATCGTCTTCACTGAAAATATTTTCAAGCGTAACCAATCCCTTGGGTGGTTTATTGGTTTTCAGCTGCACAATCTGGTCACCATACTGCTGCAAGCGTTTTGCCTGATTTTTTGGAGAAAACTCAGCTTCTTCCTGTAAAAATCTCACAATTTGATCGTCACTTTCAAATACCTGCCAATTTTCCTGGTTATCTGAGATAGAAGGCCTTACAACTATCCTTATATGTGACTGAGAAGCGTCACTTTTAACGTCAGCTGGAATATCAAATTGCGCCCCAACAGCAGCCAACCTATCAGCATGTTTATTTGTATCTCTTGGTATAGCCTGAATATTAAAACCCTGAAAATCTTCATGTAAATCCCATACCCTGTGTCTATAAGATTTAAGTAACATGTTCTTGCATACATTTAAGCCTCTTACTTGGTGAACCACAAGTTCACTATCTCCAAACACTTGTAGACAACTTGCTTTCATCTTTCTAGCCCATTGCAAACCGTGAACTAGTGCTTCATATTCAGCAACGTTATTTGAACAGCCAAACTGAAATTTAATGGATGAGAAATACCTTTGTTTCGTAGGAGAAACTAACATTATTCCAGCTCCTGTCCCATGCATTTCTTGATCCATCGAAGTATAGTTGCCACAAGCCTTCACTAGATTCGCCCTCTTTGACCATGGCTGGGATTTGCGCATTGTTCTCATGAAGACAATATACACCAAGATCTTCTTCTTCAATCAGCTTGTAAGGATCATGCTCATGCAAGGTGGAAGCCCACTCATCAAGAAATAAATCTGGAACTCCATCCAAAGGTGAGTCCTTTTCTACATCACTAGTTTGTACTACTTCATCTGAAATAATACAATTTGCGTTGACCACACTTGGCGTATAAGGTTCCATGTGAAAATGCGCAATAGGTTCTGAATGAATGGTTACCTTTGTGCCATATCTGGTTCTGAACAGTAAGTCCAATCAGCTGATAGATATCCCCCAATTTTTGAGGTGAAATCTCTTGAAAGGCACATGGCGAAATAAGGGGGTAGATCTACAACTACACCATCCTGCTGAATAGTTACATTAGGACAGGTATGTAATGTTAGTTTCAAATATTTGATAATCCCTATCATCTTTGCGGGTGAACCATCCAATTGCAGTACTCCTTTAGTATTTGGCTCATAGACAAGGCCGAGCTTGTCCGCAATCTGTTTAGGCATGACTGTACTGCTGGCTCCACTATCCACCATACAATTATGAATTAAGGTGTCTCCTACTATCAAAGAAAGATAAAAAGGGGGAGTCTTCTTTACTTTTACCTCAGTTTTGTCCGCCTTTGCTATATTATTTCCTTGCTGCACCTGCTGCTTAGTTGGCGGATTTGAGTTTGTCAAAACAATACCTCCTTTGTGTACTAATTTTGGGGACAATTCAAGAGCTGAAAGTTCTTGAATGAGTTTGTCCTTTTGGCCTGGAATCGACAGAGTATCCCACATGCTAATATTGATGTTGGACCTTTTCATCTGATCTACAATGTTGAACTGGGATGTATTAACCTTTGATTGAACCTTGTGTGTTACTTGCTGCTCACGAATTAGAGGTATTTGCTGCACTTTGCCAACCTCTACATTCTGATTTTTTGTCACTGTGGGGGCAGCAAGCTGTTCTTTCGTACCTTGAGCAATAGTACTAAGAGTATTGGACGTACTTGCCACTGCTTGAGCTTCTCCAACAGCTCTTCTTTTATTTTTCTGATAGGTTAGAGCTGCAACTTGATCATTTGAAGCGTTAGTTTTAACATCTTGAGTAAAAGCAATATGATCATCTACTTGCCAATTTACATTAACAGCATCAAGCTGTCCTTGGGTCGCTCCTTGTGATGTTAATCTTGTATCTTGATATTGGCTCTCATGAAAAGAGAACTCCTCTTGTGTCATCTGTGGCAAGGTGCTGTTTGATGATGCTGAATCCTGGTTTTGAAAATCATTCAGATTCAAACGCTGCCAACCTGAATCCTGCACTAAATTGTTCTGAGGTGGAGTTGGAACAATGGCTTTAGAAGTGGAAGGACCACTTGGATCGAGAGCAGCATATGGCTTAGTTGGAGTTATAGCCCCTTGCGTTTGATAGGGTGGTTTGTTTTCTATGAAACCCTGATAAGGAGATCTTTGATCTTTGAAGGGCTGATAGTTGTTCTGATTCTGCTGTTGATAAGGCCTATTTGACTGGAATTGCTGCCTTTTAAGCTGTACTATTTCATTTCCAAAAGACTGTAACAGACTTTTCAGCTCTCCTATCTCACTAGATTGAGTAGTAGAAGCTGTGATTGGACGCTGAGGTGCTGGAATTGGAGGCAAGGATGGAACTTGAGGGACATGAATAGCTGGTGCTGAACTTATCTCCGGAAATATGGGCATTGGAGGCCTTGGAGCAAGCATTCCTGCCTGAATCAGACTATTTTCTGCTCTTATTGCAATGTCATAGGCATCTGGCAAAGTAGTGCCGTCCATTGACTGTATCATCACACTGATATCAGAATCTAGAGCTTTCAAAAAATATAAAAAAGCATACTCTGGTGATGGCCTAAATTAGAACCGGTATCCTGTGCCATGTCTTTTGGAATCTGAGATTAAAATCGGACATGAATTCATGAGGAGCTCTCTATATCGCAGTTAATTGCTCAACCAAAGATAAGTGGTCAGACTTGTCCTCAAACTGTTTGACCAAAGCAGTGCCTAATTCATCCCAAGTAGAGATAGATCTAAGTGGGAGGGTTCTATACCATTGTAATGATTTTCCTTTGAAAGAAGCAGCTAATAATCTGATAGCGACATTATCTTCAGTTACATTATGAACTGAACAAAGATTAGCAACATCTTGTATATGCTCAACATGGGTTGTTTGATCTTCTCCTGAGAAGAATGGAATACTTTTGAGGGCGGACATAGGTATATCATTTAACTGTGCTAGATTTAGTGGACTCCCCCTATTGAATGGAGCAAATACTTGATTTCTTACGGCCATCTGAATGGTGGGGATTTCAGTCTCTAGAACAATCGGATGAGGGGGAGCTAAATATTCCCTTTGAGGATATGGACTTGCTCTCCTAGATCTGGGTCTTTTATAAGTCAAAAATTCAAAAGGAATACCTTTGCTTGCTGATCTTGTAGTAACTTTTGGCATGAACTGATTGTCTGAATGATGCTATGAACTCTTCCGCTCGCTGTAAATATCTTCCTTTGCCGTGAAAATTTTCAATAAGGAACTCTTTTTGTGGTCCCACCGGGTTTGCCAAAAACTGTTGTCAATCTGGAGTTGCGCCCTGATTCGAAGACGTGCGCGAAATAGCCAGTCTTCTATCCGACTGAAACAATGGGATCTTCTCACGAGGGTGGGTGCCTCAATAGTGGGAAGAACCTCCAGAGAAGGCTGGTTCCTGTATGATGTATCAATGAAGATTCCTACTCTACGCTGTTGACTACCATGGAAAAGGGAGAAAGAAAACTTAAAGGGGAAATCCTACCTAAAAGGGGGTGATACACCAGAATTATGATCCTACTCAGCGTGGAACCTTGAACACTGAACGAACAAGAGAGAAGGAAGACCTTAGACTTCAATTAATCACTTGTGCATAAGTATTTCATGCAGAGGTTCAATCTAATAACTAAAACCTGAGGGAAAATGATGGAGAGAGGTCCGATACAAGACACTTTGCAGCCACCTAACATCTACTTACAATTTTAGCAAAAGACAATAAAGAACACTGAACATGACCTGCACAAGGATAATATAGCAACTAGGTATGAAACAAAATTTGGGAAGGGAGAGAACTCTACCACTTATGCAAATTGCTGAAGAAGTATACACTATGCCAATGCTTGAAATCTGAAAGTACAGCCCTTTTTATTGATCGAAGAGGTTACACAACTCACAAATGACAGAGTCTGGTCTAACCAAGAGAGATTGGATGATTTTTTAATCAAGGCTGAAAGCCATTATATAGAAAATTACAAGAGGCCAAAGATAGGCGTATAAACTTGAAGAGAAAGATTCACTTTGGTTAACTCAAGGCTTTACTTGGCCTTTCAATAAAATATATTTTTCTCTTTGTCCTTGCATGAAGCTTCTTCGTTTGATGAAGCGAACTTATCTTTGTTATGAACCGCCCACCTCCTTTTGCATGGAAATCTTCTACTGGATGCGGCGTTTGATCAATTAGTCAACTCCTCGTTCGAACTCGGAACTCCTGCTGAAGCTGAGTTAGACTTTCGGATGCATGGGCTGCATGGAGACGAACAGGTCTTCAATAATCAGTCAACTGAAACTTTGACCGTTTATTCGAAAATAGCTCCGATGTTCGAAAATAGCTTCAATGTTTGCATGTATTTCGTTCTAATTTTGATCATGTCTATTTCTGGCAGGATTTCGTATTCAATTTTTTGTCGGATTATCTATTTTCTATTCTTTTTTGCACAGTCGGCCTCCATTTATTTCGAATTTCCTGCTATCTCCTTAGTCTCAACGGTTACTTCCTGCAGAAAAAATTTGACGGCCTGCGGGACGTCACCGGAAACTGTCGTATTTCCTTCGGCTATATTTCTTCGGGCTTATTTCTGTCATTTCCCTTTACTCTTATTTGCTCGGGCTTTTTTCCGCGGCCTTTTTGTTCTGTCGGCTTCCGAATTCCTTCGGACAAAAAGTCCGAAAGAATTCATTTCCTTTGTTTTGCCTTATCTTTTGTCTTGGTCTTGTTTTTCTTCGGATTTATGTCCGCGCAAGCTTTTCCGAATTTCTTTGGACTTTTTGTCCAAAGGAATTCCTTCGGACAAAAAGTCCGAAAGAATTCATTTTCTTTTGACTTAGCTTTATCTTGTCTTTTCTCTTGGTCTTGTTTTTGGACTTGTCTCCTGCCCCTTCCGAATTCCTTCGGACTTTTTGTCTGAAGGATGTGTCTTTTCCTTTGCTCCTATTTGTGCCCTTCGGGATTTAAAACATGCCCTTCCGCCGACCAAGTGTCCTCTGCACTGACCTTCGAAAAAATTGGAGGGCACCCGAGCTTTCTGCAAAGGTCCCTGAATTTGGTCTTCCTCCTGCCCGAAGGGTAGGTGCCCTTCGGGAATATTGTAAGTATCCCTTTCGAAGGGTACCCTGTCCTTCGGAATTCTCGAAATGGACTTTTCCTTGCTTTTTGCAACTTTTCCGAATTTCTTCTAAGTGTCGGGAGAGTCTGTAGAAATTTCCTGAGTGAGTCTGTAGAGAATTTTTCTGAGTGAGTCCGTAGAGAATTTTCTGAGTGAGTCCGTAGAATTTCTCCGAGTGAGTCCGTTGAAAATTTCTGAGTGAGTCCGTAGAAAATCTGACTGAGTGAGTCCGTAGATAATTTCCTTTGTGTGAGTCCGTAGAATTAGGAAAGGAAAACAATGCATTCTTCCTTCCTTGGCTAGAGACGAGAACTTTCCAAGTGGCAAGAGAAAATCTGTTTTGTGACAGATTTGTCAACAGTTACATACCCTTCGGGACTTTTGAATTGGACCTTCCCGAAGGGGAGGTGCCCTTCGGGTCTTCTCAACTGTGCTTTTCCCTTTTTCTTTCGGACAAAAAGTCCGAAGAAAATAAGCTTTGAACGACTGCCACTTAGTCATTTTTTCGGACTTTTACACAGTCCTTTGAGAGCAATCTCTCGGACATAATGTCCAAAGAAATAGTCCACCTCTTATAGCCCGAAAAAATCCTTGGGAAGACAAAATAAATAAACTTACAGCTTGTATGTCTTGGCTGTATTTGCACATTTGGCTGTAATCAAGCAAGCTCCTTGGAAACCTCTGAATGACTAAAATTCCCCTGGCTGTAGATGGCCACTTGGGTGGCTGTAAATGCTCATTTAAGGACCCCAAAACTGATTCACAAGACAAACTTGGCACCATAGCAAAGTACCGAATAGTAGGGGTGACAATTTGCCCTGTGGGGGCAAAATTGTCAACAGTTACGAACAGTGGGGAAAAGCGTAGATGTATAATGGGCGAACAAAGGAAGAGTTTGAGAATGCTTTGTACATCTCTCGAGAAGGAGAACAGGATTGGGTGATTGAAGTTGAAAGCAATATAGAAGAGAATACTGCACATCATAGAGTCACACAGTAGTCAGCCCTTAAAGTTGTGGAGCATGCTTTTAGTATCATTTCTAGATATCCAGAAAATGCTAACATGAAAATTAATATGTCCAAAAATTTTGTTCTCAAAATGGAATATTCACATTACAGGATTCCACTTTATGCTCCACTTACAACTGCTAGTAAGAGAAATCAATCAGAAGAAGCACACAATGAAAGGTACATGCAGGCTGAATCAAAAGATTGCTTCCAAATTAAAGATCATCTAGAACAACAAATACATCTAACTCTTTTAATGCCAATGATGACTAATGTTTTCCTTCAACAGTGGGTAAACTCATCAAATGTTGCTCAAGTTTTGACATCGGGTCAGCACACAATCATGGGAAAACATCTGATTGGCACATAAGATTATGCTGATTCTGTCCAGTGGGTAGGCTGGAGTTCAAATGCAGCGTCTGAAGGCTTATTGCTCTCCAATCATAGTATTCATAGAGGAGAGTTGGTTAAGGTTGCCGATGCTGTTGATAAGAGAGAAGGAAATTCAGATGGAGTCTTTGAGAAAATGGATGCACAAGATATCTGCGGTCTGCTACTAGAAGCACAAATACAAAATTATCATTCAACAGAGGCTGTACTGGCCCGTGTACACTCTTTGCCCCAGGCTATGGTAAATTCAGCATTTGAGAGAGGAAGCATGGACAATGTGGCTGCGGTTGTGTTGCCTCTAGATCTTGCTGCTCATTCTGCTGAAGGTTGCTCTGGGAATGGTTCGTGCCCTAAGGAAAAAGTGAATTTCAGAATGGGCAGAGGAGAGAATGCGGTTGATTTAGATTCAGGTGTCACGAGTTCTAGTGAGATGCTTAAGAGGAGCAAGCACATTATTTTAGCTGGTGTGCCTGAGATGTTGATTGAAGGAAGAAAGAATGCTCTTAGTTGTTATCATTTGATAGAGAATCTTGACGACAACAAGGACTATGTATCTTTGACACCTAATAAGGATATAATCAAAGAGCATGATGGAGTTCCAGCTTTGCCTGAAGACATTGTGCCTCTTAGTTGGCAAGGGCAATCGGATCTATGCCATGATCATGAGCTATGCTTAAGTTTACAGCTGGCTTCAAAAGAAGGGAATAACAAATGTTTGAACCCAGAAGGTTTTGCAAGATTATTTGGAGCAAAGACACTAGAGAAAGACAGCTGCAAACTTTCTAGGAAGTTTGGATGCTATGCATTTATGAGAAGACCACCTACAATGCAAAAACTATCATTGAGAAAGCAGGTTATCATGATCAAGTGTGCTGAATCAAAAGCAATAAATAACCCCAAAGTCCTATTTCAAAGAGCATTTGATCCACCTCATAGTGAAGCTGTTGTTGAAGGGACGGGTGGTCATCACTGCGAGTACATGACTGGTGGTTGTGCAGCTGTCCTTGGAAAGGTTGGTTGCATTGTTGCTGCAGCTGTGGTAGCTACTCATGTATCAAACCTTCTTGGAAGGTCAAAGGCTTGCATGCATGCACTATCTGTGCTAATGAGACGCAACTGGGATTCTGACCTGTGTTTTAAAGCCTCATTAGTTCTTGGTCTTGTTGATGTTAATGGCAAAGCAATTGCTGCCATTGCAGATAAGTCTGAACCAAGTGAATTGCATGTCCAATGTAGGGCAGGAAAAAATGATAATATGGATAGAGTTGCTTCTATAGAAAGAACTCAGGCACAAATGGAAATTATCCAAAACCATGAAGAAAACATCATGTTATTCTCATAAACTTTCTGTGGGCATGAGGTCAGCGACAACAATGAACAAGAGCAAAGTCTTGTAAATGTGGTAATTGGTTATTCTGGAAAAAATATTGCTAATCTATCTATGGATGCATTGGATGTAGCTACTCTCCTTACTATGGAGAGACATACAGAGGTAAATGTTAATGTAGGGAATCTTATTAAATCAATGCTTAAGAAGAAACAAGATTTGTGTGTAGCTGTTGTACCATTAGTCTAGCAAAGGCTGATTACAACCCCTGAAATGCAAATGAGTGTTGAGAGTACATCAGCTAAACAAGGCTGGAAGTAGGTAGTGGAGGTCCTTTGCAAGATTGTATTGGCATCTCCTGTGAAAGCAATGATTGCTATTGTTCTACAGGCAGAAAGGGATTTATGACTTTGCGTTAGTAGAGATGACACCCAAGGTCAGCAGATTTGGAAATTAATTCAGCACATTGCGAGTCTTCTTGATGAACTTCTTAGGCATCATAATGCTCTAGAAGCATTTATGGTCTTAGCCAATGCACCAGATCTTCTCTTGCACACAATGGATGGAATGCTTGTTGATGGAGAAGCATGTACATCACCACAATTGGAGCTATTGGAAGCAACAATAGTGGCCATTTGAACTTGCAAGTTCCCAAGGATGAATTGGATCCAGGTATTCAGAGATAATCATATTGGGTGAGTCGAAGCAGACGAGCTTGCAATTGCTTGAGGGCAATCAATTTTGAGAAGGGAGGACTGTAATGTCCCCTTTTCAGGTTTAGTGCTGTTTGAGACCCTTAGCCTATTCCTTGGTTTCGTACAGGCTAAGGGGATGAGGAGAAGGGAAAAGTAGGTCTAGTGAGCTTAGTTACTAAAAAATATATTTTTTAAATACTTTAAAGTAAACTTAATAGTATGACTAAGTGGCCAAAAAGTAATGTCGGCAACTTATGTTTTATTATTAAAATAAAGTAAATTTGGAGTTTGAGTGGGAAAATGTATAAAAGAAGATGGAGGGGATCATTTGTGATATTTATCAATCATCTATTATTTGTCATTTTTATAAGTTGAGCAGTTTGCTTCTACTTTAAGCCATTGAGGACGAAAAACCTCTTCGGTAATCTGATATTGGGGACGAAAATCCTTAGTATTCGGCTGGTGGCTTCATTCGGGAGTCACATTTGAGCGAAAAATTGTTTGAGACAAAGCACAAAGGTCTGAATTAGTTTGGCGCAGCAGCTAGGGCATCTTTTAAGGTGGACGCAGCACCTGGGAGACATTTTAGAGGCTGATGCTCTGCTTGTGAGGGTTTCATCAGGCTTACGCCACCCCTATTAGGGCTGGCATCACCCTAGGAGGGTTATTGTAAGGGTTATGCAGCTTCCGGTTCAACCGGTTGGTCATTTATTGTTTGAATTTGCATTGGCATATTCAATTGTGAATTATTTAATTTGTAAGGTTGGAAATTTCTTCATAAAATTCAGATTTGGGGTTTAAGAGCTCTACCGTTGAAGGAGATTGAATCACCTTGTTTTTTGGAGGGTTCTTATATGGTTCATATTGTCATATTAAATCTTGTGAATGATTATTAGAATTCTGCAATTTCTTGTTAGGGTTTCATTGTGTAAGGGTTTTCTACAAATTCCAGAATTGTTTAATTTGGCTCTAAAAGGGATACTACATCAGATTTCATGTCATAAATTTTAAATAATTTCATTAAAAAAAAAAAATTAAAAAACTAAAAATTAAATATAAAAAATGTTACAAATTTTAAATTTTAAATCATCGATTCATTTCGTATTTTAATTTTTAGTATCTAGTGCAAAAATTTAAAAAAAAACTCCTTTTGCATTTTGAAAAAAAACAGCTACTGCCCTAACCCGTTTTGCATTTTGAAAAAAAAAACATAAAAGAATAGCCATTACCCTAACTCATTTTGCATTTTGAAATAAAATAAAAAAACAGCCAATGGCCTGAACCCTTTTTGCATTTTGAAAAAAAAAAAACTATAAAAAAACAGCCATTACCTTAACTCATTTTGCATTAAAAAGAAAACATAAATAGTACATATTAAAAATTTATAAAACAGCCAATGCCACAGCCA
Organism: Torreya grandis; assembly: GCA_037957365.1. Classification (NCBI taxonomy): domain Eukaryota; kingdom Viridiplantae; phylum Streptophyta; class Pinopsida; order Cupressales; family Taxaceae; genus Torreya; species Torreya grandis. The sequence goes on along the minus strand of JARHVA010001071.1, from coordinate 3,263,354 downwards.
TTGGCCCACCCATTTTGTATTTTGAAAAAAAAATGAAAAACAGCCAACGCCCAAGGGCCAAATAGCTTTGCAAGTTTGTAAAGGAAAAACAAAAAAACAACTTTGAAATGGGCCATGGCAATGCCAAATGGGAATCAATGCAGTATGTACATACCTGTTGCTCTTGCCCTTGCCCTCCTCTCCTCTCCTCCCCTCCTCTTTCTTCTCCTCCCCTCCTCTTCTCTTTGTTCAAGTGTGATTTAGAATGATAGCTTAGGGCCTTTTTATAAGTTTGAGTATCACTTTTAGGGTTAGGGTTTGTTTGTTTTTTTTTAAAATTTAAATCAGTTTTTTTAAGTCTTTTAACACAGGGGACGTTGTCTTTGGGATGTCCCTTGAGAGTCCCAGGGATGTCATGACGTCCCCACCATCCCCATTATTTGCAGAAAAAAGGGGACGTCTTTGAATCTCAGGGATGTCCCATGTTTTCCAGCCTAAAATGACGTCTTAGGTGTCCCAGACGGCTGTAGAATAGGGGGGACATGTCCCCTTGTAACTATGGTTTCAAGTCCTCAACTTTAATTATGAGGTTGTTGAGGTTTTTTGGGGACAAAGAATTGGTGTGTAGACAACGCTTACAACAACTAGCTTAACAGGGCAACCAACCTTGTCAATAGAATTCATGAAGCCCATATTTTTGTCGTTTTTGGTTGTCTTAGATGAACCCTGAGAAGTTGAGTGTGCAAGGTAGGACATGCTGTTTTCCTTTCACATATTGACATCGAGGAGGGTAATGGGGTGCCAAACCTTCTACCAATTCCCTTATGGAATCTTTAGGGGCAAGCTTAATAAGGCTAATATTGACTAAACTCCCATATTTCCTCTTATAATAGACTTCTGGAACATTTTTAAACAAGTTGGGCTAATCACATGCCCCATCGTTTTGTAAAATTCCACTAGCAGGTTGTTAGGACTTGGAGATTTCTCATTGTTGAGATTCTTCATAGCTCCCTCTAGCACTATCTTCCCTAGAAAGACCCTTTCATAAGTTTCAACCTTCCAAAGAACAACCTACTAGATCAGACCCCACAGAAGTGAAAATCTTTCAAAATTGTTCTTGAAAGATGTCTGATTGTTATTTTATCTTCTATAAGATTTCTGTTGGGGTCCCAAAATACTAACAATCTTTCCAATTCCTTATTTCTCTTTAAATACTGAAAATAGAAATTGGAAGGTGCGTCCTTTCATCTAAATATTGCATGCATCCCCTAATTCCAGACATTCTCACTTTATAAACACACAAATTCCTTTATTGGTAAATCACCTTGAGGTAAGTCTATTCTTATCTACATATAATAATTTAAAGAGCCATCGGGTATTTTTCCTTGTTCGCAATGGGGGTAAACTTCTCTAAACTTTCCCTAGTGCTATTGATAAGCAGTTTTAAATGCATGTATTGCATAGCTATAAATTGTAATTCTAGTTGCTTATTGTGTCTATTTAGTCTCATATTTGAATAATCCTGGAGAATAATGTCTCACATTTATTTTGTGGTTTGCAGCATTTTAAGCCCATTGTTGAAGTCTATTACATACAATAAATGTCCTCGAGATGTATTAGTACAAGCAGGTGATCGAGAAGCAAGAGAAGCATTGATGGAGCGACTTGAGTCTCGATTTTTGTTCTTGGCTGCAGATGCCAAAACCACACTAAGGTAAGGGAAGGAATTTACCCCTTAAGAAGATTGTAAAATAAGTTTGAAGGAACACTTCATGCCAGACCATAGGAAAGGAGGGTTTAAATTTGAGTTGGTTTTGTTTTTGTCATAATGTGTTTTATCTTATACCAATTTCATATCAATTCCTATTTGAAACTCTAGGTTTGAAGGTCATTTTTATGTAAATCATGCTTTATATTTAGACTAGAAACAGCGATGATAGCAAGGAGCACAATTTGTGATTTTGAAATGAACTATCAATTTGAATTGCTCAGGTAGCCAGTAGTCCAAGTTTTTTCGTTATTTTATTCACCCATGTAGCTTGTATTTGTAAGATTTTCTCGTGGGATTTCCTGACAGCGGTCGGAGGCCAACTTATCGAAATGTGTTACTTCAAGTGAGGAAGAAACTGAGTGTTCCATGCTCAACCAAATTATCAACAGAGGATATGGAGGCCGAGATATTTCTTCACTTATTGCAAGAATATTCAAGGTATGACAATTTGTTATCTATCTTTTGCTTCTTTGTGAAGTTTGTTGCCCAAGGTTTGTTTCCACAATCTCCAAATGATTTTCAGTAACCTGCATTAGTAGTTGTAGGTTCTTTTTCTACTTAATTATTTTTTGATAGACATAAGAACAAATACAAGACAACGATACTTATTTTAATAATGGAGAGATAAGACATATATAAGTGTATAAGATATGAATTCTAAGACCACTTCAGACAAGTGTCATAAAATAAACAATAAGCATTATAATAAGATGGACTACATTGCAAAACACATTGCAAAACTTTCCGAAGATATACAAGAAGTCTTATGTTCAAGTTGATTAACTATATGGGTCTAGCAAACCACCTTATTAAGTAACAACACAATCCTTAGAGTGTTAGGAAAACAAAAGAGATATAATGATATTATTGGCACAATAATGACATGAAGTTTACACCCTTGAAAAGTTTATTCAAAGAGACTTCCGGCAATATTTAACAAGTCTATGTTCTAGCTAAGCATGAAAGTCCAACACACCACTGATACGCCGACTTTTATTACCAATTAGCTGGAAGCAAAACTATGCTTCTATGTCAGGTTGTATGACCCCATAACTGCTACCAGACTTGTAGTTGTAGGTCAGCTTGTGTGATCCCTTTACTGAAAACAAACTTGTGCTTGTAGGCCGACTTAGTGTGCAGGAATTGGGAAAGCAAAATTATTGTAACAGCTCAAGAACCTTGGATCTATTAGGTGAACTCACATACCATTGCAATGTACATTTCAAGAACTTTCCAACCATACATAATAAGTCTATGTTTGTGATGAATTACTACATGGACACAATGACAAACCTATGAGGTCAAAGTGTGACCTTGAAACCGTTATGAAAACATAGACACATCAAACCCTTATAACATCTGACTCAACTAGCTAATTTTACAGTCTTGTTTTGAAACAATTATTCTGAAGATTTGGCATCCACATATTTATATTTTTGCAATTATTCTTTAAGTAGGGTTTTTGACTTTGGAGTTGGTCTTATGAGCTTGATATTTTTTTTATAGAGCCAAAATCAATGTTTCAGTATTTCAAATTGAGATTCAAATATTGAAGTTTCACTTTTGTAAAGGGGCAAATAGTTGCTAACTTTTGCTACTTTTGTAATTTGATGAAGTTGAAGTTTTGATACTTTCTATTTTATGTGGAGGGCGCATAAGTGTTAAGAACACTACAACCACATAAAAGCAGGTCCTAGGCAAATCTGACCTAAATACAATAAATAAGATCTACTTAGGATATTAAATGGAAGATGAATGAAAGTACTTGGAGCAGTAGATAATTGAAAAGGGAAAGAGGGAGATGCATACCTGATTTCTGACTTACTTGAGGTTTGACAGAGACTGAAAATGTAGAAAAGAAGAATCTGAAGCAATGGAGAAGAGACCCCAGAAAGTAAACAATGATTTGAGACGGTGACCATAATTGGACTGTACGACAATGGGGCAATCCTTCCAAAAGTAGTCAACCTGTTTTGAAACCGACTGTGTAGATCCTTGTGCCTTGAAACTTTCAAGAACCCTTCTTCTGCAGATGATACCCATAAACCTCTCTCTGATGCATGAATAGATGTGTGTAGATGTTAGAATTCCCTCTCATTTGCTTGAGCTCAAGTCCACATTAAGAAGACATAAAAAATGGTGTTGTGGTTGAGAGGTTTGCCTCAGTTAGCCTGTGTCCTGCCTTTATAATAGGTGTACATTTTGGCACTCGGCACTCATGCATGTCAACAAGCAAACAGTGTGTATGTCTAGTTCCTACCCTTATCCCTTTGAGATGCAGGTTTGTAAAATAAAACTATATGTTCTTTTACGAAGGCAATGCCCTCCTTTTGGTACAATATGCAACAACAAGCCTTCAAAATATGGAATAATGGTGGAGTATGATCGATGTATGAGCTCCTTGATAAGACTTGATAGTTTTGTGTGATTTTTTGTGATGATTAAATGGCTTAGGGTACATGTGTATATATATAGGCTCCTTTGAATTCAAATTAGGACACATTCGCACGCAAGCTGACCATGGAGTGTGAATTTTGACAATCATGACAAGATGGAATAAAGGACTCACAACCGATATGACTAGAATCGTACGACACAATAGTGGTTAGACCACTATTGAAATGTTCCAATTCCAGTCAAGGTGAACTAAGGCTTAGGAAATAGAGATGAATAAGTCTGAAAGAGTAAGGTGAGCATCCTGAGGCAAACAAATGATACATTTGAAGTTGTTCATGAGCAAATGATGATAATGAAATCTATGTGGGGTCCAATGTGAAGGGAAAGTGTGCCAAGAAGAGCCTAATACTAGCCAATGATCCAAATGTATGAAAGCATGATAAAAGCATTGCAGCTATAATATGTTTACTAAAATCAGGTGTCTACACTTTCCTATTCATGGGAGCTATAAGGGGTTCCTAAGCCCTTAACCTATAGTGTGTCTAGGATATTTGTGGCCGACATTTCATATTATCTTATTGCATTTCTCTATGTTCTTAGTAATGTCAGACTATGGATTAACAATGGCTAAGTAGAGTTTTATATAGGACATAGTGGTTAGTCTTTTATCATCATATTGTGAATTCTGCTCTTATTGCATTGTTGTGGAGGTTGCCCCCTCGAAGCGACTCAGTCATTATTATCAAGTATTTTGCTCTTTCGTCAATTATTGTTGTGGATCTGATTATTCTACTCTTAATTTTGCGATATCATATTTTCATATTGTGAACATTTAAGTAATTTCATTACGAGTGGTATTAGAGCATCGATTTGAGCCAGTTTCTGTGGCATTTTTTTAGATATGATGTTGTGGCTTTTTGAAGAGCCGAAGGATCGAAAAAACATAACTTGCGATCCGGGAAGAACTTAATTTTTCTGCTGTTGCAGTATTGTTCGAAGTCCAAGTCTAGAATTTTTTTCGTACCCTTGTGCAAATTAGTAGTCATTGGATTCATGTCGGCAAGATGATCGCAATGATATAATCTGCTGTTTACACTTTTTTCATGCCCGAAACCCTCCCTCCTAGGTTTTGTGCATGGCTTGTCCGAATACTCGTAGACGTTGAAAAGGTCAAGGCACCCCAAAAACTCCTCACAAAGATAACATGGAGTCCGGGACTTCAAATTCGTCAGTTTTTGAGGCGGTTCAACAAATCCAGTCAGAGATACAAAGTATGTTGAGGAAGGATGATCTTGATGTAGTAAAATGGATTCTCTGAAGGATCAGATGTCAATGATGAGTGCTCAGTTGACGTCTATTGCGGCTCAGCTTCAGCAAAATAATTCTCCACTGCTCCAATTTACTTCGCCCACTTAGAACAATCACAACTCTAATACTTATTCGAAGCACATGCTGCCAAAAGTGGAAGTGCACAAGTTTGATGGTAAGGATCCACTCACTTGGATCAATCAAATCAAAAATTTATTTGATCTACATCAGAATCCATGTGCGCAAAAGGTGGTCACGACATCTCTCTATCTGGAACATGAGTAGTTCATTTGGTATAGGTGGTTGTGTGCTCAAAATAAAATGGAGAGGTTGTCGGAACTTGTTTGTTCCAATGGGAGGATCACAATAGTATCCATCATTTTAGAAGGATGGATTGGTACAGTCAATAATCAAATGTTCAAATTGATTGTGATATTTCCTTTAGGTTTGTATTGCTTGAAGGTAATTGATGCTCTAGGCTAGGGGAACAACTAGTGGCTTGCCGCTTTTCTAATTACGCAATCATGATCACAGGTCCTTCTAATGTCGTGCAAATCAACAAAAAATATAAATCTTGACTTGTGTGATTCAAAGTTTGAATCTTGATTTCAAAGCAATTGTGCTTTAAGTTGATTGGACTAAAGAAATTGTTAAAATGGCAATGAAATTCGGCAACTGTGATGAGTATTTGGGGAATGGTATGCCGATAGCAAGGGGGCATGCGGGCTTCTAGATAAGAAATTTGTTGCATGTGTTAATTGGATATATATTGATTTAGATTGCGCAGGATCAGTGGATTCAAGAAGGTCCACAACAGGTATGTTTTCACTCTTGGTTTAGGAGTTTTTTCATGGCACAACAAGCGTCAGACTACAGTTTCGTTATCTTCCACTGAATTTGTGTACAAAATAGTAGTTAGTGTATGTTGTGAAACTATGTGGATACAGACAATATTGGATGATCTTCAACTTGACCAAATGACACCAACTCCAAATTTTTGTGACAACCATGAGTGTTCTTAAGATGGTAAAGAATTCAATCTTTTATTTCAGATCTAAGCACATCGAAGTTCTTTATTATTGTCCTTCAATGAAGCAAATCGCTGACATAAGTAAACCTCTTGGTAAAAATAAGTTTGTAAAGTTTAGAGATAAATTTGGAATTGTTTCTGGTTGAGTCATTAAAAGAGGGTATTATATTAAGCTAGGTCTATAACCTATACAATAAAGCCTAATCTTGGCTTGTTCGTTGCTATTGTGTTTTTGTAGATGCTTGTGCTATTGATAGCACATAGGTGATTAGTTAGTTTTGTAGATTGTAGCTTGTTGTATGGCTATATATGCAATGATTGTTCTATGCTGTTCACAACCTGTTTTATAAATCTAATATTATATGGATAGAGAAGCAACAAGTGGTGTTTAAGATATTGAAGGACAAGCTTGCAAGCTAGCCCATATTGCAATTTCTAGACTGGAAGACTCGATTTGATGTACATGTGGATGCTTTTGGGACTGCAATTGGGGCAACACTTGCCCTACTGGGAGATGAAAATGTTGACTGTCCAATCTATTTTTCATGTAGGAAGTCGTTCAAGATTGAGATGAATTATTCTACCATACAGCGAGAAGCATTGGCTATGGTATATGTGTTGAAGTTCAGGTCATACCTTTTTGCTACCTCTTTTGTATTTTTCACCAACTATGAAGCATTTAAGTTCTTAAGCCATCAAGCTTGTGTTGCATGGGAGAATTTGTTGGTGGATTGTGTTTCTTTAGGGGTTTCAGTTTTCTATTGTGGTGAAGGCAAGAAGACCGAATGTTGGACTTGACCATTTGTCACCTATAAAGAAGGGTTGAGAAAGAACCTCAGGTGGGTCTATAGGAGCAAAGTGTGCAATAGGAAGGTGTTGATGTAATACAGAAGGAACCACAAATAATGCAAGAACAAGAACAAGCATAACGAGAAGGGTTGCACGAGGACAAGCCTAGAGTGAAAGTAAGTCAAACATCGGATGGTTGCAAATACCTATGGTAGGAAGTCACTTAGCAATTTTTCCTTTGCAATCCTTATATATTTGGAGGAAGAGAATGAGCAAGATGAAGCAGGTTTGTGCAAGGCCAATGTTATGGGTGTTATGCAAGGACACTTGGCCAATATGTTGAATCTCCATAATGTTGATTCGAGATTTGAGATCACCTTAGAAGTGATAAGTCTATCCCCGGAAGGAGGAACAAATGAAGATGGGGAGACATAATACAACATTTGTGACTGAAGTGCACTCACATCGGAGCAAGCTAGACTTGCATTAATCAGACTGGAAATCGACATTACATAAATAGTGATAAAGAGCTAGACAAGTTGAAGTCCACACTGCAAGGGAAGAAAGTGAAGTGCACAAAAGAGCATAATAAGGCTGAAGAAATACATAGAAGGATAAGGGAGCTTACTTGTCTCATAGAGAGACACATCTCAAATATGGGGAAGCTTGGCGCCTGAATATCTGGAACCAATTGAAAGATTGGGCACAACAATAAGGCACCTTTTAAGGTAGGTTTTGATAGCGTCACAACCCATCAAATAGGAAATTTGCACAAAGAAGTTGGAAGAGACCAATACTGTGATGTCCCCATTTTTGATCTAGACCCTCGTGGGACCCTTCGCCCATTTTTGTTTCTGATGGATAAGAGTAGAGAAATGAAAGGGAGCATTTTGGGCCACTTGTGAGGAGTTAATAATGGAAAGGGTACTTTATATATCTAATTTTGAGTTGAGTTATGAAAAGCACCTTATGTTTCTATCTCACTTAAGTGGTGGGGTTTATAGGTCTTAGGCACTTAAGGCCTAAAGTGAAATTAAGAGGATCTTTTAATATTTAAAAAAAAGAAAGGTAACTCTCCCCTCCAATTTTTGGGTGCCATACTTGGAGGAGTGGTATATGAAGGCAAGTAGGGATTCATTTGAAGGGTTATGGAATTTTGGATATTGAAAATTTTGTGCAAGTATGTCAAGCTTGAACAAGTGATTTGAGGATGAAAAATTTCAAGTGCACCAAGGGGTTTGGGAACGAAAACCTTCATTCTTTTACCAAAACAACTCTATTCAAGGGCTGTATTTGTGTCATAATTTTGCATAAGTGTATGCAAGAAGCTTTACAAAGGTGTCTTTGGACACCACCTTTATCAAGGAATTGGTACTATCCTTCGGAAAACTGAAAATATTCAATTTGCAGGTCAAAGAGGTGGACGAACTTGGTTTTAAGAGTTTTTGTTGATTTTGGAAGAATCTAGGGCTGTCACTAGGGTTTTTGTAACTTCGGAACTACTTTTGAGGGACTTTCCATGGAGGAAATTTTTTGATTCTAATATTGTTTGAAAGCTACTATTTTTGTGATTATTTTGAGCTAACATTTGCAATGAAATTCTCAATATTCTGGAAGATACGAATTTTTGAAGTTTCAGCGGATTAAAACAAATAATAAATTATTGAGGGCTGAAAATAAGAGAATTAATTTAGAAAATTATTTGCATAATTTTCCCTAGTGGAACGATTTTCTTTTGGAGGTTGTTTTTGTGATTTGGAGCCATTCCTAGGGTGGCGAATTTGTTGGTTGATTGAAGATCTTCCATGTGAGGGCTAATTTGCTTTGAAACCTTATTCTAGGGTTTGGAGATATTTTTAGTATTTTATTCTCGCTGGGCGATTTGTGTTCGAGTGGTTTTGCAGGGTTTTTTAGAGTCATTCAATGCTCTAGAATATTCAGAATTTTTTATAATAATTTTGGCACTTGGGCAACTTGGTTGGAGAGTTCCAAAAGGTGATTTGGTGAGCAAAATCCAAGGTTTAATTTTCAAAACTGTTTCTACTATTTTTTCGAGTTATGGCGACCCACTTGTGAAGCTTTTTGAGGTGTTTAAGGGGTGAAAAAACGCAGCTGTACTTTAAAAAAAAAATCAGATTATTTACAGAGGTATTTTTCAGCGACTTCATTAATTTATTTGACCCCCAAAAAGGTACTCTATTCTCTAAATAAATTTCAGCTATTTGTGGAATTATTTGGATGTTCTTTTGCTTGGATATCATATAATTTTCTGACCATGGTTGGCTGGTTTTAAGTTTTCAGATTTGAATTTGGATTGGATTTGCTAAGGGTTTGTTGAAAAATTCTCTTTTTTCATCTTTGTCCCAAATTGGGGACATTATAGTGGTATTAGAGCCAATTTCTTGGCCATTTGTGGGATGGAAAGATTATTGTCAAACAGGGACATGGACAATGCTAGGTTTGAGAGGCTTACTCAAGCCCAAGAGCGGTTGATGAAAACTATGGCCACATTTCTTCAATCAGTGAAGGACATGAAAGGGGACCAACCCCTTGAAATGGAAGAGGAACAACCCTTTATTAATTGGGAATTGATGGAATTTTATAATGGATACTTGGAATGCACACCCCGAGTTAAGAGGACAATGAGCTTCAATAAGTTTGTGTTGACAAATCTTCCACGAGTCAGTTTTTTTCTTGCCACTTGGAAAGTTCTCGTCTCTAGTCAAGGAAGGAAGAATTCATTGTTTTCCTTTGCTAAATCTACGGACTCACTTAGAAAAAATCTACGGACTCACTTAGAGAAGAGTTTCTACGGACTCACTTAGAGAAAATCTACGGACTCACTCAGGGAAGAGTTTCTACGGACTCACTCAGGCAGGCAATTTTCTACGGACTCACTCAGTCAGGCAATTTTCTACGGACTCACTCAGTCAAATTTTCTACGGACTCAGTCAAATTTGTAAAGTACTTAGAAGAAATTCGGAAAAAGTGGCAAAAGGCAAGGAAAAGACAGTTTCAAGAGTTCTGAAGGGCAGGGTACCCTTCGAAAGGGACACTTACAACAATCCCGAAGGGCACCTACCCTTCGGGCAGGTGGAAGACCAAAATCACAGGCTTTTGCAAAAAGTCCGGGTGCCCTCCAATTTTTCCTAAGGGCACTGCCAGAGAACACTTGGACTGGCTGCCGAAGGGCACATCAAAAAAGCAAAGGCAAAGAAAGAATCCTTCGGACTTTTTGTCCGAAGGAATTCGGAAATGGCATAAGTCAACATATAAGCAAGACCAAGGGCACATCAAAAAGCAAAGGCAAAAAACAATTGGAATCCTTCGGACAAAAAGTCCGAAGGAATTCGGAAAAGGCAGGAGACAAGTCCAAAGACAAAGCCAAGAGAAAAAGACAAGATAAAGCTAAGCCAAAGAAAATGAATTCTTTCGGACTTTTTGTCCAAAGGAATTCCTTCGAACAAAAAGTCCGAAGAAATTTGGAAGTGTCCACGGAGGCCTAGGCAAAACAAAAAGGCCGCAAGATATAAAGCGAAGGAATTCGGACAAATAGCCCGAAGAGAATAAACCGCGGGAATATGACTCAGCGACCAATACAAAAGAGCCGACAGAGCAACAGAGCGTAGAAATAAGCCCGAGGAAATATCACCAAAAGAAATATGACAGTTTTCGGTGACGTCCTGCATGCCGTCAATTTTTTCCTGCAGGAAGTAACTGTTGAAACTAAAGAGATAGCAGGAAATCCGAAATAAATGGAAGCCGACTGTGCAAAAAAGAATAGAAAATAGATAATCTGACAAAGAATTGAATACGGAATCCTGCCGGAAATAGACACGATCAAAATTAGAGCGAAATACATGCAAACATAAGGGCTATTTTCGAACATAAGAGCTATTTTTGAATAAACGGTCAAAGTTTCAGTTGACTGAGCATTAAAGCCCTGTTCGTCTTCATTCAACGCATGCATCCGAAGGACTAAATCCGGCTTCAACAGGTGTTTCGAGTTCGAGCGAGGAGTTGACTAGTCCATATTTAGAGTTGACTAATTAATCAAACGCCGCATCCACTAGAAGATTTCCATGCAAAAGGAGGTGGGGTGGCTCATAACAAAGATAAGTTCGCTTCATCAAACGAATAGGCTTCATGCAAGGACAAAGGAAAAATATATTTTATTTTAAGGCCAAGTAAAGCTTGGAGTTAACAAAAGTAAATCTTTCTCTTCTAGTTTATACGCCTATCTTTGGCCTCTTGTAATTTGCTATATAATGGCTTTCAACCTTGTTAAAAATCATCCAATCTCTCTTGTTTAGACCAGACTCTGCCATTAAGAGTTGTGTAACCTCTTCGATCAATAAGGACTGTACTTTCAGATTTCAAGTGTGGCATAGTGTATATTTCTTCAGCAATTTGCATAAGTGGTAGAGTTTTCTCCCTTCCCAAATTCTGTTTCGTACCTAGTTGCTATATTGTCCTTGTGCAGGTCATGTTAAAGTGTTCTTTATTGTCTTTTGCTGAGACTGTAAGTGGATGTAGGCGGCTGCAAAGTGTCTTTTATCAGACCTCTCTCCACCATTTTCCCTCAGGTTTTAGTCATTGGATCGAACCTCTGCATGAAATACTTATGCACAAGTAATTAATTGAAGTCTAAGGTCTTTCTTCTCTCTTGTTCGTTCAGTGTTCAAGGTTCAGAGTTGAGTAGGATCATAATTCTGGTGTATCACCCCCTTTTAGGTAGGATTTCCCCTTTAAGTTTTCTTTCTCCCTTTTCCATGGTAGTCAGCAGCGTAGAGTAGGAATCTTCATTGATACATCATACAGGAATCAGCCTTCTCTGGAGGTTCTTCTCACTATTGAGGCACCCACCCTCGTGAGAAGATCCCATTGTTTCAGCTGGATAGAGGACTGGCCGTTTCGCGCACGTCCTCGAATCAGGGCGCAGCTCCAGGTTGACAACAGTTTGTAGATTGGAAACATGGAAAGAGGCACCATGGGCAAACAGTAGTGCATGACGACTTGGAAAGCATTGTTCTTCCTACCTTTGATGGGGAACTGGGTACTTCAGTTAGAGCATGGGTAGACAAGGTTAACAAATACCTTGATTTGAGACCTAGAGGTGAAAAAGAGGCCCTACAGTTTGTCATACAACACTTGGAAGGAGTTGGCCATGATTGGTGGCATCTTGGGTGGAGGTCACAAGGACATGACCTCACTAAAATTTATGAGGAACTAGGTGAGAAGCTCATTAAAAAATTTGATAAAAAGAAGATGGAGCCTCCAAAATCAAAAACCGTGAGGGTACTTTAGAGGGATTTTCACTTACATGAGGGGCAACCATTAAAACAAGCAAAATCAGAAGTTTTGGAGCAACCAAAAACTAATTTTCAGCTTAGTAAAGGGCAGCCAATGATTGAAATTTCTAAACCACAAGAACTAGAAATTTAAGGGCAACCAAGTAATGAGTTACAACAAACTATGGAGCAACTAATGGAGTTGCAAATAGTTGACACTAATGGGAAAGTAACAGAAAAATCAGAATTTTTGAGGGTGAAATGAAGAGAAGTTGTTCTACAACTTCATGAGCCAACAAAGTGTCAAGAAGGAAGCATGAACAAGGACATCATAGAAAGGTATGCCAAGAAAGAAAGTTTTTGTATTGCTCCTTTTCATGCATCATTTTCCTTGTCTAAATTTAGTTTGCAAGAGGAAGCACATGTCTTAACAAGAAGGGACATAGTAAAATAGTTCATTGAGGGAATGATGCCAATAAGGAAAGAAGAAGGGTGTACCTTGCATATAAAGGAAGGAGAATTAGATTTCTTGAAGGGGAAACAATTGAGTTGTCAACTTGGTAAACATTCAATATTTTCTCTTAGTGATTGGTTCTCTCATTACCTTGGTTGCAAAGTTTGTTTTATCATTGAGGTGGAGGTAAGGGACACTCAAGGAGAAGAAGAAGTCTTCCAAGTAAGTTCTAGGAAAGAACATGACAAATACACCTCATGGATATGGGATCCAGGTGAGCTCTATCAACATAGTGATGCTAGCATGTATAGGGCTAACATAAATAAGGGAATAGACAAGGATTATCATGGTCCCAAGACCATAGTGACCGCTGTCTTTTGCAATTTCAGTTTGTTTTCATAACGATTTCTTATTCACATGGTGCTTCTTGGTCCTAGGAAGGTGTGCCCCTCCCATCCTAACACCAGGAAGGTGGTTTAAGGATATAAAAGTAGATTTCCAGCCACTATAAGGGAAAGAAGGGGAAAGGAAGTTGCTACAGCCATGAAAAGAGCAACATAAATATATCTTTGGAATTTCGAATGAGGGGAAGTTGCAAAGAAGGATCAAGGCATCAAGAAGGGGTGCACTTTGTGATCATAGAGCTTGATAAGATGATCGAAATGGTGTTACTAAACACCCTTGTTTTTACTAATGTGTTTGTTCCTTGTGTAGGATCTCTAAGGAAACCAATTGCAATGGCTATGAGAAATGCAAAGGGTGTTGTGATTTCCGTGCATGAGCAACCATTGGGGCATGGTAGAACCCACCCAACTTTGGCTTTGACAAGCATTGTTGATTCTGAAAATTGTTGCACATTGATTGGGAAGGAGAATAGGAAATCATGGTTGCATGAGCAGCCTCTATATTGCTTTGAGCACCACCCTATACTGAGATATAAGGGTACCTTTGGAAGTATGGACAGCGAAGAGAAAGGTGAGTTTTTGAAGAAAATTTGGTCTCATTCTCATTCAAAACATTCTGAATTTGTGTGTTCAAATTCGTTGCTCATTACCATCATACAATACAATGTTGCTGACATACTACAGTCAAGGAAAGGGTTTGAAAATACAAGTGCAGGGTCTGATTTTTTACACTTAGAAATTTCTGAGTTGGTAAAAAATTTCCAGCCCTCTATTGTGGTTAACAAAGTTGAAATTTGGAGCATGCTACAGGCCAACGTGGGAAGGAGTAGTACACCAACCAAGTCTGAATTTTGCCACTCAAAAAATTCCGAGTTGATGATGCAAACACAACAGTATCATAAGGTCACAAATTCTGATTTTTTTGACTTGTTACAACCCTTAACAAGTTCTGGAAACACTCATGATTGGGGGCACTTCTTGCAAAACAAAAGGTTGAAGAACCCAAGTAAGGTACATTACTCTTGCATTGATAAAATCGAGCTTTTGTTAGACTCACATGGTGTTCCATATATGCATGAATATGTTGATAAGGGGGAGCCAATGGGAGAACATATGATACACATAAGGAGGGCCATACAAGGTGGTTTGCATCTTTACAATACCTCTTTCCAAGGTATGTTTCCAAGGAAGTTCACTATTGTTTCCTTTTTGCAAAATTGGATAAGGATGCCATGGCACATGAGGGGCCTACATGAGTTGTTTGGAAATGATCAAAGGGGTACGCCATCAATAATAGGAAGTTGGGCAAGGGCCCTACTGGAAAATAGTGGGAGAAGTGAAAGGATGAAGGGGACGAGGTCACGAAAGAACTCAGAAAAATCAGACTTAAGAGGTCAAACTCAGCCATGTATGGAAGGGGAAAATTCTGAATTTTATGACATGTTTCAGCTCTTGGGTCAAGAAAGGTATGAGTATGTTTATTTCCGTGTTTGTCTAGATGAAAAATTAGTAATCTATTTGCATTACAACCATGTTACCATAAAGAAAAAGCTGATTTGGTCCAACTTATACAAGATTCTGGAAACATGCTTACGCTGGCACCTTGGGAAGGTGATGTAAGAAGCATTCACAACGGGAAGGTACAGCCCTCTTGTGGGAATGTTTAGAAGCTATTGATGAGTTTGAAGAAGATCCTATGCATGCTTGAGATGAGTGACAAGGGTCAGCTTCTTGTTGAGTATGTGTTTCACACTTAGATGCCCATACATGGTGACGGATATGTCTTGGAGGCCTCACCTCTTGGAAGGTATAGTGGTGATTTCTTTTTGCAAATTTGGTGGGTCATGGTCCAACACATGAGAGGGTTTTGCACACGGGACAACAAGGTAGTTTGATTTCCTCATGATCTATGTAACAACTTTTAGTCACATTTCACCCATTTGGAAGGTATTAGGGAAGGGAGATTGCTCATCCACCACTTGGTATTGAAAGGGGTGGTTGATTGGGAGCATATGGAGCCTTTGGAAGTCTATGAGGACACTTCTAGCACGGGGGGCAGTCCTCAAAGCATAGGTACAATAGTATGAAGGAGCCAATTGAGGGTTCTTTTTCATGGGATGGAATCAGAAGTGGACATTGCGTCATAAGGTATGTTGGGACACCTCTTTGGGTATTGCAATTGCTTGAGGACAAGCAATTTTGGGTGGGGACGATTGTAATGTCCCTATTTTTGATCTAGACCCTTGTGGGACCCTTAGCCCATTCTTGTTTCCGATGGCTAAGGGTAGAGGAATGAAAGGGAGCATTGTGGGCCACTTGTGAAGAGTTAATAATGGAAAGGGTACTTTATATTTCTAATTTTGAGTTGAGTTATGAAAAACACTTTATGTTTCTATCTCACTTAGGTGATGGGGTTTATAGGTCTTGGGCACTTAAGGCCTAAAGTGAAATTAAGAGGATCTTTTAATATTTTAAAAAAAGAAAGGTAACTCTCCCCTCCAATTTCTGTGTGTCACATTTGGAGGAGTGGTATATGAAGGCAAGTAAGGATTCATTTGAAGGGTTATGGAATTTTGGATATTGGAAATCTTGTGCAAGTATGTTAAGCTTGAACAAGTGATTTGAGGATGAAAACCTTCAAGTGCACCAAGGGGTTTGGAGACGAAAACCTCCATTCTTCTACTAAGACAACGCTATTCAAGGGTTGTATTTGCGCCATAATTTTGCATATGTGTATGCAAGGAGCTCTACAAAGGTGTCTTTTGACACCACCTTCATCAAGGAATTGGTACTATCCTTCGGAAAACTGAAAATATTCAATTTGCAGGTCAAAGAGGTGGACGAACGTGGTCTTAAGAGTTTTTGTTGATTTTGGAAGAATCTAGGGCTGTAACTAGGGTTTTTGTAACTTCAAAACTACTTTTGAAGGACTTTTCATAGAGGAAAATTTTTGATTCTAATTTTGTTTGAAAGCTACTATTTTTGTGATCATTTTGAGCTAACATTTGCAATGAAATTCTCAATATTTTGGAAGATGCGAATTTTTAAAGTTTCAATTGATTAAGGCAAATAATAAATTATTGAGCGCTGAAAATAAGGGAATTAATTCAAAAAATTATTTGTATAATTTTTCCTAGTGGAGCGACTTGCTTTTGAAGGTTGTTTGTGTGATTTGGAGCCATTCCTAGGGTGGCGAATTTGTTGGTTGATTGAAGATCTTCCATGTGAGGGCTAACTTGCTTGGAAACCTTATTCTAGGGTTTGGAGATATTTTTAGTATTTTATTTTAGCTGGGTGATTTGTGTTGGAGTGGTTTTGCAGAGTTTTTATGGTCATTCAATGCCCTAGAATATTCAAAAAAATTTATAATAATTTTGGCACTTGGGCGACTTGGTTGGAGAGTCTCGGAAGGTGATTTGGTGAGCAAAATCAAAGGGTTAATTTTTAGAATTGTTTCTACTATTTTTCCGAGGTATGGTGACCCACTTGTGAAGCTTTTTGAGGTGTTTAAGGGGTAAAAAATATAGCTATACTTTCAAATAAAAATCAGATTATTCACAGAGGTATTTTTCGCTACTTCATCACTTTATTTGACCCCAAAAAAGGTACTTTATTCTCTAAATAAATTTCAGCTATTTGTGGAATTATTTGGATGTTCTTTTGCTTGGATATCATATAATTTTTCGGCTAGGGTTTGCCGGTTTTAAGTTTTCAGATTTCAATTTGGATTGGATTTGCTAAGGGTTTGTTGGAAGACCTTTTTTCATCTTTGTCCCAAATTGGGGACATTAAAAATACTACCTGGGAGGATAAGGCAGATGTAATGTCCCCAAATGGGATAAATCGCTCAAATTTGGAATTTATGCATACCTTAGCCAAAGCAATATTTTTTTCTGATTTTTACAGCCAAACCCTAGGTGCCTAAATCTTACAAATTGATGGAAATAAATTATGAAACCCTAGCATAAATTTTACTGAATGTTGTAATGATTTTTAGGGCATCAAATCACTCAATAAAATCAATCATAATGGCGCCAACATGCAAGAAATTTATAGCTAATATAATATTGATTTTTGGTGCTTTTTCCATACTGAAAGTGATGGAAAATATCCTAAAAAATATTTATAAATGCATAAAAAATAATAGAAATTTTTAGGATGTTATTTGGGCACAAAATAGCCCGCCAAACCCTAAAATTTCAGCTCTAAACCAGTTTGCCCTAGCTGGAATAATTTGATAGTAAATTCCCAAACCCTAGGAGAGGGTTTCCCTTTGTAGCGCAACCGTTAACAGGGTCTTCTACCCTAGTGTCCAAGTCAACACCCTTCACAAACTCACAAAATCTGTTAATGGCCTCCCCAAGCAAACCATAAAACCCTAACGCCCAAAATCACTTGCCAAGGCAAGTCGCTCACCTCCTTACCCTGCAAAACACAATCACCAAGCTCTCCAAGGTGCTTGCCAATCTTTCGAATCAAGGTGGTGTTTTAGAACACCTTTGTAAGGCCAATTACATGCAACCATGCAAATCTAAAGCACAATTAAAGCCCTTGAATAGAGCTGCCCCTAATGAAGGAAAGAAGGTTTTTGTCCCCAAACCCTTTGTGCACTTGAAGGTTTTCATCTTCAAGTCACTTTGAACAAGCTTGACATACTTGATCATCAATTCAATATCACAGAATTGCATAACCTTTTAAAGGAACATCTCTCTTCCTTTTTATAGCCAAATTAGAAGATAACTCTCCCTTCCAAATATTTAAAAAAAAATTCCTTATAATTTCCCTCTTAAACCTTAAGTGCCATGACCCTCAAAAGGGCCCCAACTTAAGTGGAAATTAGAACAATAAAATGCTTTTTCATTCAATGCTCTTAAGGCTTTTAAAATGTTCCCCTTTTCCATTCCTTTTTCCTTAGCCCTTGGGAACAACGTAAGGCTAAGGGCCCATGCATGCCTATGCCAAAAAAGGGGACATTATAGTCCTCCCCACTCAAAATTGCTTGTCCTCAAGCAATTGCAAAATCCATGGAGGGGTCCCAACATTCCTTATGATGCAATGTCCACCTATAATTTTTTCCCATGGAAGAGGCTCTGTGAACTGAAATCTGATCTTGTGTTTTGGGGGCTGCCCCCAAATGTCAAAAGTGACACAAAAGCTATCCAATGACCTTCCATGTCCCCATGTCATCAACTCATTCAATACTGAGTTGTGAATGAGGAAACTTCTCTCCCTTATGCCCTCAAAGAAGGTAATTTGTGGCCAAGAGTTGCCAAATAAAATATGATGGAATATTGTTACCCTGCTGCCTCATGGGCAAAGATCTCCTGAGTGCCTTACCCAGGCCACCCAATCATGCAAAAATGAATCAACAATGTACTTCCTTGTAGACATACCATGTTGAGAGGTGTCATAAGATGCAAATCATTATATATGGACTTTCTTATGTGTGCCATGTGTCCTCCCAATGGCTTTCTTGTGTTTGTGCACCTCCTACCACACAAAAAATGTGCCCAAACATGAATGTTTCCAGAATTCTCCAAGAGTTGGAATGTACCAAAAAGATCAGATTCTTCCCCTTCATGATACTGCTGTATGGGCACCCATAATTCTTGTTTTTCTGGATGACAAAGTTCATAATTAATATATGCATTCATCCATCCTCCCATGAGCTGAAGCATGCCCCGATTTTACAATTTTGTGGCCACACTTGGTGGCTGGAATTGCTCACTCAACTCAGAAATTTCTGAGTAACAAAATTCAGATTTGGCATGTATATATTCAGATTTATTCCCTCACTGTAGCATGTCAACAAAATTGCTGAGTGTTTTTGTGGCCAAATTTTCTTCACTAACTCACCTCTTTCCTTGCTGTTTGCGACTTGGGCCCTTGCCCAATCCAAAAGGTGTGTCAAGCCTTCATCAATGCCTCCAAAATCACACACATATCTTGGTGTAGGGGGCTGCCCAAAGCAAATTAAGGACTGCCCTTGGTAATCAAACCAACAACTACATCCCGAAAGTGTCATACCGCTGCCTAGTATGAAGTAGTTTTCTTGAACAATCCTTAAGGAGTGTATGAAAGTAAAGTTAAGGCCCCAAAGCCCCTTACAAATTCCTTCATGCCATGTCGAAACTCCCCAAGCTTGCAAATGATCAACCAAAATAATTGCTATGAACCACATACCTTGGAAGTACCTCCTTTCAACAAGTAATCCTTTTTGAGGAATCCTTATCATGTGCATTATGTGTTCCACCATTGGCTGCCCCTTCTCATAGATTATGTGCAAACAAAGGGTCGAATAATGGTCAAAGGGATGCTCAACATGGATCAAAAGGAAATGTTGTTCCATGCCCTCATACTTTACCCGTTTCTTATGTAAACCGTGACTCCAATGATTGACATTTCCAGAATTTATGAGCAGCTGAAAGTGCACAACAAAATCGGACATATTGTTCTAGTGAAAGGGCTGTAATAGTGACTCATAATCTGATTGTTCTGCTTGCAAAAAATCAGATTTGTCTGGAGCAATACTTCTTCCTAGCCTAAGCTGTACAATGCTGCAAAAATCAATTTTTATGCACATGATAGGCGACTGTTAACTCAGAAAATTTTATGACAATTTTCAGGCCTCTCATCAAAATTGTCAGACCACTTCTTGGCTGTAATGTGCACTCAAATTTCCCTTTTGTGTAGGACAATGGCCATGAATGTTGCAAAGGAATTTCAGAACCTTCCGGGAAGTGATTGGACCAAAATCATACCTTGTAACCCGCTGCTCACAACTTGGGCCTTTGCCCTATACAAGAGGGGTCTCATGCCCTCATCCATGCACTCAACAACACCCTTGCAACAAAGAATAGGGTGCCTCTCATGGCACCTTTGGGGTTGCCTTAGCAAATTGAGATTTTTTGCTTCTTCCCATTGGTTGTCCATGTATGGATATCACCTCATTCTTGGTATTGCTCTTAGCCTTGGTAAGTGATCTCACTAATGGATCTTCACATGAAGCAAACATGTTAGAAAAATTATTAGTGTTTAACAACACTTTTATAATTATGTTATCATGCTTTGTGAGCATGATATGGGCTTTCTTTTTATGTTCTAGCTTTATCTTAACTTGGCAGTAGTGTGCCCTTTCTCTCTCCTTGTGGTGGGAAAACCACTACTATATGTTTGGACCATCTCCACAGTGCTGAAAAGTGACAAGCTCACCCTCTTAGTGCCCATGCTTACCAAGGTGACTAATAACTTCAAGGAATACAAACTGAAACTATCAAAAACAACGACCTTGATCCATGTTTCATGATATTCCTTGTCTACTTCCTCATGTTGGTCCTATACATGATGAAAAAACTATGTTGATAGAGCTCACCTGGATCCCATAGCCATGAGGGGTATTTGTGATGTCCTTTCCTTGAACTTACTTGGAAGATTTCTTCTTCTCCTCGAGTGTCCCTTACCTCCACCTCAATGATAGCATAAGCTTTGCAACCAAGGTAATGAGAGAACCAATCACGAAGAGAAAACATTGAATGCTTACCAAGTTGACAACTCAATTGTTTTCCTATCAAGAAATCTGATTCTCCTTCCTTTATATGCAAGGTGCATCCTTATTTCCTTCTTGGCATCACTTCTTCAATGGGCCTCTTTGCTATGTCCCTTCTTGTTAGGACATGTGCTTCCTTAGCAAGACATAATAACGAGTGTTTCCTCCAAGCTTCTTCTTGCAATCTGAAATCAGACAAGGAAAATGATGCGTGAAAAGGAACAATACATAAACTTTCTTTCTTGGCATAAATTTCTATTATGATGTCCTTCTTCATGCTTCCTTTTTAACCTTTTATTGGTTCATGAAGTTGTCGAACAACTTTTCTTTGCCTCACCCTCAGAAGTTCTGATTTTTCTGTTACTTCCCCCTTTAGTGTCAACCGTTTGCAACCCCATCGGTTGCTCTATGGTTTGTTGGAACTCCTTACTTGGCTGCCCTCAAATTTGTAGTTCTTGTGGTTCAAAAATTTTGATCATTGGTTGCCCTTTACATGTCTGAAAATTAGTTCTTGGCTGCTCCAAAACTTCTGATTTTTGAGGTCCAACATAGTCATATGATGGCTGCCCCTTGTACAATTGAAAGTCCCTCTTAGGTATCCTCACGATTTCTGATTTTAGAGATTCCACCTCCCTCTTTTCAAATTGTTTGATAAGACTTTCACCAAGTTCCTCATGAGTTTTAATGAGGTCATGCCCTTGTGACTTCTATCTTAGATGCCACCAATCATGGGCAGCTCCTTCCAAGTGTTGTATGATAAATTTTAGAGCTTGCTTCTCACCTCTAGGTCTCAATTCAAGGTAGTCATTAACCTTGTTTACCCATGCTCTAACTGAAGTACTAGGATCTCCATCAAAGGTAGAAAGAACAATCTTCCCCAAGTCATCTTGCATATCCACTTGTCCATGGTGCCTCTTTCCTTGTTTCCATGCTACCCATTCACCGAAGCTCATCCCCTTTTTGAAACGGGGTGTGTGTCATATACTCATCATAGTGTTCCATTAGATCCCAACAAATCGAAGGTTGGTCCTCCATTTCAAGGGGTTGATCCCCTTTCATGTCCTCCATCATTTGAAGGAGTGTAGCTATAGTTCCCATCAACCGATCCTGGGACTGAGTGATTCGTTCCCACCTAGCCCTGTCCCCGTTACTGTTTGACAAATACCTTTCCATCCCTCAATTGGCTAAGAAATTGGCTCTGATACCGCTGTAATGTCCTCAAATGGGATAAATCACTCAAATCTGGAATTTATGCAAACCCTAGTCAAATCAATATTTTTTTTCTGATTTTTCCAGCCAAACCCTAGGTGCCTAAAACTTACAAATTGCTGGAAATAAATTATGAAACCTAGCATAAAAATTATTGAATGCTGTAATGATTTTTAGGGCATCAAATCACTCGATAAAATTAGTCATAATGGTGCCAACACGCAAGAAATTAACAATTATAATACTGATTTTTGGTGCTTTTTCCAAACTGAAAGTGATGGAAAATATCTTCAAAATTATTGATAAATGCAGAAAAAATATAGAAATTTCTAGAATATTATTTGGGCATAAAATAACCCTCCAAACCCTAGAATTTCAGCTCCAAACCAATTCGCCCTAGCTGGAATAATTTGGTAATAAATTCCCAAACCCTAGGAGAGGGTTTTCCTTTGTAGCACAACCCTTAATGGGGTCTTCTACCCTAGTGGCCAAGTCGCCACCCTTCACAAACTCACAAAATCTGTTAATTGCCTCCCCAAGCAAGCCACAAAACTCTAATGCCCGAAACCACTTGCCAAGGCAAGTCGCTCACCTCCTTAACCTGCAAAACACAATCACCAAGCTCTCCAAGGTGCTCACCAATCTTACGAATCAAGGTGGTGTTTTAGAACACCTTTGTAAGACCAATTGCATGCAAAAATACAAATCTGAAGCACAATTAGAGCCCTTGAATAGAGCTGCCCTTAACGAAGGAATGGAAGTTTTCATTCCCAAACCCTTGGTACATTTGAAGGTTTTCGTCGTCATGTCACTTTGAACAAGCTTGACATACTTGATCATTAATTCAATATCACAAAATTGTATAACCCTTCAAATGAATATTTCGCTTTTTTTTTATAGCCAAATTAGAAGATGACTCTCCTTTCCAAATTTTTAAAAGAGCATTTCTTATAATTTTCCTCTTAAACCTTAAGTGCCATGACCCTCAAAAGGGCCCCAACTTAAGTGGAAATTAGAACAATAAAGTGCTTTTTCATTCAATGCTCTCAAAGCTTTTAAAATGTTCCCTTTTTCCATTCCTTTTTCCTTATCCCTTGGGAACAACTTAAGACTAAGGGCCAATGCATGCCTACGCCAAAAAGGGGGACATTATAGCAAAGGAGTTGACAAAGCTCATTAACTCAATAAGGAAATAGGGTAAGGTGTTTGGGCGAGTTGTTAAGAGGTTTGAGGATTTACAAACCTTCATCAGTGCCCAAATGAAGGAAGATGAGATGACAAATAAGACTTTGTTTGCACAAATCCACAAATCTCATGTGAGAAAGATAAAGCCATGTGCCATCAAAGGCTCAGTGAGGCCAAGGTGTATAAAGCGTGCATGGATCAAAAGTGTGTAGGCTTGGAACAACTTTTGGATAAGTTCCAGAGCTAGGTGATGGATACATAAGAGGCCGTAAGTGAAGTATATAAGTAGTGGAGGAATGAGTTTAAAGAGAGAGCCAAGAAATACGAGGCAGATACAAATAAGGTAAGTGTCCTAAAAAACCTAATTGAAATAACCTCAGAGATGAAGGTAGGGTCAACTGCAACTATGCAAAGGTGGGAGAGTTTTGAGAAGGAACTTCAACAAGAAGTCCTTGAAGTTTTGGTTACGCAATTAGAAACAATAGGGAGTAATAATAATACAAACTTGTCTGAGGGGAGACAAGGAAGTTAGTATGGGGGAACGTTGACCCCTAAAATGCATGCATCAGGAGTCGACATTCAGGATTTTGGCTAAGTGTTGAGTCATGTAGGAGTTATGCACATAGTGCATAATGAGGCGGAATAAGGAAGATATTTAAGAGTGCACACACAAGAGATCGACCTAAGAAAGAGTTGCACAGGCTGACATGTGGAGGATGCAAAAGGAATCTTGAGATATCAAGATAGATGTTGTGACAACACAAAGGATAAGAATTACAAGGGAATCTTCTAGAACCTTCTAGAAGTTTTCTAGTTGTTGATAGTTATAAGGCAAGGGCACTGGGGATCACCTATCCATGAGATAGGGACATAGTGATTTGTTACTTGATTGTTGATTAGTGAGACGTTTTGGCATTATAAGGTTTATGTGAGATATCTATATGTCATGTATTTGGACGTGTCTTGAAGAGTATCATAGCTTGTTGTGTACTTTAATGGAAGTTTTCTACTTCGTTCTTGGATGAATATATGAGATGTAAGATCTTGTGTTAAATAATTTTTGAAGGATGTGTTTCTTATGCTTTCCTTATGATTTATTTGATATGTTAGGGTTTGAAAATGCTTATACGTTAGGGTTTGATGGTCTTGTTTCTGCACAAGGTGGATCTTTATTTATCTTCTTAATGGATGGGTGCTCGATGATCTCTCTCTGCACCTCATGTGAGTGCTCGAGCGTTTTGTTTAAGTGATAAGTCGACAAACTACCCTCTACCAACTTGATGTGCATCTTACCTAATGAAGATTGCACTCCTTTCATCTTGGTGTAATTCCGTGGAAAAACATCTTGATACTACTTTAATAGTTCAAAAACTTTGGAGATATTAGTATCAGACCAATAATTCCCCACAATAGCCATCTTAGGTGTGTCCTTTGTGCCAATATTATGTTGAATCATTTGAAGTGGCTTGAAATATGGCTACTATCATTTTGTATGGTGTCTCAGACATTACACGTTCCATACTCAGTATGCAAAGCCAAGTGATCAATGGACGGATCTGGCTGGTCAAAACTGGTACCTTCGTCAACTTGGTACACAACCTCCTATTTGCCTTTCCAAATCTATTCCCTTAATGCATGGTTTGGTTGAGATTCAATCATTGAAGAAGATGAAGCTTCTGTATCAGATTCTAAAAAAATGGTCAAGCTTTCCTCACGCGTGCCATGTATATGTCCTATGTGGTCTTCAACTAGTGTTGGATCGCGTACAATAACTTAACGCATGGCTTGTATGGTCAGGGGTAAATCCAAGGAGATGAGTAAGATAGCACGAAAATCATATTACTTCAAAGGACACTCCAAGAATCCATCTCCAAGCGTCGTTCTTCATTTACATAACATGCTCTAGCCCAAGTGTATAGAGTACCATAGAATGCATGAACCCATAGATACTCAGGCAAAGTTGTCTCATCCTCATTCCACATGTTTTCACAAGCCTCGAGATGAGCTTTTGGAGCTCTAATGCCATCATAACTTAAGGTGCCACAAACACGATTATCGTGATGAAAATGATAGTGTATAGTAGCGTGAACTCAGTCCCAAGTGGGCAAATTATGACAGTGAGTTTCTCACCATCAAGCAACTGTTCCATCAAAAATATGTATAATCGCACACATCCGTTCATCTTCAAACACATAGAAAGCCTCCAACTGATACACAGACTCTCGAACTTCCATCTTACCGTGAAATCTAGGAGCTTCATCTAACCACATGGGTGGTGCAATCATAATACATCCATGAAGAAGGAGAACAAACTTATGGTGTTTAGGTTGCTTTTAGTGAGCATCCTCTCGACTACCAGTAGTGCCACAAATTCGTCCAGTAAGATCATACTTGACATGATCCCAATAGTCACAAGCATTGCTAGTAGTGTTAGAGATAGACTGTGTATCTGCCCATGCAATATGCCATCCAGACTCAGATCAAGGCGTTTAGTTCCCTAAGCTGTGACATTATAGATATGATTAATGTCCTTGTTAGTGTACTGACTCAACAAAAAGAGGTCCTTGAGCATGGTTTAAGGGGATTAAAACACGCTGATCGTCATTTTCAAAGCTGATGTAGTGCTTTTTGAAGCTCAAGTTAACATTGTTTGCATAACACCAAGGGCAACCTAAAAGAGTTGAAAAACCATCAGCTTCCATCGACTCAGTTACTTCAAAGTCAGCCTAGAAAGTGACACCTAAAATTTCCACGGTGGCATCCTTAAGAATGCCTATGGGCAGTGCATGAGTCTTATTAACCACGAGCAACACATGAGGAGAGGGTTGCAAAGCAGGGCTTGCCATCTTTCTCCAAGTATCCTTAGTGAGTACATTCAACTCCATGCCAGTGTCGACTAGGATATCTTGAATGATCCAACCATCAATTACTGTGTTTACCAAGATTTCTTTATCACCCTTTGTACTAGGTTGGATATGAGCCTCTTGTCATCATGCATGGTTCAACTGATGATCCTCTCTATTTTGGTGCTTGATGACAACTAATTTCGGAAAAGGCGCAAAATATCTTCGTCAAGAATTCGTTTGCATAACTCATAAAACTCATCACGTGTCTAGTCTTGAAGATCTGAAGCTTCCTGCATTTCAGCACACATAGCAACATCTCTATCTTTAAGGAACTAAATTTCACCTTGCATCTCCCATACCAAAGTCATTGCGTCGTGTAACACTTCCTTCTGTTGCTGAGCATCCGAATAGCGATTTGCACAAGGATCTTCCCGTTGAACCTTATCAGTGGGTGGATTTGAAATGGACTGGGAAGGAGCACCACTTCATGTAGTAATTGTTGACAATTCTTCCACAGGTTTTCCTTCGGGCAAAGAAGGCTTGATTTCACATAGCTTCGAAAAAGTTCAAAGGACATAACCCCGCGGGAAATAATCCAAGAGTAAGGAGAAGACAATAGATATCCTTCGGGAAAAAGTCCGAAGGAATACTTCGGAGGATTTGTAAATAAAGAACCCGTAGCCTCCCAAAAGGTCTGCCAAAGAATAAAGTG
Organism: Torreya grandis; assembly: GCA_037957365.1. NCBI lineage: Eukaryota > Viridiplantae > Streptophyta > Pinopsida > Cupressales > Taxaceae > Torreya > Torreya grandis. The sequence continues at coordinate 3,236,433 of JARHVA010001071.1, read as the reverse complement.
CCCGAGGAATAATTCCTTCGGACAAAAGTCCAAAGAAATTCGAGAGAGAAGTCAGAAAATCCAAAAAAAATTCAAAGGAATAAGGACCCCTACAAAAAGCCCGGGTGCCCTACAATTTTTCTGAAAAGCCACAGATGAAGGGCAAAAGCCCTTGCGGAGGGCACTTGGTCGGTGATAGGACCATTTCAACTTTCTCGAAGGGCACAGAGGAAGGACACAAGCCCTTGCGAAGGGCATCTGGTCAGAGGCAATATCTTTGCAATTTTTCCGAAGGGCTTTCTGCCGGTGGCCTAAAAAGACAAAGAAAATTCCTTCGGACAAAAAGTCCGAAGGAATTCGGAGAGTTCAAAAGACAAAAAACCCGATAGAATAAAGTCTGAAGCCAACAAAGCAAAGGAAATTACAAAGGAAGATATCCTTCGGAAAAAAGTCCGAAGAAATTCCTTCGGACTTTTTGTCCGAAGGAATACTTTGGAGAATAAACAGGGAAATAAAGCCAAGGAAAAGAAAAGGCCAAGGATAAAGTCTCGGACTTTTTGTCCGAAGAGCGAAGTCCGAAGGCAGAGAAGGACAAATTGTCCGCGGGAAAGTGGGACTAACAAAAGATCTGAAGAAAAATCCAAGACCAAAGACAAGTTCGCGGGAATAAACCCAAGAGCAACGCATGCACAGAAACAGAAACAGAAAATAGATAGACAGGCAATAAATTCAATCTGAATTTATCTCACTCAACAAGATAGTTTTCCATGCAAGCACTTTCGTCTGTCTCAAGCTCATAACGTTCCAACAGCTCAACCGGAGTTCCAAATTCGGACGTCGAGTTGACCGTTCCAGATTTAGTATTGACTAATTGTTAAACGCCACATCTACTAGGAGTTTTCCATGCAAAGGAGAATAATCTCTTCGTCCAACTCAGCCTTTCAAACGTTCCAACTCAGCTTCCAACGAATCAAGTCAGAGTTCTAAAATTGACATTGGCGTTGGATTTCATGCATGATATTATCATCTCATACTTTCAGACGTTCCAATAGCTCATGAAGAAGCTAAAATTGACATTGACGTGGATTTCCATGCAAAGAGAGGTGGGCGTTTCAATAAACAAAGACAAGTCCACTTCCTCTAACGCCAAGGAGCTTTAAACAAAGACAAGTCCACTTCCTCTAGCGCCAAGGAGCTTCATGCAAAGACAAAGGGAAAACATATTTTATTGAAAGGCAAAGTCAGCCTTGAGTTAATCTAAGTTGATCCTCTTCTTTTTTTTCAATGCCAATCTTTTGGCTTTTGTAATTCTCTATAAGATGGCGTTTCAGCCTTGTAAAATCCATCCCTCTCTTGGCAAGACCAAACTCTGCCATTGGTGAGTTGTGTAACCTCTTCAAGTGCTGGCATAGTGTATATTCATTCAACAATTTGCATATGTGGTAGATTTTTCTCCCTTCCCAAATTCTGATTCGTACCTAGTTGCTAGCTTATCGTATTATGCAGGTCATGTTAAGTGTTCTTTATGTCTTTTGCTGAAGCTGTAAGTGGATGTTAGGTGGCTGTAAAGTGTCTTGTATCGGACCTCTCTCCATCGTTTTCTCTCATGTTTTTTGGTCATTGGATCGAACCTTCTCACGAAATACTTATGCATAGTGATCGATTGAAATTGAAGGTCTTCTTTTTCCCTTGTTTGTTCAGTGTTTGAGGTTCCAAGTAGAGTGGATCAATCTTTTGGTGTATCACCGTTATTAGGTAGGATTTCCCATTCAAGTTTCCCTCTCCCTTTTCCATGGTAGTCCGCAGCACAGAGTAGAGATCCTCATTGATACATCTTACAGGAACCAGCCTTCTCTAGAGGTTCTTCTCACCATTGAGGCACCCACCCTTGTGAGAAGATCCCATTGTTTCAACTGGATATAGGATTGGCCATTTCATGCACGTCTTCGATTCAGGGCGCAGCTTCAGGTTGACAACAGTAATATTGACCTCGGGACCAATTGGGGTAGTAGGGTGCTGTATCCATTGAGTAGTTAGAGTCTTTTCAATTCGTATCATTCCATCACCCTTTTCATTCTACTCTTTGGTGATGGCGGTATACAAGTCTGGGCATTCCTCTAGGCGATGCTCATTCTTACAAAAAGCACACGTGGGATAAAATGGGCAGTCATGCTGGTAATGATCTGGAGAGCCACACTTGTAGCAGGTTCTAGGCAGAAAATGACCACCTCCATGTCTATGACCGCGACCTCTATAAGATTGGCCTCCACCATTGTCCTGGTTTTTGGCAACATAAGTCTGACAAGAACCACGCGTGTGCCTCATGAATCTCACTAATAAGGCAGTAATTATTAGTATCATGAATATATGCATCACATATTTTACAATATGAGGATACCTTTGATTGTGTAGCACATTGAAGCAGGGGGCAATCCCTCACATCATGGTCTTCCTGACAAATCTCACAGGTTTGCTTTACCATGACCTTCAGTTTCATAGTCAACACACCACAAACCACTGCGAGTATCTTGAGTACTATTCGTAGTGAGCTTCTCCAACTGAGATGCCATCACAATAGTTTGGGCTTCCATAAAGGGACTAATCTTTGTGTCTATGCTTCCAATGGCTTCGGCGTGAAGAGCAGCTTCCAAGGCCTCATGCGGGTCAGTGAAGGTATTTTGGTACAATGTGCATTGGAAGGGAAGTAACAAGCCTTTTTTGAACCATTGGGCATGCTAAGTTGCATTTATCTCAACAGAGAGCTTGGAAAGAAGCATTTTAAAATGAGCATCATACTTGCCCACACTCTTAGTGAGTTCTTGTTTAATATCCTTAAGAGCAACAATGCTCTGTTGTTCAAACTTTGAGATATCAAATTCCTAGAGAAAGGTTGCCTTCAACTGTTCGTAGTTCACCACAACTTGCTGCATATCAAAATTTTGGCACCACTTGTGTTGGTCTAAAAGAGTAGTGGAAAACTGATTTGCCTTTCGTTTAGTAGAATTAATGCCACACGCTCACCAGATAAGTTCACACTTGTGAACATGTTCTGCTGCATTTTTCATACCACGATACTTAGGTAAATGGAGCATCATCTCGTAACAAATAGTGGGCAAACTGGGTACTGGCAATGGATCTTGTTGTGATGTACTTCCAATCCCTCTTGGACCTTGTGGAGGAGGTCCACCGATGCCTCCTACACCACCTCTGGATCCTCCAGCTGAACCACCACCAGTACCATCTCCGGTGCCTCTTGCAACAATAGAAGCCCCTGATACATTGGGCGTAGAAGTAGGTTGATTAACTATGGAAGGGTTGGTACTCTGTCCACTGGCTATGCTTGGTCCATTAGGCATTCCAAATTGATCCATATGGTTGATTTGTAACGGAGAAAAAATTAATAACAAACTACTATCTTGGCCTTGTTCTTCAAAATTATCTTCAACAAGTTCAGTCTTTGACTCTACACTATCTGGTATCCCAATATCGTATAAGAACATCATCTAACTCAAGGGCATGAGCATGCGCTATGGGTGGAGAACTAGGCCTATCCAGATTTGGTTCTTCAGTCACCAATGTTGACTTGTTTCTCCCCCGCATACCTGTTCTGGCATTGGGTGTAGTTTTGTGGTTGGGGAGTCCTCATTATGCCTCTCTACCTCCTTGCAAATGTTCAAGGCACTCCCTGAGTCCTCTCGTCCCCTCCTTGGATTGATTCAGATCATAGCCCTCTACCTAGCCTCATCATACTTGCGCCTACGTAATTCCCATTGACTGATTGCCATGCCGAACCAATAATCTTATATCAAAGTGTGTCCCTTCATTTCTCCACCAACTACACTGCTCACACGAGAGAGAGTTTAACCATCCATTTGGAAGTTTTCAAGTCCAGAATCAACTATAATCTTCTTAATCTCGAACGAAAATTGCCTGAGATATCTTTTGTGCGGCTCTCGGAGGAAGTTAAACTGGGCTTCGTCTGGATAAGAGTACGTTGAGACTGCATATTCTAAAATATAGCTATTCAGGGTTCCTTGCCACCAAACATCCACTGCACATGTCCAAGGCATTCCCAATCTTGCCAAGGCCGATTGATGCTCTATTGGCCAAGAGATCTTCTATTCATAGCTCCTTGAATGGTCTTGCACATGCATTGAAAGCCAAGCATGCAGGTGAATGGGCACTTCTACAAAAAAAGCTTCATAGAGTGAGTCGTAGAGGTGTTGTTCTACCCATGCACGTGTAGAAACTCTTGGTTCAAGATAAAATAATGCAAAATTGTCGTCTACAATAGTAACCCATCATTTGACATTTTCAAGAAATAATTGTTCGAGCATCTTCCCACCATCGTGCAAACAAGCACTATGGGTCCGGGTAAGAGAACCGAAATGTTGGGTTCTTTTCCTTTAGTCTAGCATATCTTTTCCCTGGTTGCGTGCCTAAGAAAACAAGCGTTTCAATGAGAGAGTGCGATGACATATCATGCAAGAAAAGGTTCTCGCGTGCTCACGCTAAACACACAGCTTAAAACTGGTTCCCGTTGGTTTTGTCGCGCGAAGGTGTATTCATTTACTTTCGTAAGCTAGGGTGCTCAAACAAGCACTTAGTTCTAAACTCATACCTAGTTTTATGTCTAACTCTTAACTATTCAATTATTACATAACCAAAGAAAAAGATGCTGGGCGTAGATTGGTAACAAAATAGTACTAACTCCATTATAATCAAGAACATATTACACAAGTATTTCATCAATGCAAGCTTCCTTTCATTACATTCATAAGTTATTGTAAGATTACAATGATTCCAGAATTACAATGATCAACAACTCATTAACAACAATACTAAGTAAAATGAAGGGGTATTTATACATGATTCACCCTGACCATTCAATTACAAAAGTAAATACAAACAAGATGACTCGTCGAGTCACTGATAACCATTAATAGAAATGAGTCGTGGCAAGTCGTTTACAATGAATTCCTAAGGATCCAGGCCTAACTACCCCGATATTCTCTCTATGCTAGATCCTCGTCACCTAGTGCCTAACTTCCCCCGGTCGGTGCTGAATTCACGCTTGACTTATTCTTCTCTAACGTTCATGCGAACTGCTCCCTAACCGTCTCCACTTTCTGTGCCTTCCCCAAGTCCATTAATATTCGAGTCCTACATTATTGGGTTCTCCATGTATCATGCTTCTTTGTTCCATGCCATGGTCTTCCTCGCCACTGTCATGTCCCCACTCTAGTCCAGTATTGCAGTGACATGAGAGTCAGCCTATTATGGGGTCTTGTAGGTTGACAGGATGGTACAGAGACCCAATTTGGTTTTTCAGTGTTGGACTTGGTGCTCTGGCAGGTTATTGATCAGTTGGGCGACATTTCTTGTTCGTGGGAGGCAGTTCCTACTTTTGTGGAGGTTACTCCTATTTTTTTTTGGAGACTTGGTCAGGCCAGGATTGGGACTCCATGAGATTCTATTCAGAGGTGCAGTTTCAGGGTGTTAGGGTTTGTTCCCTAAGTTTTAAGAGCATCCCTAGATTTTAGGGAGGAGACTGCCAGTGGTTCCTTGATTTCCGGCTCCAGTCACAGACAGGTGACAAGTTGTTCTGACAGTTTGTGTGTTCGGTTGGGCATTTCTCGGTTACTTTGGTTATATTTTTAATATTTCTGAGTTTCCGTCTTTTAATTAAAATAAGGCTAAGTTATAGCCAATTTGGGGTTATAAGGTGTTTCTGGCCTCGTCGGGATGCGTGTACTAGAGTGTAATAGCTCATTGGAAAGGTCTCGAACTTTCCTAAATATTTCATTCATATGTCGGAACCATTCGGGGCACGGATTGCTGTTGAATTAAAAAGAAAGCATTATTTCCTATATTTTCAGCCTCTTAAAAGGAAATTATTATAATTTTATATTTTTCACTTAAGCGCCCTTGGTCCACTTTTTGGGGATCGGTTAAAAGTGAAAAAGGATATAAGAGGCGTTGGAAGAGAGGAGAGGGGCATCTAATTCTCATATCATTTTCCTTTGGAGAAGTGCGCTTGGCAAGCGTAGAGCTTTTGGGACGCAAACCCCAAAGAGTTGACTCGTGGGACGTAGCCCCCACTAGTATGGGACTATCTCGAGCATAGAGATCGGTCGTTTTCTTTTCTTGGTCAGCGGCTGGACAGTGTTTGGGGGTAGCGCGCGGCCTTGGGAAAGGGCGCGACTCAGTTCTAGGGAGAATCGTTGGGCGCCGCTTATAGAAGATTTGTTTGGCGCGGCATATCTTTGGCGGATTGAGGCCGTACGGCTGTCCTTGACAGCAACCACCTATTACAGCAGCGCAGCAGTAGGGACTCTTTCAGTGGGACGCCCTTCTTTGTATGGTTTTGCTTACCTTCAACAATTCAGGTTGGGCAGTTTATCTTTGTATTCCACATGAATTTTGGCAATCTGTAATAGGATCATTATTTAATTAAATATCTAGAAAGCTTGCTCATCCGAATTTGGATTTGGTTGTACTTAGGTTTTTTAACTTCCATAAGTTATTTATGCTTTTGCATTTCAATTATTCACTTGTTGTAAAATTCATCCAAAAACCAAAAAACAAAGAAAAACACAAATTTCATTAGAAAATACAAAAACATTACAGCAGTTCAATAGAAGAGATCCATCAGGGATCTTTCAGCCACAGTCTTCTGCACCATGGTCTTTCGTGCCACCATCTTCCACGTCGTGTCTCTCCCATGCCGCTTGTCTTCAAAAAGTACTTAGCAAAAATTTCTTCAAAATTGAGGGCCCAACAACATGGTCGTGCTGATCCTACTCATGATTGTCAACTAAAGCACTACCCGCATTTTGAGGGTTTCATATTGCTCTAGTTCTAACCATCTTGACACAAACATGCATTATTAAATTACATTTTCACAAAGATTTATGATTTAGCCTAACACAGGGTTTGATACCAACTGCCATAACCCTAATTTTTTCATAAAATTTAAAACTTGGAAAAATAGAGATTTTGCTCTAACTTACAATTCATTGGCCAGTGGAAACGATTCCAGAATCAAAACAAGTATGTATTATTAACCAGAATAAGACAAGCTCACAAAAATCAGCATGCACAACATCGCTCACAATGCAAATTACTTCACAAGGATCCTTTCTAACCCAATTTTGAACTCCATGTTAGTGACATGATATGAATCTCTATCACAAATTTTCATACACTATTGGTTTGAACCTATACCAACAAATCCACACATACAGTATAAAAGAAAAACCGCATCTTTACATTGCTCCATGTGCTTGATTAGATCGTTATAGGGAAAGATTAATTGATTTAACCATCCCCAATAACCAGGAATAACCAAGGCACCAATTTGATACCGAAAATATCCTTGAGACTTAAATACAGACATACATTAAAACATTTGATGAATCTGCACACCCGTGTTAAGGTTGCAAGCCCACTATATAAGAAATATGAGTGGAACCCATTGATATTCATGCTCAGCACACCGGATGGTTTCCAATCATATCTCTTATCTAATCTGCCCTTCCAAATCATTTATACATTAGCACATGCACCAAATATCAACAAATCCCTGTGATGTAGTACATAGATCAAATGACCCTTAAAATAATAACAAACATACCCACAGTTGTAGCCTTGAGTCATGACCATTTCTACTCTGAGAATAACCATAAGAGATTGGTTCATGATTAACATGCTAATACGGGATCCTTGCTTGCTTTATTATCCACATTTAAGTTTTGCATGGAATAGATTAGAATCTTAGATTCTAAACGTAATAATCTGTTAAGATAATTTGCACCAATTTTCTATTACTGCCACTTAAGATATTTACAACTGAAATCACACGAAGTAGATTTAATCCATGCAATATCAAGGTTATCCACTTAAATGCACATGCTTATTTATTTATATGTATGTTTCCACATAAATATACATAAACATATATGTATTGATATCCGAACCAAATAACTCTTGTTTGAAATCATGTTATGTCATCAACAACAATATACTTCACATCTTGTTATGCAACTCCACTTTCCGGGTAACCATTATTACAATGGTACATATTAAATCTCTTACGTTCCTTAAATTAACAACATTTCAAGATCCTTCTTACTAGCATAAATGATAGCCACTATACTTTAATTCAAAAAGAAGGATTTATGTCACCTATGTTCATGCTTAATAAGAATGTATGTAGACTATATGCATACGATCAATGTGTGTGTGTGTGTGTGTATATGTCTATATATACACACACATACATATACATATACATACATATATACACACACACATAAATATACATACACATATGTATCTATACATATGCATATATACATATGCATACATACATATACATGTGTATACATACATACATATGTACACACACACACACACACATGTACATATACATATATATACGCACATGCACACACTGTTTTGATACAAAATGATACATCATATGTACATCACATGCCTCTAGATCTAATGCACATCTTGGGGCAAGAAGATGAGTTAGTGTCATCTCTCTACCTCTCCTGTGCCGTTGCAGCTTCCCCCACCAATCTATTGACCTGCTCAATTTTTTGACTAACTTTGGGGAAAATTCTGCTGGGTGGGTTTGTCCGGAGGCACAATCTCCCCTGATTTTGTAAAATTATGATATCTTTGCAACCGTAGACCCTATCAATAAATTGGAAGAAGCGTCGGAATGCTGAAAATGCAAAGGATTTTACGGTACTAAGGGTTTAATTTTCCATTTTTTAAAGCTAGTTTGTAGGGTTGTTGGGCCCATCTTAGCACCTATTCACCAGACCCAACCTAGAACCAATGATCGGAGATGGTACGAATTCTACAATCGGCTAGATACCTGAAGGAACATATTTTATTTACTTGATTTCATTTATCTTATTTAATCAACATTCATTACAGTCATTTATTATTATTTTTGGTACAATGTGTCTCACAAGCACCATCACTCACTACACTATTGCGAGGAGCAATATGCTTTGGGAGGGGGGATGAAGCATATGTATACACATTAAAAATGTTTTACTGACACTTTTATTGTTTAGGGCTTGTCGGTGCATTTTTCTCTCCAAGTGTATGCATTTGCATACATTGTAATTGGGGTGGACCAACTTCTAGCACTCCATGAGAAATGTGGCATGGATTGCCCTTCTTACCATCCCCTCCATATCATCTTCATATCAACAAGTTTGCCTTTCCTAGTCTCCTAAGCTTTCTTTTGACCCCCATTCCTATATTCCCTGCTCACAATTGATGTCATCGACCCGACTGATGATGTCCCTTATCACCCCTATTTTCTCCAACGTCATTGAATGTGCTGGTAATGTTTTGATTTATTATGGTTTTCTATACATCATCGACTGGGATGATGACATTTGCTAAAGCCGAGTCTTGACTTCTAAGGATCGAAACCATATTTATAGGTTTCCTCTGTCCTTTCTCAAATTGATACAACAATAAATTGCTCTATTTGCACTTGCAATTCCCCTTAGGGAAAAGAAGTGGATTTAGGGCCAAAGGAGCTTACACTAAAGGAAACTAATTTAGCAATAGAGGACTTGAAAATATCAATAATTGGAGCTGCGCTGGGGAGGTTTACTAAGTCTTTGGAGTCCCCAAGTATGGTCTACTCAGGGTTTCTTCTATCCATCTTGACTTCACCTATAACTATCTCTCCAAAAATGCTAAAAACCAAGGGGAAGATTGATGTGTTGACAAGTCGACTTGAGGTAAGTATCCCTAATCCTAATATCTTTATTTTTTATTTTGGCCAATTTTTTAATGTTGTATGTTTCATGTATTTGATAGTATGTTACATGCTGCTTGTCAATTATTTTATTGCTATTTTTACATTATTATTATTTACAGCTCTTGCTTTACTGTCTAGTGCAACGATAGCTCTTACTTTGCCATCTAGTGACACCATAGCTCTTGCTTTACCATCTAGTCACACCATGAATCTAGTGTGGTCCTCCACCTTCTTTTTGTGAATAGAGATTGTATGCGTGGGTTCCCCTTATAGACCCATTCCAACCTCTTATATACACGGCACTTGCCTATAATATTGAACCACTTTGTGGACCAGAATTCTTCTGTTGGATTTAAAATGGTCTTCTACCTTTTACCTATTTAGAGGCTTGTTATATGTAGAGACCTATTTTTAGGCCCAATATGGGAGATGGATAAATGGAGTTTGATGTGCATGGAAGCAACAATATTTAGAGCAATCAATGGATAATACTTGGCTTAAACTATCAGAAATGGTTATGAAATCTGAAGGCTTAGGAATGTCTCAAGGAAGACACATTTATTTGGTCGCATCAGATCTATTCTGTGCATTGAAGACAAAATGATATGCCTTATTATGCATTTTGTGTGTCATTTGCTTGATTTAGTTAAGGATATGGCATGTAGGTTTTCAGCTAGAAAGGATGCTAAGGAATTAGTGCAAAAGACAAAAAAATACAATTTATCTTACTGTTCTTCAGCAAGACTGCTAAATTTAAGGATAAGGTCCTTTATGAGATAGTGAGTATCAGCAGAAAAACATGAGATATGCAGTCAAATATTAAGAAACTAAACTAATCTGTTAGGAATGGTTTTGGTTCAACTCTAGTATATGTCTGCTATTCTATTCTTTTAATAGAGGATTACCTTTAGACCGCTGCCTTATCCAATGTATTTTTAGGCTTATGATATAGAACAAACATTTGCGGTTTTTCTCGTGCCATTATGGTTAGACCTGTTGCCACAGTTTGTTACAGACTGAAGCCCCTGTACCTGCACAAGTACATTGAAACAATAGAATTCTATCCATATGGTTAGCATGCATTTAAATCCTAATCAAGCATTAGGTTAAAGGTACCCAGACTATTCCCGTGAACCCTTGGGATCGAAGACGGAGGACTATCACCATTACCAAACCTATTTTGGCTATCCTAAATAAGCACAGTTTGACATTCATCGCTTGCATCTGGTCATGAATTGGGTTTACCTACTCATGGTTCCATATAATCCCGCATGTTCATCATGAGAAAATAGAATTCGTGGGTGGAAATCCATGGCCACACTTCAAAGGGATTAATTGGACACACGAGCTGAACCCACGGTTGCCTAGGGACCTACCAAGTCCAATTTTCAACCCGGGGTGCCTAGTTACCTATCCGTTTTTGAAGCTGTGTATCTTGTCATCCACGGAGTTTCTCATATGGTCAGGGTATCAACATCATGTCCAATCAGATAAAGAGGGCATTACCAGCAAAGGACTTAAGCATCTAGCCAAGTATGTGCGTCTAAAACTCATGCATGCAGCCTTACCAAAAGTAAACTCAATCTCTCATTAGTTACAGTAGATTTATAGCAGAAAATCAGCAAGAAATAAGTTAGATCACGCCTCAGAATAATGGCATTAAACATGGTTGAGAAGTGAGAATTTGATGTACTTGTATGCAAAATGAGAGCAAAATTCATAGTAAAAAGTGCATAAAGAAGTCTGCCTTCAAATTACTTTATTTCTGCTGCTATTGTGCACTTCGAAGGAGAAAAATATTTTAAACGCATGAAATGAGTCCCTAATGTTGTGCTTTATACATGTATTTGGTGCTCAAACTTCCCTTCGTAGGTGAACTCAAGTGCTTCTGCTTTGGCACCTAGAATTTTATCATTTCAACCTCATGTGGGATAGTATTTTCATTTCATCACATACTGGCCTTCATGCGTCTGGCTGGCTCATATCCCTCATATTAATGGGCACTCCAAGGGTTGTGTTGTCAACCTGGAGCTGCACCCTGATTCGAAGACGTGCGTGAAACGCCCAGTCCTCTATCCGGCTGAAACAGTGGGATCTTCTCACGAGGGTGGGTGCCTTAACGGTGAGAAGAACCTTCAGAGAAGGCTGGTTCCTGTATGATGTATCAATGAGGATCTCTACTCTACGTTGCGGACTACTATGTAATGACCCCCTTCTAGAATCTGATCTCTTAATGACCGTTGGCCTATTCCTGAAAATCCGTAGGCTACTCGGAAGGTGCAATTGAGGGTTTCCTATTTTTTAGGATGTCTTTGCTCAAAGTTTTGATGGCAAATTCCTTCTGGGTTTTTCAAGAGCTTCGCGGAGGTATGTTCGTTTCAGTTTTCTGAGCATTTTCAAGAATTTACTATTTTTAGTAAATTCTATTTTTGGCAGCTAGCAGGATTGTCGCAAGGAGTTAACTTTTCCTTTTGAGTTGATTCATTCAGTTTTGGGCTTCAGATTTCGGTCTTGGCGGAATAAGTGAATTTCACTTAAAATAAAATAAAATAATAATAACGTTATATTTTAACGTTGACCTTGGCCTAGACTTGTTAACTTAATGTTATTTTAAAAAGAGGGACTTGAAGGGGGGGCGCCACATTGCATGGAAAGGGGGCGCCACTTTTGAGGATAAGCTTCTAGAAGAAGCCAATTGAAGCCTATAAAAGAAGGCATTGGGCTATCATTTGGGCATCTTGGTTTTAGTGCATTGTTATGCTGCAGCTTTGGCTCTGGAACTGCTTCGGGGAATGAAGGCCTCCTAGCAAAGGCATCTCTTCATGCTTGAAAGACAGCATCTAGTGGTGAATTAGTTATTGATATTTGTATTTGCTTACGTATTGCTTTCAGTTATTTCATTGTCAGTTCCTTTGGAATTATTAGAGCTTCAGATATTGTATTTTTGGATAAGATAGACCTAGATTTTTCTTCATAAATCAAAAAATACAAAAAAAATAGTTCTGGGCATCAGCTAATTGTCTTGGTTAGGCCTAGGCGCCCCTTTGTTCAGATTTATAGAATTTATAGAGAAAGCATTGAATTTCTAGAGCAAGTCGCCCCTTTTCCAGCTAGACGCCCCTCTGGGGTTTGCATTGGTTTTTGTATAACACATTTGGATGCAGATTTCACCAGTTTATGGATGCTAACTTGGGTGCCCCATCCAGGAAGAATCTTTGCAACAAAAATCAAGAAGATTGATTAAGTTTTGCATGAGTTATGAACATCTGAAGAAATTAATAAGTGGCTGGTTTTTTCTCTTTCCAAGGGCAAATTTTTCTTTATTTTGTAAGCTGACAGTAGTACTGGCAGCCCTTCTCTATTTGTTCAATTTTCCTTTAAATATTGTAATTAGTTTACAGCTCCGCCTTATGGTAGCTACTTGCCTTATTGGGTTAGCAAGCACATTCTAGGTGTAGAGCATCCGCCCTATGGTAGCTACTTTCCCTTCTGGGTAAGCAAGCACATGCTGGGTGTGGATTAGTTTCCTTTTCAGCATTTCCATTAAAGCATTGTTATTAAGTCACTCCGTCATATGGTAGCCCCTTATGGGTAGCACATACTTGACGTAGAGTTCTTTATTTGTAATTACTCCGTCTTATGGTCGCCCCTACTCCGCCTTGGACTGGGTAGCACATACTGGACGTTGAGTTCCATTTCCTGTAATTACTCCGTCTTATGGTCGCCCCTACTCCGCCTTGGACTGGGTAGCACATACTGGACGTTGAGTTCAATTTCTTGCATTCTAGTGGCAAAGTTATTTCAGTTTATTTGAGATTAACTTTTAATCTTGACAGAACTTGCTTATGTTGTAATCCAAAATCTAAAAAGTTGAAAAAATTTGGCTCGGAATATTTCATACTATGGAAAAGGGAGAAGGAAACTTAAAGGGGAAATCCTACCTAAAAGGGGTGATACACCAGAAGTATGATCCACTCAACTTGGAACCTTGAACACTGAACAAACAAGGGAGAAGGAAGACCTTAGATTTCAATCAATCACTTATGCATAAGTATTTCATGAAGAGGTTTGATCCAATGACTAAAACCTGAGGGAAAACAATGGAGAGAGATCCGATACAAGACACTTTGCGGCCACCTAACATCCACTTACAGCTTCAGCAAAAGACAATAAAGAACACTGAACATGACCAGCATAAGGATGATCTAGCAACTAGGTATGAATCAGAATTTGGGAAGGGAGAGAAATCTACCACTTATGCAAATTGCTGAAGAAATATACACTATGCCAGTGCTTGAAATCTGAAAGTGCAGTCCTTATTGATCGAAGAGGTTACACAACTCACCAATGGCAGAGTCTGGTCTAACCAAGAGAGATTGGATATTTTAATCAAGGCTCAAAGCCAATTTATAGAAAATTACAAGAGGCCAAAGATTGGCGTTGAAAATTTGAAGAGAAGGATTAACTTAGGCTAACTCAAAGCTGACTTGACCTTTCAATAAAATATGTTTTTTTTTTGTCTTTGCATGAAGCTCCTTGCGCTTGGGAAAGTGAACTTGCATTTGTTCTGAACCGCCCACCTCTCTTTGCATGGAAATCCACGCCAATGTCAATTTTAGAACTTCTACGTGAGCTGCTTGATGCCGAGTTGGAACGTTTGAAAGCTGAGTTAACCATTTGGTAAGCTGAGGTGGACGAAGAGATCATTCTCCTTCGCATGGAAAGCTCCTAGTGGATGCGGCGTTTAACAATTAGTCAACTCTAAATCTGGAACAGTCAACTCGACATTCGAATTTGGAACTTTGGTTGGACTCTCGGATGCGTGGAGTTGACCTGGAGATGAGCGGGACTTCAATAACCAGTCAACTGAAGCTTTGATCGGTGTTCGAAAATAGCCCCTGCTTGCATGTATTCTGTCCTATTCTGGTCTACCTGTTCATGTCTATTTCTGGCGGGATTCTATATTTGGATGTATTTTTATAATTATATCCAGTCTATATTTTCTCCATTGGGCTTTGCTTTCGAAATTCCGGCTTTACCACTGTTTCAACGGTTACTTCCCGCGGTCAGAATTTGATGGCTAGCGGGACGTCACCCTTTGGCATTTATTCCTTCGGGATTCTTTGTTTGGCAATTTCCTTCGGACTTCTCTTATTTCCTCTTTTGCACAGTCCAAAAACTATTACTTTTGAGTGTCTCGGCTTAATTCCTTCGGATTTTATGGAAGGGGCCTTGTCCGAATTTCTTCGGACTTTTTGTCCGAAGGAATTCTTTCAGACAAAATCCCGAAGGTATTCATTCTCCGTCTATGTCTTTGTTTCAACAGACTTTTCCGTCGGCTTTTTGTAAGGGCCTCTTCCTTGTAATTTCCCCGAATTCCTTTGCTTTTGCTTGTTGTTCCTCTGTTTTTCTTCGGACTTTCAGCTTAAACCATTCCTTCGGACTTTGCTGTCTTTTGTGATTTTCCGAATTTCTTTGGACTTTTTGTTTGAAGGAATTCCTTTGGACAGAAAGTCCGAAGAAATGATCCCTTTGCTCTTTTCCTGCGAAATGCCCTTCGGGAAAAGTCATAGTGGTCCTTCCTGCCCTTCGGGATTATGAAATGGACTTTTCCGCGGCCATTTCTCCGAATTTCTTCGGAATTTTTGTCCGAAGGAATTCCTTCGGACAAAAAGACCGAAGGAATTAGTCCTTCGCTTTTGCCTTAGACTGCCTTCCGAAAAATTGCCCTTTGGAAAATTTGCAATGTTCTTGCCGCCGACCAAGTGCCCTCCGCAAGGGCTCGTGTCTCTCATCTGTGCCCTTCGGAAAAATTGCAGGGCACCCGAGCTTTTTGCAAAGGTTTTGAATTTGCTCCTGTACCTTCCCGAAGGGTAGGTGCCCTTCGAGATTGTTGTAAATGATCCTTTCGAAGGGTCTTGGCTTTTCCTTTGTTGACTGTGGTGGACTTTTGGATTCTCCCTGTTTGGCTGTGGGTGTTCCCTTATAAATTCTCTGAAGTATTCCTTCAGACAAAAAGTCTGAAGGAATTACTTCCTTTGTTTTTTGCCTTGTAGACTTTTCTTAGCACTTTTCCGAAGTAAAACCCTTTTGATGAACCATTCCTTCGGAATTCCCCTGTTGTAGCAAAGAGCCCCTTACCAAGGAAAACAATGTATTCTTCCTTCCTTGGATAGAGATGTGAACTTTCTAAATAGCAAGAGACAATCTGACTTGTGGAAGAATTGTCAACAGGTTGATCTTGTGGGCCCAATTGTTAACCTTGTGCGCCTAGGGATTAAGGGGGCTTCCATGCCCATTATGCAGGTATCTTCTCCAGTGATTATTTCTGTGATCTCCATTAATTGTATGGGCCCAGTTTATGGGTGAATTAATTTTGTGGGCCTGGTAAACTTTGTTGGTCCAGTTGACTCTCTGGGCCTAGTGAAGGTTTTTTGGTCCATTTTCCTCTATTTAGCTTACTACCTTTCCTTAATCATCAATTGAGGCTATTTTTATGAATGTGAAGATGCAAGTGGTTATTTCTTTGGGTGCTACGTGTCAATATTGGGCCATAACAAGTTAAACATGATGATAGGCAGAATGATAGGTTTTGATATGTTTTAATAGCACCTCTGTCCCCCCCTCTCTCTCTACGTACACAGAGAGATATATAGACATCCATATATAAACAAATGCAGGTGTATGAATATCCTATAAACAAGTACAATATTTCCATTAGGGTGAGATGAAAACAAATTTTCAAGGTCACTGTATATTGAATTCATCAACCAGACATTAAAATAATATGTAGAGCTCGTCAACCTGCTGCAAGCAGTTAGGGAATGCTTCTTTTTAAAATAATGCCAAGGCTTAATGCCTTCTTAGTAACTAATGGATTTATGAAATGGAGAATAAGTTTGCAGTTAGAAACTATCCAGTGCATTCACACTTCCATCAACTTAACTTTGTGTTATACGTTTATAACATAAGATAAAGATAAAGATAAATATATTAATGTCCAACTAATGACCACAAAGGTAGGTCAAAGGGACTGCAGATTACAAAAGTGTGTCATGAACAAGCAGGAAACCAAAAAGGTCTCCAAAAACGAGAAAAACAATGCTGAAAGAAATAGTACAAAACAGGGCAAAGAGCAACCATGCTCAGAGCCAAAGAACCAAAGAGCCAAAAAGCCACGACCAACCACACTCAGATCCAAAGAAAGAAGCAGAAGGAATGAGCCACCCCCGAGAATCTCTAAACATCAAGGGCGGCGCGAGAATGAACTCTGAAAAAGAACCATGAGGGGGTCTATCAAGAGTTCGATCCAAATCTCCTAGCATCCAAGGCCGACGAGAAGACTCTCTAGATAGAAGTATGACCCGAAGAAGGGGAGGTAGGATGTCTGGTCTGTCCTCCAATCCTTGGCCTAGAGGGAAAAGTCCTCTGCGAAGATTTGGTGGATCTAGTCTGTCCCTTGATGCTAGGCCTGAAATGGATATGTTGATGAAAACTTGGGGAACTATGAATAGTGTCTTTGGGCCGCATTGATCTGGAATGTGAGGCTGTACTGATGTCAATCTGTCGCTTAGTGCCTCTCCTCG
Organism: Torreya grandis; assembly: GCA_037957365.1. Classification (NCBI taxonomy): domain Eukaryota; kingdom Viridiplantae; phylum Streptophyta; class Pinopsida; order Cupressales; family Taxaceae; genus Torreya; species Torreya grandis. Next base: position 3,219,069 of record JARHVA010001071.1, on the reverse strand, counting down.
AAGGTAGCACTGTGAAAAAGGAAGTGATCCGCTAGGTGGAGGCTGGTCTAGTGGGTCTCTGAATAGAATGATCACGAAGCTTAAGACCTACCTGTATATATAAAGCCAAACATCTCTAGTCCTCATAACTGAAGAAGTCAGAAAGAGTCTGTGTACCCCCAAATAGGCAATGAAATCTCCACCTGATGTCATAGTATATGGGACAACGGAAGATGAAGTGTTCCTTGGACTCCGTCTCTTGGATGCTGCATAACTGAGAAATCTTGTCTGGCTGATCTATCTAGTGGTTTGTCTCAATCCTAAGCCTGTGAGAATGCACTTGAAATTGTCCTAATGGGATGAGAAGAGGGTGCATCTAGTGGCGGAATGTATATTGTGGACGAATGATAAGCCTGTCACTCAGCTCCAAAGAGTACTTTGCATAAAATGCCATCTTTGGGCGTAGCTCCCTAGGAGGGTTTACCCAAGTAGTATGAATAAATTGTTTGTAAATATCATCCCTAATAATCCGAGTTAGCTCTTGTCTAGTGGGTAGAAAATGAGTTGGTGCATCTAAGGAGTACCTAAATGGAGGAAGGCGGTCCATCTTGATTCCCACAGAGTCTAATAGACCATAAACCCCTATATACCAATAACGGCCACGGGTCGAGGGAGTTGAGAGGGCAAGATTCTCTGAAGAACGGTAGGCTAAGTATGGATATCTGTCATGCCCACTCGCGGAATCAACAAAACTCTAGATGCGATGTATGAAAGAGATTAGATCAAATATAGTCTCCAGTCAGAAGGGCTGGGCTCCAAACTTTGCAAGGATAATGTGTTGGGGAACTGTCTGCTTACATATGATAATGTGGCGGAGAAGTGTTTGGACCCTCTCGACAACAACCCAATCACCCTCAAGCAAAGAGGGCCCCCAAACTACAGATCCATAAAGAACCGTGGGTCTGATAAGTGTATCCATGAGGGACATCTTGGATGAGATATCTTGAAAGTGATGCCGAAAACAATGTCATTCAAGAAGAGCTAAAGAACCATAACCTTTGTTTATCCTGGGCTGAAGTGCCTGCCTCAAGCTGAAGCATGGACTAGAAAATTGCACTCCCAAATAAGTATAGGAAGTGGTAATCTCAACCACCTTTCCTCTGAAAAAGAAATGGAGGTGGGAGGTCTTCAAACCATTAAACACCATGACCTTGGTTTTTCCCAAATTAATCGTCAACTACCGGAGATCACAAAAGAGAGCCAAGGCATCTAACTATTGCTGTAAGCCCTTAGGAGAAAAAGCTAGGAGAACCACATCGTCCGCAAACAAGATGATAGAAATTAGACCCTGGTGAAGAAGACACCCATCACTAGCCTGAATATGCCCATGAAGAAAGGTCTCTAACTCATCAATGCATATGCCAAATAAGGTTGGGGACAAGGGCCAGCCCTGCTTGACCCCAATGGTACTCCTAATAAAGTTTGAAATCCCATGAACCTTGCGGAGATGACCAAGGACATTCTCGTATAATCTCATAATGGCTGCCAAGAGGGTCTCAAAATGCCAATATTCCTAAGTCTCTGGAAAAGTGCCTCTCGTGGAACAAAATCAAATGCTTTCCTAAAGTCTACAAAACAACAATAGACTTTGGATGAGCAATGACATGCCTTAATAATGTCTCAGAGTGTGAAAATATGATCAATGGTCTGATGGGCTGGTCTAAACCCTGCCTGTCTCCTAGCTCTGAGGTGCCTCTGCTCTAATTCTCTTGAAAGCTGCATGTGTAGTACCAAGCATACAATTTTGAGAATGTGTGTCCAACCATGATTGTCTTATAACTGTTGGGATCCGAACAGGGTCTTGATTTGTGTATCGGGTGAATAATGTGATGTGACCAAGATGGCGGGAAACCTGAACAAACCATGTGGCTGAAAATATCAACCAAATAGCTTCCAAAAGCTCTAAGACCATGTTTGAAGAACTCGGCTTGGAAACCTTCTTCATCGGCTGCCTTGCTACCATTCATCACCTTCACCGCCTCTTTGATGTTCTTGTATGTGAATAAGTGAGAAGAAGATGGTGGAGCAACATGGGTTTGAGGTTGGCCAGGAATATCATAAAGAGTGGAGGTATGGGAAATCCTGGATGTGGGATTAAGCTCAGTGGGGCGGGGTGGCGGAGGAGAATGTCGAGGGAGGATGGTACGCCAAAAGAGTTTGGGGGAGTGGATGTAGGAAGCCCATACGATCCGTCTCCTTTGAGAAATAAAGAGGTGTTTCTTATGTCGGAGAAGGCAGCACTAGGATGATTTTAAGGCTGGGTAAGAGGGGTGGAATGGAGGATCATATAAATTTAAAGGCTATAATGCTTTTTAAAATTGTTTCATAGTAACCTTTGGCCACTATCCGAAAATCATAAAAATCTTAAGCAACCTCTTTTCTATTGTCCTCAACTATCCTTCTCACATGGTCATTTCAAGAAACTTTTTTTCACATGGTCATTTGTACTGGGATCATGTGGCTTTATATTTTTTGACTTGTCTGGGATTTATCCATTTTGGGTTCACCTCTTCTAGTTATGCTTTTTCATTGTTTTATTTTTTATTACATTTTCAGTTCATGGGCATTTATATGATTTCTTTGTATCTTTCTTTCTTTCAAAACACAAGGCTTCTCACATAACTGAAAACACTGGATTGTTCCATTCAAAATTTTTGATCTTTAATTGATAGGGGTAAGATGCATTATACTATCCAAGATATATAGCCTAGGCCTTTGCGGCTATTTGTTTTACTTTTGACATGTCATTGATATGCAGCAAACCTAGACAGCAGCTGCAGTTTTCATGGAACAGCAAAGCATCTCCTATTAATAGCATTGATAATCAACAGCAACGACCTGCTCAATGGCAAGGGTATATTCTTGCTGCAGCTAAGCTTGGTGCCGAGGAACTCCTCTCAGTAATTTTGAAGGTTACGTTTGTTCCAATGGTTTTTGAGAAATGCATGTTGGTAATTCTATTGTTGCGGCTTTATTTCTTAAATTTTGCTTACTGTTCACCTATAATCTTCCTCACCAGGGGGGCAGTGCAATGACTATCTCAAAACTTCAGCATGTGGTGAGAAGCACGGCCAATTTTTCAAGCAAATCAATTGGAAGATATCTGTGGTTATATTCAATATTGTAGCATTTGATTAACTACAATAATTACTTGGTTTTATGATAGCTAGCAAAGAGACTATCAAGAAAAGTGGTATTGGAAGCTGCAAAATGTCAACTTGCAAAGGAGATGATGAAAACGGTAAGCAACATCGTTTGGAATGAATTTTTCTCAATTTTGAGGGTGTCAAATTTGCCATGTCTGCTGAGGTGAATAATCATTGCATGTTGGTATCATATCACTGGAAGGACTGCAGACACCTACATGGCATACTGTATGTGCGCTTTGCAACGTTGCTTTGAATGAACCTTTATAATTTTTCATTTGAATTGAGTTTGATATCATTTTGAATCCAGGCGTGGATTTGTTCTAAGAGAATATCAATTTTATTATTATTGAGATTCATTTTTCCAATGTTCAGGGTGGGCAAGCACTAGCTACAAAGTTAGAGATGCATGTAGCCTGCCTTGCTGCAAGACAGGTATTTAAATGGTCCCTTGGAATTCATTGATATGATGTCCTTTGCACAGATATGTGTATATGGTTGGCAACTGAAAGTGCATACCGTCATAATACTTGTAAAACTTTTCTGTGTCTCCTTGAACAGTCATATATGTAAATGCAGGTCACTAGGACATCTCAAATAGCTTCTACTTGTGTGGACCTTGAAAATGGTTCTCTATGCAACTTTTAAGCTTGATTCTCTCTTGAAATATAGGGGCTCTCTGGTGCTGCTTCACATTATGTTGCTTTTCGAAGTATGACAATGTTTCTTGGCCCGTTGTATGTATTTCTTCCACTTATATTAGTATTTCATGTGATTTTCTTACCAAACATTGCAGTTAAAAGAAATTGAACATTTTTGTTCAATATAAGTTCAAATGTTCTTTTCTATGCTGTTACTTCTAGAAATTCTAACCTAGAATCATAGCTGCAATGCAAAGCTTATGGTTTTGAATAAGTACGCTTCTCTTATTATTAGAAAAATCTATCATAGTTAGGATTAAAGAGCTACCTGTACCCAGGGGGCTTACTTTAGGGGGGATTGGTTGAGTCCCACTTCTCTAAGATGTCATCTGCCTTTAAAAGACAATGCCTAACCTCGAGACCTAATTCAATGCCTAATGAAAGGGCCCTCTAATCCAAAGAGTATCTGTCCTTGCAGGAAATCTACCAAAGCAGCATATTCATCAACCGGGGTAGGATAGATGCCTTAGGTTATTCAACAAGCATACTTTTCAAAGATTATAAATCCTGGTTGAAGTCATCCGTATATGCATGAAATCTTGAAGACACATCTAAATGTTATGTACCACACAACTGGATTTGTGTGAGGGCATGGTTAAGAACCTTTGCCAACAACTATCCATGTGTTTATCCCAAAATGCTGGCATTTTCTTGAGAAAATATAGTAAATCTTATAGACTTCAAGGAGAGAGGAGGCTTTGAAAGCACAGCATCTCCATCAACATAACTTTGACTATCAATGGTAGACGCCTGTTAGGACAAGCTTTAGAGTCCAACTGGGGACTTTTGTATCCTACAAGACCAATGCTGGGCCATTTCACAACATGGAAACATTGAGAAAGAGCCTTTGTTATAGACAATTTTCCTTGTGGATAATTCAAACTGAATGGTATGCCACAAATTGTCTTCCCTGTACATGACAAATGGGGATGAGATCTTTGTCCAAATTATTAACATGCAGTGCAATCTTACTCTAGATACGATGCCTCAAATGGATATGCACAATATCAAATATCCCATAGGGTTACAACCTCTATGGTCAACACTACTTGCTTCATTGGCATTCCCATGTTAGATGTCAGATTCATGATTGATGGCTTCACACGTCTTGCCAAAATTGTAAGTAAAATAAGTAAAAATTTGAGAAATTAACCAAAAAACATGTATCTCCCAAGCTTTGAATACACTCTAAAATTGCTTTACTAACGTTTTTCATGTCAACGTGCTTGTTGGTGCATTGCATCTCCCATCATTGATATATTGTGGGATTGGGGTGGGCTCAGCTAGAGCAGTCGCGTCTCCATAATCATGATTAAATGCCCTTAACGTGTCTCAAGTCCCTACCTTTTCAACTTATACACTCTTGTACATCATATTTACCTTTCAGATTCCTCATTCTTAGCCTCACTTGGTCCCCTTAGGCATCTCATGGGCATTCTCAACTACAATTGGATTTGTTTGACAGATCTGGTCATGGACAGAGGCATTAATTTTTAGCTGTTTACCCCTTATTCAAGTTGACATATTCGACCATGGCTGAATCCGTGGGCCTGATTGGAATTTAGGGTGTAAATTTGACATGCATATAAATAGCATATCCCTAAGCCTATTTCCAAAATTAAAATAGGATCATCTTTTCTTTTGCGCTGGCACTTACAGCTATGGCTCACTAAACCACTTAAGATGATTAAGGGATTTCATTGGAGGAACACTTAAGCACATCTTTACACATAACTGAAGACTGAGAGGATTAAATGTAGACCAAATAAGCGACTTAGACACATTCACCTATTATCTGTTAGGTTCTTTTACCCTTCTAAAGCTTCATCTTAGCCATCAAACCTTGTGATGCAGTGGCTGTAGCCAAAGGGGGAGATCTCTGTACCAACAAGTTCCCCATAGGTAAGTCCCCCTTTGCTCTCTTTCTTGTTTATGCTTGTTATTTACATTGGCCTCTCTTGCTTTTTATAATTTATTCCATGATTTGGTTGCTTTATGCCAACACATATTGGCCATTCACCATCGCCCATTGATTGCTTGATTATTATCCTTTCGAATGTATGCTAAAAGAATCCCTCAACCAATATTAGTGGTTTACTTAGTAGAGTCCCATTTGCAAGTGTATATATTTTGGCGAACACGACACGAACTTGCCTTTGATTGGGTCTATTTTTCTCAAACAAGTCTTCCCTCAGATCTTTCTTGTCAAATCTTACACCTTCTAGGGTTTCCAAGGGATATTCCCCAATAACTACAATGGAGCACATTGGATTGACCATTGCCTAAAATACAACCTCTTGGAATGATTTTTCCAAATCCCAACTAAATGCAACAATAGATGTCAATGCGGTTGGGGCTTACAAACATATTCTCAACACGAACCATTGCAACAAGGACCTTTGAGGAAAACAAAAAGATTCTCAACACCAACCCTTGATAGAAGACTTAGCAACTGATTTGGAAGTCCCTAATTCTCAACATTTTCAAATTCTACAACCATACCAATGGATATGCAAGCCTTCATGCTTCAATTGATGAGTAAAGTATGACAAATGCAACAAGTAACAAATGACCAAATGATATAATGAGAACTGAAACCAAAAATCAAATCAATCCAATACAAAACCAAATGCTTCAAATGAGCAAGCAACCTCAACAAATATAACCAAGGACTTCCAAATCACTTTATCCCCCATCGCCCCCACCATTGATTGGTTGAGCATTCTAATTCTTAATTTGGCATTTGCATTGATTTCATGCAAAGGGGAGACTTTCAAACGTTCCAGCAATTCGAGTGAATTCGATTACTTTTGTTTTGGAGTTGACTGGTTTTCAAGTCAAGACATCTATTTGTGGATTTCATGCATCCAAAGCTTGTTTTCTTCTTTTTCTTTTTCAACGCCAAGGATTCTTCATGCAAGACAACCAGGTATAAGCCAAGGAAAGACAAATTTGGAAGACTCATGCAACGTAATTTGTACTTGGGCTAATGAAGAGTTAACTTCTTCTCCTATTTCCAACATCAATTTCTTGGCCTTTTATAATTTTCAATATTAATGGCTTTTCAGTCTTGTAAAATTCATCCATCTCTTGGTAAGACCAGACGTTGCCATTGGTGAGTTGTGTAACCTCTTTAGTCAATAGGATTGTACTCTCAGATTTCAAGTGCTGGCATAGTGTACATTCATTCAGCAATTTGCATACGTGGTAGATTTTTTTCCTTTCCCAAATTTTGATTCGTACCTGGTTGCTAGCTTGTCATGTTATGCAGGGCATGTTCAATGTTTTATGTTTTTTGTTGACGCTGTAAGTGGATGTTAGGTTGCTGCAAAGTGTCTTGTATTAGACCTCTCTCCATCATTTTTCCTCATGTTTTTGTCATTGGATCGAACCTTCTCATGAAATACTTATGCATAGTGATCAATTGAAATCAAAGGTCTTCATTTTTCCTTGTTTGATTCAGTGTTCAAGTTTCCAAGTAGAGTGGATCAACATTTTGGTGTATCACCGTCATTAGGTAGGATTTCTCCTTCAAGTTTCTTTCTTCCTTTTCCATGGTAGTTCGCAATGCAGAGTAGAGACCCTCATTGATACATCTTACAGGAACCAACATTCTCTGGAGGTTCTTCTCACCATTGAGGCACCCACCCTCATGAGAAGATCCCATTGTTTCAACTAGAGAGAGGATTAGCCATTTCAGCACGTCTTCGTTTTAGGGTGCAACTCTAGGTTGACAACAGGTCATGCTGTATATGATTGTTCAAAGCTTCATAATGCACACAGATGGTCCTCATGGAGTCTACAACACTCCCCAATAGCCAATTCAACAAGAGATATTGAAACAACATCAAAACAAGCTCGAACAATCTTCTCGGGTCACTTGCAGGACACAGTCGAACATACAATTAACTTTGGACCATCATAACTTTGACTGTACACACTTTCAGATCTTCAAATCTATATTGCCAGATGTGCCTTAGAGTCCTCTATAAGTTCGCTTTCTACACCATGAACAAATTCTGCATAGATCGAAAGATATGGCCAAAAAACAAAGCATTGGTTTTTCCTTTGTTAAATTCAAATATTCAAATGCAAACGGTCACAGTTAAACTTCAAACACTATGCTTGCATCTCGTGTCGTTGCTGCTTAGATCAATCAAACACCGTCGATCTTATTGTAAGGAACTTGACCTTTACCTTTTAACGCTCATCGTTGGATCTTCATCTTGACTATTTGACTTAATGCACTCCGTCGATCCCCTGTACATAGCTCAGTCTTTATCTCTAGTTGACGTTAAACATCAAACACTTGTCCTCATCTCGCTGCTTCCAGACATCTTGGAATGAACATGCTTCGTTGATTCATTTGTAAGGAACTCGATCTTTACTCAGTTTAAGCATCGAACACTTTGACCCATTTGACTTATTGCACACCATAAATCTAGATGTACGAACTCCCGCAAATTGTTGATCCTTGGAAGAAGCTCGATCTTTATCTCTGCTCAACCTTAAGCAATGAACACTTGGCACCATCTCGCTGCTTCCTGACTTCTTGGAGCAACGTGCTTCGTTGATGTTGCTCGAACTTTAACTTGTGCAAAAATGACCAAGTATGGGAACCTTTGCACTTTGTCTGTAAGGTCAACTTTGCACCTCCATATCTTTTGCTTCGCTCAAGCACATGTTTTAAAATTTGGACCATATGATCTCCTCACATAGGAGAATCCAACCATGTCTCAAACTACTCCTAAAACCTTTGCATGAGTGAGAAATAACGCCATTAATTTGCTCACTCAGATTTTTTTGCTATAGAACCAATAATGCCAAGAATTGCTTGGAAGGCTAACTTTGCACATGCATATCTTTTGATGCGCTTCAATGCATGATTTGAAATTTAGCGCAAATAAACTAGGCAAAAAAATGAACAAACCCATATGATCATTTTCTCCTCGCACCTTCACATGTTGGAAATATAACATCAAAATGCTTACTTGGCTTTTCTTGCCACATTGCAAATTTGGCTAAGTATGGGAAAACACTGTCAAACTGCTTGGGAGCCCAACTTTGCACTTGCATATCTTTTGACGCACTTCGGCGCATGATCTGAAATTTAGCGCAAATCAACTAGGCACAAAACTGAACAAACCCATATGATCAACTCTCCTTGACTCATCCACATGTGGCAATGGTGACGTCATCAAACTGCCTACTCAGATTTTCTGCCACCAGACTCAAAATGTCTAGATGACAACAATGATCAACCAGATGAAATCCACACATGCACACAAGCACTTAAACAATAGAAAACATCTTAGGGACCTCTTGCACATCTTCAAATTACCATACTCATCCCTGAACATTTCTAATCAACCAAGCCTTCTTCAAGCATATTAGGACAAGCACTTTGCACACTTTGTCATTGTCACTTAGACTATGAAGGCTCTTCATCCACTCACCTAGACACTTTCATGACATCATCATGACATCATTGACAACTCTCCAACAATTTTTGCCTTAATCACCTAAGGGTTTGGTGGAGGAAATTGCTGAACATTGCTTCATTTTTCAAAGTATGTTATTGGTTGAATTTGTACTTTTAGATTCTTTGAAGGAAAGGGGTTTTGGATTAGGCAGGGTTTGTTGGAAAACCTCAAATTTGCCTAATTGTTCCATTTGGGGACTTTACATCTTTGTTTCCTCTCTAAAGAATATGCCAAGAAATTCCAGACATCCTTTTCTCCTTAGGTTGGACTAAGTGTGGATCTTATCTCAGGTAGCTATCCAAAGGAAAGCATTTGCCTTAGGAAGACTATGCTTGAACCATATTTGCCTTGAGGGGAAAGGCTCAAGAATATGAATGTCAGCTACCAAAAGGACTTTGTAACCATCATGCACATTATAAATCCCTTATTTAGAGTCCATCCTGACCAATTTATCTTGTTTGTTGGAGAAATGAAAAGACCGGAGGAGGGATAGGAGAGCTCTTTCTTCCTCATGTATCTAAACAGGGGTTTGCAAGTCCACTCATCCATCATTGTTGTCATTAATGTAGTCATCCACCATTTCACCCAACTTGTTCGTACACCAAGCTTGAAGATTATCAAACTGAACCAAACTAGCCAAAGGAAATGGGAAGTGCCAGGGTTTGGTCCAAAAAATTATTTTTGTTCATTTTCCTATGTTCCATATGAAATGTTTTGTTATAATGTTGATGGCTTTAGTCAACAAGTTCCAAATGTGTGATCCTCTCAAATGTTGTTCAACAAAGAAGACTCTTTCAAGGGTCATAGAATCTAGGTACTCGCTTCTCAAGATTATGCTCCAAAGTGCATGATGCTTAGTGTAGAGCCTCCAAGCCAACTTAGCCCCGAGGACCAAATTCATTCTTTTATTAATCTGGATGCCTAACCCACCCCAATCTTTAGGCAAATTGATTTGATCCCATTATATTATAGTCAACTTTTTGCTTTCTCGTGTGCCACTCTAGAGAAATCTCAACTGAATAGATTTGATTTTTTTATCAACCTTTCCTGGGATCTCCAGAACATACATAATATAGATTGCCATTTGCTTGTAGACAAAATATTAGAAGCTGAATTCTGCTTGCTAGGGTGAGCCATTTTCCTTTCCAATCTTCAACCTTCCTTAAGATCTTGTTAATCAAGGACATGCAAATCCCCAAAGAGTTTCTTCCTTCAAAGAGTGGGATTCCTAGATAGGTACAAGGGAGCTTTCTTGGGTTGATATAAGTGTCCTGCAAATGGCAGTCTGCACAAATCTGTTAGTTTTAAAGAAAAAGATTTTGGACTTATTTTTAATTACTTGGTGCCCCGAGGCCACTTCTTACAAATCCAATGCTTTCTTTAGAATTATGGCTTCTCGAATTGAAGCAACACCAGCCAGGTCTATGTCATCAGCAAACTGAAGATGAGAGATTATAGGGGAGTTTTCAACGACTGCAATTCCTTTGAGCTTGCCAATTTCTTTGAGATGAGTAAGTCATCACCTAATGGCTTCTGCAACAAAGATGAAGAGATAGATGAAGAGATATGGTGATAAGGGATCTCCTTGCCGAAGACCACGCGATGCCTTGAAGAAGTTTGTTGGCTCACAATTGATTAGGATTGGGAAGTTGGGAGAGCTTATGCAGCTGGCCACCCAATCTCTCCAATCTTTATTGAAACCCAACCTTTCCATAATGCATAGTAAGAGTTCCCATTTTACTCTATCAAATGCCTTATTCATGTCCAACTTAATAAGCACGTTGCTTTGATTTTGACCAGAAATAGAGTTGATCAGTTCATGAGCTATTACTATGTTGTCCGAGATTTTCCTGCATGTCACAAATCCACCTTGCTCAAGAGAGATGATTTTTGGCATAATTGATTTCAGTCTATTGGCCATTACTATGGAAATTATCTTATAAACAACATTGCATAAAGAGATGGGTTTGTACGAGTAAAAGTAATCGGCATTTTATTTTTTAGGGATTAGGATATGAATGTAAGGTTTAGCTCTTTGAGAATTTGATGTAGGAGCATCCAAGGTGTACATGCAATCTTGCATCGCCAAAACTAGATATGCATTTTTGTTGGTTTTCAATAGTCTCAGGGAAAATTTCTCAGCTTAATGAGAGTTTTTGGGTAAAATCAGAGGGTTCATGGTGTTGCAATAGTTCACAGGTTCACAAGAGATCACATGGTCATAGTTGTATCATGGTGTTGCAATAGTTCACAGCTTCACAAGAGATCACATGGTCATAGTTGTAGTCGCAACACAAAGTTGCTTTTGAATGGTCACACATTTTCTATCCACAACTCCAAGTTGTAAGTTTAATGGCAAACACAATGTTGATGGGCCTCATTGGGGCCTTATTTTTATGTGTCTTGGCGACCACACATAATTCCCAAGTCCCTAAGTTTTATTAGCGGCCACACTTCAAATATTTCATTGCAACTAAGTCTTAGTTCCATGGAGATCATCGAACGTGACAAGGTTATTAAGTGGATTGCAAAGTCCAGCAGGTCCACAGGACTTGCAATTTGCGCAAGGGACAATGGAAGCTCATGGAGTTTGTGGAGGATAGGTGGCACAATCTCAATTATTCACTAGGATCACAATTTCATATTAAGTGGATTGCAAAGTCCAGCAGGTCCACAGGACTCGCAATTTGCGCAAGGGACAATGGAAGCTCACGGAGTTTGTGGAGGATAGGTGGTACAATCTCAATTATTCACTAGGATCACAATTTCACCTAAGTGTTTTATAACACTAATGGGGCCACAGAGAAGACTTGTGCATGAAAGTTCACGGGATGACGGATTGATAGGGGGTGATGACTGTCAAATTTGTTTTCAGGTTCACATGGCTCATAGCCTTGGTTTCCTTCCACAAAGGTTCGTTGTGATTGCAGGAGTCCGGGTATCTGGGATTGTGACAAATGTCACAATCACAAACTTTCACATAGGTCACAAGTCAAGGTGGGGACCATAGTGTTCGAATGAACACGTGATCAACATTGAAGTGGATTTTATGAATCTAAGGGTCCATGGAGAACCAAACAACCATGGAGACCATAGGGAGAATTTGAGCCCATTAAGTAGAGGCCTTGGGATCATGCCATGCAACACGATCATGTGAACTGACACAATTTTAAATTGGTCACAACACTGTGCCATGACACAACAGATTTCAAGAGGCCATAACTTCCACCTGGGATCACCATTTGCGATGTTCTTGGTCTGGGTGGAAAGCTGGGAATAAGAGCTTTCAATCAGAAGTGGCCATGGGTCATAAAATCTCTTATGACGAAAACTGTTCACAGGGGAAAGATGAAGAAGCCGTTTGTGTGATGGTTCAATTGTCTCTTGATTCGACAAGATAGTTACAAGGAAGTTGGAGAGCTAGGGACCAAAGGGATAAAAAGGATCACAACCACAGAGAAGAGGTTCCCACTAGAAAGAGGAAGGTTCCCAAGTATGAAGATTGGAGAAAGAGAATAGAGATCGAAGAGGGACCACAATAGAGGAGGTTGTAGAGTCTACAACAAAGAGTGATTTTAAAGCCACAAAAGCTTAGAGAGTCACTGGAAATGTAGATGTCGTTAAGCCATGCTTTTCTAATAGGAAAGAATGATTGTTGTTTTCCATTGCGTGACTCTAGATGCATGGCCAAGGGCATCCCTTCACTGGAAACCCGTACCATGACTGCACGAAATGGTATCAGAGCAAGGTTTGAATCTTGTTGAGAGTTGTTTTCCACATTGTTGTGGGTAGAAAACAAGTGAGGGCATCTTCCAACAGAGAAGGAAGTGTTGGGTAAAAGTGTTAGAAGATACATTGCAGTCAATTGAGTTTTGTTGCAAGTGTGACAAAGTCTTGCAAGTGAAGAAGAGTTGTGTGATAAATCGTGATTCTTTCTTTTGAGTTAGTTGCAAGTTGTGAAAAAGAAGCTTACATTTGTTCTAGGTAAGAGAAATACCTGCAAGGGGGAGATAATTGTGTGAAAGTGAAAGAGGCTCTTGTTTGAGTGTAGTGTAGGTTTTGAAAAAGAACCCTACTTATATTAGAGCAAGTTGTGAAACAAAAGCTTGCATGTGAAAGAAGATAAGTTTGTTGCAAGTGTGTGATAAGTCCTGCAAGTGTGAAGAAAGTTGTGAAAGAGAAACTTGTGTGAGATTAACGTAGGCTGTGAAAGAGAAGCTTGCATGAGTTGGTTACAAGTTGTAAAAGAGAACCCTGTTCGTGAAGAAGTGACACGTAAAGGAGCAAAAACACCACGAGTAGAAGACTTGACAAAGATGTTGAAATAATTCCAAGCAAGATTGGAAGTGATGGAGATTGCACAAAGTGGAGAAGATGTTTCCACTGTGAGTAGAAAGGATGAAGAAGAAATGATGATGGGGTTGTTATCCCTACAATCAATGTTAGACACTTTGGAGAGAGACCAAACATGCAAAAGAAAAGATCCCAGCAAAGGAAAGAGACCAGCCAAGGTCAAGGTGAAAGAAGAGGTAAGTCCACTTGCAATGTTGATTTGTTTTGTGATAAAGAGAGCCTAGAGAAGCTCATGAAATGGGTAGTTGAATTAGAGAATTTATTTTATGAGAAGAATATTGTAGATCCCATGAGGGTAAAGATTGCATGCAAAAAATTTGTAGATCCCATGAGGGTAAAGATTGCATGCAAAAAATTATGTGGACATGCAATTGTGTATTGGAGAGATCTCTAAAATAAGAGACAAAGGAAAGGAAAGAAAAATGTGAGTAATTGCGAACAAATGGTTTCCAAATTGATGGGTCATGTTTTTCCCCCAAAATTGCAGAGAGAATGGTGGAAGAAGCTCCAAGCATTGAGACTTGAGAGAGAGAAGAAGAAGATTGCCTTGAAAGGCAATGGAAATTGGAAGTTGTCAAGTGAGCAGCTCAAAGATGTGAGTGAAGAGGAGAAGATTACCTTAAGCGGAAATGGGAATGTGATATCTAAAAGTGAGGAGATTAAGTCTGTTTTCATGGATAGCAAAGAGAGAAATATGTGAGTAGCCCATAGAAGAAGAGATCTTCATAGAAGAGGATGTGGAGGTGATAGTTTGTTTGCTAGAAGACGGAGACCCATTATATGATGATGGGAAAGAAAGTGTGGATTCCCATAAGTGTGAAGAGGCTGAATTGTCATTGAAAGATAAAGGTAATGCAATTGGTATTTCTCTTTTGCAGGTTTGGAGGGAAGAAAGGTAGAGGACAGCAAAGAAGAAGCTTTAGTTTCCATGAAGGTAGAAGAAGTGCAAGTGAATACACACGAGGGGCGTATGGTTGAAAACCACAGATGTAAATAAGAAGAAAACCAGGGGAATAATGATGTGCAAACAGCCATGGAGGTAATTGAGAATGGGCCTTTGAGAGTCCATCATGTGAATGGAGATTATAAGAAAAATGTGAGCAGCATAGAAGAATTGGACTTGATGTCCTTAAGGCATGAAAAGGAGGTGAATGAAGGAGAATGCAATCAGCTAGGTGTTGATGCAATGGAAATGAAGAGTTATGAAAAAGTGAAATAGCTGTCACAAGAACAATTGAGCACTATTTTGAGTAGGGAGAATGATGGAAGCTTTAAAGAACCCAAGTTTGGTTGAATGGAGGAAGCACCTTTGGGGACCACAAGGTCTCAAATTTTTTAAAAATTTGTAACTATAGTCAATGTGTAGATGTGGAGATAAAGGAGGCATTCAAAAAGGCCTTCCAAGGTGAAGAGAGTGAGCCACTTAAGTTCACAAGAGGCAAAGAAGCAGAGAAAGAAGAACCTTTTCAGACTCTCATGAATGAAGAAACCACAAGCGAGATGATGGTCAAAAGAGAAGAGATGACAGCCATGAGAAAAGAGGAGTTGCAGATAGAGAAGAGCGAGAAAAGGAAGAAACCAACACTGGGTTGGATAGTGAACAAACAAAGCCACAAAGGCTTTTAGAGGAGGTGGTTGGATGACAACAGTGGATATCAGCCCAAAAGAGGAAGCAAGATGAAAGAAAGAGAATCTTGATGGAGGAGGTTGGACAAAGGTGGATTTCATTCCATAGGAAGATGACAGAAGAAGAAGAGGACCAATTGGTGGAGGTGGACGGACTATGCACAAATAGTGGGTAAAAAGCAGAGAAGCCTTTGGCAGAGGAGGACAAACTATGGTAGGTCTGATCCCACAAAAGAGGAAATAGTGCGTAGAGATGAGCAAGAGAGTGGATTTGAAGCCGACAAGAAGTTGGAAGTGGAAGAGAAAAAAAAAAATCATCTGAAATGTTGAAAGGGAATGCCATCCATGTGAGCAACAACTCATGTTTGAATTACCTCAGTTGTCTAATGTAGGAGCATCCAAGGTGTACAGACAATCTTGCATCACCAAAAATAGGTAGGCAATTTTGTTGCTTTTCAATAAAGAGTCTCGGGGCAAAAATTTCAGCTTAATTAGTGTCTTTGGGTTAAATCAGAGAGTTCATAGAGTTGCAGTAGTTCATATGTTTACAAGGGATTACATGGTCACTGTTGTAATCACAACTCTAATTTGCTTTCGAATGGTCACACATTCTATCCGCAACTCCAAGTTGCAAGTTTAGTGGTGGATGTAGTGTCGACCAAATTCATTAGGGCCTTATATTTAGGTGTCTCAGCGACCATGCATAATTCCTAAGTCCCTAGATTCTATCGGTGGCCACACTTAAAATATTTCATTTCAAGTCTTGGTTGCACGGAGATCCCTAGATGCGACAAGGTTATCAAGTGGATTGCATTGTCCAGCATGTCCATGGGATGCTTGGAATTCAGGAACAAAACTACGGAATTGAAATGTCCCTTTTTGGGCTGAAAACTGAAAAAAAGGGTTTTCCCACAAACCCCAGCAAAATAATTAAATTTTTGAATTTTTATCAAACCCTAGTTGCTGTAATAAATTCCAGATTTCTGTTAAGTGCCCCAAAAGTATCTTTCCTGATTTTTACAGCTAACCCTAGCTGTCCAAAACCCTCACAAAATTGTAATAAATTGTCTCCAAACCCTAACGGCAGTTTAGGGGTTATTCAAGCAATGTTAGGGCCTCATATGACCAAATCACCCTTAAAACCCTAGGCACCTAGGTACTGAAAATTATCATAAATTATTGCAGTTGTACCATGCCCAAATCCACTCAATTTTATATTTAGAATATTACCAAAAGTACAGAATAACGTGCTGTAATAAATACCTTATTTTCCGGAATTATAGAGCAAGAATTATTAGAAAAATACCAATAATATGGCAGAAATATTATGCAAATCCCAAAATATGTTTCTAGGCTGAATTAGCCCTAGAAACGGGGTGTAAACCTTCCACAAGGGGGTCGCCCCACCATAGAAAATTTAGAAAATGATGATTCACCAATGCAACCCTGAATTAGAGGTCTTCAATACTCCCAATTGTAGTGCAGCCCTTGGTAAGGGGTCTTCAACATCAATATGTGAGTTGCCACCCTCAAGGACACACAAACCCACAACAAAAGTCTTCAAACAATTCGTCCCACCTTGTGACCTGTTGACAATTCTTCCACAGGTCAGGATTTTCTCTTGCCATTCGAAAAATTCACATCTCCATCCAAGGAAGAAAGAATACATTGGGAAAGAATACATTGTTTTCTTTGTGAGGGCCTTTGCTACAACAGGAATTCCTTCGGACTTTTGTCCGAAGGAATGGTTCATCAAAGAAGGCTTGTTTTCACATAGCTTCGGAAAAGTTCAAAAGCCGTTGCAAAATTTGGAAGGGACACTCAGGAAATCCGAAGGAATGAGCCTTGTTATAAGTCCGTGGAATTTCAAGGGGTGTCTTTGGAAGGCAGAAAAGGGCAAAACAAGAAACTCGAAGGGCAAGGTACCCTTTGGAAGGGTCATTTTCAAAAATCCCGAAGGGCACCTACCCTTCGGGAAGGTACACGTCAAATTCAGGGGAGTCATTCGCAAAAAGCCCGGGTGCCCTACAACTTTTTCGAAAAGGGCACAGAGGAGAGCCACGAGCCCTTGCAGAGGGCACTGGGTCGGTGCCTGGACCTTTGTGCATTTTCCGAAGGGCATTTTGAAGGTAAAGGCAAACAAAAGAGACAAAGGATTAATTCCTTCGGGCTTTTTGTCCGAAGGAGTTCCTTCGGATAAAAAGTTCGAAGAAATTCGGAGTAATTACAAGGAAGACAAATCCGTGGAATAAGCCAACAAGGTAAAGGCAAAGACAAACGAAAATACCTTCGGGCTTTTTGTCCGAAGGAATTCCTTCGGACAAAAAGTCCGAAGAAATTCGGAGAGGTCCGCCAAAAGACAAAAAACCCGACAAAGGAAAGTTCGAGCAAAGGAAATAACAAAGGAATATATCCTTCGGGAAAAGTCCGAAGGAATTCCTTCGGACTTTTTGTTCGAAGGAATACTTCGGAGGATAAACAGAGACAAGGACAATTCAAGCGGACAATTTGTCCGAAGAAAATCATTCGGAGGGAAAGTCCAAAGACAGGGAAGGCCCGAATTAGATAAGCCGAAAGAAATAAAGGCCGAAGGAAAGGTGGGGAGCCATAAGTCCGAAGGATTCCTTCAGAAAAGTTGCCACAAGAAAGTCCAAAGACAGGCCCGAGGAAATAAACCCGAGGCAAATGCAGGGTGAAACAAAAGATCTGAAGAAAATAAGACTAGGGAGAATTTCGAAGAGAGGAAAGTCTGCAAAAAACAAGAGTCGGCCACTTTTTTCGAAAGATAAAGCCAAGAAGTCAACAGAAAAGTCCACAGCCAGAAAAGTCGAAGGAAATAAATCCCGCAGACAGAAAAGCCAAGGAGACAACCAAAAATCCGAAAGAAAAGGAGGTTTGACTGTGCAAAAAGGATAGAAAATAGATAATCCGACAGAAAGTTGAAACAGAATATCCGAGGAAATATAGACCAAATATAGATAAGATAATCCAAAAATAGAATCCCGCCAAAAATAGATAAGACACATGCATACCAAAATAAGAGAAAATACATGCGAACAAGGGCTATTTTTGGCGGATTGCTAAGTTTCGGTTAACTATTTGTTTTATTTTTTGGTTTGACTAGTCATTCTCATGCATTTGAAGGTCCAACTCAGCTTATCAAACGTCCAACTCAGCGGTTCAAACGTTCCAACTCAGCTTCCAACGAATCAACTCAGAGTTCTAAAATTGACATTGGCGTTGGATCTCATGCATGATATTATCATCTCAAGCTTTCAAAAGTTCCAGCAGCTCACGTAGAGTTCTAAAATTGACATTGGTGTAGATAACCATGCAAAGAGAGGTGTGCAGTTCAATAAACAAAAAACAAGTTCATTTCCTCAAGCACAAGGAACTTCATGCAAAGACAAAGGGAAAACATATTTTATTGAAAGGCCAAGTCAGCCTTGAGTTAATCTAAGTTGATCCATCTCTCCTTTTTTCAACGCCAATATTTGGCTTTTGTAATTCTCTATAAGATGGCTTTCAGGCGTGATTAAAAATTATCCCTCTTGGCAAGACCAGACTCTGCCATTGGTGAGTTGTTCAACCTCTTCGATCAATAGGACTGTACTTTCAGATTTCAAGTGTTGGCATAATGTATATTCATTCAGCAATTTGCATATGTGGTAGATTTCTCTCCCTTCCTAAATTCTGATTCGTACCTAGTTGCTAGCTTATCATTATGCAGGTCATGTTAAGTGTTCTTTATGTCTTTTGCTGAAGCTGTAAGTGGATGTTAGGTGACTGCAAAGTGTCTTGTATCAGACCTCTCTCCATTTTTTCCTCATGTTTTGGTCATTGGATCAAACCTTCTCACGAAATACTTATGCATAGTGGTCGATTGAAATCAAAGGTCTTCCTTTTCCCTTGTTTGTTCAATGTTCAAGGCTCTAAGTTGAGTGGATCAATATTTTGGTGTATCACCTTTATTAGTTATGATTTCCTCTTAAAGTTTCCTTCTCCCTTTTCCATGGTAGTCCGCAGCATAGAGTAGAGATCCTCATTGATACATCTTACAGGAACCAATGTTCTCTGGAGGTTCTTCTCACCATTGAAGCACCCACCCTCGTGAGAAAATCCCATTGTTTCAACCGGATAGAGGATTGGCCATTTCATGCACATCTTCGATTCAGGGCGCAACTCCAGGTTGACAACATGACCAATTTGCCACACTTCCACAAGCAATTCGCCACCCTAGGAGAGGGTCAATTGTTGTATATTCTGTCTTTGATGATCAATTATAGCACTTGAACTAGTATTGCCCTAGATGAGGAATAGGGGTTTCCATCCCTAAACCTTCTTTGGCTCGAAGGGTTTCGTCTTCAAGACCTATGTAAAGCATTTTCGTGCTTCAACCTCTAAATCAATTATCATAACATAAGCATACCCTCAAATGAATTCCAAATTCCCTTTTTATACCTTCCTTTTAGTTGGGATGAAGGAAGAGCAAGTTAATTATAAGGTTGGCTACCTTTTTAGAATCACTTAAAGGCTTTTGAGAACTTTAAGTCAAAATGGGCCCTCCTTAATGCAAAATTAGAATAACTATAGTGAAAACTCACTTTTACCTTTTAAGGGAAATTAGTGCTTCCCATTTACCTTTCTTCCCTTAGCCTAGGGGAAACACCAAAAGAACTAGGCTAAAGGTCATGTCCGTGCTTAGGCCAAAAAGGGGGACATGACAGGAAGTTCATGGAGTCTGTGGAGGACAGGTGGCACAATCTCAATCATTCACAGTGATCACATTTTTACTAAGTGTTTCATAACACTATCGGGACTACGAAGAAGACTTGCAAATAGAAGTTCACGTGATGATGTGCTAATACGCAGTGATGACCATCAAATTTGTTCTCAAGTTCATGGAGCCCACGGCCCTGGTTTCCTCCCACAAAGGTTCACAACGATTGCGGGACTCTGGGTATCCAGTATTATGACAAGGATCACAAGCATGGACTTTTAAATAGGTCACAAGTCAAGGTAGGGACCACAATCTTCAAACAGGGGCATACTCAATATTGAAGTGGATTTTATGAATCTACCGGTCCACGGAGAACCAAGTGACCATGGAGATCATGAGGAACATTTGAGCTTGTTAAATAGAGGCCCTAGGATTATTCCATGTGGTACAATCACGTGAACCAGTGGTCACAATTTATAATTGGTCACAACACAATAACACGACACAATGGATTTCAAGAGGCCATAACTTCCACTTGGGATCACCATTTACAATGTTCTTACTCTCGTTGGGAAGTTGGGAATGAGAGCTTTCAATCAACAGTGGCCACATGTCATAAAATATCTTATGAAGAAAACTGTTCACAAGGGAAAGATCAAGAAGCTGTTTGTGCGACGGTTCAATTGTCGTTTGATTCGATGAGACAATTACAAGGAAGTTGGAGAGTTGGGGACCATAGGGATAAAAGGGATCACAACCACAGAGAATAGGTTCCCACTAGAAAGAGCAAGTTCTCCTCTAGAAAGAGGAAGTTTTCCAAGTATGAAGATTGGAGAGAAAATAGAGATCAAAGAGGGACCATAGTTGAGGAAGTTGTAGAGTCTGCAACAAAGGGTGATTGTAAAGCCCATGAAGGCTTAGAGTTAGAGTAGGTGTGCAAAGTCAATGTGAATGTAGATGCCGTTAAGGCTTGTTTTCATTTAATAGGAAAGAATGAATGTTGTTTTCCATCGTGAGACTCTAGTTCCACGGCCAAGGGCATCTCTTTGTTGGGAACCCCTACCATGACTGCATCATAATTGTTTCACTTTGCCTTGATCCTTGCACTGTTGTCATCACATCACCCCCAACAATTTCCAAATAACTTTGATAGAAACCTGTGGCGAATCCATCTGGACTTGGGGTTTTATCTGGCTTGAAAGAGGATACAATTGCCCTGACTTCATCTGAAATTATGCCAATAAGAAATTTGTTGTCAGATTTTGTTATAGGTGGAGGAATAAGTCTTAGAATTTCTTTCTTGCTTCAAACCTGTTCTGAGGGCTCTCAGTGAGAAGTTCTTTGAAGTATTTGGCTGCTTTAGCACCTATGTCCTCATTGAGAACAATACTTGTTGGAATGGTGATTTCTGAAATTTTGTTGAAATTTCTTCGCATTGTGGCAGTCCTATGGAAAAAAAGCAGTATTTATATCTCCTTTTAACCATGTGATCCTTGATTTTTATTTACTATGGATTTCTTATTGGAGGAAAACTTTGTTCCAATCTTCCATCAGTTTTTCTTCTTGAATCTTTCTAGCCTAAGACATGCCTCCTTGTTGAATAAGAGC
Source organism: Torreya grandis (assembly GCA_037957365.1). Taxonomy (NCBI): domain Eukaryota; kingdom Viridiplantae; phylum Streptophyta; class Pinopsida; order Cupressales; family Taxaceae; genus Torreya; species Torreya grandis. The sequence goes on along the minus strand of JARHVA010001071.1, from coordinate 3,197,393 downwards.
TTCTACTTTGGATAATTTGAATTCCTCTTGAATTTCCAATTTCTTTTCTAAAAGCAACCCAAATTCTCTTTTGTTCCAGTCCTTTAGGTACTTTTTTATGGTCTTCAGTTTTTGGGCCGGGATGTACATTTTTTGACCCAGTGCTCATTGTTATGTGCCAATCCTTTATTTTTTCTCTCAAGGACTTCTTTTGTCTGCATTAGTTCAAATTTGAAGGGTTTTTTCAGCTGGGCAGAACTTAAGGTGTGATAGAAAGGTTGATAGGCCAGTGATCCGAGCCGACAAACAAAAGGATTTCTGATTCGAAAGAGATGTCAGGTTGGATCCAATCCAAGCTTAGGAGAAATCTATCTAACCTTTCTGCTAGGAAATTTTCCTCAATTCTTTTGTTTGTGCAAGTATAGATCCCCTGATTTTGGCTTGCATCAAAGACAAAGATGTCTTCAATGAATTGAGCAAACTCAGAAGCAGATTGGGACATCACCTCTGAGCCTTCATATTTTTCTAAAGGAGGAATGATGATGTTAAACCCCCCCTAGAATCCATTTGTCATTAGGGTAAGTATGTCTGAGGCCTTTTAGAGAAAGCCATCAAAGCTCTCTATCTTTCCTAGTAGTTGATCCATAGGTGTTAATGCAAGAGAAAGACCTCGGAGAGCTAATATCTTCAAATCTAATAGTGTTGCAATTTACATAGTCCTTAAGAAGGATTCCGGAAATCGTGAGGGGGTTCCAAACAACTGCCAATCCCCCAAAGGATCTGATTTTACTTTTTGCCACAAAATTGCTATTACTCCAAACATCCTTCATGGTCACACAAAAGAGGAACTCCTCCATTTTTTGTTTCTTGTAGGAGTATGTTGTCTGGTATTTTTAATCAAGAATAAGTTGTTTCAGCAGCGTATGCTTGTGTGGGGCATTTAGCACGCACAGGTTCTAGGAGAGAATTAACATGAGGGGGGTTTCAGCCTACTACTGTGGGTGTTGGGATTTTTTCCCGATTTGTAATTTAGTTGATTGCTTTCTTTTCTTTTTTCTTTGCTTTTTTCATCTTCAATAGGTCTTGTTGGACCTTAATTTTCTTTGTTGGAGAGCCACACTTCATCCGTCTTTGCCAACATGTATGAAATCTACTTCTGATTACCCTCAGCTATATTGTTTTGAGCTTCCAAATGCTTAGAGTTTGAGAGAGGGGGTCTTCCAAGTTTCTTATTCCCCTCTTGAACTGATTTCAGTGCTAACTTGGTCATTGTGATTTTGATCAAACAAGATTGGTTTAGCATTGCTTGCAGTTGACAATTGGTCAAGTCCTCAAATCCAATGTAATCATCCACTAGGTCCTCATCATCTAGGTTCTCCTACCCAGACCATCATTTCTTGGATAATCTTGCAAGAGAGGTGAGGGGTTTAAGCTCTGCAATTCTCCAAATGCTGAAACAGGGCCTTGAATGCTAGGCTGTTCTGGAAGGTTTTCCTTTACCAAAGAAACAACCTCCTTTGTTTGATCTACTTCCTCGTACTAATCTTTTGAAGTACTGAATTTTTTTTTTGTGTCAATTTCTTTCGGTTTCCAAACTTTTTTTTTTGCGTGTTCTTTTTCTATCTTTTTTTGGGTTCTCTTTTCATTCTACAGTTCCTTTATTGGGTTCATATTCGAGCAGTCCATTACAATGTGTCTACGTGTGTGGCAGATTTGACATTTGAAAAGGATGTTTTCATAATCTAAATTTTGCGACCATTCTCTAGATATAGATTTGATTGTGATAGCCAAGGGTAAAGGTTTGGAGAGGTCCATTTTGACATAGATCCTGGCATAGGCTGCCCGAAGCCGAACCTCTATGGATTTTTCCATGCATATATATTCGCCCAGCTGATTTCCAACTTGTTCAAAAATCTCCTCTTTCTACAATTCTGTTGGGAGTCCATACAGTTGGGTCTAGACAGGAACAAAGTTCAAATATTCTATTTTAGGGTTAAATCCCTTTTCCCAAGGCCTCATGCAGATTCTGGCAGGACCCATGAACCAGGGCCCTTTTTAGAAAAATTCTTCTTTTTGCTTTGTCGAGTCAAAAACAACTTGAAATAAATCCTGAGGGAGAAGATTTACCATATTCACACATCTAATTTTCTAGTTTTTGTTTAGCCATTTTTGCAAATCTCCCACACTTGTCCAATATCCCATAAATTTGCAGATTAGAGCATAAGCTTTGAGATGCTTAATGGTGGGCTCAATCTCCTTGTCAAGTATCTGAATGACAGGGATTTCACATGTCGTTGGGATTATTTGGGTGGCTGAGTTCTTAGTATGAAATCCCTATGTTTTTTTCCTTCTCCCATCTCCATTTGCTCCTTGCCTCTTGCTTTCGTTGCGATCCGCACCTTCATGAGGATCTTCCTTGTTTTTGGCAATTAGGGTTGTGTTTGCAGAATTCTACTCATTTCTAGCAGAATTCTGCCCTTTGCCTGCCATCGCTTCCTTTAAAAACATTTTCATTCTATATTCAATATACACAATACATATTTATCATGTATGTGCCTAATAGGTAGGGGATATGTTGCACATATCATACATTGCTGAAATGATCTTAGCAGTCAGGATACACTTTTTGATGGGGTATATGCATTCTATGATTTTGATTTTTGTCTATAATTCCATTTTTTCCTTTGGGTTTTTGTGATCTTAAGGTTAAACTTTGTATCTTACATTAGCACAAGCTTATTGTATATTGTTGGAAAGTGTTTGCAGTGTGTTTAACGCTAAATTTGTATGTTATTGGGATAGGGTTAAGAATATAGTAGTTCAAGTACAAGGGTGATGAACTAATTTATAGCAGGGCAATTAATTGCAAATTCAGGGAAATGAATGTTTTGAATTATAATATTGAGATACTTTAATTATAGAAAGTATTAAACTCGAAAGATTTTCAATTGATTGCAATACCAAAAAGAAATGATACTTAGCTAGGTTTACTGTGCGCAAGCAAATATGGATTGAAAATAGGTGGAAAGTATGTAGGATCAGTGTTTTGGATTAGTCATCGGATTCTAGAAATTGTACTTTTGTAGCAGCGAACACCACCATTGGATCTGGACACCACTGTCGATGTTAGTGTCTGACTGTGACGTAGGTGTCTAGTATGGAATAATGATTAGATCTTGATGAGACCAACTTCACTACTCTGGGTTTTTTGTCACCTTTCCGTTGAGATATTCATATCTAAGTTACAGGTTGTCACTATTTGTTAATTGATCAAACCCTAACTCGTCACCCTTAAAATGAGTTTGCTAAAAATGGGTTAGTGGGCTCACAACATCGAGCCGACCTCAATGACCCTTCTGTCATTGAGTGCTGCCTACATAGTTAATACTTCAAGGAGGACCTCAAACTTATGTAGTTCTCTCCTATATGTGGGAATGTGTGTGCACAAGGGTGCAATATACTATATGAAGATGCATGTAGTGATCGAGCTTGTAATTTGACAAATATCGTTCAAAGGTTGCTCTTTGAATGTTTTAGACCCTTTGTATGACTGATAAAAAAATAGGAACGAATTGGGTAGAATAACTCAGTTGTGAAATTGATTTAATGAGCTTTGGTAGGTGCTTGCTTGGTATTTGCTGGATGAATAATGAGTAGGCTTAGATTTGTATTTATATCACACCTTTTGAAAATATCTTATAGTAGGGTTCAATAAGGCAAATAAGCCGATCTATAGGTTTTGAAACATTTGCAATTTGAATGACTTTTAGCAACTGGACACTAGATAAGGATCTAGACACTACCGTCGGTGGTAGTGTCTTTTTGTGGCCGGTAGCATCTGAAAGGCTAGAAAATAGGTATAGTTCTGAAATTGACAGTAAAAGATGTTTATTAGGTTTTAAGCTTTATGTGCAATGTAGGAGACTTGGGTTATCAGAATGATATGGATTGGACTAAGAGAAACATTTAGGCATAGCGAGATGGTGAATGTGAGCTTTTCGGCAATAGGGAGGTCTAAAATTGAAGAGTAGAGCCTTGATTGATATTTGCAAATGTACAAGGCTGAGATGTTATAGATATTCAGTTTTAGTATCTATATTTCCCCCCTTTATTCTAGTAATGCATAAGGATGAAATTACTAGTTCAAAAGAAATGAATGTGTACAACACCTTGACTTTGCTTGAGCCCACTTTGAGTGCTTTGTTGGTATATAGTCTGTAACCAAGAGCATGTTATAGTGTAAATCGGTACATATAATCTGAAATTTAAAATAATTGAAATGCTTGAAAAGAAAGAGAGTAAGGAGTACACCTGTGTGTCAATGCAACCATGTTGCTTCTTGATGCTTTGACTTGGTAAAGACGCTTCCTTATGAAGCATTGGAGTTGGAAGAGGTTCAAACCTGAATCTTGGAGAATTGAAGAGGGAGATTGGAAGGTATTATGCCCCCAATCCGGTGCAAGGATGTGTTGTGACACAGCCAATGAGATCATTATATCTCAATTGCATAACTCAAGTATGAATATGTAATTTGGTGAGGGTGAATGATTTAATCAACTCATCTTATAAATCTGACGAGATTGGATGATTTAATCACTCCAACCTATAAATCTGGGGAGGTTGAATGATTTAATGGCTTCGACCTATAAAATGAACCAACTATTGTAGTAGAAAAGGCTCGATAACGGTACATCCTAGTCTAATCAATGCATCTTGATGGATAGTATAATTGGTATTCTTTATAATTTTTGGTGCAATAACATGGCATATGCACCTGTAATATATCTTAGTTGGAGCATATGCCATAAATCTAAAAAACTGTTTCAAATCTATTCAAAATTAGTGAAATGTATATGATTATAACCCAAGTGTATATATGAATCATGAAACTGAATTGGAGATTGTGTGAGTGTGGAGGTCATGTCTTTATGACATGCCCTCACTGAAATATGTAGGTATTGAGAAAGTGTGTAAGTGTGGAGGTCATGCTTTTATGACATGCCCTTATTAATATGCCCCTCTTTTGAGGTGAGAGAAATAGAATTTGATAGTTATCTTACTTCAAAATGATAAAGTAGTGTTGTCAACCTGGAGCTGTGCCCTGAATCGAAGACGTGCATGAAATGGCCAATCCTCTATTAGGTTGAAACAATGGGATCTTCTCACGAGGGTGGGTGCCTCAATGGTGAGAAGAACCTCCAGAGAAGGCTAGTTCCTGTAAGATGTATCAATGAGGATCTTTGCTCTGTGCTGCAGATTACCATGGAAAAGGGAGAAGGAAACTTTAAGGAGAAATCCTATCTAATAACGGTGATACACCAAAAGATTGATCCACTCTACGTGGAACCTTGAACACTGAACAAACAAGGAAAAATGAAGACCGATTTTAATCGACCACTATGCATAAGTATTTCATGAGAAGGTTCGATCCAATGACCAAAACATGAGGAAAAACGATGGAGAGAGGTCTGATACAAGACACTTTGCAGCCACCTAACATCCACTTACAGCTTCAGCAAAAGACATAAAGAACACTTAACATGACCTGCATAATACGATAAGCTAGCAACTAGGTACGAATCAGAATTTGGAAAGGGAGAGAAATCTACCACATGCAAATTGCTAAATGAATATACACTATGTCAGCACTTGAAATCTGAAAGTACAGTCCTATTGATGGAAGAGGTTACACAACTCACCAATGGCAAAGTCTAGTCTTGCCAAGAGGGATAATTTGATCAACGCTGAAAGCCAACTTATAGATAATCACAAAAGCCAAAAAATTGGTGTTGAAAAATAGAAGAGGGAGATCAACTTAGATTAACTCAAGGCTGAATTTGCCTTTCAATAAAATATGTTCTCCCTTTGTCTTTGCATGAAGCTCCTTGGCGCTAGAGGAAGTGGACTTGTCTTTGCATGAAGCTCCTTGGTGTTAGAGGAAGTGGACTTGTCTTTGTTTATTGAAACACCCACCTCTCTTTGCATGGAAATCCATGCCAATGTCAATTTTAGCTTCTTCATGAGCTACTGGAACGTTTGAAAGTATGAGATGACAATAGTATGCATGAAATCCAACGCCAATGTCAATTTTAGAACTCTGACTTGACCCGTTGGAAGCCGAGTTGGAATGTTGAAAGGCTGAGTTGGATGAAGAGATTATTCTCCTTTGCATGGAAAACTCCTAGTAGATGTGGCGTTTAACAATTAGTCAATTCTAAATCTAGAACAGTCAACTCGACGTCCGAATTTGGAACTCCGATTGAGCTGTTGGAACGTTACAAGCTTGAGACGGATGAAAGTGCTTGCATGGAAAACTATCTTGTTGAGTGAGAGATAAATCAGGTTGAATTAATTTCCTGGCTATCTATTTTCTGTTTCTGTGCATGCGTTGCTCTTGGGTTTATTCTCGCGGACTTGTCTTTGGTCTTGGATTTTTCTTCGGATCTTTTTGTTAGTCCACTTTCCCACAGACAGTTTGTCCTTCTCTGCCTTTGGACTTCGCTCTTCAGACAAAAAGTCCGAGACTTTATCCTTCTTGGGCTTTTCTTTTCCTTTGGCTTTATTTCCCTCGGCTTTATGTCCTCACTTTTCCCGCGGGCTTTTTGTCTTTTGAATTTCCGCGGACTTTTTCCTTCTCACTTTTCCAAATTAATCCTTCGGACTTTTGTCCGAAGGATATCCTTCCTTAATTTTCTCTTTTGCCTTCAGACTTTTTTCTATCGGGTTTTTGCTTTGTTCTCCGAATTTCTTCAGACTTTTTGTTCGAAGGAATTCCTTCGGACAAAAAGTCCGAAGGTATTTTCTTCTTTGGCCATCGGCAGAGTGTCCTTCGAGAAAATTGCAAAGGTCTTGCTACCGACCAAGTGCCCTCCGCAAGGGATTGTGTCCTTCCTCTGTGTCCTTCGGGAAAGTTGGAAAGGTCCTATCACCGACCAAGTGCCCTCTGCAAGGGATTGTGTCCTTCCTCTGTGCCCTTCGAGAAAGTTGGAAAGGCCCTGTCACTGACTAAGTGCCCTCCGCAAGGGATTGTGTCCTTCCTCTGTGCCCTTCGAGAAAGTTGAAAAGGTCCTGTCACCGACCAAGTGCCCTCTGCAAAGGATTGTGTCCTTCCTCCCTGGGTTTTTCGAAAAAATTGTAGGGCACCCGGGCTTTCGTAGGGAACCCGGGTTTTTGTAGGTGTCCTTATTCCTTTGTCTTCATGTTTTTTCTATGGACTTTTCTTTGGAAGCTGTGGACTTTCCTTTGTTTATTCTCCGAAGTATTCCTTCAGACAAAAAGTCCGAAGGAATTCTTTCGGACTTTTTTCCAAAGGATATCTTCCTTTGTAATTTCCTTTGCTTTGTTGGCTTCTTTCCTTGTTGGCTGCGTTGCTGTACACGACTCCTTGGGTAGCTGTAGGTATGGATTTAGGCTTGATTGAACTTTGCAAAACCTTTTCCTTTTCATTATTCAGTACCCAAAACTGATTCACAAGACAAACTGGTACCCATAAGACGTCTTCCAAATAGTAAGGTTGACAATTTTTGGCCTGTGGAAGAATTGTCAACAGGTAGTTAGATAATCTGTGTATGAATCATGTAACATATAGGGATAACATGTCTAAGTAGATATATCAATGAAGCTCCCAATATGTGATCACATCAAGTCCTAAGATGCATGATATGGATCATGACAATGTCTAGAGAATAACAATACAGGCTCAACAAACAATCAAGCACATACACGAGCATTCAATGTAATACAAAAGAATGGTCCAAGGAGACCTCATACAAAGGGCATGTTCAAATGTCACACAATCGAAAAGGATGACATATTTAAATGCCCAACCCACATAAAATGGCATATTCAAATGTTCAACCAAAAGACAATGGCACAGGGGCCAACAAGCAAGGAACATATTCAAATGTTCAAGAAGCAAGACAATAGAGAGCAATGGAATACACTCAAGAAAATGAAAAATAGATAAGACAGAAACAACCAACATAAGCATATCGTACTAGTCTCTGCATATATGTGTTAGCAAAAAACGTTATGTAACATAGCATATCAAGTACATTGTGAAAGATATGAGCATGGTTATAGGCATGTGCAAGCGTTAGTATAAGCTCAAACATGACAATGTAGAAATGATCATAACGGATATGTAACCTATATCAAACATGATCAAAGAAGTAGATGCCCTCAACATACTATATGATGTGGGTAGAGGAGAGGTCCAACATCTGACAATGCATATATCATGTGTTGGGGTATGCTTGTATCACACTCAAAGATGTGTGAAACATATGTGTATATAAAAATGAAATGATATGCTATCTACTAACATAAAACAAACAATATAGATGCCAAGGAGCTAATAAAACATGGGAATGCTGAATATTTTTGAATTATTTGAATGTTTATGTATTTTATTGAATATTTGATTTTTTTGAATTTTTGGAGTATTTGAAAAGAAAATGCTAGCTTATGATCCCATCCAAGAGATACACATAGGTAGCTTCACTCTAATTGGTGGTACTGCCAAAGAACATGCATAAGTGTCATCTGGATCTGTAGAATCTATGGTACTCTATGTATGTATAATAAGACTCTGTAGTTGTGAGGAAATGATAGTAGGGATTCATGGATACCATCATTTAGTGCTTTGTGGTTTCTTTGGAATAGCAGTAATTGGAACATGGTTAGTTGCTCTATGTAACTGAATATGTTGTGTAGGAGTAGATGAATATTTCGTGGAATCCACTATTTATCTCTGGTGCAAAGGCCTCTCAAGTATGGGCTGCCTATGAAAGGGGATTGTTTGTTGCTTATCCTTTTGTGAAGGATTAACCTTAGGTTTGATAATATGTTGTCTTAGAATAAACTTCTCTTGTTCAAGTGGGATGTTCATATAAAATTCTGAAAAATGTGACTACCTTGTTGGTATGAATGTATTTAATACACCCATGCATTGTGGAAGGTAGCACTCGGAGTTTATGTATCCAAGGTCATTTCAATAACATATCAAATACTTATGTATATGGTATAATTGAAAATGTGGTAACCACATGTGTTGGACCAACCTATAAAGGTAAATCAATCTCACCAATAACATGTGTTTTCTCATTGAATGCCTGGTTGTTTTGGTTGAAGAGTATAAATCATCATGTGTATATCACAAATGTGTAAATAATGTCATGGTACATACATTCTCACTAGAACCGTTACTGATCATAATACTATGTATAAGCTAATGGTCAAGGTGTGCTTGAATAAATAATGAATGAATATATAAGGTATCATCCACTATTTCAGTGTCATCAAATGTAATAGGTCTCTGAACCATATGAGTTATTGTGCGTATATAAGTGCCAATAATCCCATCTAATAGGTGCCCATAATGTGATGGAGGATGTCCATTGTATGCCATTTGCACTTTTGGATCTTTTTTACAATGATCTTGTAAAGGATTGTTACATATCTTCTGATTCTGGTGATCACCAGGTTGTGAACCTGAATCCTTTGAAGGATCATCAAAGGTAATTTTTTAGTCATTAATAAGTTCTTGGATCTCATGCTTCAGGGTATAACATCTATTCGTAGAATGCCTAAGACCTTGGTGAGTTGCAATATGCATTAGCAATCATATCCTTTGGGTAGAGGTCGACTCATATCAACCTCTATGGGAGGAGGGAGAGATATGAGATAACTGTTGACAATTCTTCCACAAGTCGGATTGTCTTTTGCCATTTAGAAAGTTCACGTCTCTAGCCAAGGGAAGAAGAATACATTGTTTTTGGTAAGGGCCTTTGCTACAAAAGGATGAATTCCTTCGGACTTCTGTCCGAAGGAATGGTTCATTAAACAAGGGAATAACAAATCAACAAAACGCATAAGGCAAAAGGAAGTAATTCCTTCGGACTTTTGTCCAAAGGAATACTTCAAAAAAATCCAAAAGTCCCCTCAAGACCCTCCGGAAGGGTCATTGTCAATTTTTCCAGGCACAGGAGCAGATTCGGAACCTTGGCAAATAACTCGGGTGCCCTCCAGTTTTTCCGAAGGGCAAAAAGGAAAAGCTACTAGCCCTTGCGGAGGGCACTTGGTCGGTGACAGGACCACTGTGTCTTTTCCGAAGGGCACTTTTCAAAGACCAAAAGACAAAAAACAAAGGCAAAAGAAGAGAATGAATTTCTTCGGACTTTTTGTCCGAAGGAATTCCTTCGGACAAAAGTCCGAAGAAATTCGGAAAAATAGCAATGACAAAGAGCCGATAGAAGAAATCAAAAGGCTTCGGAAAAGTTAAAGGGCGAAGGCAGAAGAGATATCCTTCGGACAAAAAGTCCGAAGAAATTTTGAAGGCCACAAAGCAAAGTCCAAAGAAAAGCAAAAAACAAGTAAAATGAAGGTGCAACAAAGGAAGATATCCTTCGGACTTTTGTCCGAAGGAATTCCTTTGGACAGACTGTGGGAAAAAACCCGAAGAAACGCAAAGCCAATAATGCCGAAGGAAAGAAAGCCGCAGGAAATGCATGCAGAAAAGAGGTTCCGAAGGAAATAAAAAAAGACTAAGGGTGACGTCCCGCTAGCTATCAAATTTTGACTGCGGGAAGTAACCGTTGGAACAGGGTAATGCCAGAATTCCAAAAGAAAAGGCCAAACGGTTAAAAATATAGACAAATACATCCGAATATAGAATCCCGCCGGAAATAGACACGAACAACAGACCAGAATAGGACATAATACATGCAAGCAAGAGCTATTTTCGAACATCAGTCAAAGCTTCAGTTGACTAATTATTAAAGTCCTGTTCATCTCTAGTCAACTCATGCATCCGAAGGTCTAACTCAGCTTTAACAGGAGTTCCAAATTCGAACGACGAGTTGACTGTTCCAGATTTAGAGTTGACTAGTTGTTAAACGCCGCATTCACTAGAAGCTTTCCATGCGAGGAGAATGATCTCTTCGTCCAACTCAGCGTACCAAACGGTTAACTCAGCTTTCAAACGTTACAACTCGGCATCAAACAGCTCACAAAGAAGTTCTAAAATCGACATTTGCGTGGATTTCCATGCAAAGAGAGGTGGGCGGTTCATAACAAAGACAAGTTCACTCCCTCAAGTGCAAGAAGCTTCATGCAAAGACAAAAGAAAACATATTTTTATTGAAAGGCCAAGTCAGCCTTGAGTTAACCTAAGTGAATCTCTTCAAGTTTTCTACGCCAATCTTTGGCCTTTTGTAATTCTCTATAAAATGGCTTTCAGCCTTGTTTAAAAAATCATCCAATCTCTCTCTTGGTTAGACGAAACTCTGCCATTGGTGAGTTGTGTAATCTCTTCAATCAATAAGGACTATACTTTAAGATTTCAAGTGCTGGCATAATGTATATTTCTTCAGCAATTTGCACAAGTGGTAGATTTCTCTCCCTTCCCAAATTCTAATTCATACCTAGTTGCTAGATTGTCCTTATGCAGGTTATGTTAAGTGTTCTTTATTGTCTTTTGCTGAAGCTGTAAGTGGATGTTAGGTGGCCACAAAGTGTCTTTTATCAGACCTCTCTCCATCGTTTTCCCTCAGGTTTTAGTCATTAGATCGAACCTCTTCATGAAATATTTATGCATAATTGATTGATTGAAGTCTAAGGTCTTCCTTTTCCCTTGATTGTTCAGTGTTCAAGGTTCCAAGTTGAGTGGATCAAACTTCTGGTGTATCACCATTTTTAGGTAGGATTTCCCCTTTTAAGTTTTCTTCTCCCTTTTTCATGGTAGTCCGCAGCGTAGAGTAGGGATCTACATTGATACATCATACAGGAACCAACCTTCTCTGGAGGTTCTTCTCACTGTTGAGGCACCCACCCTTGTGAGAAGATCCCATTGTTTTAGCCTGATAGAGGACTGGCCATTTCGTGCACATCTTCGATTCAGGGCGCAGCTCCAGGTTGACAACAGTAACACTCCACAAGCTTCTGAAGTAAAGAAGTTTAAAACTTAGATAATTGTGTAAATTGTCTCTTAGGTGCATTGGATAAGATAAGTCGATTGGGTTGTTGTGACACTGCATTAACCGTTGTGGTTATTTCCTGTTTAGGTTATGTAGGTTTTACTTTGTAGCTTGGTTCGATATGAAACTTGGTATTTGATGTAGTCAATGTGTTTGTTGCGCCCCTTGTGGGGTCTGGGGGCAACACCCTTGACATCAAACACAATTTAGGACTTGTGGAATCCTTGGAATGACTCAAAATTCACTGAAAATGATTCTAAAAAATGCACTCAAAAGAGAGATTTTTTGAAGAAAAATAAAGAGCAAAATCACTATTGGAATAATCAAAACTGTAGATACACAGTTATTAATCAAAATCATTTCCAGAGAGTCAAAATAGCAATTGACTAGTCAAAATCGTAGATGGGACAAGCGATTTTGCAAGATGCCAAGTAGACTGTCACGGTTACTGGGTAGTTAGTCAAAATCGCTTATGATATGTGCAAAATCATGACTAGGAGTCAAAATCTTAGATTATGATAAGTGATTTTTCTAAAATAGTAAACCGTCAAGGTTACCTTGTGGTTAGACAAACAAAATTGCCTATGAGATGTCAAAGTCGCAAATGCAAATCAAAATCACGACTAACTATAAGTGATTTTGAAAGATAGAGAAATATATATATATATATATATATATATATATATATATATATATTGATTTTCAGAGATTAATTGGTCTTCACTAGATTGATTTTTACAAAATATGTTATTCACAGAAGTTTTTTAGAATTAAAATAGGATTAAATTAGATGTATTTCAAAATTCCAATTAGATTTCATCTTAACCTTGCAAGAAAGAGGTTAGAAAGAGAAACCAAATATATTTAGGTAGTAAGGAAAATATGTACAATTAACAATATGTACAGATTTCAGGTCATAAAACTAAAAAATGTTTCGCTGTTCAAAATCGCAAATGGCAGAGTCAAAGTCGCAACTGGAAATCAAAACCGTGACTGCAGATAAGCGATTTTGCATAGAACTTAGGACCGTGATAGTTTCATATCTTCAAATTTTTAACCCTTATTCCTGCAATATAACAGAGCAGATAAGATAAAGATAAATATATTAATGTCCAACAAATGACCACAAAAGTAGGTCAAAGGGACAACAGATTACAAAAGTGTGTTAGGAACAAGTGGGAAACCATAAAGGTCCACTAGACGAAAACAGTACAAAACAGGGTAAAGAGCAAAAAGTGCTCAGAGCCAAAGAAAGAAGCAGAAATGAGCAACCCACGAAAGCCCCTGAAGATCAGGCAATCGGGAATGAACCATGAGAAGGAAGAACCAGGAGGGGATCCATCAAGAGTTCGATCCAACTCTCCTAGCATTCAAGGCCGACAAGAAGAAGCTCCTAATAGGAGGATGAACCGAAGAAGAGGAGGTAAGATGTCTGGTTTGTTGTCCATGCTAATGCCTAGAAGGAAGAGTCCTCTGTGAAGACCTAGTGAATCTAGTCTATCTCTTGATGCCAGCCTTGAAATGGTTATGTTGGAGAAATCTTGAGGAACTGTGGATAGTCTCTCTAGGTCGCACTGATCTGGAATGTGATGCTGTACTAGTGTCAATCTGTCGCTTAGTGCCTCTCCTTGAAGGTAGCACTGTGAAGAAGGAAGTGATTTGTTGGGTGGAATTTGATCTAGAAGGTCTCTTAATATAATGATCACGAAGCTTGAGATCTTCGTATATATATAAAGCTAAACATCTTTGGTCCTCATATCTGAAGAAGTTAGAAAAAGTCCGTGTCCTAAATAGGCAATGAAACCTCCCCCTGATCTTATAGTATATGGGACAAAGGAAGATGAAGTGTTCCTCGGTCTCAATCTTCTGAATGCTTCATAACTGATAGATCCTGTCGACTCGATCTATTTGGTGATATGTTTCAATCCTAAGTCTGTGAGATCCTACTCTAAACTATTCTAATGGGATGCAAAGAGAGTGCATCCAGTGGCAGAATGTATGATGTGGGCGGATGATAACCCTGACTTTCAGCTCCAAAAAGTGTTCTGCATAGAATGCCAACTTTGGGCGTAGTCCCCTAGGGGGGTTTACCCAAGTGGTATGAATAAACTCCCTGTAAATATCATCCCTAATAATCCAGTTTAGCTCCTGTCTGGTGGGTAGAAGATGAGCTTGTGTATCCAAAGAGTTTGAATAGAGGAAGGCGGTCCATCCTAATTCTCACAGACTCTAACAGATCAGAAACACCAGTATACTGACAAGAAACACGGGTCGGGGGAGCCAAGAGGGCAATAGTCTCTGAAGAACAATAGGCTAAATATGGATATTTGTCACACCCACTCACTGAATCAACAAAGCTTCGAATGCAATGTAAGAAAGAAATCAGATCAAATATAGTCTCCAAACGGAAGCGCTGGGCTCCAAATTCTGCGAGTATAATGTGTTGGCAAACTGTCTGCTTACATATCTGATAATGCAGCGAAGGAGAAGTGTCTGGACCCTCTCGACAACAACCCAATCACTTTCAATCAATGAAGGTCCCCAAACCACAGATCCATAAAGAACAATGGGTCTAATAAGTGTATCCATGAGGGACATCTTGGATGACATGTCTTGAAAGTGATGTTGAAAACACTGTTGCTCAAGGAGGGCTAAAGAACCATATCCTTTGTTTATCCTAGGCTGAAAGACCTGCCTCAAGCTAAAACGTAGACCAGAAAATTGCACTCCCAAATAAGTATAGGAGGTGGTAATTGTTGTCAACTTGGAGCTACGCCTTGAATCAAAGATGTGCATGAAATGGCCAATCCTCTATCCGGTTGAAACAATGGGATCTTCTCACGAGGGTGGGTGCCTCAATGGTGAGAAGAACCTCCAGAGAAGGCTGGTTCCTGTAAGATGTATCAATGAGGATCTCTACTCTACGTTGCGGACTACCATGGAAAAGGGAGAAGGAAACTTGAAGGGAAAATCCTACCTAATAACGGTGATACACCAAAAGATTGATCCACTCTACTTGGAACCTTGAACACTGAACAAACAAGAGAAAAAGACCTTCGATTTCAATCAATCACTTGTGGATAAATATTTTATGAAAAGGTTCGATCCAATGACCAAAACATGAGGGAAAACGATGGAGAGAGGTCTGATACAAGACGCTTTGTAGCCACCTAACATCCACTTACAGCTTCAGCAAAAGACATAAAGAACACTGAACATGACCTGCATAATATGATAAGCTAGCAACTAGGTACGAATCAAAATTTGGGAAGGGAGAGAAATCTACCACATGCAAATTGCTGAATGAATATATACAATGCCAACATTTGAAATCTGAAAGTACAGTCTTTCTATTGATCGAAGAGGTTACACAACTCACCAAGGGCAAAGTATGGTCTTGCCAAGAGAGGGATGATAAAATCTAAGGTTGAAAATGCATTAATATAGAGAATTACAAAAGCCAAAAGATTGGTGTTGAAAAGATGAAGAGGAGGATCAACTTGGATTAACTGAACGCTGACTTTGCCTTTCAATAAAATATGTTTTCCCTTTGTCTTTGCATGAAGCTCCTTGGCGCTAGAGGAAGTGGACTTGTCTTTGTTTATTGAAACGCCCACCTCTCTTTGCATGGAAATCCATGCCAATGTCAATTTTAGCTTCTTCATGAGCTGCTGGAACGTCTGAAAGTATGAGATGATAATATCATGCATGAAATCCAATGCCAATGTCAATTTTAGAACTCTGACTTGATTCGTTGGAAGCCGAGTTGGAACGTTTGAAAGGCTAAGTTGGAACGTTTGAACTGCTGAGTTGGACGAAGAGAAAGGTTGAGTTGGACGAAGAGAAAGGCTCAGTTGGACGAAGAGATTATTCTCCTTTGCATGGAAAACTCCTAGTAGATGTGGCGTTTAACAATTAGTCAATTCTAAATCTGGAACGGTCAACTCGACATCTGAATTTGGAACTCTGGTTGAGCTGTTGGAATGTTACGAGCTTGAGACGGACGAAAGTGCTTGCATGGAAAACTCCTTGCTGAGTGAGAGATAAATTCAGGTTGAATTTATCTCCTGTCTATCTATTTTCTGTTTCTGTTTCTATGCATGCATTGCTCTTTGGTTTATTCCCACGGACTTGTCTTTGGTCTTGGATTTTTCTTCGGATTTTTTGTTAGTCCCACTTTCCCGCTGACAGTTTGTCCTTCTCTGCCTTCGAACTTCGCTCTTCGAAAAAAAAGTCCGATATTTTATCCTTCCTGGGCCTTTCTTTTCCTTCGGCTTTATTTCCCTTTGACTTTCTTGGACTTTTTTTGCGGGCTTTTGTGTCCTTTGAATTCCTGCGTACTTTTTCCTGTGGGCTTTTTGCGCGGCTTAACCCTTTGAATTTCTACAGACTTTGTGTTCGCCAACTTTTCCACATTAATCCTTCGGACAAAAAGTCCGAAGGAATTCCTTCGGACTTTTGTCTGAAGAATTCTTTCCTTTGTTTTTCTCTTTTGCCTTGTTGGCTTTATTCCACAGGTTTTTTCTTCCTTGTAAATTCTCCGAATTTCTTTGGACTTTTTGTCCGAAGGAATTCCTTCGGACAAAAAGTCCGAAGGAATTAGTCCTTTGTCTTTGTCTTTACCATCGGTAGAATGCCCTTCGAAAAATATGCAAAGGTCCTGTCACCGACCAAGTGCCCTCCGCAAGGGCTTGTGTCTTTCCTCTATGTCCTTTGGGAAAGTTGCAATGGTCCTGTCACCAACCAAGTGCCCTTCGCAAGGCTTGTGTCTCTCAGAAATGGCTTTTCGGAAAAATTGTAGGGCACCCGGGTTTTTTGCAGGGGTCCTTATTCCTTTGAATTTTCTGACTTCTCTCTCGGATTTCTTCGGAGTTTTGTTCGAAGGAATTCCTTCGGGCAAAAAGTCTGAAGGAATTATTCCTTAGGCACTTTACTCTTTGGCGGACCTTTTGGAAGGCCGTGGGTTCTTTTATTTACAAATCCTCCGAAGTATTCCTTCGGACAAAAAGTCTGAAGGAATTCCTTCGGACTTTTTCCCGAAGGATATCCGTTGTCTTTTCCTTACTCTTGGATTATTTCCTACGGACTTATGTCCTTTGCACTTTTTCGAAGCTATGTGGCATCAAGCGTTCTTTGCCCGAAGGAAATCCTGTTGTAGCCAAGGCTTTTGCAAATGAGTTATTTCAATTGGTCTACCTCTTACCCAATGTATTATTTCTTTCTTGGCTAGAGACGTGAATTTTCTGAATGGCAAGAGACAATTTGACCTGTGGAAGAATTGTCAACATTTTTGGTGACTCAGCTGGCCCAGCATGCCTGCTATGCTTGAGAACTCAGAGCATATCGATGCTATTCGAACTCCCAAAACAATGATAAACTTGATTTTTGATTGAAAATCTCCTTTGATCATGTCTGAAGTAACCTCCTTCAAAATAAGAAGGGAAACACACGAAAGCAGAAAACTAACTAAGAAGCAAATGTGCAAACAAGCACTTATTGGACAAAACTGAAGCAAACTATTGTGCTTGAACAACACTTGGAGGAAAACAAAAAACAACTATGTACATAGAGTTTTGCTCTTCAATAGCAATGTTTCAGATGTATCCCATTGACTGGGGTTGGAAGCTCTTGGCCATCCATCTTAGCAAGTTGGTAGGCGTCGTGGGATTTGCAGCTGGAGATCGTGTATGGGCCACTCCAAAGGGAATCAAACTTTGTGTGCTTTCTTGGTTTGGCTCGATCCTCATCCCATTTGAGGACCAAATCTCCTTCATTGAAGCTTCGTGAGGAAGCTCCTTTGTCAAATGTTCTTTTCACCTGTGCCTGATAACTTTTCATGACTAGCATGGCTTGATTTCTTGTCTCTTCCAACTCCATAAGCTCTGCATACTTGATCTCCATAGGCTCATTGTCCAACAACTCAAGTTGATGCATTAGTTCTAAAGCTGAAAACTCAAGAGAAATAGGTAACCTTGCTTCCTTACCATAGACTAGCTTGTAGGGAGAGGTGGCTATTGACCTCTTGTAGGTGATCCTATCAGCTCATAAAGATGACTTCAACTTGAGATGCCATGACCTCTGATTGTCTTCAATAGTCCGTATGATTCTTAAGAGGTTCTTGTTTGTAGATTCAGCAATGCCATTTCCTTGTGGATAATAGTTCGATGAAGTACTGAGATAAACCCCATGTTGGACAGTCCATTGGCTGATCCTAGATCCCACAAAAGCCATTGCATTGTCAGAAATAATAGTCGAAGGAACTCCAAACTTAGTGATCAAACTTTCATAGAAATCAAGAACGCTAGTTTTGTTTGCTTCTTTCAATGCAATTGCTTCATTCAACGTGTGAAGTAGTCCGTAGTTTGTTAGAATCCACTTATGTCCTGAACTCGAAGGAGGGTTAATGAGACCAATAAAGTCTAATCCCCACTAGACAAAACGCTGATCCATTGCAATTCGCGGAAGGGGCAGGGCTGCAAGTTTAACTTTTCTTACAAACATAGCACATTTTTTGCACTTCCAAACTCATGTATGGCAATCGCCAAATATAGTAGGCCAATAGTACCCACCTCTCATGATTTTAAGTGCTGTAGTTCTTGCGAAAAAGTGTCCTCCACCAAGTCCATCATGGAATTCTTCAAGTAATCTTTGAGTTTGGCTTGGCTCCACACACCTTAGTAACATTCCATTGATATCCTTTTTGAACAAAACATCGTCAACGAGCAAGAATGGAAATGATTGCAATCTGAAATACCTTTTTTTTTAAGCACTTAGGTGAGAAGGGTAACAACCATCTTGCAGATAGCTTACCAGATCACGAAACCAGCTGGAAGGTGAGGTGTGAACAACAACCTTTTCATCATTTGACACTAAAACAACTTCATTAGTTTCTTGTAAGTCCTGAGCTAGATGCTCACAAAGTCCTTTGCCTCTAACCAACTTTGTAATTTTAATTTCTACGTCATATTCCATTACTTTGGTTATCCAACCAGCCCTCTTCTTGTTTATGTCTTTGTTCAAAAGAAATTTTTTGATGCTTGGATGAGCAACCATTAGATGTATTTTATTATTAGACAAGTGCCTAAATTTTTTCAGAGATCTTATAACTGAAAGGACATGTTTTTCAACAAAAGAGTACTTTGTCTCATACTCCTGCAAGCCTTCGCTGTAGAAAGCTATTGGCTGCTCCAAATCTTCATGATTTTGCTGCTTAAGAATATCAGAAATGGTGTCCACTTTAGCATACGTATACAGAATGAAGTCTTTCGTAAAATCTGGGTTAAAAGTGTAAGAGCACTTGCTATGGCTTTCTTAACATCTTCAAACCCTGTTATTTCCTCCTTGGACCAGCTGAAGTTCTGATTTTTCTTTAACATGGCTGTAAGTGGTTTAGCTACAGTAGCGAAATCTGAAAGATATCTCCTTATAAAATTGATCTTTCCAAAGAAACTTTGCAAACCCTTTTTGCTCTTAGGCAAGGAGAGTGCAAGAATGGATTGAATCATTTCAGCATCTATGTTTAACCGTGCTTTGAAACATGTCCAAGAAGCTTACTTTCATGAACTGAAAATACACATTTTTTGGGATTTAGAGATATCCCAAATTGCCTACACCTTTCAAAAACTTGCTGGAGGTGAACCATGTGATTTTCTGCATATTTTGAAAATAATGTTATATCATCCAAATAGACAAGCACAAACCTGTTAAGAAGGCCTTGGAAGACCATATCCATGGCTCTCTGAAAGGTTGCTCCAGCATTGGACAAACCGAATGGCATCTTTCTGTATGCAAATGTCCTCCACTTAGTCGTGAAGGCTGTCTTGAATCGGTCCTCTTCTTTGACCAAAATTTGATTGTAACTACTATATCCATCCAACAAGGAAAACCTCTTTGAACTTGCAACAAGCTGTAAAATTTGTTCCATTGATGGCAATGGATAGTGGTCTTTAAGCGAAGCTCTGTTTAAATCACGGAAATAAACACACAAACGAATCTCACCATTCTTTTTCCGTATTGGAACGAGGTTCACCACCCAAGTTGAGTGCTTGATTGGAAATATGATAGCCGATTCTATGAGCTTGTGAAGTTCAACTTTGATCAAAGGCTCAAGCTTTGGATTGATTGGCCTTTGTCTTTGTCTTACTGGTTTAGTTTCGTCTTCTAACTCAACAGTGTGTTGAGCCAAACTTGGATCAAAACTTTTGAGATCACTATACTGCCATGCGAATATATCAACAAAATTTATGCATAATTCAATCAAAGATTTCTTTTGTGGAGTGCATACCTTGCCCAATTTCAAAATCTTACCAGCAACAATCTCTACATTGGCATAGTGCTCTTCCTTTGTTGACAAAGATGGTTTTCTCTTTCCTTAGCTCATCATCTTCACTGAAAATATTTTCAAAAGTGACCAATCCCTTGGGTAGCTTATTAGTTTTCAGTTGTACAATCTAATCACCATACTGCTGTAAGCGTTTCGACTGATTTTTTAAAGAAGAATCAGCCTCTTCCTACAAAAATATCACAATTTGATTGTCATTTTCAAACACTTGCCAATTTTCTTGGTTATCCGAAACGGAAGGCCTTACAACTATCTTTATATGTGACTAAAAAATGTCACTTTTTATATCAGCTGGGATATCAAATTGTGCCCCAACAACAGCCAACTTATCAGCGTGTTTATTCCTATCTCTTGGTATTGCTTGAATATTAAAACCCTGAAAATATTCAAGTAAATCCCATACTTTGTGTCTGTAAGATTTAAGCAACATATTCTTGCATATATTCAAATCTCTTACTTGGTGGACTACAAGTTCACTATCTCCAAACACTTGCAAACAATTTGCTTTCATCTTCCTAGCCCTCTGCAAACCGTGGACTAGTGCTTCATATTCAACAACTTTGTTTGAACAGCCAAACTCAAATTTAATAGATGAGAAATACCTTTGTTTTGTAGGAAAAATTAACATCATTTTAGCTCCAGTTCCATGCTTATTTCTTGATCCATCAAAGTATAATTGCCACAAGCTTTCATTAGATTTGTCCTCTTTGACCATGGCTGGAATTGGTGTATCGTTTTCATGAAGACAATACACACCAAGACCTTCTTCAATCAGCTTGTAGGGATCATGCTCATGCAAGGTGGAAGCCCACTCATCAAGAAATAAATTTGGAACTCCATCCAAAGGTGAGTACTTTTCTACATCACTAGTTTGTAGTATTTTATCTGAGATGATACAATTTGCATTGACCACACTTGGCGTAAAAGGCTCCATGTGAAAACGTGCAATAGGTTCTGAATGAATTGTTACTTTTGTGCCATATTTGGTCCTGAACAACAAGTAGGTCCAATCAGCTGATAAATATCCCTCAATCTTTGAGGTGAAATCTCTTGAAAGGCACATAGTGAAATACGGAGGCAGGTCACCACTACAACGTCCTGCTGAATACTCACGTTAGGATAGGCATGTAATGTCAATTTCAAATCTTTGATAATGCCTACCGTTTTTGCTGGTGAGCCATCCAACTACAGTACATCTTTAGTATTTGGTCCATAAACAAGGCCGAGCTTGTCTGCAATCTGTTTGGGCATCACTGTACTGCTAGCTCCACTATCCACTATACAATTATGAACTAAAGTATCACCCACTATCAAAGAAAGATAAAAATGGGGAGTTTTCTTTGTTTTTACCTCAGTTTTGTCCACCTTTGATATCTTATCTCCTTGTTGTACCTGTTGCTTAGTTCGCTGATCCAAATTTGTCAAGACAACACCTTCTTTATCAACTGATTTTGGAGACAATTCAAGAGTTGAAAGTTCTTGAATGAGTTTATTCTTTTGGCCTGGAATTGAAAGAGAATCCCACATGTTAATGCTGATGTTAGACTTCATCTGATCTACAATATTGAACTGAGATGGACTAACCTTTAATTTCACCTTTTGTGGTACTTGCTGCTCACGAATTAGAGGTATTTGCTGCACTTTACTAACCTCTACATTCTGAATTTATTGGGCTGTGGGGGCAGCAAGCTGCTCTTTTGTACCTTGAGCAATAATACTAGGAGCACTTGAAGTATTTGCTACTGCTTGGGCTTCCTCAACAGCTCTTAGTTTAGTTCTCTGATAGGTTAGAGTTGCAACTTGATCATTTGAAACATTAATTTTAACATCTTGCGTAAAAACGACATGATCATCTACCTGCCAATTTACATTAATAACATCAGGCTGCCCTTGAGTCTCTCTTTGTGATGCCAAACCTGTATCTTGATATTGACCCTCTTGAAAAGAGAACTCTTCTTGTGTCATCTGTGGCATGGTGCCGTTTGGTGATATCAAGTTTTGGTTTTGAACATCATTGAGATTTGAGGGCTGCCAACCTGAATCCTTGACCAAATTGTTTTGAGGTGGGGTTGGAACAATGGCTTTTGAAGGGGAAGGAGCATTCGGATCAAGAGCAACATATGGCTTAGCTGGGGTTATGGCTTTTTGTGCTTGATAGGATGGTCTATTTTTCTGAAACCTTGATAAAGAGACCTTTGATCTTTGAAGGGCTGATAGTTGTTTTGATTTTGCTGTTGATAGGACCTATGACTGAAATTGCTGCCTTTTGAGCTATACTATTTCATTTCCAAAAGATTGTAGTAAACTTTTCAACTCTCCTGTCTCGCTAGGTTGACTAGTAGGGGCTGCAATAGGAACTTGAGGTGCTGGAATTGGACCCAAGGATGGAATTTGAGGAACTTGAGACGCTGGTACAGAACTTATTTTTTGAAATATGGGCATTGGAGGTCTTGGAGAAAGCTTACCTGCTTGAATCAAACTATTTTCTACCCTTATTGCAACTTCATACGCATCTAACAAAGTAGTACCACCCATTGACTGTATCATCACACTAATGTCAGAATTGAGAGCTTTCAAAAAAATATAAAAATGCATATTCAGGTGATGGCCTAATCAGAACCGATATTATGTGCCATGTCTTCTGGAATCTGAGATTAAAATCGGACATGAACTCATGAGGAGCTCTCTGTATGGCAGTTAATTGTTCAACTAAAGATAAGTGATCAGATTTGTCCTCAAACTGTTTGACCAAGGCAACACCCAATTCATCCCAGGTGGAAACGGATCTAAGTGGGAGTGTTCTATACCACTGTAATGCTTTTCTTTTGAAAGAAGTAGCTAGTAATCTGATAGCAACATTATCCTCAACAACATTATGAACTGAACAAAGATTAGGCACATCCTGGATATGCTCAATAGGGGTTGTTTGATTTTCTCTTGAGAAGAATGGAATACTTTTGAGGGCAGATACATGAATATCATCTAACTATGCTAGATTTAGTGGACTTCCCCTATTGAATGGAGCAAATACTTGATTTCTAACGGCCATCTGAATGGTGGGGATTGCAGTGTCTAGAACGATAGGATGAGGGGGAGGTAAATATTCCTTTTGAGGATATGGATTTGCCCTCCTAGACCTTGCTCTTTTATAAGTTACAAATTCAAAAGGAATACCTTTGCTTGCTGATCTTGTGGTAACCTTTGGCATGAACGGATTAGTTGAATGATGCTATGAACTCTGCAACTGGATGTAAATGAATATCTTTCGTTGCTGCGAAAACTCTATGTAAAGAACTTTTTCATGGTCCCACCGGACGTGCCAAAAACTGTTGTCAACCTGGAGCTGCGCCCTGAATCAAAGATGTGCATGAAATGGCCAATTCTCTATTTGGTTGAAACAATGGGATTTTCTCACGAGGGTGGGTGCCTCAATGGTGAGAACCTTCAGAGAACGCTGGTTCCTATAAGATGTATCAATGAGGATCTCTACTCTATGCTGCGGACTACCATGGAAAAGGGAGAAGGAAACTTGAAGGGGAAATCCTACTTAATAACGGTGATACATCTAAAGATTGATCCACTATATTTGGAACCTTGAACACTGAACAAACAAATGAAAAAGAAGACCTTCGATTTCAATCAATCACTTATAGATAAATATTTCATGAAAAGGTTCGATCCAATGACCAAAACATGAGGGAAAACGATGGAGAGAGGTCTGATACAAGACACTTTGCAGCCACCTAACATCCACTTACAGCGTTAACAAAAGATATAAAGAACATTGAACATGACCTGCATAATATGATAAGCTAGCAACTAGGTACGAATCAAAATTTGGGAAGGGAGAGAAATCTACCACATATGCAAATTGCTGAATGAATATACACTATGCTAACACTTGAAATATGAAAGTACAATCCTTCTATTGATTGAAGAGGTTACACAACTCACCAATGACAGAGTCTGGTCTTGCCAAGAGAGGGATGATAAAATCTAAGGTTGAAAAGCCATTAATATAGAGAATTACAAAAGCCAAAAGATTGGCATTGAAAAATGAAGAGGATCAACGTAGATTAACTCAAGGCTGACTTCGTCTTTCAATAAAATATGTTTTCCCTTTGTCTTTGCATGAAGCTCCTTGGCGCTAGAGGAAGTGGACTTGTCTTTGTTTATTGAAACGCCCACCTCTCTTTGAATGGAAATCCACGCCAATGTCAATTTTAGCTTCTTCATGAGCTACTGGAACGTCTGAAAGTATGAGACGATAATATCATGCATGAAATCCAACGCCAATGTCAATTTTAGAACTCTGATTTGATTAGTTGGAAGCCGAGTTGGAACGTTTGAAAGGCTGAGTTGGAACGTTTGAACCACTGAGTTGGACGAAGAGAAACGCTGAGTTGGACGAAGAGATTATTCTCCTTTGCATGGAAAACTCCTAGTAGTTGTGGCGTTTAACAATTAGTCAATTCTAAATCTGGAACTGTCAACTCGACGTTCGAATTTGGAACTCCGATTGAGCTGTTGAAACGTTACGAACTTGAGACGGACGAAAGTGCTTGCATGGAAAACTCCTTGCTGAGTGAGAGATAAATTCAGGTTGAATTTATTTCCTGTCTATCTATTTTTTGTTTCTATTTCTGTGCATGCGTTGCTCTTGGGTTTATTCCCGTGGACTTGTCTTTGGTCTTGGATTTTTCTTCAGATTTTTTGTTAGTCCCACTTTCCTGCGGACAATTTGTCCTTCTCTGCCTTCGGACTTCGCTCTTCGGACAAAAAGTTCGAGATTTTATTCTTCTTGGGCCTTTCTTTTCCTTTGGCTTTATTCCCCTTTGACTTTCTCGGACTTTTGTGTCCTTTGAATTCCTGCGGGCTTTTTGCGCGGCTTAGCCCTTTGAATTTCTGCGGACTTTGTGTTCGCCAACTTTTCCACATTAATCCTTCGGACAAAAAGTCCGAAGGAATTCCTTTGGACTTTTGTCCGACAGATTCCTTCCTTTGTTATTCTCTTTTGCCTTGTTGGCTTTATTCCATGGGTCTTTTCTTCCTTGTAAATTCTCCGAATTTCTTCGGACTTTTTGTCCGAAGGAATTCCTTAGGACAAAAAGTCCGAAGGAATTAGTCCTTTGTCTTTGTCTTTACCATCGGCAGAATGCCCTTCAGAAAATATGCAAAGGTCCTATCACCGACCAAGTGCCCTCTGCAAGGGCTTGTGTCTTTCCTTTGTGCCCTTCAGGAAAGTCACAATGGTCCTGTCACCGACCAAGTGCCCTCCGCAAGGGCTTATGTCTCTCAGAAATGGCTTTTCGGAAAAATTGTAGGGCACCTAGGTTTTTTGCAGGGGTCCTTATTCCTTTGAATTTTCTTTGGATTTTTTGACTTCTCTCTCGGATTTCTTCGGACTTTTGTCCGAAGGAATTATTCCTCAGGCACTTTACTCTTTGGCAGACCTTTTGGAAGGCTGCGGGTTCTTTTATTTACAAATCCTCCGAAGTATTCCTTCGGAAAAAAAGTTCGAAGGAATTCCTTCGGACTTTTTCCTGAAGGATATCTGTTGTCTTCTCCTTACTCTTGGATTATTACCTGCGGACTTATGTCCTTTGCACTTTTCCGAAGCTATGTGACATCAAGCCTTCTTTGCCCGAAGGAAATCCTATTGTAGCCAAGGCTTTTGCAAATGAGTTATTTCAATTGGTCTACCTCTTACCCAATGTATTATTTCTTCCTTGGCTAGAGACGTGAATTTTCTGAATGGCAAGAGACAATCTGACCTGTGGAAGAATTGTCAACAGTAATCTCAACCTCCTTTCCCCTGAGAAAGAAATAGAGGTGGGAAGTGTTCAATCTGTTAAACACCTTGACCTTGGTTTTCCCCAAGTTAACCTTCAACTGTTGGAGATCACAAAAGAGAGCCAAGGCATCCAACTGCCGCTTCAAGCCCTTAGGTGATGAAGCTAGGAGAACCACATTGTCCGCAAACAGAAGAATAGAATTTAGAACACGGTGAAGAAGACACTCATCACTAGCCTAAATATGCTCATGAAGAAAGGTCTCTAACTCACCATTGTATATGCCAAATAAAGTTGGGTATAAAGGGCAGCCTTGTTTGACCCCAATGGTATTCCTAATAAACTTTGAAATACCATGAACCGTACGGAGCCAACCAAGGACATTCTCGTATAGTCGCATGATGGCTGCCAATAGGGTCTCAGAAATGCCAATATTCGTAAGCCTCTAGAAAAGGGCCTCTCTCAGAACATAATCAAATACTTTCCTAAAGTTTCCAAAACAACAGTAAACTTTGGATGAGCAATGACATGCCTCCTCAATAATGGCCCGAAGAGTGAAGATATGATCAGTGGTCTGATGGGTTGGTCTAAGCCTTCCTTGATCCCTAGCTCTGAGATGCCTCTACCCTAACTCTCTCAAAAGCTACATGTGTAGCATAGTAGCATACAATTTCAAGAATATGTCCAACCATGATCGTGCTATAATTGTTAGGATCTGAACAAGACCCTGATTTATGTATTGGGTGAATAATGTGATGTGACCAAGAAGGCGGGAAACCCAAACAAATCACGTGGTTGAAAAGATCAACCAAGTAGCTTCCAAAAGCTCTAAGACCATGTTTGAAGAACTCGGCTTGGAAACCCTCTTCATCAATTGCCTTGCTACTATTCATCACCTTCATTGCCTCTTTGATATTCTTGTATGTGAATAAGTGACAAGAAAATGGTGGAGAAGCAACATGGATTTGAGGTTGACCAGGAATGTCTAAAGAGTGGAGGTATGAGAAATCATGGAGCGGGATTAAGCTCAGTGGGGGGGTGGGGAGGCCGGACGGGAAGAATGCCGGGGGAGGATGGTATGCCAAAAGAGTTTGGGAGAATGGATGTAGTAATTATGTAAGATCCGTCTCCTTTGAGAAATAAAGAGGCGTTTCTTACGTCGGAGAAGACAGCGGTAGGATGATTTTAAAGCTAGGTAAGAGGGACAGGCATGGAGGAAGGCTTACTGAAGCTGGCAATGGAGAGTCCTGCAATTATCATCATACTATTTATTCATGGGGCAAGATCTTTTAGATTGATGGGAGGTATATGTAGATTTGGTATAGTTAGGAAAAGATTTGAGGGCAACTCCCCAGATAATGGAAGAAAGACGTGTACTTGGAAGTAACACAACCAAGCAAGGAAAACTAGGGTTCAAGAGGCAAAAGTTTATGGATGTAGGAGGAGAAGATGTTAGGGTCCCCATCATCAAATTGGAATGTGGTACACAATATACTAAAAGAGGGGATCGTAACAGGAAGGGGGAGATCAGCCTAGAGGGAAAAGGAAAGAAGAGCATGATCTGCAAGAGGAATGGGGGAAAGGGAAAAATGACAGATGAAGGGCAAAAGATTATGACTGGATAGGACATAATCTACCACACTCTTACCTCCACCATGAGGTGTACATGTGAAAGAGGGAATCTGGAAAGCAAGGCAGCCCATTAAGGATCAACAAATCAAAAGATTCACCCAACTGTAATAGGTGTCTTCCGTATGCTGTGTAAGGACCTGAAACATCATCTGTCATTCTATGCAAACCCATTGACTCTGAATCAATCTCCTGTGTGCAGAATATGTCTACCGAGCGGTCGTGGAGAGGTGTCTGAAAGTTTTGGTATAGGCATTGAAGTCACTAAGAAGGATAACTTCCTCAATCTTGAACTCTGTTAGTATGATTAAAGGCAGCTTATAAGTTGAATCAAAATAGCAACTAGCATATACAAAATCACAGATGAAATTAAAAATCGCAAATATTAATAAACGATTTTGCAAAATCGCAACTAGGTATTCAAAATCGTAGATAGAAATCAAAATCATGACTATCGAGAAGCGATTTTGGAAAACTACAATAAAATGGTTAATTGACTTGATGGCTAGTGGTTAGGTTGGCAGTTTATGGCAAAATCGCCACTGTTGTCCTCAAAACTGCAATTTGCAGAGCAATATCATAATTCACCTGGAACATACAAGTTTTGAAAATTTGAGCCCAAATTCTTCCTAACAAGACCTGCAAGTTGAATTCACACTTTATAAGCACAAGGTCAGTCCAAAAGAAGGGCTCCCACTGTGGTCGCCAAATATAATGCAAATTTTTTGTGCAAATGGATTGATCTATACAAACTTATCAGTATCCTACACAAAATTTCATCATTCCTCTAATTTGAAGCTAATTAAATAAAAATGCAATTGAAATGAAGAGATTATACCTGCATATTCATAAAATATTAAGCTCCAAACAAGATTAAGACAAAAACAAGACTAAGATTAAAGATTATTTGATATTGTATTGCTATGGATAGACTCAGATTTTATGATAGCATGATATTGGCTTGATGACTTTGATAAGTAAGTTGGTTTGGCATGAGAGGATCATAGATTTCATAGTTGGCTTCAATTGAGGATTGGTTGGTTATTTATAGAGAGGGAGGAGGGAAAATCAATGGTCAAAATTCAAAGTTGGGTGTAAGAAGATTAATGGTGGAGAATTATTCAAGGAATTAAAAGTTTTTTGGATGATTCTAAAGGTGGGAATGTTTTAGAGGTAGAAGCCTCTAGAGTTTTTGGAAGCTTAATCATGATTAGTAGATGATTAGATGAGGTGATTAGCTGTGTGATTAGGGACTAGGGATGTAGGAGAGCCTAGGAATAGTGTAGGATAGGTGGGATTGGATTTTTAAATTCCAATATAATGGATAGGTGGGGTTAGAATAAGATTAGATGATAAATGACATATTAGAAGGATTAATTGACTTGTGGGGTAGGAATAAGGTTAGTATGATGAAGAATAATGAAGGGGGATATTAAATAAATGGCTATAAGGGGACCAGGTGGATAGGATGAAAGGATGAAATAGAGGAAATAGAGTGAGAGAGAAGATTATTGGACGAAATTAGTGACAGAGGGAAGCGAGCAGATTTTGATGCATACACAATGGACTCATGTAATGGGGCAAACAAACTTTGCTTGAAGATGTATTGAAGTTCTTTATCAGCGATTGAATTTGTTATTTTGCTCAGCATTGTTTTATATCTCAAAACAAATTCATTGATAGGTTCATTGGTTCCTTGTTTGATCTTTGCATATGACATATTTTTAGTGATGTTGATGGAAAAATGTGCTATAATCTAATTCAATGGAGATTTGAATGCTCTCACTGATTGGATTAGTAAATCATATAACCATCGTAAAGCATAGTCCTTCAGGCTTCTTGGAAATAATTTGGTCAAAACTTTATCATTGGAGGCATAATCAAGGCATGCTGCATAGAAAGATTGGAGATGTTCAGAATCATCTTGTATGCAACAAATTAAGATAGATCTCCAACTTATCCTACTTAGTAACTCTAAGATCAGAGAAGGTAATCAACTAACATCTATTGTGATACTTTTATATTAGGGGCATGACCAAATTGGATCCGCTAAACCTAACCAATGAATCTCTTATCACACAACACTAAAAGAGAGGGTTCCAAAGCCTCTAGTCAAATAACACTTAATAACCTTAACTAGGTGTTCTAGTACATAAAATAAAATTAATCTAGTGCTCACCAAAGCTTGTGGCATAATGGGGGATGGTTTAACACAAACAATCAAGGGATCATGGTAGACAAATGGGGGCCTAGATCACCTTAAGGTGGGAGATGACAAGCAAAAAAGACGCTATAGCTATACTAAGTTTAAGTATAGAGGTAATCTAAGCAAGGAGTTATACATTCAAAACCTATTACTTTGTGCAATATCTATCTATCAAATGAAATAGCAGAAGTTGGAATACTTACCTTTGGG
The DNA here is from genome assembly GCA_037957365.1 of Torreya grandis. Classification (NCBI taxonomy): domain Eukaryota; kingdom Viridiplantae; phylum Streptophyta; class Pinopsida; order Cupressales; family Taxaceae; genus Torreya; species Torreya grandis. Next base: position 3,167,261 of record JARHVA010001071.1, on the reverse strand, counting down.
CGAATGTCATATCCCCCTTTTTGGCCTAAGCATGGACATGACCTTTAGCCTAGTTCTTTTGGTGTTTTCCCTAGGCTAAGGGAAGAAAGGGAAAAAAGGGAAACATTGTTCTAATTTTAAGTTATAAAAGATACCTTTTTGATATACCTTTTTATTTTAATGACTTAAAAAGGTAATTTGTGAGTAAGGGTTAACTTAACCCTTGATGGAGAGAAAGGAAAAGATCTTTTAACACCACTTTAACCCTCCCTCCAAGTGGAGCACTCTTTTTAGGGGAGAATTTGTGGAAAATATAGTATAAAAAGTCGTATGATGATCAGTTGAAAGTTACCATGAAATTATGATATTTGATTTTGAGGCTAAAGCACGAAACGCTTGGCTAAGTGACTTGAAGACGAAATTTTTTAAGGACACAAGGGTTTGGGGACGAAAACCACCACTCCTATTCAAGGTAGCACTACTTTCAAGTGCTATAATTGAATTTCAGATTCAACGATTCAGTGATTTGACCCTCTTCTAGGGAAGCAATTTGCATCGGCAAGTGTGACTATCGATTGTGGTGCTTTGGCTTGTTGTTGGGAGCCTTTCACAAGGGTTTGAGCAGGGTACAAGGGCAATGCTTGATTGGGAAGTGTGGCGACTTCCATTTGGATGGTAGTGACTAGGTTTGGAGGTATAAAATAGGGCAGCGATTGGGGTGAAGGGTTATTGAAGACTTGTGAGGGCTGTGTTATTTTTTAGTGGTAGCATTCTGCGTGTTTAGAGTTGGGTGACCCCCCTGTTGGGTCTAATTTTGCATTTGGGAGGGTTAATTCATGTTTAATTTGCTATATAAGGGTTTGAATAATATTCTATTATTTTATTTGAAAATTTTCAGCCTATATTTGCATGTTAAAAATCAAATTTGAAGAGGTTTTGGTGGCTGTAATTATTCTAGATTTTTAGACAATTATTTAATGGTAAAAAATTGCAATTTGTGCCCTAGTTTCATATTTCCAAAATTCTGAATTTTTGTTAGGGTTTGATAAAAAATCAGAAATGTCTTTTGTTGTGTTAGGGTTTGTTGGAAAACTCTTTTGTTTAGGTTTTAGCCCAAAAAGAGATATTTCAGTGGTATTAGAGCCAAAATCTTGGCTAGTTGTAGGGTTTAGAATTGTATACAATGGATCCTATATGGGGGTTGTTGATGCATGTGCAAAAAAGAGATAGGGATAGAATGAAGAGACAAGGCATTAAGTATCAATGTGTGCAACAATTTACTATCAATGATGCGGCCCTAACATCATTTAAGAAAATACATAGGAATGATCTTATACAAAGGGAACGGTTGGAGGAACAAAATAAAGAAGACGAGAACAAACTTATGGCCTTTGATGAATATGAAAGAAAGGTTGATATGAAGGCAGCCTATAACACCTTGGAAGAATTTTTATAGGTGTACACAAGAAATAAAAGTAGAAGAGCAAAGAAGGAAGAGCCTCTAGTGAATTGCCCTAGGGATCCATCACCAAAAGAGGGCACAAATTCAGAAGTGAAAGAGGTTAGCGAGCAACCAACTATTAGAAATTCTGAATTTCAAAAATCAGAATGTTTAGGGCAGCAAGATGAAGGTTTTCACCGAATTCACAAGCAACAAAAAGGGCTGCAAGTAGAGGACAAACGTGAGGAAGAACCTAATGGAGTGATTTCAGGGGGTATGGAGGAAGAAGAGCAAATTGACGCAGCCACTTGTGGGAAAGAACAAACTTTACATGCGGGGTGCCAAGCATCCAAGGTTGAAGTTGTTCAAACCCTAGAAGTAATGAACCCTCATGAAAACATTGCAAGGTTTGAACCAACACTTGTTAAGACTAGTGTTATGAGTCCTTCCATGGTGGTGAAGGAAGAAGAGGGAATCGTGGAGCATGAGCTAAATGAAGAAGAATCCATTTTGCATATGGATGGAAAAAAAAGTGATGGCCAAAGTCAAGTTCCTTGGTACTATTGCTCATTTTCAGTGTGCTAATTAAGGGTAAGCATATTGACAATCTTCACATCAAGGGTTTGTTGCATCAACACCCTACTTTGTCTTTACAATATTTTGAACATCATAAGGATCATGCTAACAATGAAGTCAAGATGAAGGACACTAAATGGAGGAAAGAATATCCTCAAATTCTAAATATGGATGTGGGATCTAGGTGAGATTTACAAGCTTAGCATCGCTGTCATACAAATTCCAAGTTCTTTGGCTCCCATGCAAGGAGGTTGGCAAGGCCTTTGGATCATGAAAAAGAACAATAAGATGAAAAGCATGCAAACCACTCCAAATTGTGGTAAGCATCATGATTTACTTGCTAGATTGCAAATATTACTTAAGGTGGTTTTGACCAAGGGAAGGATGCAAGGCAAGGGTATACAACCATTGGCCAAATTTGAGGCATGTACAACTGTTTTCGATTCATTTCCAGCTCTTGTAAATCAGACTCTATGCGGGAAAGCACACTTTAACAGCCATGGTATGAAGGAGAATACCTTGATTAGTGTTGTGTATGTAAGGGTTGGCTATGTGGGGTCACAAAGGACAATTTGTGCAATATACATATCGCTGTTTGCAAGGGGAAACCAAGCAATTAATGACTGTTACAGCCAATATACAGTCCACTTCCAATCTATTTTATGTTGTTGGACAAGGGATAGAGTTTGGATAATCATGGAGATGGTGGTAAGCAATCAATATCATGATCTTAGGATCAATGGGAGGGTTGTTTGTAACTTGATGACTGCTGTTTTTTCACGTTTCCAGCTTGCTACCTCTAAGGTTTACCATCACTATGGTGAATATTGGCCCTAGAAGATGTGTTTTCCACCCCTCAACACCGTGAAGGTGATCGAAGCATGTGCAAGTGGATTTCCAGCCACTATTAGGATGAGTTTGAAGAAGAAAATCACATGCTACAGTCATGATAAGGATGACATAAACAAATCTTTTGGAATTCGGGTGAGGAGTTATAAAGGAAAAGCAAGACATTGAAGAGGAGTTCGTATCATGATCATAAGGCTTGATAAAATGATCAAAAAAGTGTTGCTAAACACTCTTGTTTTCATTAGCATGTTTTCTCTATATGTAGGATCACAACTTGAGTCGTGGTTGCAATGGCAACAAGGAAGGCAAAGAAGGCTGCAATTTGTAAATTGGGGCAGCCACTACAATGGATGGGGATCCACCCAATTTCATGTTCAGTAAGTGATGCAAACTCTGAAAATGAAGATTTTGGGCAGCTCTCTAAACAGACAAAAATTCAGCTTGTGGACAGTATAAGGAAATATGAAATTTTCATAATGCATAAGCTCTTGACATACTCAAAAATTCTGAGTTTTGTGTACAAATTCCGTTGGTTACTTGCACCAAAGGTTTTGAAAATTGTGTGGTAACAAACTCTGAAAGAACAATGGAAACTCAACCCAAGGAAGGCACAAAAAATTCTGAAAATTTTGGTATAATACAGCCCCTAATGAATTCTGGAAATGATGAAGAATTTCAACCCTTCCCTAGTGACAAGAAGTTGGGGTTTCCAAAGAAGGAACAGCCCTTCCAAGGTATGGAATTTTGGCTCTTTTCAGGTTTGATATGTGCCCCAAACATCATGAATTTTGAGTTAGGGCAGCAAGGATTGAATTTGAATATTCAACTAATTTTGATAAAGCATGCAATGAAAAAGAAAATTCAGAATTGTGAAATGACGAGGAGTAGGATGACTGCAAATGGTCTTCAATTCATGGGAGAAGGAAGACTTTATAGGGGAAGCACCTTAGACGGAGAAAGCGTTCAAATTTTATGCACTCATGATGCATGTTGGAAGGAACAACATGATGAGAGACAATGGGCCTTCATGTGGGCATCATGGCAAGGTTGTTCACTTCACCATGTTATCTACACAAGAGGTATGTTCTCAAGGTTGTTCAAAGTTGTTTATTTCATGAAAATTGGTGAACCCTACCTTTAATTTGATATTGAAACTTTCAGGCATGTTGGGGACCATAAGGGGCATTGGGATGCATTCCAAGGAAGTACACATTTTCAAGGTCCACATACTAGGGAAGATTGCCATAATGGGCAGCCATAATACATTCTCCAATAATGCTGTTAATGACTATTCCAGTCCCTCTAAGGAGAGTTGTAGGCTCATAATATGTTCTTTGAGGGTGAGATGCATGAGGGAACTCTCAAGGGATAAGTTGGGAGTGAGTAACTTCAATTTTTTTGACAGAATTAAGGCTGTAATATTCAATTACAGTCATATAAACATCAAGTACAGAATTACTTTTGGAGTATTATTCTTCAAGATAAGAGAACACATGAGCATGAGGGTGAAGGAAGGGGTTGCTGACATGTTGAGGAAGCTTCCTGCCCATGGGATGTATGGAGTTGTGAGCCGGGAAGGCAGTTTTGAAGGTACTAGCAGTTGTTCCATGTTTAGTGATGAAAGGTACAGTCGAGGCAGCCACTTGTTTGAGGGAAAAAGGACTACACTATATTGTCATTTTATTTTCAGCACATATGGGCATAAATTATTTGGCAGGAACAAGAGCAAAAGAGTACAAAATGAGGCTTTTCTTCCATGGGAAACAACTACAGGTGGACTTTGCATGAAGAAAAGTGTTGGGACAGCTCCATGGATGTTGCTATTACTTGAGGACAAACAAGTTTGGGTGGAGAGGATTGTCATGTCCCCCCTTTTGGTCTAAGCATGGACATGACCTTTAGCCTAGTCCTTTTGGTGCTTTCCCTACGCTAAGGGAAGAAAGGGAAAAAAGGGAAACGTTGGATCTAATTTTAAGTTATAAAAGATACCTTTTTGATATATCTTTTTATTTTAATAACTTAAAAAGGTAACTTGTGAGTAAGGGTTAGCTTAACCCTTAATGGAGAGAAGGGAAAGATCTTTTAAAACCACCTTAACCCTCCCTCCAAGTGGAGCGCCGCATTTAGGGGAGAATTTGTGAAAAATATAGTATAAAAGGTGGTATGATGATTAGTTGAAAGGTTACCATGAATTTATGATATTTGATTTTGAGGCTAAAGCACGAAACGCTTGACTAAGAGACTTGAAGATGAAAACCTTTAAGGACACAAGAGTTTGGGGACGAAAACCTCCACTCCTATTCAGGGCAGCACTACTATTAGATGCAGTAATTGCATTTCAGATTTAGTGATTTAGTGATTTGACCTTCTTCTAGGGAAGCAATTTGCATTGGCAAGTGTGACTATAGGTTGTGGTGCTTTGGCTTGTTGTTGGGAGCCTTTCACAAGGGTTTGAACAAGGTACAAGGACAACACTTGATGGGGAAGTGTAGCAACTTCCATTTGGATGGTAGTGACTAGGGTTGGAGGCAGAAAATAGGGCAGCAAGTAGGGTGAAGGGCTGTTGAAGACTTGTGAGCGTTGTGCTATTTTTTAGTGGCAACATTTTGCCTGTTTAGAGTTAGGCGACCCACTTGTTGGGTCTAATTCTGCATTTGGGAGGGCTATTCATACCTAATTTGTTGTATAAGGATTTGAATAATATTTTACTATTTTATCTGGAATTTTCCATCTTATATTTTCATATTAAAAATCAGATTTGAAGAGGTTTTGGTGGCTGTAATTATTTTGGATTTTTGGACAATTATTTAATGGTAAAAAATTACAATTGTGCCCTAGTTTCATGTTTCCAGAATTCTGAATTTTTGTTAGGATTTGATAAAAAATTAGAAAGTTCTTGTGTTAGGGTTTGTTGGAAAACCCTTGTTTAGTTTTTAGCCCAAAAAGGGATATTTCAATGACTCGGTCGAGTCTCAATTTCTCCGTTTGGCCGATGGTGCTTTGCAAGTTGTGGCTTTGTAAGGATCACACTATAAAAATCATCTCTAGGCTAAAAGACTCATACGTTGCATCCAAGACTTCTCACAAGAGAAGTTATCTTCTCTCCAAGGCAAACTCTAAGCAACGACTCTTTCAAATGTAGATGTCGCAGAATTGCGAGTTGTAATAATGCAAAAATGAATATTCCTCTCAATTGGATTGAAGTGAAAGTTGTATTTATAACAATGGATAGGTCCAAACCCTTTTTTAAATTAATCTGACAAGGTTGGCCAACACGACCCTGTTCTAGAAAAAAATACCATTAGACCTTGAATCATGTCGCCCTGGCTGACTTAGTTCTGTAAAGTGCATTTTAAATTTTATAACAGAGTCGACCCGATTGATTAGTAGTAAAAGAGGGTGTTTGCTTAGTTAGGGGCTATTTGAAAGGAGAATTGCTTAGGGAAATGGATAAATGGGGTTTGTTTGCTTGGGGAGTTGGATAAGTGGAATTTGTAATGGGTTTAGGTAATGCTAAAGTTGACCAACAATCTTGCGAAGCACCAATGGTCTTGTTGACAATTTTGTCCCCCACAGGGCAAATTGTCACCCCTACACTTCGGAACTTTGCTATGGTGCCAAGTTTGTCTTGTGAATCAGTTTTGGGGTCCTTAAATGAGCATTTACAGCCACCCAAGTGGCCATCTACAGCCAGGTAAGTTTTAGTCATTCAGAGGTTTCCAAGGAGCTTGCTTGATTACAGCCATATGTGCAAATACAACCAATATATACAAGCTTTAAGTTTATTTATTTTGTCTTCTCAAGGAATTTTTTGGGTATAAGAGGTGGAATATTTCTTCGGACATTTTGTCCGAGAGAAAGAGCTTTCAAAGCACTGTGTAAAAGTTTGAAAAAATGACCAAGTGGCAGTCATTCAAGGCTTATTTTCTTCGAAATTTTTGTCCAAAAGAAAGGAGAAAAACACAGTTGAGAAGACCGGTTTTCAAGTCAAGACAAAAGTCTGAAGGAATAAGGACAGTTACAAAAAGCCCGGGTGCCCTACAATTCTTCCGAAGGACACTTTTGAAGGCAGATATGCCCTTCCGGAGGGCACATGGTCGATGAAGTGGACCTTTTCAATTCTTTCGAAGGGCACTCCTGGAAGACATAGCCCTTGCAGAGGCCATCTGGGCGTCGCGTAGGGACATTTACAATTTCCCTGAAGGGTATGTGCCCTTGCGAGGGACACTTCAAGCACGAAGAAGACCTTGGCAAAATTCCAAAGGACACCTACCCTTGCGGAGGGCACTTGGTCGGTGGCAGGACCCTTTCAAAAGTTTCGAAGGGCATTATTGGGAAGCAGAAGCCCTTGCAGAGGGCACCTCCATAAAGCACAGGACAAAAGCAAAGATCTCAAAGGGCACTTGCCCTTCAGGGAAAAGATAGCCAAAGGAGATGAATTCCTTCGGACTTTTTGTCCGAAGGAATTCCTTCAGACAAAAAGTCCGAAGGAATTTGGGAGGATAAAAACCCGAAAAAAATAAAAAGAACAAAGGCAAAGGAGATCCTTGGGAATAATTGTCAAACAGGAAATCCGTGGGAATTTGAAGTCAGCAAAGTCCGAAGAAAATCAAAGGGCAAGACATAAAAGGCTTAAAAGAATAAATTTGGAAAAATTGGCAAGGAAACGAAATCCTTCGGACTTTTTGTCCGAAGGAACTCCTTTGGACAAAAAGTCCGAAGGAATAAGGACAGTTTCAAAAAAAAAACCCGATAGAAAAGACAAGGGTGTAAGCAAAGGCCAAAAAAGAGAAAAGGAAATGCCAAGCCCGGAAAAGAGAAGAGACAGAGAGTCCTTCGGACAATTTGTCCGAAAGACGAAAGCTAAAATAAAGCCTGATTCCCGAATTAAAGCAGAACACGGGAAAAGCCAGAGAAAACATGAAGTGAACTGAGCATGATCAATAGCATGAACAAAGACGTAAGCACAAACAGGACTGAGCCAGAACTGAACAAGAAGAAAGACAAACGCAAAAATAGAATCATGAGCAAAGATTAAAGTAGAACTGAACATGGACATAAGCATGAACAATGAATAAAACAAACGCAAAATAAAGACAAAGGCAGGATAAACAAATATCATGCACAGACTAGCGTGAGTGACTCCAACGAAGTGAACGCGTTTAAGAAAGCAAGCACGTTTCAATTCTGAAAATAGAGTTGTCTTGCATGATGAACGAGCAAAGCGTTGAACATTTAAACAACCAAAAATTCCATGCACGCACTCTCGTTTGTCTTGTTTGCTTGAAACGTTCTGGCGGTTCAAACGTAATTTTTAATTTGGCATTTGCATTGATTTCATGCAAAGGGGAGACTTTCAAACGTTTCAACAGTTCGAGTGAATTTGACTACTCTTGTTTTAAAGTTGACTAGTTTTCAAGTCAAGACATCTATTCGTATATTTCATGCATCCAAAGCTTGTCTTCTTTTTTCAATGCAAAGAATTTTCATGCAAGACAAAACAGACTTTTGTAAACGCTGAGTTGGTTCGAATTTACTCTCTCTCTATTTACAAACGTCAATTTCTTGGCTGGTTGTAAATATCTATATTAATGGATTTTCAGTCTTGTAAAAATTCTCTCTTGGTAAAACCAGACTCTGCCATTGGTGAGTTGTGTAACCTCTTCAATTAATAAGATTGTACCTTCAAATTTCAAGTGCTGGCATAGTGTATATTCATTCAACAATTTACATATGTGGTAGATTTCTCTCCCTTCTCAAATTCTGATTCGTATCTAGTTGCTAGCTCATCATGTTATGCAGGTCATGTTCAGTGTTCTATGTCTTTTGCTGAAGCTGTAAGTGGATGTTAGGTGGCTGCAAAGTGTTTTGTATCAGACCTCTCTCCATCATTTTCCCTCATGTTTTTTGTCATTGGATCGAACCTTCTCATGAAATACTTATGCATAGTGATCAATTGCAATCAAAGGTCTTCCTTTTCCCTTGTTTGATTCAGTGTTCAAGGTTCCAGGTAGAGTGGATCAACATTTTAGTGTATCACCCTCATTAGGTAGGATTTCTCTTTCAAGTTTCTTTCTCCCTTTTCCATGGTAGATTGCAGCACAGAGTAGAGATCCATTGATACATCTTACAGGAACCAGCTTTCTCGGGAGGTTCTTCTCACCAGAGACACCCACCCTCGTGAGAAGATCCCATTGTTGCAACCATAGAGAGGATTAGCCATTTCAGCACGTCTTCGATTCAGGGTGCAACTCTAGGTTGACAACAGGTTTGTCCATCCTTTTCTCAGTGCACCTTTTAAAGTGTGCACTCAGAGAGATTGAAACTCGACAGGTTCCTGCAAGAGAGAAAACATCAGTAAATGATAAAGTTTAAAAATATTGTGTATACACATGCCCGCCTTGAATCTCATCACATGTCACAATAGTGTAACACGGGATTGGTGCTTTGGGAAAGAACATAGCAACACAACTAAGCTAACCTAAATGAAGCGTGGAAATAAATGTTGAAAATAATTGAAAGTACCATATACATACCTAAACTTGTCTACGAAATGACTACATGCAAATATCATAGTCTTGATCATGGAGGGCACAATCCCTGCATTTGAGAAACTCTTAAGGATACAAAGCTAAAAATAGAAGCAATCCCTATGTATGTAAAATGGTCAAAGTAGAAATGGAAAACTCTTAAAACTAATTAAATTACTTAGAAAATTGGCAAGTTGGGATTGTTAAGGCTAGGTTAGAACCAAAAGACAAAGCATGTATTGACAAAATGATGACAAATGAATGTATAACATACTAAATCATGTAAAAAGAAAAAACATTGAAAACATTGTAAGTGAAATATCTATGTGATCAAATAAATATAAGTAAATGAATGTAACCTAATGTAAGATAAATTTGTCAAATGAAGACACAAAGAAAACATAAATGACTGAAAATGAGAATGTAAATCAAAATGTAAGACAAGAATGTCAAGTCAAATATAAAGAAAAACATGTAAGCATGTTAAATGTCCTATGTAAGATAAGTGAAATCCACAAAAATCAAACAAGAACATAATGGATAAATGAAAATCAAAAGCTCTAAAGGATGACGATTCAAACTTAGTGCTTGCTCGAAAATGCAATGTAAGAAAACACAACCGCCTAATGACACAACTACTATGATAATAAGATGATGTGGTGAGTAAATGTGAAGGGATGTTTGTGAGGAAAACCTGGTCCTATTCAAGGTATTACAATGCAACTCACAAACTATAAACCAATAGGCTTAAGTAGGTAGATGTGATCAGCTAAAAACAATATCCAACAAGGGGATAGCAGGAATAAGGTGATGTATATAAGGACTGTGAGACACCACATGGGTGATGTGAACATCCTTAGTAGGAATGAGACACATTAAACAAGTGGGAAAAGTTAAGAACTATTGACATCAAGGACTTAGGACACTGACTAATGAACACAAAGCTTGGGCTAGCAAGTGAATTACATAGATCATCCCATGAAGGCTATATGCATGAAAAGTAAAATGGATCCTACCTTCCCACAACATGTTCTCCGCTCCTCAGGACCCCTTATTGAGCCATCAGTCTACTGTGAAGATTATGTATTTGTGTGAGAAAGTAGGTGGCACTATAAGTATATGATATAATGAGACCTCCTACCCTAGTCTATTAGCCTACCACACCCCAATGGACCTCAGCGCTATCATGAGGCCAATTGTGGAGTTTGAGCTTCGATTAAGATAGGAGACGTGCCAAATAAAATCACGTCTTTTGATGTGATCTAACTTTTAAGATTATATTTGCCTTTTAATCATTACCTTTTGTTTTTTTTATTATTTGGCTTTTAACTCTTGCTTTTTCTATTCCTCCATACGGATTCAGAGAGTCAATCATGAGTGAAATAAGTGACACACACAAGAGAGCTTACACTTGGTCACTGTTGACGCAGTGGATTGCACCCTGGACAGGAGGCCGAGCTCCTACCTTCCACACGCAACAATGGAAACTCCCCTCTTGTTTGTGGGCCTGGCAAAACTGGGGGGAGAGTCTCTAGATAAGGGCTAGCTCCCTTTGATGCATTTGAGTTATTCTAGTAAGTGCTAATACATACATACATATATATATATATATATATATATAATGGGGGGGGGGGTTGAAAAGGGAGAAGGATTACAGGAAAACAAAACCTAATCTAAGAGGGTGATGCACCAAATAATTTTGACCTACTCACACTCACACTTTGAACCATAAAAACACGTACATACACTTTAACTGGTAAAAGGACCAGACTGCAGGAAGCTTGACAGGGAGGCTTTAATGGAATACACAAAAAAAGGACTTACCATAGGCGCTGTAGGAAAAGCACACTGTCTAGTAACCTTCTGCCTTTGCGCTCCAGGTACAACTCTTCTTGTCACTTGTAAGAATGGCGCCTTGTAAAAACCAGGTGCGTTGGTGTCAACTCTGTGAAAGCATTAAGAAGCAATGACTGAACACAAGACTAACACTCAGACACACTCAGAGAGATATCTAACCAGAATAGAGGTAAAATGCATTTTTTATTGATTCCAGGTGAAAATTGCTAGGGCTTAGCCTTACAATGTGAAAGATCCCTTTAGAAATGAGAAGTTATAATATATATATGGAGAAGAGAGAACAAAAGCCCTCTTTTGAAAAGACTTTTGGTGCCCTTTGACAAGTGGCCCATGTGCATTTTGAGGGCGTTGGGAAGAGGAAGTCGCTGAAATATAAATGCTGTGTCGGCTCCGATTCTGACTTCAGGCGTTTAAGAACATAGGCCGCGGCGTTTGTCCACAAACAAGACTGCTCCTTGAAGGCACCCACGTGGTTTGTCTGCTCATAAATGCAAAATGGAGAAAAATGGGTTGCGCTGTTCACTGTTTGCGTCCCTTGATGACCACTTGGCAAACACTGCTCCAACCGCTAGAATAACTCCTTGAGTCGACGCCTTCCTTTGCCACTTGGACTGTTTTGTCTGTTTCTGCACTTGGTTCTTTTGTCTTTTCTTTGCCTGGTCTCTTCTGGCTCCTTCGGCCCTCGGGGGCTATCTTCTCGGCCTTGCTGGCTCCTTAGCGGGTCGCTGAGTTCATTCTCAACTTTTGTCTTTTCCCAGCGTCGTCTTCTCCTGGTTTTGTCTTTTGCTGGCTTTTGTCTCTTTGTTCTTTGGGCTCTTTTCTGGTTGGCACTCAAGAATTTAAAGATCAAACGGCTATTTCTCTACTGTAAAATTGACGTTCGTGGGCCCGTCACCGTTTGAAAACCAACGGCTAGTCTATTTCCATGAAATTGATGCCTTTAGAGACATCACCGTCCTTGGCAATTCCTTTGGTCTTTGTCTCTTGATCATTCCGGAAGGGAAAGTGTCCCTTTGGCTGTGGAGAAATGTCCCTTCATTTTGGCTGAGAGTCCCCCGCAAGGGTACCTACCCTTCGGGGTACTTTGGGCTCCTTTGTCTTGAAATCTTTCGGACAAAATGTCCGAAGGAATTCCTTCAGACATTTTGTCCGAAGGATTTATTCCTTTGCTTTTCGCTTAATTCCTCGGGTCTTTTCACTCAGCCACTTTTCCCGCGGATTTTCTCTCGGCTACTTTTCCCGCAGACAAAAAGTCCGCAAGAATTGCCTTGCTCACTTCTTCGGAGTTTTTTTCCCCGGGTTTTTTGGCTCGCGGCTTCTCCCGAATTTCTTCGGACTTTTTGTCCGAAGGAATTCCTTCGGACAAAAGTCCGAAAGAAATTGCTTGTCTTTTTCGCGGCGGGATTTTATTCCGAAGAATTTCTTCGGACAAAATGTCCGAAGGAATTCCTTCGGACATTTTGTCCGAAGAAATTCTCTTCTTGGCCTTAAACAAATTTCCAAAGGAAACTTACCTTTTCGGCTTTCTCTATGGCCTCTTTGCAAATGTTCCCTGCCCTCTGCAAGATCACTTGGAATGGTCCATTTTGCGCCTAAGTGGGAACTTGTCTCTACCTGTAGAGTCTGTAGAAATTCCTACAGAGTCCGTAAAAACTCTCTGCAGAGTCCGTAGAAACACTTGCAGAGTCTGTAGAAATAGGTTTACAGAGTCCGTAGAAATAGGCCTGCAGAGTCCGTAGAAATTTTCAAGACTTGTGCAAAATCAAAAATGTACTGGCTGAGAACAACAGGGAAAAAGGGGGGACCGATTTTTGGCCTGTTGGACCAAAAATGGTCAACAAATTGGCGACTCCCAGGGGAAGCATGCCTGCTATGCTTAGAACCAGTTGCCTTAAAATCCATTGGGCACGGAGTTAGAATGCAGCGTTGAAGAAAGGTTAACAGCCTTGAGAGATCCCAAAATCAATCATGAGCTTTTACCCCAAACACAAAGGAAAACACACACAAGGCTAAAAACACTACTTGTGTAAACAACACTTAGGAAAAACAGGAAAAGAAACTGAAAGCAAACTACTATGTACAGCTAACTAGATATATTTGCCTCCCTCTTGGATCAAAGAAAAAATTTCTTAAGTCCCCTTCCTGGCAAGGAAACTTATGGTGCCAAACAAGTCGCTGAATGGAATGGAGACTTGGTGACCTGCTCCTCTTGCCTGCCACCTTGATTGGCTTGCATCCGAGTGGATCAGAGTCAAACATGCTTCCAACATATATGTACTTTTCTTGTTCTTGGAAGCTTGTTGAATACTGGTCCTTCATGCTAGTGTATCTCATCAAGAAATCAATGGCTGTTGGCTCATCACCATAAGCCCTTTGATATGCACAGTCCCTTTGCAGTGCATCATGGTTTGACTTGTTCTCTTCTGCTTCGTTGAAGACCCTGTCAAACTCATCCTCTGCTCCCTCATGGCCTTCTTGAAGAAGGGTGACTGTTGTGATGTCTGAAATGGAATCACAAACTGATTGCTCATCCCACAGAACATCATCTTCTTGTTCAAGGCTCTCTTCTTTCCTTTTTCTGCTCAAGGACCAGTTTCTAGTTGTTCCAAGACATCCATCTGATCCTCCTCCAACTCAGGCTTCATGGCATAGTTGTCTTCTTCATCGAAGCAACAAGGAAGTTCATCAAACAAAGGAGAGAGCTCACCATGCTTATGTTCCTCTTCGTATTGCTGGAACATCTGCATGTATGCATGCCCTGTCTTCTCCCTTGTCGATGATGTCTTCAAAAGGAGCATCGATGATGATTTCTTCTTCTTTGACATTCATGATAGCCTTTTGGACAACTGCAAATTGGATCTTCTGCTCCTCACTCACCTCCTGCAGAACAGGTTCCTCCTTGAGAAGGGATGAAGTGAAAAAAACATGTGGTAGAGGAGGCAGTCCTTGAGCTAGAATCGAATGATTCTCCTCTTTCCACTTGGCTAGCACTTCATCTATATCAGGTGTAGCTTGATAGGAGGTGTGTAGATGGGGTGTGTTCAGACATGTCCATCACACGTTGGCTGAGGAATCTCGCTCTGGATTCCAACTCTGCAATTCTCCTGGCTATATCTTTTTGGAAGAGCCTTTCCTGGAGGTCACAATCATCATCATGAGCAGGAGCAGCCTCATCTTCTTCGAGGTTTTGAGCAAAACCTTTTTTCTCCTCCTCCCTGCCCCAAGATTCCACTGTTTGCTTCCAACCCAGGGCCTTGGGATTAGAACTTTTCTCTTGGGAGGGAGCAACAACTTTGTCTTCTTTAAGGTCCCGAGCTGGTTCATGATTTTCCTTCTTACAACTTGGAATTTGGAGATCATGTTGAAAGACTTGAGGAGGTTGGGGAAGATTTGGGAGGGTCTGCTCATGTACAGGAAGAGTTGCCTAAAGAGAGGTGTGCTGGAAAGCTAGGCGCACGGGATTAAGAGCAGGATCGATTGATGCATCGGATGAGCTAGAATGAGCAAGTGCTATCTGATAGAAAGGATTCGGTGCACAAGAGGGGGATTTCTTTAGAATAGGAGGGGGCGCGCAACACTGACTGCCTTGTATGAATGGATTCTTCCATTTTGCTACCTCCTCCTCCATGGATTGCAAGACCTGAGCTTGCCTAAACAAACATTCCTCTTTGTACATAAGCTCTTGTTGATATCTATACTGCTCATCTAATTTGTCTATCTCCATTACCTGCTTATCAAACTCCAGCGCTACTTCCCTTATTGTTGAAGGGAAACTAGGAGAGTTGCTTGAGGGGATTGCATGAATAGTCTGAGCTTGATCAAAACCATACGAAGGAAAACAAGGCCCATGATGCTGGACGATGGAATTATACATACAAAAATGTGATTTCTTAATGGCACTAGAACTGCTTAACCAGCTGATTCAACTTGGAGTCGCCATTGGTGTTGATGAAAAAGCCTCCAAACGCTGGTTGGTTGAAGAACACCAAAAAAATTTCAACTCTTTGAACCAAACTTGTCCTAGTTGGTCCCACCGGGCGTGCCAAAAACTGTTGACGCAGTGGATTGCACCCTGAACAGGAGGCCGAGCTCCTGCCTTCCACACGCAACAATGGAAACTCCCCTCTTCCCTATGGGCCTGTCAAAACTAGGGGAGAGTTTCTAGATAAGGGCTAGCTCCCTTTGATGCATCTGAGTTATTCCAGTAAGTGCTAATATATATATATATATATATATATATAATGGGGGGGTTGAAAAGGGAGAAGGATTACAGGAAAACAGAACCTAATCTAAGAGAGTGATGCACCAAATAATTTCGACCTACTCACACTCACACTTTGAACCATAAAAAAACGTACATACACTTTAACTGGTAAAAGGACCAGACTGCAAGAAGCTTGACAGGGAGGCTTTAATGGAACACACAGAAAAAGGACTTACCATAGGTGCTATAGGAAAAACACACTGTCTAATAACCTTCTGCCTCTGCGCTCCAAGTACAACTCTTCTTGTCACCTGTAAGAATGGTGCCTTGTAGAAACCAGGTGCATTGGTGTCAACCCTGTGAAAGCATTAAGAAGCAATGACTGAACACAAGACTAACACTCAGACACACTCAGAGAGATCTAACCAGAATAGAGGTAAAATGCATTTTTTATTGATTCCAGGTGAAAATTGCCAGGGCTTCGCCTTACAATGTGAAAGATTCCTTTAGAAATGAGAATTTACAATATATATATATGGAGAAGAGAGAACAAAAGCCCTCTTTTGAAAAGACTTTTGGTGCCCTTTGACAAGTGGCCCATGTGCATTTCGAGGGCGTTGGGAAGAGGAAGCCGCTGAAATATAAATGTTGTGTCAGCTCCGATTTTGACTTCAGGTGTTTAAGAACATAGGCCGCACCGTTTGTCCACAAACAAGACTGCTCTTTGAAGGCACCCACGCGGTTTGTCTACTCATAAATGCAAAATGGAGAAAAATGGGTTGCACCGTTCACTGTTTGCGTCCCTTGATGACCACTTGGCAAACACTGCTCCAACCGCAGGAATAACTCCTTGAGTCGACGCCTTCCTTCGCCACTTGGACTGTTTTGTCTGTTTCTGCACTTGGTTCTTTTGTCTTTTCCTTGCCTTGTCTCTTCTGGCTCCTTCGGCCCTCGGGGGCTATCTTCTCGGCCTTGCTGGCTCCTTGGGCTCTTTTATTAGCGGGTCGCTGAGTTCATTCTCAACTTTTGTCTTTTTCCAGCGTCGTCTTCCCTTGGTTTTGTCTTTTGTTGGCTTCTGTCTCTTTGTCTCTTTGTTCTCTGGGCTCTTTTCTGGTTAGCGCTCAAGAATTTAAAGATCAAACGGCTATTTCTCTGCTGTAAAATTGACGTCCGTGGGCCTGTCACCGTTTGAAAACCAACGGCTAGTCTATTTCCATCAAATTGACGGCTTCGGAGACGTCACCGTCCTTGGCAATTCCTTCGGTCCTTGTCTCTTGATCATTCCGGAAGGGAAAGTGTCCATTCGGCTTTGGAGAAATGTCCCTTCATTTTGGCCGAGTCCCCCGCAAGGGTACCTACCCTTCGGGGTCCTTCGTGCTCTTTTGTCTTGAAATCCTTCGAACAAAATGTCCGAAGGAATTCCTTCGAGCATTTTGTCCGAAGGATTTATTCTTTTGCTTTTTGCTTAATTCCCCGGGTCTTTTCTTTCGGCCACTTTTCCCGTGGATTTTCCTTCGGACATTTTGTCCGAAGGATTTATTCCTTTGCTTTTCGCAAGAATTGCCTTGCTCGTTTCTTCGGGGTTTTTTTCCCCGGGCTTTTTGGCTCGCGGCTTCTCCTGAATTTCTTCGGACTTTTTGTCCAAAGGAATTCCTTCGGACAAAAGTCCGAAAGAAATCGCTTATGTTTTTTGCCTTGTCTTTTCCGCGGCGGGATTTTCTTTCGAAGAATTTCTTCGGAAAATTCCTTCGGACATTTTGTCTGAAGAAAATCTCTTGGCCTTAAACAAATTTTCGAAGGAAACTTACATTTTCAGCTTTCTCTGTGGCCTCTTTGCAAATGTTCCTTGCCCTCCGCAAGGGCACTTGGAATGATTCATTTTGCGCCTAAGTGGGAACTTGTCTCTACCTGTAGAGTCCGTAGAAATTCCTGCAGAGTCCGTAGAAACTCTCTGAAGAGTCCGTAGAAACCCCTGCAGAGTCCGTAGAAATGGGCCTGCAGAGTCCGTAGAAATAGTCTTGCAAAGTCCGTAGAAATTTCCAAGACTTGTGCAAAATAAAAAATGTACTGGCTCAGAACAGCAGGGAAAAAGGGGGGACCGATTTTTGGCCTGTTGGACCAAAAATGGTCAACAGTCACTAGAGAGGACTTAAAGACCATGGTGTCTGAAGACTCCTAGACTTGCCCACAAGTGTGCAATCTCAAAACCGACCTATGTGACCCTCAAATGAAAGGAAATATGGGGATCATGAGAGATCCGTCCATGTAATAAGTGATACAATGTTGAATATGCTTGTAGTTGATCACAAGGACGTAAAGTAGTGCTATGAAAGGGATGGGACTATGCTATGATAGTTATGTCACTAGGGAAGCCATACTAACCTACAAGGGATCTAGCACAAGCACCAATGAAAGTAGTAGTCATCCCAAAAGAGAGGGAAAGTAAATGGTCATCTCAAAAGAGTGGGAAAACAAATAAGGACCAAAAAATCATAAAGAGACTAAGGGAAAGAATGGCATAAATGTGATAAAATGAAAATCAATGAAAAACCCGAAGGTGCTACCTAGGAACTAGAAGGAAACAAAGGCCAAAATAAAAATGAAATAAAACCAATGAACCAAAAAGGAAACAATGGTGTAAGTAAAATGAAATTAAATGAAATAAGACTCACAAAAACAAATAAACACAAGACAAATATATTGAGCAAAATCTATGCTAACGTCTATATCAAAGATGAGCATGTGAAATGCAAGCATGTGTCTTGGAAGGTTTCTGGAAGTTGAATTTGTTTATTGTTGTGCAATGTAGAAGAAGAGTGGGCATCATAGGATGCCCCAATGGGTAATCTGATGTAGGGATGGGCATCACAAGATGCCTCGAAGTCTGAAGTGATGTGGATGGGCATCGCAAGATGCCCCAACATGTGATATGGAGTGAGGTGAAGCGAAACTGTTAGAATGAACTGTTGTCAACCTGGCACTGTGCCCTGATTCGAAGATGTGTGCGAAATGGCCAGTCCTCTATCCGGCTGAAACAATGGGATCTTCTCACGAGGGTGGGTGCCTCAATAGTGAGAAGAACCTCTAGAGAAGGTTGGTTCTTGTATGATGTAACAATTAGGACATCTACTCTACGCTGCGGACTGCCATGGAAAAGGGAGAATGGAAACTTAAAGGGGAAATCCTATCTAAAGGGGTTATACACCAGAATTTTGATCCTACTCACTTGGAACCTTGAACACTGAACGAACAAGGGAGAAGGAAGACCTTAGATTTCAATTAATCACTTATGCATAAGTATTTCATGCAGAGGTTCGATCCAATAACTAAAACGTGAGGGAAAACGATGGAGAGAGGTCTGATAAAAGACACTTTGCGGCCACCTAACATCCACTTACAGTTTCAGCAAAAGACAATAAAGAACACTGAACATGACCTGCACAAGGATAATCTAGCAACTAGGTATGAAACAAAATTTTGGAAGGGAGAGAAATCTACCACTTATGCAAATTGCTGAAGAAATATACACTGTGCCAACGCTCGAAATCTGAAAGTACAGTCCTTCTTATTGATCGAAGAGGTTACACAACTCACCAATGGCAGAGTCTGGTCTAACCAAGAGAGATTGGATGATTTTTAATTAAGGCTGAAAGCCATTATATAGAAAATTACAAGAGGCCAAAGATTGACGTAGAAACTTGAAGAGAAAGATTCACTTTGGTTAACTCAAGGCTTTACTTGGCCTTTCAATAAAATATATTTTCTCTTTTGTCCTTGCATGAAGCTTCTTCGCTTGATGAAGCAAACTTATCTTTGTTATGAACTGCCCACCTCTTTTTGCATGGAAATCTACGCAAATGTTAAATTTAGAACTCCATGTGAGTTGCTTGATTGCTGAGTTGTAGCGTCTGAAAACTAAGTTAACCGTTATTTAAGTTGAGTTGGACGAAGAGATCATTTTCCTTTGCATGGAAAGCTTCTAGTGGATGCGGCGTTTTAATCAATTAGTCAACTCTAAATCTGGAAGAGTCAACTCGTTGTTCGAATTTGGAATTCTTGTTGAAGCTGAGTTAGACCTTCGGATGCATGAGCTGACTGGAGATGAACAGGTCTTTAATAATCGGTCAACTAAAGCTTTGACCGATGTTCGAAAATAGCTCCAATGTTCGAAAATAGTTCTTGCTTGCATGTATTCTGTTCTAATTTTGATCGTGTCTATTTTTGGCAGGATTCCGTATTCAACTCCTTCGTCGGATTATCTGTTTTCTATTCTCTTTTGCGCAGTTGGCCTCCATTTATTTTGGATTTCTTGTCTCTTTGGTTTCAACGGTTACTTCCCGCGGTCAAAATTTGACGGTTTGCGGGACGTCACCGGAAGCTTTATTCCTTCGGACTTCCGTCTTGCCACTTTTTCGCGGCTTTCTTTCTTTCGGCTTTATTGGTTTCGCATATTTCCCACGGACAAAATGTCTGCAAGAATTATTTCGGTCTCTGGCCTTCAGAATTTCTTCGGGTTTTTTCGTCAGTTTTTTCTCCGAATTCCTTTGGACTTTTTGTCCGAAGGAATTCCTTCGGACAAAAGTCCGAAGGATATGTCTTTGCCTTTGCTTTATTTCAATGTGCCCTTTGGCAAGATAAGTACCCTTCGGCACCGACCAAGTGCCCTCCACAAGGACAAGTTGATCTCCTTCCGTGCCCTTCGGAAAAATTGGAGGGCACCCGGGCTTTTTGCTAAGGTCTCTGAATTTGGTCTTGTGCCTGCCCGAAGGGTAGGTGCCCTTCGGGAATATTGAAAGTGACCCTTCCGAAGGGTAGGTGCCCTTCGGAATTCTTGAAATGGACTCTTCCGAATTAATCCTTGGCTTTTCCTTGCCTTTTGAAACTTTTTTCGAAATTTCTTCGGACTTTGTCATCGGCTCTTTCTGTCTTTTCTGCCCTCCGCAAGGGCTGTTTGGCCTCTAAAATTGCCTTTCAGAAAAGTTGCAAAGCCCCTTTTGTCGCCCAAGTGTCGGGAGAGTCCGTAGAAATCCTGCAGAGTCCGTAGAAATGACCTATTTTGGTCAAGGAAAACCATGTATTCTTCTTTCCTTGGCTAGAGACGAGAACTTTCCAAGTGGCAAGAGAAAATCTGACTTGTGGAAGATTTGTCAACATGAACTGCATTGGGCTGGCTGATGTAGTTTGAAATAGGTATGAAATATCCCTGATGGATCCCTTTTGTAGATCTGCTGTAATTTTGTATTCTGAAATTATATTTTCCTGCTTCTCAATGTTTTCTTTCCGTAATAGACGGAAATTTGCTGAAGGGTTTGTTTGTTTTTTTCTTTTGTTTTTGTGTTTTGAAGAATTTATAACATAGAAAAGTAATAGAGAACAACAAACATGAAACAAGACTGAAATAAATAAAGTATGCAGTGAAAATCAGAATTATTGCAATTCCGTACCAGGCAGATTTGTCTGAATTATAGAACCAAGCAATAAATCCAATATATTTCCCAAAGCACCATACAAATTTGATGTCAAGCTGGAAGGTGAAGAAGGTTCCCAAATCCAGCATACATTTGGAGATAAAAACAAACAATAATCTATACACCACGTGGTGTATCTGCTGTAATGGCGTCCCACCGGCTGCAATGAACCACGTCCCAGCTGAAAAGATATTCTGCCACGCTGAAACTCCGATGAGAATGGATGCCGCTGTCCTTAATCACCACGCACAATGTCTAAATGTTGCGCCAAAGATTGCTGAGGGCTACGTCCCAGCCAATCACTAACCTGGGGTTTGCGTCCTAGACTAGAAGTCGCCCCTTTCAGAGCAAATCCGAAATCAAGTTGTCAAGTGTGCAAAAGATCATCAAACAATGAAGCTTCCATCTCCTTATCACCCTTCTCAAATGCAAAGCGAACCCTAAGTGTCTCCAAGTGGCGTTGTGAAGTGAAGGTGTTATAATTTCTTATTTTAAAGTGGTCATGTTACTAGAAAATGACCTTTTTCCTCATAGACAGAAATCCGTTCACTGAATTGCCCTGAGACCAAAGAGAAAGATTTAGAGAATTTCGAGACCTTTCCAACGAGCTATCATACCATAGGGTGCACATCCAGATGAGGCCAAAAACCCCTTATAACTCCAAAATGGCTAACTACTTAGCCTTATTTAATAAAAAGACGGAAACTTAGGAAATATTAAAAATATAACCCAAGTAGCCACAAAGTGTTCAACTGACATCACGAACCAACAAATCAACCTGTCACCTGTCTGTGACTGAAGTCGGAAATCAAGGATCCACTGGGAGTCTCATCCCTAAAATCTAGGGATGCTCCTAAAATCTAGGAAACAAGCCCTATCCCTCTGAAACTGAACCCAAAGAGTAATCTCATGGAGTCCCAACCCTGGGCATGATCATACCTCCTAAAAAGTAGGAATAACCCCCATAAATGTAGGAACTGCCTCCTAAAAACAAGGAAAGTCTCCCAACTAATCAATAACTGCCAGAACACCAAGTCCCCAACACTGAATAACTAAAATTGAGTCCCAATGACTCTCCCCCACTGTGTGCACCTCTGAGAGAACTATCACCGAACTGGTAGTGCCTCCTAAAAAATAGGAATGCCTCCTAAAAAATAGGAGATGCACTCTAAGTCTCCAAAACGTTCGCCGAGGTCTCCAAATGCCTCCTAGACCACTCCTAGTCAATCCCTACAAATTAGGAACCCCTCCTAAATTGTAGGAAACTGTTGTCTACTGCTCCAAACTATCTGGGAGGCTCATGCATGACTCTCAAAGCCCCTGGGTTGGTTCCCTCTACGCTCTGCTGGCCTATGGGAACCAGATAATAGACCAACCCTGCTAGAAATGTTGTCACTAAGAAAGGGCAGAAATTGGGGACATGACAAGGTAAATGTGTTGATATGTTGGATTTTAAGGATGTTGAAATTTACATATGACTTATAGGAGAGTTTTGAAGAGGTCTATAAGCTAAAGGAGGACCATTTATGTTGCGCTTTGGAGTAGACATGTGAACTAGGTGCTCCTTAGGTTCGTGTAATCTAAGAGGTTGAGGTTTGACGAATGCAACCACTTGTTTGAAGTTCATGTTAGCTATCCCTTCCTTATTGATGCAGGAAGAAGGATTAACTGTGGTTTGGACAACATTAGTGGATGAAGTGGAGGTATGGGGTAATTGTTGTTGATCATTAGGTAGGTGATGGTGATGTGATTGAGATTCTTTAGATTGGGCTTGCGAGGCTCAAAGATAGTCTTGATAACGTTGTTAAGAGTGTCAAGATTGAAATGTGGACCAAGCAAGAAGGTAAGGAGGAATCGGTGAAGATCATGACAAGTCTCATGAGAATGACCTATTGTAGCATGCCACCAACAAAACTTATTAGGATTGTACCATTTTGGAGGAATTTTGGAAGGATCAAAGCTCATGGGTTTAGAGGGTGGGAATCTCTTCGTAAGTTCTTCTAGATTTAGGGAAGGGTGGATAGGTTAAAATTGGTTGAATTGGATGCTCCCTTTTGAGGTTGGGGAGGCTTAGAGTAATCAATGTTATAAGGGAACCATTGGAAAGATTCATTAGTAGTTGCTTGAGGTGATTCAAAATGACTCATAAGAAAGTCTTGCCTTTTTGCTTGGTCTAAGGCTTCTTCTAAAGTTTTAGGGGAAAACATCCAAACTTTGTATTGAAGAAGAGCTTTAAGAGAAGTAACAAATAGTTTTAAAAGATTATCATCACTCACATTATGGTCTACTTTGTGAGCTAGAGACTTCTATCGTTTGATGAAAGTGTGAGCATATTCGTTAGGAAGTTGCTTGGCTTTGATGAAAAGGCTAAGGTAATTTTCTGGTTACTCATCGTGTTGAAATTATGTAACTAGAGAATTAACTAAATCCTCTCATTGTAAGATAGAATGTTGAAGGAGTTGATTATTATACCCTTCTAAAACATATCGTATGTGTTTTGACAAGAAGTTTAGTAGTAGCAAAAGTGTTAGTTTGAACCCATTCCTTATAGAGTTTACCAAAAGATTTAAGAAAGATAGCGGGGTCTTTAGTTCCATCATATGTAATAAGTTGGAGAAATATTTCTAATATCTATGGATACAATGAATGGAGATAAACGTTCATTTTGAAGATGTTGAAGCATTTTGTTATGCATGAGAGGTTGATGAATGATATGTCCATTGGCATCTCTAAGAGGAGGGACTTCTGATTTAGTTGAGTCATGATGACTTGAGTTGGTTGACTAGCCATTTGTAATATATGAGATTTCATTCGCATCATTTGATTACTATGAGCGATTTGTATATTGATCATTTGTTGAAGTATTTGATCAAAGAGTTCAGTAGAATCAACGGTAGTAGGTGTTGACAATTCTTCCACAAGTCAGATTGTCTTTTGCCATTTAGAAAGTTCATTTCTCTAGCTAGGGAAGATAGAATACATTGCTTTTTTTTTTTTTTGGTAAGGGCCTTTGCTACAACAAGAAAATTCCAAGGGAATGGTTCATCAAAAAGGCTTTTACTTCGGAAAAGAGCCTTCGGAAAAGTGCTAAGGACAAAAGTCCGCAAGGCAAAAGACAAAGCCAAAGTGCCTAAGTCAAAGGAAGTAATTCCTTCGGACTTTTTGTCCAAAAGTCCACCTAAAGAAGCAAGCTTTAAAGCCAAGGCCCTTCAGAAGGGTCATTTTCAACAATCCCGAAGGGCAGGGTACCCTTCGGGAAGGTACAAGAGCAAATTCAAACCTTTGCAAAAAGCCGGGTGCCCTGCAATTTTTTCCGAAGGGCAAAGACGAGAGACAGGAGCCCTTGTGGTGGGCACTTGGTCGGCGACAGGACCATTGCAATTTTTCCGAAGGGTATCTTTCGGAAGACAAGTGAAGAAGGCAAAAGCGAAGGGTTAATTGCTTCGGACTTTTGTCTGAAGGAATTCCTTCTGACAAAAAGTCCGAAGAAATTCGGAGAACTGGCCGCGCAAAAGTTCGAGAAAATAAATCCAATGTAGAATTCCGAAGGCCAAAGGAAGAGACCAAGATAATTCTTGCGGGCAATTTTTCCGCGGGAAAATGACTTAGCGGTCCAAACAAAAGGCCGACAGAGCAAAGAGCAAAGGCAAAGAACAAAGTATACCTTCGGGCTTTTTGTCTGAAGGAATTCCTTCGGACAAAAAGTCTGAAGAAATTCAGAGTAAGCCAATAAAGAGAAAAACCCAACTAAGACAAGGAGCCCGAGCAAAGGAAAAGCAAAGGAAAGTATCCCTTCGGAAAAAAGTCCGAAGGAATACTTCGAAAGATAAGGCCAAAGGAAAGAAAGCCGCAGGATATCCAAGGAAATAAAAGAATCCCGAAGCCCTGCTCGTCTCCGAACCAACTCACGCATCCGAGGGTCCAACTCAGCTTCACCCGAAGTTCCAAATTCGAATGTCGAGTTGACTGTTCCAGATTTAGAGTTGACTAATTGTTAAACGCCGCATCCGCTAGGAGCTTTCCATGCGAGGGAGAATGATCTCTTCGTCCAACTCAGCGTGCCAAACAGTCAACTTAGCCGATCTGTTCGTCCAACTCAGCTTATCAAACGGCCAACTCAGCCTTGCAACGTTCCAATTCGGCATCAAGCAAGTTCACGTAGAGTTCTAAAATTAACATTGGCGTGGATCTCCATGCAAATAGAGGTGGGCGGTTCTAAACAAAGACAAGTTCACTTCCTCAAGCGCAAGAAGCTTCATGCAAAGACAAAAAAAGAAATATATTTAATTGAAAGGCCAAGTCAGCCTTTAGTTAACCGAAGTTAATCCTTCTCTTCAAATTTTCAACGCCAATCTTTGCCTCTTGTAATTTTCTATAAATTGGCTTTGAGGCTTGATTAAAAAAATCCAATCCCTCTCTTGATTAGACCAGACTCTGTCATTGGTGAGTTGTGTAACCTTTTCAATCAATAGGACTGTACTTTCAGATTTCAAGTGTTGGCATAGTGTATATTCATTCAACAATTTGCATAAGTGGTAGATTTCTCTCCTTTCCCAAATTTTGATTCATACCTAGTTGCTAGATTATCCTTATGCAAGTCATGTTAAAGTGTTCTTTGTCTTTTGCTGAAGCTGTAAGTGGATGTTAGGTGGCTGCAAAGTGTCTTGTATTGGACCCCTCTCCATCGTTTTCCCTCAGGTTTTGGTCATTGGATCGAACCTCTTCATGAAATATTTATGCATAAGTGATTGATTGAAATCATAGGTCTTTCTTTTACCTTGTTTGTTCAGTGTTCAAGGTTCTAAGTTGAGTGGATCAAACTTTTGGTGTATCACCCCTTTTAGGTAGGATTCCCCTTAAAGTTTCCTTCTCCCTTTTCATGGTAGTCTGCAACATAGAGTAGAGATCCTCATTGATACATCATACAGGAAACAGCCTTCTCTAGAGGTTCTTCTCACCGTTGAGGCACCCACCCTCGTGAGAAGATCCCATTGTTTCAGCCGGATAGAGGACTGGCCATTTCATGCACATCTTCGATTCAGGGCGCAGCTCCAGGTTGACAACAGTTTTTGGCACACCCGGTGGGACCTATTTTTTTTGGTCTTGATAAAATTGCAGTTGTAGCAGTATTCTTCAAGAAGTATTTGGTGATTCCAAGCTCAAGCAGTTGCTTCTAATAGTTCAGGACAGCGTCCATGTAAGTCTATTTTTATTGCATTATCGTGAATGAATTTTGATGGCTGCGTATGAAGAGAATTCCTATGCTATGTTTTCTTATCAGCCCAACGATGGATCATACCAGCCTGGTCATGATACCTATGAGCCTTTTTATGAGCCTAATCAGCCTTATCAAGGGTATTATCAAAGCTATGTTGAGCCTTATCAAGTTTCTCATGATCTTTATTATCAAGAGCGTGAATCTTACCCTCTTTGTGAGCTATATCAGACTTAGGACCGGATTTCATCTTTCCCATATGACTATGATGTTGCATATGAATAGTATTGCCTTCAAGAAAAAATGAATGAGATAGAGCTCAGAATACTAGCATATGCAAGAAATGTTTGTTCTAACTCTCAGTATGAGGAAGCGAATGGTCTATTTCGAAATGTGTCCAACGATCTAGAAGAGATAAATGGACTATGTATTATTGCATTGGAAAATATGGAGGCTTGGGAAAGGCAGAAAATCGAGTTAAACCAATTGTCTACAAAGATCTATTGTGCTTCTTGTGCTCATGAAGTTCTTAACCATGCCCAGTGTGTGCCAAGGGAGCTTCCTAGTTGGAGTCAAGAGCCTATTCAAGAGCCTATTCAAGTGACTATTCATGAGACTAAACCTTCCTATAGTCCCCTTTCCTCACCAATCATTCCTCAAGCTCAGGTTGTCTAGGAAGACAAGCAGGGTCCAGACTTTGATGAGGTAATGGCCAAGTGGAAGGAACAAAATACAGAAGTCTTTAAGAGTTTCTCTTTTCCTCCCCTTCAAAACTCCATAGATAATTCCATTGCCCTCAAGATTTCAAAATCTGATCATGATCAACCTCCCATGCTTCATTTTCCCTCTCAAACAAATGAATTTTATCACCCTCCTGCCATCCCCCTTACTCAGGAGGAGCCTGTTCTTTGGAGGATTGAGAAAGAGGTTGCAGCGACAGGGCAAGTTCTTGCAGAGTGTGTAGAAGATGCTTCAGATGTGTTTAAGGAAGAATTTCCTATTGATACTTCACTTGAGGTTGTAATTGAGCATCCAATTATAACTGAGAGTGAGAAGACTGATCTTGATGTAGATGAACTTCAAGAGGAGCTGGTACAAATTGAAGTCATACATGAGTTACAGGGATCTCCTATTGAGAAGGATCTAGATAGCGTGACAGCTGATTCAGTTCAAATAGATCAAAACGAGGAACAAAAAGATGATTGGCAGCTGTACCTTGAATCTCTACAAGAGATCGAAGAGCTTTGTATGGATATGGTGGCTATTAAAGAGCATGTTTATGAGAAATTTGATCAAGAATCACCTATTCAAGATCCCAGTACAAATTGGGTTGCCTACTCAAAGCTCCTTGAAGAGCTAGATGAACTTGCAGCAGTCAATAAGAAGGATGTGGTCACTCAAAAACCATGCATAGATGAGGTATCACTTGACAAGGCGGTAGATGATAACCAATCTGAAAAAGATCAGGAGGTACTTGATGAGTTTGTTCTTGTTACTATTGATGACCCATTTGAGAAGATGCTAATACAGTTCGTGGACAAGGAAAATGACTCATCGAAGGTTATGATTAAAAAACATTCTGCTTTGCAACTTGTACCATCTCTTAGAGGGAGTGAATTCAAGAATTTCCCATTTGATCTAGGCAGATCATGTTTTATCATGGTTAGCTTGGTTATTTAGTTGTTTTGGATTTCCTCCAAGTGTTGTTCAAGCACAATAGCTTGCTTCAGTTTTGTCCAATAAGTGCTTCTTTGCACATTTGTTTCTTATTTTTTTGCTTTTGTGTGTTTCCCTTCTTATTTTGAAGGAGGAGGTTACTACATCCATGATCAGAGCAAATTTTCTGTCAGAAATCAGGTTCACCATTTGGGAATTCAAATAGCGTCTATACATGGTCTGAGTTCTCGAGCATAGCAGGCATGCTAAGCCAGCTGAGTCGCCAAAAATGTTGACAATTCTTCCACAAGTCGGATTGTCTTTTGCCATTTCAAAAGTTCACGTCTCTAGCCAGGGAAGAAAGAATACATTGCTTTTTTTTTTTTGTAAGGGCCTTTGCTACAACAGGGAAATTCCAAGGGAATGGTTCATCAAAAAGGCTTTTACTTCGGAAAAGTGCTAAGGACAAAAGTCCGCAAGGCAAAAGACAAAGCCAAAGTGCCTAAGTCAAAGGAAGTAATTCCTTCGGACTTTTGTCCGAAGGAATACTTCGGAGAATCCAAAAGTCCACCTAAAGAAGCAAGGTTTAAAGCCAAGGTCCTTCGGAAGAGTCATTTTCATCAATCCCGAAGGGCAGGGTACCCTTCGAGAAGATACAGGAGCAAATTCAAACATTTGCAAAAATCTCGGGTGCCCTGCAATTTTTTTCGAAGGGCACAGACGAGAGACAGGAGCCCTTTCGGAGGGCACTTGGTCGGCGACATGACCATTGCAATTTTTCTGAAGGGTATCTTTCGGAAGACAAGTGAAGAAGGCAAAAGCGAAGGGTTAATTCCTTCGGACTTTTGTCCGAAGGCGCAAGAATTATCTCGGTCTCTTCCTTTGGCCTTCGGAATTCTTCATCGGGTTTATTTTCTCGAACTTTTGCGCGGCCAGTTCTCCGAATTGCGGAGGGCACTTGGTCGGCGACAGGACCATTGCAATTTTATCCGAAGGGTATCTTTCGGAAGACAAGTGAAGAAGGCAAAAGCGAAGGGTTAATTCCTTCGGACTTTGCCTTCTTCACTTGTCTTCTGAAAGATACCCTTCGGAAAAAATTGCGATGGTCCTGTCGCCGACCAAGTGCCCTCCGCAATTCGGAGAACTGGCCGCGCAAAAGTTCAAGAAAATAAACCCGATGAAGAATTCCGAAGGCCAAAGAAAGAGACTGAGATAATTCTTGTGGACATTTTTTCCACGGAAAAATGACTTAGCAGTCCAAACAAAAGGCCAACAAAGCATAGAGCAAAGGCAAAGAACAAAGTATTCCTTCGGGCTTTTTGTCCGAAGGAATTCCTTCGAACGAAAATTCTGAAGAAATTCAGAGTAAGCCAATAAAGAGAAAAACCCAACTAAGAAAAGGAGCCCGAGCAAAGGAAAAGCAAAGGAAAGTATCCCTTCGGAAAAAAGTCCGAAGGAATACTTCGGAAGATAAGGCCAAAGGAAAGAAAGCCGCAAGATATCCAAGGAAATAAAAGAAGTCCGAAGAAAATTGCAAAAACAAAGAATCCCGAAGGAAATAAAATGCCAAAGGGGGACGTCCTGCGAGACGTCAAATTCTGACCATGAGAAGTAACCGTTGAAATAGGGGTAAACCCAGAATTTCGAAAGAAAGGCCAAATGGAGAGATATAGACTGGATATAAATAAAATTAAATCCAAATATAGAATCCCACCAGAAATAGACATGAACAAGCAGACCAAAACAGGGTAAAATACATGCAAGCAGGGGCTATTTTCGAACAACGGTCAAAGCTTCAGTTGACTGGCTATTGAAGCCCTACTCGTCTTCGGACCAACTCATGCATCCGAGGGTCCAACTCAGCTTCAACCAAAGTTCCAAATTCGAATGTCGAGTTCACTGTTCTAGATTTAGAGTTGACTAATTGTTAAACGCTGCATCCACTAGGAGCTTTCCATGCGAGGGAGAATGATCTCTTCGTCCAACTCAGCTTGCCAAACAGTCAACTCATCCGATCTCTTCGTCCAACTTAGCTTATCAAACGGTCAACTCAGCGTTGCAACGTTCCAATTGGCATCAAGCAAGCTCACGTAGAGTTCTAAAATTAACATTGGCGTGGATCTCCGTGCAAATAGAGGTGGGCAGTTCAGAACAAAGACAAGTTCACTTCCTCAAGCGCAAGAAGCTTCATGCAAAGACAAAAAAGGAAATATATTTAATTGAAAGGCCAAGTCGGGCTTGAGTTAACCGAAGTTAATCCTTCTCTTCAAATTTTCAACGCCGATCTTTGGCCTCTTGTAATTTTCTATAAATTGGCTTTGAGCCTTGATTAAAAAAATCCAATCCCTCTCTTGGTTAGACCAGACTCTGCCATTGGTGAGTTGTGTAACCTTTTCAATCAATAGTAGGATTGTACTTTCAGATTTCAAGTGTTGGCATAGTGTATATTCATTCAGCAATTTGCATAAGTGGTGGATTTCTCTCCCTTCCCAAATTCTGATTCATGCCTAGTTGCTAGATTATCCTTATGCAAGGCATGTTAAAGTGTTCTTTATGTCTTTTGCTGAAGCTGTAAGTGGATGTTAGGTGGCTGCAAATTGTCTTGTATCGAACCTCTCTCCATCGTTTTCCCTTAGGTTTTGGTCATTGGATCGAACCTCTTCATGAAATATTTATGCATAAGTGATTGATTGAAATCATAGGTCTTTCTTTTCCCTTGTTTATTCAGTGTTCAAGGTTCTAAGTTGAGTGGAACAAACTTCTGGTGTATCACCCCTTTTAGGTAGGATTCCCCTTAAAGTTTTCTTCTCCCTTTTCATGGTAGTCCACAACATAGAGTAGAGATCCTCATTGATACATCATACAGGAACCAGCGTTCTCTGGAGGTTCTTCTCACCATTGAGGCACCCACCCTCGTGAGAAGATCTCATTGTTTCAGCCGGATACAGGACTGGCCATTTCACGCACATTTTCGATTCAGGGCGCAGCTCCAAGTTGACAACAGTTTTTGGCACGCCCGGTGGGACCTATTTTTTTTGGTCTTGATAAAATTGCAGTTGTAGCAGTATTCTTCAAGAAGTATTTGGTGATTCCAAGCTTAAGCAGTGGCTTCTAATAGTTCAGGACAGCTTCCATGTAAGTCTATTTTTATTGCATTATCGTGAATGAATTTTGATGGCTGTGTATGAAGAGAATTCCTATGCTATGTTTCCTTATCAGCTCAACGATGGATCATACCAGCCTGGTCATGATACCTATGAGCCTTTTTATTAGCCTAATCAGCCTTATCAAGGGTATTATCAAAGCTATGTTGAGCCTTATCAAGAGCGTGAATCTTACCCTCATTGTGAGCTATATCAGACTCAGGTCCGGATTTCATCTTTCCCATATGGCTATGATGTTGCATATGAGCAGTATTGCCTTCAAGAAAAAATGAATGAGATAGAGCTCAAAATACTAGCATATGCAAGAAAGGTTTGTTCTAACTCTCAGTATGAGGAAGTGAATGGTCTATTTCGAAATGTGTCCAATGATCCAGAAGAGATAAATGGACTATGTATTATTGCATTGGAAAAGATGGAGGCTTGGGAAAGGCAGAAAATCGAGTTAAACCAATTGTCTACAAAGGGCTATTGTGCTTCTTATTCTCATGAAGTTCTTAACCATGCCCAGTGTGTGCCAAGGGAGCTTCCTAGTTGGAGTTAAGAGCCTATTCAAGTGACTATTCATGAGACTAAACCTTCCTATAGTCCCCTTTCCTCACCAATCATCCCTCAAGCTCAAGTTGTCCAGGAAGACAAGCAGGTTCCAGACTTTGATGAGGTAATGGCCAAGTGGAAGGAACAAAATACAAAAGTCTTTAAGAGTTTCTCTTTTCCTCCCCTCCAAAACTCCATAGATAATTCCATTGCCCTCAAGATTTCAAAATCTGATCATGATCAACCTCCCATGCTTCATTTTCCCTCTCAAACAAATGAATTTTATCACCCTCCTGCCATCCCCCTTACTCAGGAGGAGCCTGTTCTTTGGAGGATTGAGAAAGAGGTTGCAGCGACAGGGCAAGTTCTTGCAGAGTGTGTAGAAGATGCTTCAGATGTGTTTAAGGAAGAATTTCCTATTGATACTTCACTTGAGGTTGTAATTGAGCATCCAATTATAACTGAGAGTGAGAAGACTGATCTTGATGTAGATGAACTTCAAGAGGAGCTGGTACAAATTGAAGTCATACATGAGTTACAGGGATCTCCTATTGAGAAGGATCTAGATAGCGTGACAGCTGATTCAGTTCAAATAGATCAAAACGAGGAACAAAAAGATGATTGGCAGCTGTACCTTGAATCTCTACAAGAGATCGAAGAGCTTTGTATGGAAATGGTGGCTATTAAAGAGCATGTTTATGAGAAATTTGATCAAGAATCACCTATTCAAGATCCCAGTACAAATTGGGTTGCCTACTCAAAGCTCCTTGAAGAGCTAGATGAACTTGCAGCAGTCAATAAGAAGGATGTGGTCACTCAAAAACCATGCATAGATGAGGTATCACTTGACAAGGCGGTAGATGATAACCAATCTGAAAAAGATCAGGAGGTACTTGATGAGTTTGTTCTTGTTACTATTGATGACCCATTTGAGAAGATGCTAATACAGTTCGTGGACAAGGAAAATGACTCATCGAAGGTTATGATTAAAAAACATTCTGCTTTGCAACTTGTACCATCTCTTAGAGGGAGTGAATTCAAGAATTTCCCATTTGATCTAGGCAGATCATGTTTTATCATGGTTAGCTTGGTTATTTAGTTGTTTTGGATTTCCTCCAAGTGTTGTTCAAGCACAATAGCTTGCTTCAGTTTTGTCCAATAAGTGCTTCTTTGCACATTTGTTTCTTAGTTAGTTTTCTACTTCCGTGTGTTTCCCTTCTTATTTTGAAGGAGGTTACTACATCCATGATCAGAGTAGATTTTCAATCAGAAATTAGGTTCACCATTTGAGAATTCAAATAGCGTCTATACATGGTCTGAGTTCTCAAGCATAGCAAGCATGCTAAGCCATCTGAGTCACTAGAAATGTTGACAATTCTTCCACAAGTCGGATTGTCTTTTGCCATTTAGAAAGTTCACGTCTCTAACCAGGGAAGAAAGAATACATTGCTTTTTTTTTTTTTTTTGTAAGGGCCTTTGCTACAACAGGAAAATTCCAAGGGAATGGTTCATCAAAAAGGCTTTTACTTTGGAAAAGAGCCTTCAAAAAAGTGCTAAGGACAAAAGTCCGCAAGGCAAAAGACAAAGCCAAAGTGCCTAAGTCAAAGGAGTAATTCCTTCGGACTTTTTGTCCGAAGGAATACTTCAGAGAATCCAAAAGTCCACCTAAAGAAGCAAGGTTTAAAGCCAAGGCCTTTCGGAAGGGTCATTTTCAACAATCCCGAAGGGCAGGGTACCCTTGGGAAGGTACAGGAGCAAATTCAAACCTTTGCAAAAACCCGGGTGCCCTGCAATTTTTTCTGAAGGGCACAAATGAGAGACAGGAGCCCTTGCGGAGGGCACTTGGTCGGCGACAGGACCATTGCAATTTTTTCGAAGGGTATGTTTCGGAAGACAAGTGAAGAAGGCAAAAGTGAAGGGTTAATTCCTTCGGACAAAAAGTCCGAAGAAATTCGGAGAACTAGCCGTGCAAAATTTCGAGAAAATAAACCCGATGAAGAATTCTGAAGGCCAAAGGAAGAAACCGAGATAATTCTTGCGGACATTTTTTCCGCAGGAAAATGACTTAGCGGTCCAAACAAAAGGCCGACAGAGCAAAGAGCAAAGGCAAAGAATAAAGTATTCCTTCGGGCTTTTTTTCCGAAAATATTCTTTCGGACAAAAAGTCCGAAGAAATTCAGAGTAAGCCAATAAAGAAAAAAACCCGACTAAGACAAGGAGCTTGAGCAAAGGAAAAGCAAAGGAAAGTATCCCTTTGGAAAAAAGTCCAAAGGAATACTTTGGAAGATAAGGCCAAAAGAAAGAAAGCTGTAGGATATCGAAGGAAATAAAGGAAGTCCGAAGGAAATTGCAAAAACAAAGAATCCCGAAGGAAATAAAATGCCAAAGGGGGACGCTCCGCGAGATGTCAAATTCTGACCACGGGAAGGAACCGTTGAAACAGGGGTAAAGCCAGAATTCCGAAAGAAATGCCAAATGGAGAGATATAGACCAGATATAAATAAAATTAAATCGGAATATAGAATCCCGCCAGAAATAGACATGAACAGGGAGACCAAAACAGGGTAAAATACATGCAAGCAGGGCTATTTTCGAACAATGGTCAAAGCTTCAGTTGACTAGCTATTGAAGCCCAGCTCGTCTCTGGGCCAACTCACACATCCGAGGGTCCAACTCAGTTTCAACCGAAGTTCCAAATTCGAATGTCAAGTTGACTGTTCCAGATTTAGAGTTGACTAATTGTTAAACGCCGCATCCACTAGGAGCTTTCCATGCGAGGGAGAATGATCTCTTCGTCCAACTCAGCGTGCCAAACAGTCAACTCAGCCGATCTCTTCGTCCAACTCAGCTTATCAAATGGCCAACTCAGCGTTGCAATGTTCCAATTCGGCATCAAGCAAGTTTACGTAGAGTTCTAAAATTAACATTGGCGTGGATCTCCATGCAAATAGAGGTGGGCGGTTCAGAACAAAGACAAGTTCACTTCCTCAAGCGCAAGTAGCTTCATGCAAAGACAAAAAAGGAAATATATTTAATTGAAAGGCCAAGTCAGCCTTGAGTTAACCAAAGTTAATCCTTCTCTTCAAATTTTCAACGCCAATCTTTGGCCTCTTGTAATTTTTTATAAATTGGCTTTGAGCCTTGATTAAAAAAGTCCAACCCTCTGTTGGTTAGACCAGACTCTGCCATTGGTGAGTTGTGTAACCTTTTCAATCAATAGTAGGATTGTACTTTCAGATTTCAAGTGTTGGCATAGTGTATATTCATTCAGCAATTTGCATAAGTGGTAGATTTCTCTCCCTTTCCAAATTCTTATTCATACCTAGTTGCTAGATTATCCTTCTGCAGGTCATGTTAAAGTGTTCTTTATGTCTTTTGCTGAAGTTGTAAGTGGATGTTAGGTGGCTGCAAAGTGTCTTGTATCGGACCTCTCTCCATCGTTTTCCCTCAGGTTTTGGTCATTGGATCGAACCTCTTCATAAAATATTTATGCATAAGTGATTGATTGAAATCATAGGTCTTCCTTTTCCCTTGTTTGTTCAAGGTTCTAAGTTGAGTGGATCAAACTTATGGTGTATCACCCCTTTTAGGTAGGATTCCCCTTAAAGTTTCTTTCTCCCTTTTCATGGTATTCCGCGATAGAGTAGAGATGCTCATTGATACATCATACAGGGACCAGCTTTCTCTAGAGGTTCTTCTCACCGTTGAGGCACCCACCCTCGTGAGAAGATCCCATTGTTTCAGCCGGATAGAGGACTGGCCATTCACGCATGTCTTCGATTCAGGGCGCAGCTCCAGGTTGACAGCAGTAGGATTGTTGGGTGGAAGAGGATTCCCAACATTGGTATCAGGTGGACTAAGGTGAGTAATTTGAATTGTATTACATTGTGTTTGCCTCGAGGATGCAAAATTTAGGTTACATTTAGTAATTGGTTTGAGATTATGAAGACGTGAAAGAAATTCAATAGTTTCATTCAAATTGATAATGTAAGTGAGGTTCTGATCTAAATCCTTGATTATGCAGTGTTCTTGACTGATTGGAAGCTGAAAAGAAGACATAATTATGAAATAAATATAAGTCGACCACCTACTGAACTAAGTCGGCCACCTACTGAACTAGAGCAAAAACATGTCAAACAAACTAGGTCGGCCAACTACTGAATTATGTTGGCCACCTACTGAGTTGAGGCAAAAACATGCCAAAAAAAATTAGGTTGGCCACCTACTGAACTAAATCAGCCACCTACTAAACTAGGGCAAAAACAAGCCAAAACAAACTAGGTCGGCCACTTAGTGAACTAAGTTGGCCACCTATTGGGTTAGTAGTCTGAAATGCTACTAGATCAGCTAGGACCTACAAGGTCAACCAGGTCGATCTAGTTGATTTATAGAAGGATAAACAGTAGTATGAAATTATACTTGGTCGTCCAGGACCTACAGGGTCGGCCAAGTCGATGTAGTTGAATTTTTGAAAGGAAAAATAGTAATTAAATTCTACCAAGTCGATCTAGTTGATTTCTAGAAGGAAAAACAATAGTATGAAATTATACTTGGTCGGCCAGGATCTACAGGGTCGACCAGGTCGATCTAGTTGATTTCTAGAAGGAAAAACAATAGTATGAAATTATACTTAGTCGGCTAGGACCTACAGGGTCGGCCAAGTCGATCTAGTTGAATTTTGAAAGGAAAAATAGTAATCAAATTCTACTAAGTCAACTAGGTTGACCTAGTTGAATTTTGGAAGGAAAAAGAGTAATTAAAAATTCTACTAAGTTGGTTAGGACCTACAGGGTTAGCTAGGTCGATTTAGTTTGTCAGCATTACAAATAGACACATAAGTAAGTCGGTCGGATTGTCTTAGTTGACTATGTGATAAGGTTTTAAAGAATTGAAAAACCAGTAAGAACAGAGTGAAAATTTGAAATACTGAGTAATTTTACTGAAAAACAGAAATTAAAAACTAAGATAATTGACAAAATTGAAGTATGACGTTGGTCAGAATGAACCTGAGCAATATAACCAGGTTGACCAAGTCGACTTACTTGGTTGGCTGAGAGTGTTGAAGATCTGAGTATTGAATGGGTCGTCTTGATTTGATTTAGTCCTTTAGAGGCAAAAATTTACAAAACACAAAGGTTAAACAGGGTCAACCAGGGCAACTTAGTCTGTAAAAAACTAAAAACTAAAAATAGTAAAATAAGACTAGGTCGACTAACATGACCTAGTTCGCTGAAAACTGAAAAATAAAGACTGCAGAATTGAACTAGGTTGACCAATTTGACGTAGTTGACTATAAATGACAACTCAGTTTACAGGACAAATAACTAGGTCGACTAGTGCGATCGAGTTAACCGAAGATGAAACCTTGCAAGCAGAGGACAAAATTGGGTCGACCAGTGTGACCTAGTTGACTATAGATCCTAGATCTACGAATAGATAAAATAACTGGGTCGACCAGCGTGATCTAGTTGATTGCGAAAGAAAACCTGCAAACAAAGGACAAAATTGGGTTGACCAGTGCGACCTAGTTGACTGTAAATCTTAGATTTACAAACAGAGAGAAAGGCTAGGTCGACCAATATGATCTAGTTGACTATAAATGAAAATAAAATAAAGTGCAAGGGTTAGATTCACATCGGGTTCATCAAAATGTATTCACCAAATTAAGATAGATCTATAATTTATCCTACTTAGTAAAATTCAAGTTCGAAGAAGGTAATCAACTAACATCTATTGCGAGACTTTTTATATCAGTGGCATTATTAAATTGGATCCGCTAAACCTAACCAAGGGATATCTTATCACATAACACTAAAAGAGGGGGTCTCAAAGCCTCTAGTCAAATAACTGTTGTCAACCTGGAGTTGCACCCTGAAACGAAGACGTGCTGAAATGGCTAATCCTCTCCTTAGTTGAAACAATGGGAAGTTGAAACAATGGGATCTTCTCACGAGGGTGGGTGCCTCAATGGTGAGAAGAACCTCCAGAGAAAGCTGGTTCTTGTAAGATGTATCAATGCGGATCTCTACTCTGGGTTGCGGACTACCAAGGAAAAGGGAGAAAGAAATTTGAAGGGAAAATCCTACCTAATGACAGTGATACACCAGAATGTTTGATCCACTCTACTTGGAACCTTGAACACTGAATCAAACAAGGGAAAAGGAAGACCTTTGATTTCAATTGATCACTATGCATAAGTATTTTATGAGAAGGTTCGATCCAATGACAAAAACGTTAGGGAAATGATGGAGAGAGGTCTGATACAAGACACTTTGCAGCCACCTAACATCCACTTATAGCTTCAACAAAAGACATAAAACACTGAACATGACTTGCATAACATGATAAGCTAGCAACTAGGTACGAATCAAAATTTGGGAAGGGAAATAAATCTACCACGTATGCAAATTGCTGAACAAATCTACACTATGCCAGCAATTGAAATCTGAAAGTACAATTCTTTTATTGATTAAAGAGGTTACACAACTTACCAATGGCAGAGTTTGGTCTTACCAAGAGAGGGATGGATTTTACAAGGCTGAAAAGCCATTAATATAGAAAATTACAAAAAGCCAAGAGATTGACGTTGGAAATAAGAGAGGAAGTTAACTCTTCATTAGTCCAAGTCCAAATTGCGTTGCACGAGTCTTTCAAATTTGTTTTTCCTTGGCTTATACTTGGTTGTCTTGCATGAAGAATCCTTGGCGTCGAAAAAGAAGAAGAAGACAAGCTTTGGATACATGACATCTACGAATAGATGTCTTGACTTGAAAACTAGTCAACTCCAAAAAAAGAGTAGTCAAATCCACTCGAACTGTTGGAACGTTTGAAAGTCTCCCTTTTGCATGAAATCAATGCAAATGCCAAATTAAGAATTACTTTTGAACCACCGAAACGTTTCAAGCTTTGAGACAAACGAGAGTGCGTGCATGAAATTTTCACTGTTTGAAACGTTCAACACGCTTTCCCTGTTCATCATGCAAGACAACTCTATTTTCAAAACTGAAGCATGCTTGTTTTCTTAAAAGCGTTCACTTCATTGGAGTCACTCACGTTAGTCTGTGCATGATCTTTGTCTATCCTGCCTTTGTCTTTATTCTGCGTTTGTTTTATTCGTTGTTCATGCTTATGTCCATGTTCAGTTCTGCTTGTCTTTGCTCATGCCTCTATTTCTGCGATTGTCTTGTTTAGTTCTGGCTCAGTCTTGTTTGTATTTTCTCTGGCTTTTTCTGTGTTCTGCTTTAATTCGAGATTCGGGCTTTATTTTAGTTTTTGTCCTTCGGACAAATTGTTCGAAGGACTCTCTGTGTCTTCTCTTTCCCAGGCTTGGCATTTTCTTTTCTCTTTTTTGGCCTTAGCTTATGCCCTTGTCTTTTCTATCAGGTTTTTTGTCCTCCCGAATTCCTTCGAACTTTTTGTCCGAAGGAATTCCTTCGGACAAAAAGTTCGAAGGAATTCGGGAGGACAAAAAACCTGATAGAAAAGACAAGGGCATAAGCTAAGGCCAAAAAGTTCGAAGGAATTTGTTTCCTTGCCAATTTTCCCGAATTTATTCTTTTAGGCCCTTATGTCTTGCCCTTTGGTTTTCTTCGGACTTTTGTTGACTTCATATTCCTTGGGATTTCCTTAATTTTTTTCATTTTCCTTCTTTGCCTTTGTTTTTTATTTCTATTGGGTTTTTTTCCCGAGTATATCCTTCGTCGAACCTTTTTCTTGAATTCCTTCGGGCTTTTTGTCTGAAAGAAATTCTTTTCTATTTGAAGTGTCCTTTGCTTTTATGAAGGTGCCCTCCACAAGGGCTTTTGCTTCCCAAAATTGCCCTTCGGGCTTTTTGGTTTGTTCCTGTTAGTAGCCTGGGTGCCTTCCGCAAGGGCAAGATTCTTCCAGAAGTGCCATTCGGAAGAATTGTAAATGTCCACTTCGCTGACCAAGTGCCCTCCGCAAGGGCTTTTTGTCCTCAAAAGTGCCTTTCGGAACTTTTGAAAGGGTCCTGCCACCGACCAAGTGCCCTCTGCAAGGGTATGTTTGCATTCAGAAGTGCCCTTCGTAAGAATTGTAAAGGTCCACTTCGCTGACCAAGTGCCCTCTGCAAGGGTATGTCTGCATTCAAAAGTGCCCTTCGGAAGAATTGTAGGGCACCTGGGCTTTTTGAAGGGCACCCGGGCTTTTTGAAGGGCACTCGGGATTTTAGAAATTGTCCTTTGGATGAATTGTCTTGACTTGAAAACCATAAAATGAACCAACCCAAAGGGTACATACCCTTCGGGACTTTTGAATTGGACCTTCCCGAAGGGTAGGTGCCCTTCGGGTCTTCTCAACTGTGCTTTTCCCTTTTTCTTTCGGACAAAAAGTTTGAAGAAATTAAGCTTTGAAT
Organism: Torreya grandis; assembly: GCA_037957365.1. Classification (NCBI taxonomy): domain Eukaryota; kingdom Viridiplantae; phylum Streptophyta; class Pinopsida; order Cupressales; family Taxaceae; genus Torreya; species Torreya grandis. Next base: position 3,127,414 of record JARHVA010001071.1, on the reverse strand, counting down.
GACTGTCAGTCATTTTTTTGGACTTTTACAGAATCCTTTGAGAGCTCTTTCTCTCGGACAATATCCAAAGAAATAGTCCACCTCTTATAGCCCAAAAAAATCCTTGGGAAGACAATAAATAAACTTACAACTTGTATGTCTTGCTGTATTTGTACATTTCGCTGTAATCAAGCAAGCTCCTTGGAAACCTCTGAATGACTAAAATTCACTTGGCTGTAGATGGTCACTTTCTCTGGTTGTAAATGCACATTTAAGGACCCCAAAATTGATTCACAAGACAAACTTGGCACCATAGCAAAGTTTCGAATAGTAGGGGTGACAATTTGCCCTGTGGGGGCAAAATTGTCAACAATAACACTATGCAATAACCCTAACTAAGTTTTCTAATACATAAAATAAAACTAATTTAGTGCTCACCAAAGCTTGTGGCATAAAGGGGGATGGTTTAACACAAATAAACCATCAAGATATCATGGTGGACAAATGGGGCCTTAGATCACCTAAGGTGGAAGATGCAAGCAAAGAAGACGCTATATTTATACTAAGTTTAAGTATAAAAGTAATATAAACAAGGAGTTATACATTCAAAACCTATTACTTTGTACAATATCTATCAAATGAAATAACAAAAGTTAGATATACTTACATTTGAGCAAACCTGTCGAATGTTAGTCTCTCCCTTGGCCAGTGGTGCTTTGCAAGAGGTTGTTGTGGCTTTGTAAGGATCACACTATAGAAATCAACTCTAGGTTAAAAGACTCCTATCTTGCACCCAAGACTACCTACAAAACAAGCTATCTTTCTTTTAAGGCAAACCCTAAGCAATGGCTCTTTCAAATGTAGATGTAGTAGAACTGTGAGCTGTAATAATGCAAAAATGAATGTTCCTCTCTATTGGATTGAAGTGAAGGTTGTATTTATAGCAATGGATAGGTCCTAATCCTTCCAGAATTTTAGCTGACAAGGTTGACCAACACTGTGCTGTTTTGAAAAAAAAATACTGTTAGACCTCAAACTAGGTTGGCCTAGCTGACTTAGTATCGTAATGTGTGCTTTAACTTTTATAACAAGTTCGACCAGACTGACTTAGTAGGAAAAGAGGGTGTTTGTTTAGTTAGGGGCTATTTGAAACGAGGATTGCTTAGGGAAATGGATAAACGGGGTTGTTTGCTTGGGGAGTTGGATAAACGGGATTTGTAATGGGTTTAGGTTATGATAGAGTTGACCAACAATCTTGAAAAACACTGTTGACAAATCTTCCACGAGTCAAATTTTTTCTTGTCACTTGGAAAGTTCTCGTCTCTAGTCAAGGAAGGAAGAATTCATTGTTTTCCTTTGTTGATTCTAAGGACTCATTCAGAAAAAATCTACGGACTCAAGCAGAGAGGATTTTCTACGGACTCACTCAGAAGTTTCTAAGGACTCATTCAGAAAAAATCTACGGACTCACTCAGACAACATTTCTAGGGACTCAATCATAATTTCTACGGACTCGGGCTGGGAATTTTCTACAGACTCAAACAGAACTTCTACGGACTCGGGCAGGCAATTTTCTACAGACTCAAACAGAATTTCTACGGACTCAGATTATTCTACGGACTTACTCAGTCAGAAAAATTCTTTACGGACTCACTCAGGAAAGCACTTAAGGCAAAGACATGTATCCTTCGGACTTTTTGTCTGAAGGGATTCCTTCGGACAAATAGTCCGAAGAAATTCGGAAAGCCCGCACAAAAGAGGCCAAGAATTTTTTGGAAAAAAGACAGTTTCAGGAAAATCCCGAAGGGCACCTACCGTTCGGGCAGGCACAAAGACTAAATCGCAGACCTTTGCAAAAATCCCGAAGGGCACCTACCGTTCGGGCAGGCAGAAAGACTAAATCGCAGACCTTTGCAAAAATCCCGGGTGCCCTCCAATTTTTCCAAAGGGCACTGTCGGAGGACACTTGGACTGGTTGCCGAAGGGCACATCAAAAAGCAAAGGTAAAGAAAGAATCCTTCGGCCAAAAGTCCGAAGAAATTCGGAAGGGGCAAGAGACTAAAAGTCCGAAGACAAGGCCAAGAGAAAAGACAAGAAAAAGAAAAGTCAAAAGGAAACGAATTCTTTCGGACTATTTGTTCGAAGGAATTGGGCAGGAGACTAAAAGTCCGAAGACAAGGCCAAGAGAAAACACAAGAAAAAGAAAAGTCAAAAGGAGTTAGTTAAAAATGGGTTAGTTGGCTCATAGTGTCGAGCTGACCTCAATGACCCCTTTGTCACCAAGCATTGTCTGTATAACCAATACTCCAAGGAGGACCTCAGACTTATGTATTTCTCCCCTATGTGTGAGAATGTGTGTGCACAAGGGTGCAATACACTATATGAAGATGCATGTAGTGATCTAGCTTGTAATTTAACAAATATCGTTCATGATCAACCCTTTGAATGCTTTAGACCTTTTGTATGATTGCTTCTATAATTGATAAAGGAATAGGAACAATTAGGGCAAAATAACTTAGTTGTGCGATTGATTGAATGAAATTTGGTAGGTGCTTGCTTGGTATTTTCTAGTTATATAATGAGTAGGTTTAAATTTGTATTTATACCACACTTTTTGAAAATATCTCATAGCAGGGTTCAATAACACAAATAGGTTGAACCATAGGTTTTGAAACATTTTCAATTTGGATGACTTTTGGCAACTGGATACTAAATAAGGATTTGGACACTACCATCGGTAGTAGTGTCCCTTTGTGGCTAGTACTGTCCAGAAGACTAGAAAACAAGTATGGATATGAAACTGACAAAAAATGATGTTTATTAGGTTTCAAGCTTTTTGTGCGGTGCAGGAGACTCGAGTCATCATAATGATATGGATTGGATTAAGAGATAAGCATTTAGGCACAATGAGATGACGAATGCAAGCCTTGATTTATATTTGCCAAATGTACAAGACTGAGATGTTATATATATTCAGTTTTAGTGTCTACACAGTGCACATTGCAACATTTTATAGTTCATCAAATGTTACCATGGCCTATAATAATTAATAGTATTAATCATATTTTTTTATGAACATTGTAACATTATTATACCATGCAATGACATTCAAGGGACTTAGGTCATCACACAACGCAAAAATGTTAAATCGTTCCTCATAAATGTGCATAATTGCAGCAAAGAACGCAGAGTAACTCTGGTACAATTGTGTAGCAATATGTCCTACCCTTATTCCAACATAATTATTATAAATAAGGAAAGTAATGCATGGGAGGTTTCTCATGTTACAAATTTTTCTAAGAAAAATGGCCATATTCTCATCATAAATGTGCAAAACAAGTACAATAGGTTGAAAAGGGATTGATTGACTCACATAAGAGATCTCTAAAGTTAAGGGTATAAATACCCATCCAAAACTGGTCCAAAACTGTGAGATAGCCATTGACTGAAAATTCCTTTAGAGATCAAATAATCAATTTGTATCGTAAGAAGTAGTGTTCTCCGATTTTTTTCAGCTGTCCTTAACCTATAGGATGTTTCAAGGACAAGGACTAAACATTCCCTTGTCATTCTGTCAACCTATAAAAAAATGGGCACATTCCCCTATGTTGGGGATGTCAGGACTTTTTTCAATTATTATTATTTTTTAATTAAACTATTAATTTGTTGTAGTTTAATTTTCAAATTCAGCTACGAGATAGCCACAACCACTTTATGAAGGGCAGCCTTAAATTTATTATCGGCATCTTTTATTTTGTTTACAAAGTTGAAATCATCCTGGTTTCCGAAATTTTGATTTAAAGAAATGGTTTTACCATAATTGTATAGTTTGAAATTTTTTTTGTTTCTGATTATTTGGTTCAGATGTGAGAACTATCAAATATATTATTTGTATAATATATATTTGTAGTAGCCATCCCCAAACTGTCGTTCTACTATCCCTCAAATCTGCAATTTTTTTCCATCCTTTGAAATGCTTCCCCACATCTCCTCGTCTGGGAAACTTATGTAACACTGGCGATAGGTGCTGCCTGCCACCCTTTTTAAGAGATGTATAATCCTTTTCGCTGAGATTTATTCAATCAGTCATGAGTTTGAAACAACATTTTCGTCCTGTCCACTTTCTCATCTTTCTTTGGTCAATTGTTTTTTGTGAGTGCATAAATGGGCTGTAATAGGAAGTTTGGCTTCAATACAACAGAGCTTTTGGTGAGTGGATCCTATTTCATAGATGCATGTCCAAACAACTTTTTATTTGCAAAGGTTATAATTTCACATATTTGGAATTTCCTGATGAAACAACCATTGTATCACATGGCTTAGTTTTAGGCAGTAGGATGTTTATGGCTTCTTGGGGGGCATTTACACCACATGTACACTTTTTGATGATTAGGGTCTCTTCTTTTCTGATTTAGTACAGATATCATCCATCCAACTAGCTATACAGAGAATATGTTTCTTCTCTGGATTTCGGGTTTCTTTGAATACATTTTTACAGGATGGTTACTCATCAAGTTTCCTTGTGCTTTCAAAAGAAATACCATCCCCCTTTCTGAAACTGCCAGCCATCTATGTATCCATGTCCTTTCATGCCCATCTTAAGGAATCACTTGTTGAAGAAGAATGGGAATAAAATGCATACAAAAATGCTATTTAGATTCCTTTTATATTATAATTTTGATGTTTTGTTTGAAGTCGTGAGCACCCTTTATTCATTTCCTTGTTTTTCATCTTTCTGTATGCAAAAATCATTGGTGATCCAGGATAGCAAAGCTTGTTTTTGGATTCTACTTTGTGGAACCTTTTGCATGCATCTATTAAAATTGTAGGCTTAGGATATGCACATAAAAATACTGTTATGAAGCTGTGGAGCACTACGGAGGTCTATCAATTTAAGCTCTCTCATTCCTCACAAGAAAATGATTTGTTCTGTTAAGGAGCTCTATTTTATAACTATGATCTGCCATGGTGAGTCTGTTCCAACCTACAATAGAGTTCTCAAAAAGAGAGATGTGAGCTCCCTTCCGTGGGTTGAACATCAACAAAATAAAAATATGGAAAAATCAGCAAAGACTATACCAGCTTACTCTCTGAAAGTTGTATATTCTGAAACTTGAGCATTGGGTTCTGAGACTTATGATGTTTCCAGTTTGAAAGACATCCATGTTGATGGGCAGGTTATGGGGAACGTTTCTGGCAGATATTGTAATCAGAGCATCTGGTACAGACTATGCTAGAGTTGTTCGAGCAATTTATGCCTTTGCTCAGGTATCATCAACCTTCATATTATGAGCTTCTTGTGTGATGAATTTTATGGCATTTGCAACACATAGGATTAATCTTGCCAGACAAAATTATTGACAATAGTAACCGAAAATTGTTTCCTATCTTTTGCTTCAGATTCGCTTGACACGCACATATGGGTGGACATCTTATGAGCATCAACATAGTGATCATATTGCAGAAACCTAAGAATTTTTTGATGAGAGTAAGACCTAATGTTAAAGTTGAATGATATTGGCCCTGGCTTAGGCATGCTTCTTTAAACTTTTTGTAGAGAGCTTATGGTGCAACTCTCTGTTTGTAAACAGGTATTAAGAAAGAGTGAAATGCAACTGTGGAAGTGATGGTCTAGTTAGCCTCTCTATACTGCAGGTTATCAGCATAAACTTATTAGTGGGGTACGCAAGAACTTTTCTTTTCACCAATACGAGTTGGCCTGCCAGTTGTAAGTGGTGCATGAGGACTTGATTTATCTCTGCCACCAACATCCCTGCATTGTTGATTATGGGTCCTTCAAGTTGCTTCCTTTTTTGGTGGGTAAACAATGGGGACACTGGATTTGAATCTTGGTCTCCCTGCAGTAATGGCCCCAATTTTACCACTCCACCAAGCTCCAATGGATGCTCGTGTAAGCTGTTCAAAAGCTTAAAATATTATTTTATGAAGAAAATTTGATATAAACTAAGGGAAATATCTTGATGGTGAGTTGTGAAAATGGTCATTGTACAAGCCTCATGTTTCTTGCAGTTTGTTGAAAAATGGTCTTTATTTTATAATGCATTGTAAAGTAGAATTTGTATTGATCAAAGTTTATGTGATCTGAACTTGAATTTATAATTGGAGCTTGCAGTAACTTTCTGGACTTTAATGTTGTTTTTGGCTACAGTTCGGTTGTGGGTGGATGTGAAAGGGGAAGTTCACTAGAAATCCCAATATTTCATGAATGTTGAGCTCATTTCAAGTCACCCAAGCAGACTTTCAGATAATGTGATAATAGCCTTTGCATACCTTTTAGATATATGTGCATGGTTGGACAGTTAACTGGAATTTTAATGATTCCTAGTGGCTGCATTTTTTGTTGGCATATTCTAGTTGTAAGGATAATCTTTTGAGTCATTTAGAAGATTACCCAAGTTTGGCTTAGATGTATGACGTATTGTCAGTCTTACTTTCTTTTCTTTAGAGGAATATAGTAGAGCCTTAACATTTATTTGCAATTTACCTACGTTACTGGATACGCCCCTAAGCTCCCATAGGTATAGGGACGATACACTTGGGTATGGGTATGGTGGCTGGTTCGCATAGGAAACAGGCAGAGTACATCCCTGCCTCTCTGGTTACGCTTGGGTACATTCACAGATATACTCGGGCGTACCCGCAAGGGCAGGGATGTACCCTGCTTGTTCCCCGTGCGTACCCACCCAATAAAAGCATTTAAAATTTTGTTTTCTTCCTTATTTTGCTGGTCAAAGTCAAATATGGACCTCAAAAAACATTTAAAAACATTTGAAAGTGCATTTGCAACCCTACAAGAAGTGGTCACACTCATTATATCAAAAGACAACAACACATTTACCTTTCATTGCATTTTTACCTCCCATTGCATATTTGTTCACTCTTGCTCATTTTTTCAGTTGCATAAGCTTGAAACTCCTTCCTTGTGCTAAATCTACACCATTATCTCTACCTATTTGGCACCAAAGAGCTTGAGGAGCTTGCAACGAGGAAGGTCATTCCATTAGAAAGATGCCTACCTTTCAATGCTTGATATGGATTTGGAGAGTGCTTTGGAGGACTTGCATAGTGGAGCTAGTGGGACTGGCATTGTTGCTGCTTGTGGTTCTAATGAACCAAATCATGATGAAAACATCACAGCTAAAGATGAAAATCAATATAGAATGTAGTGAATGCTGAGTTGTCTTTATTGTTTCCTATACATTTTAATTTGTAATATTTGTATTATGTACCTATTATAAATCTATAAAACTAATCAAAGTTAGACCGTTTAATATTATGATATTTGCCTTTGGCATTGAAATTATGAGTATGTTTTGTGGTTATTTAATTTTTTTTTCCCTCTATGCATATTATGTGGTTAATTTTGCTTATATGGATATAATTTAGTATATTTTTAATTATATATATATATATATATATATATATATATATATATATATATATATATTGTATGGCCGTACCCAGTCGTACCCAAACCCCCCCAAAAATCCCAGTATCCACGTACCCGATACTTGTCGCTATACCTGTTCTCGTACCCATATCGGCAACTTAGCAGTGTACTATAGATCTGGGCATGAACATTAATAGACACTCATTATCTACATTGAGACCAAGAAGCGTTTTTTTTTCTTCCTTTTATAAATCTTTAGGTAAGATGGCTTACATTGCTAAATTAAGAGGTGTTTGGACACTTCAAAACTGACTCTTCAAGTGTAGTTTTAAACACTACAAAACAGGGAAGTGTGACCCTTCAAGCATAACAATTCTTTTATGTTCTCTTGGACCACTCCATCTTCATATTCTCTGCATCATTTTGGTCTTCCCTCTAGCTTTTATGTTTCTTGGCCCTGATGAGTGATGCCTTTCCATTGACCTTCCCTCCATTTCTTATATTACAAGGTATTCTTGTGCCTCCCTCTAGAAATTGCCCAGTCCACTATTTTCACCAAGTATTTTATAACTTCCCCTAGAGTTGTTTGTTGTCCCTTCTATTGACTTATTTCCAAAGCAAGAGGATTCAAGGATAAGTTTTTTTTTTTTTGATATTGGGGATGGAGGTAATGAGCCCAAGTGTTTTTATTTTTATGTGCTATTGATTCTTCACGAGAGCCTTTTCTTTAGATTTTGTAGTTGCATCTCCTCTTGTACCTCTTCAAGCTAAAAAAAACTAAGCAATTTTCTCTTGTTGCAACTCTTCTTGAGGCCCTCCAATTATATTTCCCTTCTCTTCCTTTGATTTATTTGCTTGATAATCTTTCTCCTCCATTATGTAAGAGCTACATTTGTTGCTTCCCCTAATTGTCGCAGAATCCAAACATGCATACTATAGCTCCCATGATCTGAACTTTTTTTATCGACTTCAAGTCATGTCATATTGGTTTGATACCTTTTGTTGGATGGATTTAGTTATGCAACATTTTTTCTTGTGGGACTCCTCAAATTTGATCTACAAAAAAGTAGTGATATTACTTGTAGCATTTTTGTATTTCAAAAGTGGTACATTTATTCAATATTATAAGTAACTTAGATTTAAACTAAATAAATAGGTTTGGATATATTTGTAAATCATAAATCTAAGAGGAATAAACAAGTCAAAATATAATATCTTGGAGTGAGCTTCTTCAAAGTATTATCTATATCATATGAAAAGCATAAATTCTTGACACAAACATCATCGTAGGCAACAATAGGGTTTTTTACCCTCTAATTTAATGGCACTATTTAACTTATTTTGCAAAGACATTATAAAATTCATGATGAGATTCAAATAAAACAAGTCACATAATGTTGTGACGAGTCCTTGCCTATGTGATTTTTAAAATTTTTTTTAATTAATTATTATTTATTTGTATGATGTTTTTGTTTCAATTTTAGAGTTTTATTTCTAACTTTTTCTGAGATTTGAAGGAATTTATAGTAGATTAGATTACAACGATATTTTAATAATAAATTTTTTAATATATTTACTTGAAACATTGCATCCTTTTATGAGTGCAAATTTCTTATGATTGTTTCCATGATCAAAATAAGATTCATATTTATTTAGAATACAAATCAATATCCCTTCACTATGTGGTATGTGTTTGATTCGATTCTTGATTCACGTCCACATCATTATCAAATCATGCAATCTTGTTTGATGGAAGTCTTTTTTCTTGTCAATGGAGTTGTCGATTAACATGGAGTTAGCTTGCAATTGATGATATAACATAGAGTTAACAATATAATGAAGATAATGATATCACATGGAGCTAACAATATCACATAAATGAGTAAAGATATATGACACTAGTCTTATTTAGATACATGATGGGATAAAATTAAATGATTGATGAAATCATATCCAAAGATATATTTGGAGGCATAACAAGATTAGAGATTAATTTTACGTTTGCAATTACACACATTTTATCACCCTAATTTGGTTTTAGAAACCCTAATATGATAGAAACTAATATGTTAATCAAATTACTAAATATGACATTTAAGCACAAACCTAAATTTAAAAGCTTGAAACAGATGCAATGATTTGACAAGTCACATGTATTAAATATAGTAAGTGCAACAAATGGATAAGTATATAGCTTTTTTGATTGAATGTATGATTGTGACTAACTTACGACAGTGGAAAATTAGATTGAAATAAGCATGTGATTTGTCCAGATTTGTAATTGTGTTCTTATCTACATAGGGTTAGTTTTGTTAGTGTTGGGGCAATATCGATTATCGGTATTGACCAGTTATAGTCAATAGTGATGTGCAAAAAAGAGGGTTTATGACCATGCAATCACATTTGCTTATCTTTGAAAGCCCTATATGTGCGATGTTGAGCCTTAATGATGTGTGCAACTCCAAAAATCAACGTCTTTCACCTTGAAATCCTAGTTGTACTTGTGAGGGCTAGAAGCCCACAAAAATATAGAAAATGTAATGCGTTAAGTTGACCCCATTCATTCTCATTGATAATTGATTGTCGCCCACGTATCCGATATTCCAAAGAGGAAAATCAAGCCGCAAAAAGTTCTCCCACCCAACTAATTGTGCAATTGTGCTCTTTCGCTATATGAATGCAACTAATGATATATTAGAATTGATACACAAATTTTGAACTTTTATGGACTATATTGAGTCAATTTATTGCAGTAGTTGGTTCATTTTTGATATGGTTGAGGTGATTAAATCATTCAATCTTGTCAAGTTTTCAGGTTGGACTTGATTGTATCATTCAATCTTATCAATTTGATAGTATGAGTTGGTTTTATTCCTCATGCTCACCAGGTTATAAGTATGATTGGGTTGCACTATTGAGCTAATTTCAATTTTCGAGTGACAACTCACCTTTTCTCCAAGGTTGGAGGCATGTGCTTTTCAATATCTTTCTATCTACTTAGATATATGCATTATATATATATATATATATATATATATATATATATATATATATATATATATATATATATATATATATATATATATATATCTTAGTTTCAGAGTCTTATAATGATATATCTTTCAAATCAATTTGTCAATAGGTAAGGCAATTACATCGATACACATGTACTCTTAAATCTTGCTCTTTCAATTTCAATCTTTTCAATACTTCTAATTTTAGCTTATATACATTGATTATGTACTATAACATACTCTTGATTGGAGGTTAGTCACCAACAAAGTGTCCAAGTTGGACTCATGCAAAGACAATGTGAATTATACACACCCAGGTACGCATTCATTTCCTTTAAACTAATAATTTCATTACTAGATTAGGAGGGAGGGGTGAAGCAGGAAGGAGGTGCAAATGTGGACACTATTTCTAAATTATATAACATCTAAGTCATGTACACTTGAAAAATTTAGACCTTGGATGTTTCTCTCAGTTTTGAAACTTTTTAGTTTTTCGAAGTCTTGCATCTACTTTATCTTATGCCCCATGGCTTATCTCTTGGTTCGATCAATTTTATGTTGATGACCTAGACCTTCTATCTTGCCCAGAATGCTTAAAACCTACTTATCTTTCACCTCTGCAAATTATAAGTCTGTACCTGCTTTCCTATTCCCTGGATACTAGCTTCTTAGACAAACCCCTGCATTGACGTATGTGTTCTACTTCGATACAAGTGTCGAGTGGCCTAAAGTCATTTAATTTATAAATAAAATGTATCTTAAAGGTCTGCCTAAGTGCTTTAATGTGAGTTACTTCAAAAGGATTGATATGAATACAAGATCAACTATCATTCATTGCTCACCTAGCACAGACTAAGGTGACATATCAAAAGCATTCAATCAAACACTCAATAAATCAAAGTTTTTTTATTTTATCATATTCTCATATCAGTCATAGGAATAACACACACAAGTCTGAAGTACTGAAGGAGTAGCCTAAGACCCTGATTTATCAAATGACAAGCTAGGTCACTATTGTACTTGCTTTGCACATATTGCATTATTCACACATAAGTTAATATGTAGGGGAGAACTACATTAGTTTGAGGCCCTTTTCAGAGTATTGGCTATGTAAACAATGCTCATTAACAGAGGGGTATTTAGAGTCAGCTCGACATTGTATGTTCACTAACTCATTTTTCTTCAAGGTCACTATGAGGATGGAGAATTAGGGTTTTAAAATTTTACGAGGAGTGATAGTCCATGACCTAGATCTGAATGCACCAATGTGAAGATGAAGACAAATCTAAAAGCATCCAAGTGGTTGCATCCTTTTCTAGCAGGGATTTCATATAGGTCACATGCGACAGGTTCAAACAATTATGTCGATGCAATCATCTAGCGCTGGCACTAGTATCTACAACTCTAGAAGCACCCAATCTAGAATCTGATGACTATTGCAAAATTATCTTCTAGTTTGCTTCCTTCATATTCTAGATCTAGAACTACATTAGCATCAAAACTAGCTAGGTACATTATTTTTTTGTCATTTCTATATCTAGTATAGTTGTCCTTACTATTTTAAACCTATCTCAATATAAGAAATTCAGTATATGTTTATCTGAGTTTAGCATCCGTTTGGCTTGCTTTAGAGAGTTTATCACCCTTTTACCCTAGGCTATCTCTACTCCTTTAACCCTAGATAACTCAATCTAAATATATTTTAGGTTTAAATGATATATTAGAATTCATATAAAAATTCCAAGCTACTTTACGACCTTAAGTGGTATGATGATGAATTCAAGTGCATTTTGAGTTTTTAAGCACAAAATCTATTACCTATGAGGATTGGGGTATACCCAATCCAATCCAAGTGTTTCAATGAAGAACATCTCAAAGGGTTCCACCTTTTCTAGTCATCAATTTTACACCAGAAAATAGAAAGGTTTGCATGTGAAATTGTGTATTTGTTCCTTATTTGATCTACAAGTTTCTTTTATTTATTTTCAAATTTTCATCTTAAATAATGATTGATTTACACATGTTTCATTGTAAGTTTGTATGAAGCACAATTCAACATGTGACCTACATTCAAAACCATTCTTCATAGGTAAGCTTAGATATAACACTCTTCCTTTTACTCTTAGTACTTTCACTTTGTTACATTACTAGAATAAAGGGAGGACAAATGTAGTCACTAAAATTAATACTTAATGTTAAAACAATGCACTTGTAACCACTCTTTATGCACACTTAACTTATGCTCAATTCCACATTTTGAAATCACTGTTCCTCTACTTCTATGCAGATAATCATCCATCGTTACACAATTTTGATATTGAATGTTGTTATTCCTCATTCTAAGCATCATATACTCACTATTGGAATGATTCACTGTTCTAGTTTAGTTGTCTCTATTCTTTAGATGAAACCACTACTTCAAGACATTCACATTAGTCAGTCATGTCTGAATCCATTGGTTTCATCTTTCTGCTAATTAACAACGAATTGTCCAAAATCAAATAGATTATAATAGGTCATTTTACACGTTTCATAAGTCCCATTCAAGGAAATCCCCAAAATACCACTATATAAGCGCATTTTTTATCTATTTGTTCACTGGATGGCAAGAGGCTACCACTATTGCAAATTTCAAAATTATATAACTGCGCATTAAGAGGAAAATGCCTATTCTTCCAATTCTCAGTCCATACAATTAAAGTAGCCTTGAGTTAGGTCTGAATATAACAACAAAGTTAGAAGTTATCATTTCAAGCACTTAATCACACTAAGATTGCATCATCATATAACATTTTACCAGTATTATACACAACCCACTGTAACATGAGAGAACTACATGGAGTTTGATCCCTCTTTGGAGTATTAGTATGTAGGCAATGCTCAATACACAGAGTGTTGAGGTCAAACAACACCCCAACCCATAACCCTATTCCAACATTTTATTGCATTTATTCCTCTCTTGCCATTGAAATATGTTTTCAAGTGAAAAAGACAACTCCCACAACAAATCAAATGCATCTGCATATAAACACACGATCTACAAGGCACATCTGACATAATTTACACAAAGGGAAAAAAACCTAAAGGATGTTGACACATCCTACAGAAATAACATAGGCAGGCCTAGTCCAAACAACATGGTATTGTCCTAGAATAATGTGAAGCCATGTTTCTGATTCATAGTACCATCACATAGTTCTACAATCAGTTTCATAGTGATTGTTGCAATCCTATAGCCCTGAGTTCCATCTAAGTCACCATTTCTTAGTACTTTCCCCTTTTAGAAAATTTATAAAACTAGTAAGTTCCAAATCAGTGGTGTATTTATTATATATCTTATGTATTTTGATTTACTCAATAATTTTTCTTAATTAGATTAATATTCCTTAATCTCCAATTTTGATAAAATAAATATGTTGAACCATCCATAATACTAACTGAGTGCATGCTAAAGGAGATGATGGCCTTTATGAGCCCTGAATAAATCTCTGATATGGTGGACATTGAATAACTGGTTGTTTAGTAAACTCAACTACTCTCCTCAGAATTGGGTGAATAGAAAGATCTTACTTATTTGTAACCACTAGCTTTATATAATGATCCTATATGGGTGTATTAACCAACTGTGGGGGTGGTGCGGGGGTGGTGGGTTGGAGGATGAGATACCATTGGCTTTAGAAGGTACTCATATCATACACCTATAATTGTGACTACCTTATTACTGTGTATGTACTTGAGACATTGATGCACTATAAATGGCATTGCACAAAGCTTTTGCATCCAAGGTTGTCCTAACAACATGTCAAAGTCCCCTTTACTCTGTAGAAATAAGAATGGAGTGGGTAGTATGATAGAGCCCACCTAAGGTGGTACTATGTGTTCGAGGGTATTGTGTTTTTTTCCACATAATCCCTTAATATTTCTTGATGTATCTTGTATATCATGATGTGTGTATTCAAGGGAGTAAATAAGTGTCATTCTTCACACATTCTCACTTGACCCATTGTCAATCATGACATTATTTATGAGTTTCTCATTGATATAAGCTTGTATGAATAGTGCATTAAAATATAAATCATCATCGATAATCTCATTGTCATCATAAGTGATGATAGGACGTTGTGAGGAGTTGTCGATAAGTGTACCAATAATTATGTCTATTATGTGATTATATGTCACAAGTGGATGATGCATATTGTATGCACAATGTACTTATGAAATATCCTTAATCTCTCTCATCTCATGCTTTGGAAATGGATCTTTGAAAATTTTCAACTTATGATTTCTATTTTTCTATGGTTTACATTTGTCTCTCTATGTGCTCAACCCAATAATGTTGTCATCAATAAGATCTTTTATCTTATGTCTTAATTTGAAGCATTTGTTCATAAAATATCTCACAATTTGATGATAGTCACAATATGCATTCCATCATATTTATTTGGTGTAGGCCTATTTGGATCAAACTCTTGTGGAGGATGGAGAGCGATAAGATTGCTTTCACGTAGCTTTTGTAATAGTCTATGAGGGGTGATGGTAATCTATAAAATTACCTCTTTGTTGGAGCTAACAATTGGAGTCTATTTGTAGGTTATGATACTTTATTAATTGTAATCTTTGCCTCATTCTTGTTGTTAGTTTGTTTGACTTTGTAGCTTGGTTTACTTTGAAACTTCATTTTTTGAAGTTGTTTTAGGAGTAAGTGTATACTTGAGTTTTTTCAAAACTATGAGGTTAACTTCTCTTTGTCTTACTGTGTCGTATAACTCATCAAAGAATTTGAATCTCTTGAAGATGATTGACTCATGGAGGGGTGCAAGTGAGCTTTGTTTGAATATGTCTTGTAACTCATTGTCAATCATAACATTAGTCATCTTAACTAGCATGGTCGTGTACCAAAGTACATAATCATTGATTGGCTTGTTGGACCCTTGAGTTTATAAATTTGGGCATAAGATAGTTTTCATCAATGTTGATAGCGAAATGTGATAGGAATTGATCTGACAAAGGGTTGAATGCTCTGACTGATTGGAGGGTAAGGTTATAGAGCCATCAAAAAACATATTCCTTGAGACTTATTGGGAATAACTTGGTCGATAATTTGTCATTGTATACATAATTCAAACATATTGCATGAAAAGATCAAAGGTGTTGTTCTGGGTCACCTTTACCTTCATATAGTGGAAGGTTAGGAGCTACAAACCCAGTAGGTAAAAGATAAGTTTCTATCCGAGGAGATAATGGTTTATGAAGGCATGTGAAACTATTAAATGAATAACTCTAGATTTACCTTACTCTAACTACAACACCTTAGCATGCAGAGTTGTAACACTCTGTTCAAAGGAATGTGCAATAGGTGATGTTTGTGATGTAACTGTGTAATCATCATATGATGGGTAAAGGTTACCTATGTAGGAATATGTATGGAAATATGTTGGAATCCTTGTGTTTCCCCTGCACCTTGGGTGAATGTTACATATGTCACTAGAGCTATAAATGTAGGTATAGTACCAATAGTAGAGGTAAACCCCAGAAGTGGAGGTACTACTCAAAAGTATGGGTTGAAAATAGTAAAGGGTTCTTGTTGTTGTTCTTATGATGTAGTGGCCAACATGCCCCCTTTCCGTCAAAATGGGGGTCCCCTCTAAAAAATATCATGAACCATAGCTTTAGGGTCCTTTCTTTCATTCCTATTAGTGACGCCTAATCAAATCTCCAAATAATGCACTTCATTGATTTTCCCAAGTGGTAACGTGCCTCTTTTATTTCTCTTTATAACTAATAAATATTTGTTCTTTTTACGAATCATAGTGCTAACATTATAGGTTGATTTTTACTTGACTATCCCAAATTCTAGTTCTCTTCCTAGAGTAATAGACTCATTGACCTCCATGGAAAATAAAGATATCCATATTTGACAAATAAGTTTTGATGTATTACATTCCTTATTATTTTTCTTACTTAATGATTTTGTGAATTTTGTAGAGATTGACTAAATGGGAAGGTACCACATCACCATGTGTCAGAGTAGCCAATCCCTTAGCCTTGTTAGAGATGTTAGAGCCTCGGAGATCTTGACCGACATAATAAGGTACCATGTTTCCATGTGTTAGTGTGGTCAATCCTGTAGACCTATTAGAGATGTGAGAGGCCAAGAGACCCTATCCAAATAGGAAGGTACCACATTAACATGTGTCAGAGTAGCCAATCCCTTGGACTTGTTAGAGATGTTATAGATTAGCTTAATGAGATAGTGTCATGTCACCATGTGTTAGAAAATATAGTCCTCCAAACCTATCAAAGATGTCAAAGCCTATGAGATCCTAACTGAATAAAAAGGTGCCATGTCACCATGTGTTAGAGTAAATAATCCATCTAACCTATCATACATGTAACAACCTAGGAGATCTCGACCAAATGGGAAGGTGCCATTTTTTCTTGTGTTAGAATGGCTAGTTCCTTAGAATTATTAGATATGTCAAATCCTAGAAAATCCTAACTAAATAGGAAGTCTCCACATCACAATGTGTTAGAGAGGCTAATACCTCAAACCTATTAAAGATGTCAAATCCAAGGAGAGCCTCGTTGAAGGGGAAGGTTTCATGTCTCCATGTGTTAGAGAAACCAATCCCTTAAACCTATAAAATATGTTAGAGTTTGGTAGATCCTGACCATATGAGAAGGTACCACATTACCACCTGTTAGAGTATCTAATCCATCAAACTTGTTAGAAATGTTAGATCTTAGAATAACCTGACTAAATGGGAAGCTATCATATTGCCTAGTGATTATATGAACTAACATCCACTTAATGCACCAAGAAGGTCAAAATAAAGTATAGACAAGACTAGAGATATAATAAAGGTATGCCATGTGTCCTTAGGTGGCACATCACCTATCCTAGGGGAATGAAATGGATTATAAAGATATGCCTATTTATTGACCATTAATGAGAAGACTAATGAATAGATGACACATGTCATAAAGTAGGAGTCAATTGAGAAGCCTCTAAGAGATGTGACTGCATGCTTACCACACACTAGATATTAATAGAATGGGAAGTTGGGCCCAATTGGATAATTTTAAAAACATCCCATCATCATTTCTATATCTAGCTAGTGGTATAGGATCATGGGCTCCAAATTCAATTTCAGATTTGGAAATAAAGGAAAAAAATCTAGCCACCAACTCAAATTCAAATTCATAGAAAATGAGCTACCAAACACCATTAATACAAGGGGATGTATGAATGAAATAATGAAGGCCTAAGATAATCTTACAAATGGTTACATTATTTCCTTAGAATAAATATATAACTCCTTGCATTTATATTTCCATGGATCCCCTGTATATCATGCCTTCTACTCTCAAATCTTCATAATTTCCCCTCCATATTAATCCAATGGTTGCTTCATCCTCCAACCCAAAAGCCAAACCCAAGTATCAAGACACTACTTTTCATGCTAGATTGACTAAATACAAGTAATACAATGGTATATTCAAAGTGATTGATCAGGTCCCTAAGGATTCTCTAAAAGTTGATGACTAGTAGATTAAGTATGAGGATGCCCTTAGGTCCTATAAGAAGTGTGGGCTCCATAGATCTACAACCAAACTAGAGGTGTTTCCCTGTGTCGACCTATTGGGTGACATCCTCCACAAGGCCATTCATGTGCAAGACATTGTCAATGATTGGGTATGTTCACCCACCTCTTGACACTAGATTATCGATATATCTAAGAATGCCTTAAAGGCATATTACTTCCTACCAGACTTCTCTTTCTCCTACGATGTAGTGACTATGTTGATCTGGATGAGCACCTACTAGATCTACAATGTCCTCCATGATTGGGCTAAAACCCTGACTTCAAGTGGGTTAATAAGGAGAAAATCAACGCTTACACAGTTTGCACCTTCTGAGAGCAGGTTCAAGTAGGCATGATCCTATTGACCCAATTGTTCAGGGACTTAGATTGTCAACACATCAACAAGATGTGGGTGCTCCTCCTGCATATGATCATGACACGCTCAGACATCTTAAACATAGGAAGCTTGATCAATTTCAAGTTGGTCCATGCCATTACAGATGCTCGAGATAGAGGTGACTTCTACATGATGAGCTACTTACTAGATGCAATCTGCAAGATGCTCTCGTTCAAGTCTTCAACATTCTTGCGAGGGTTTCGGTGGCCCAACCATCCACATGGTATTTTATAAGTTGTATGGCCACCAGTTACACCAACATGTTTGGGATGTCTATGATCACTTCTACCTGATGGTGTACCAGGGAGTCAGTGAAGCTCTAATGCATCGACTCTCAAAGGCAATCCAAGACTCTATCACAACCATTGGAGACTACTCATTGTATGAGGATGACACAGTGATCCAGATCGTGGGCTTTCTCCAAGACCCCCTCCTCTTGACATATTGTGTCTTTGGCCACCTAGCAAAATAGAAGATTGCCTATCAACTAGTGAACAACATCTTTGGGTTATGCATATAGCATCAGTAGGAGTGCCCACCACTCTCGATCACCATACAACACCATGTCTACAAGAACTTCCCCTTGATACAAAAGATGGAAGCTAGGCAAGACTCTTTCACCCTGAGAAAGTGCAAGATTCAACAATGGGACCTTAAAGGGGCGATTCGATCCCATTCGGTGCAATACTCAACTTGACTCAACATTAACTATGACCATCAAGATGAAGATGATGATGATGAGCTCTATTTGAATGTCACTAACGACTAAGAGGTGATATCTCGAATAGTAGCCAAGAAGAAGGGGAAGAAGGCTCAGCCAAGCCCCTCCACAACTCCTCCAGCTCATGCTCAGTCTATGGAGGAACCAAATCCAATAGCTTTGACCATCTCTCAGAGAATCTTGTAAGGTGTCCTACCACCTTCTCTTCTTTGAGCTTGAGCTTGAGCTTGAGCTCCACTTCTACCAGTAGCTTTAGCTCTATCTCCACCCTCGCCTCCTCCAATTGCTCCTCAAGCTTCGCCTCCACCTCTTCCTGCATCGACAGTAACTAGGTTGTGCCAGAGCCAACCCTAGACTACATGATGCCAAAAAACCCAAGCATATCTCACTTAACCATCGACACCACAACCCTTGAGATTTGATGTGGTCAGAAACTTGAGAGTGAGCCCAGAATGAGGCACCCAATAGGTGCCCATCCAAGTTCCCCCACTCACTCCACTTCCTCTTGTTTCCCTTCCACCCCTTGCTCTCGCCATGTTCCAACTCCCAGTTCTAGCACCCACTAGTTCAAATCCACCCCCTCTATTTCCCATTACTCCCCCTCCATCTTTCACCTAAGAACCTTTGGCCTCGGTCCCTTTAAGTATCCTTGCTACTTCATTCCCTTCTACTCCTCCCATCTCACAACCTGGAGTCCTCTTGGTGCCTCCTTTGGGCATGCTTTTAACAATGGGCGCAACTAAAGCCTTTAGAATCATACCACTTCAATCAACCCGATGCTCCCTTCTACAACTCCAAGTCCTCTGTCATCAACCCCTTTCATCCTAGCTAGACCATCCATCGCAACACCTGGAGCTGACCCGAGAAAGTGGCCGAAGAAGAAATAGAAGGTGATCCATACTCCAGTGCCATCTTGAAGGCCTTCTACTCCAACTCTACCTCCTTCGCATGTTTCAATGGCTCCTCCGGCCCTAGTAGAAACAAATCAATGTTTGGCTCCTTGGCCCCTTTCTCCCTTACCCAAGGCCCCACCGGCCTCACCTTCAACAAGCGTATCTCTTCTCTGTTGTTCCATGACCCATTCCTGGGGGTAATTCCACCTCAGGTGAACCTCATTCATGAAAAATGGTGGGCTCAATTGTTCCCATGGGCCTCCCCTTTCATTCTCCCTCCTTTCATTCCCATGCCCCTTTCACCTCCACGTCTTTCCTCTTTCACTCATTTCAATTTCTCCATCTCCCTTCCACCTTGTCCTCCACCCTTCACCACCATTTTAGCCACACCTATACCCTCTACAACCTGAGGGATGGTCCTAGGGTTACAAACACCACAGATGGATGTCCAGGGTGACTCAGATGTACAATGGAGTTTCGATCGAGCCTTCAGGAGTATGGAAAAGATGGCCATGCAGAGATTTGTCAAGGAGGGGAATCTCATGATATGGTAGACCCATCAAGATCTATTTTCCCTCACCAAGGTGAGGACTACCATTGTAGAGGAGAAGATGGCTAAGGAACAACTGTCTATCCTCTGAGCTATCCATGACATGTCCGAGAAGCTCCTTGAAGACAAGTAGATCCATGTCCGGAATCTCAAAGCCTAAGTGAAAAGCACATTCCCAATCTGACTAATTGGGTAGGTCAAGGATGCCCTCTTACTTATTTTATCAATCCTTGGGAAAGTAGTGGAGATTTAGACCAAGACCAATGTAATTATACAACAAACTCAAGCCTATACGGCGAGGATTACAAAAATTGATGGGAAGTGCTGGAAGCTGCAAGTAGTGGTCAACAAGGGAATGTTCCCAGAGCTCAAGTTGATGATAACCTCAAACTTGGGGTTGTACCAAACATATGCCAGCAACATGAGAGCTACAATGGAGGAGTGGTTAGCATTGGCCTGCACTACAACAAGAGCCTTTAAAGATGATGAGAAAAAGATATTGACCTACTTTAAAGAGGTCAATATCTCTATGCTATTCCACCCAGATGGCGCCTTGCTTGACCAAGGGGAATTTAGAGTCCACCTGGGTCAATTTGACTAGGGTATGAGGGAGAAAATGGCCAAGGCAAAACAGAAAGGGGCTCAAGAGGTGCTAGATCTGTCGACTCAGTCCACAATGAGTATCAACAAAGTCTTCAAAGTCTAAGCATCAATGGAAACGACTTTCCAAATCTCCTAGCAACTGGCAGCTCATGCCAAGGTGATCTTCAGGGAGCCCCCAATGAACTTAGCCAAATTGGACAAGGAGTTTGACCTTGTGGTAGCTGTGTTGGAAGCTGAGTGCTTAATCAAAGCAGTTAGGAGATGGTTCCTTTTAGTTGCTTCCTCGTATCAACTAGTGGTCCCTCACAGATCTGTTGCGGGTATGTAGGGATTGTTTTGGTTCAAATTTTGAAAATATGGTTATAACTATAATGAGTGGCCATCATGGTCTAGGATGGGATCCTCATGCTTTTTAGAGGTGAGCCCCAATCCTTATTTATTTAAGAAAAAGATGTATTATATTTTAAAGGTCGACAAAAATTGCTTGAATGTGTTGTCGAATTATTTCCAAGATTTCACCTACGTTTCCTTCATCACTCTAGATTGGAAAAGTGGCCTAGATCGATTATTGTAGAAACATTTCACTCTTTTAATGAATACAATCTCTATTTTTTTCAAGAGGGTATCTTCTGTGTTTCAAATTTACTTCATTTTCATATTTGAATGATAATCATTACTAGGTTAATTGGATTAACAATTTTTACTTTATGTATGTCGTGGTTATGATGTACTTAGCTATTATAATCTTTTTCTAAGTTCTTTCATTTCCCTTTTGGTAGTGCTGATAATTTGTGTGCCTAGCTACAAATTCTTGTATGATGTTTATGTGTTTTTGACAATAAACTCTTAGTACTTATCATTAGTGAGAGCTCACATTGAGGGCATATTCCCTATTTCCTTAGACTCGTCTCATTGTATGTTCTTGGAGGTAGAACTCTAGTGAAACTTGGTCTATAATGGTATAATTGTGGTAGAGTCACTTGGTTCAATGACCATTGCATTGATCTCATTTTAGACCTGGAGGCTTCCCTTTTCTGCCTTACCCTTCTGTCTCTTTTGTTTGTTTTTAGTTGAATTGAAATACCTTTTCCCCTTGTGTTTAGAAAGAATGAGCCCAACTCTCAAATATTCATAACCCTTTTTAACCTGTGTGAAGTACATCGTATTGAACTTTTAGTGGTAATAGTGTATCTCTTGAAGACTATTCATGCAGACTCCATTTATGAAGTCCAATACCCATAGCCATGCTCTGGGCTAATTTCAGATCAATCTTAAAATGGAGGACAAAAGTCTGTAGTTTTTCCCACCTTCCCCTTTTCAATAAAATGCCCAATCTCATGGGTGTCTCGTGATAAGGAGCATATTGGAATGAACAAATGGTACTAGAAAGAGGGCCTCAAAATACTTAATGGTTGTTTTTTATTTTCGTTCATTTTATGAATATATTGGGTTTGGTTTGATGGTAAAAACATGCTAACTATTGTTTGATTGTGAAACATCCTGGAGACTAGTTTGCCTAGTACCAGGGCTAGGTCCCATCAAGGTAGGTTGATAATTTCCCCCTACTTTTCCATAGAAAACTCAAGTCTAATCAACCCAGACCTACCTTGATTGCTATTAGTTCCTCTCCATAGCCTGTCCTCAGTTCATAGCGCAAGATGGCTTGGTTAGCTGGCTCAACCATTAACATCTCGAGAGTCATCCATGATCTACCTAGAAACCCTAAGAGGTATCTTCCTCGTTTCACCCTTGGTGTGGGATAAACCACATAGGAACTCATAACTTATAAGACCACTCTAAGACTCCTAAATGTAGAACATGAGGATGTGGCATGCAGGTTATTCCATTTTACCTTGATGGACTCTGCCTATGATTGGTTCCTAAACCTTCCTGAAGACTCTATACCGAGTTGGAACCAATTCAGTTCTACTTTTCTTGCCTAATTTGGCCAAGTAATAGATCCCAATTTCTTGTATCAAAAGAGAGCCCAACGAGCCCATTATAAATTTCAATGCTAGGTTCCAAAAGATGTATAGTTAGGTGACCACACTTTACCAACCCAACCCTCAACTAACACTTGAAATGTATAAGAATGTGTTGGACCCTTGGATGACCATGTTCTTGAGAAGGGATGTAGCTACAACAGACCTATCCTTAGCATATGTAGGGGACATCAAAGTGGATAGAAAACTAAACACCCAGGGTCACACAATGACCCCCACTCCTAGCATGCTACCATAGATGCCTATGTCAAACTTCTTACCTAGTGTTAACCAGAATGCACCTATGCCTCAGCCACTCCCTCCAATGCATCAACTCCTACTGGATCATCCCACTTAAAACCAATAATTGGGTTTCCTAAACCCAGGGGGGGAGATCTGATTCCCTAGACTAAACATTAAGTGACATTAGCTATGGCTAACAACACCCAAACCATGCCTCAAAAGTCCACTAAAATTGAGTTGTATGCCATTCAATGGATGGTGCAAAAACTTAACAATGACTTCTAGGACTGTAGAGATAGATGAGTAATTCCAATGCTAAAAGCTCCAACAAGAACTTCACATATCAAAGACCAAATAAGAGATAAAATAGCCCTCAAAACCCCCCAAAACATTTACCTAATAGGCTCCTCGAGATCAATATCTTCAAGATAACCATACCCAACTAGCGTTGAGTGCATAACACGGTAGCACATGGGGAGTTGGACTGCACGGAGTTCAGTTTTTCCTCGAGATCTTCCAAAAATAAATGGAAGAATACAAGGTAGTCTTCAATCACTTATAATCCTCCAACTAGAGTAAAGCTCCTAGTACTGCTATGGTATTAGAAACCATGGATTTTCCTAGCCAAGAAAAAAATGAGCCAGATGAAGGTATTATTGAGGTGCAGGTGTTTTAGCAATTTCAAAGGAGCAACTACACCCTTATGAGTAGGTATTAACAACAATGCCTTACTATCTTAACACCCAAATAATGGTGCAACTTCACAAGACCAAAATGCTAGGAATGATCCTCCACCTCCAAGACCTCAAGAGCCTAAGGCACATATGGAAAACCCACTAGTCCAAAGTGATGGGGGTTACAACATAGTCGAGGATATGAAGAAGATCAAGGATAATATTACCCTTTATGAGCTTCCTCAAATCACAAAGCAATGGGATCTCCTGTTGAAGTCTTTGACTCAAAATTTAACCCCATAAACCCAGATAAAGCCGAGAGCAGCACACACCAACGTGCTCATTCAAAATAAAAAGATGGAGATGCCCCCTTTCCTCTTAACCATTCAATTGTTTGGGAAAAATTTATATAACTGCTTAGTATATTCAGGGGCCTCATCCAATGTGATGCCAACAGACATATGTGATAAACTCGATCTTAACCCCATAAAATTAGATAAGGTGTGGTTCAATTGGACAAGTCCAAGGTGAAAGTGATAAGTGAGTTGCTAAATGTCTACATCCAGTTGGAATATGAGCCTAGGATTCAACATATATTGGTTCAAAGCCTTGAATGGGTATATGACCACAAATTTCTCCCATATATGGTTGTCGTGGAGAGGAGTAGCCAACCAAATAAGAGTGAACGGGGAACCACACATGAAGCATATGATCACTGAATACAATGCCATTAATGAAAAGATAAACCTAATTTCCTCAGACCTAGGCATCTACATGCTAAGCACCTAGCCTCCAAAAAACCAAACTAGCCACAACCTAGGTTTGCTTGGCCCGTGGTCTCTTTATGTAGACAGAGCTCGCTCTAAACAAGGGAGTGGGACCGGTGTTCTACTTATAGATCCCTGAGGGAGGAAATAGTTGGCATCTTATAGGTTGAAATTTCCTTGCATGAATAACCTGACGAAGTACAAAGATCTAATCTTGAGATTAAAATTTTCATTGAGACATGAGGCAAATGAATTAAGAGTACTTAGCAACTTTGAACTGGTGGTCAACTAGATCAAAAGTCAATTTCAATGCAAACTATCATACCTCAAAATATATGAACATAGCGCTTGGGACCTAATTGAAATGTTTAATGCATTCAATATCATCTCTATTCCCCAAGAGGAAAATCAAGTAGCATATTCACTAGCATCAGTGATGACAAACCTAACCCCTCTAGATGACACCAAGATATAAGAGTTCTATGTAGAACTCCTCCCCTATCTTTCTATCTCAAAAAATGTGTCTAACTAACAGGGCTTTAAAGATGACCAAAAAATCATCCAGTTCCTTGGTAATGAGGGGATATTCGAGGCCCAAATCATAGATGAAAAGGACAGAGACAAACCCAAGACTAAGTTCAATAAAGATGGGATCTTGAACATTCATGGGAACCAAATCTTGAAGGGGATGATTTCACTGGAAAGAGCATTTGTTGCGTTAGACCCAACCTTCCAGGCTAAAAGGCCTAAGTTCAAAGACCAAAATTGCTGACTCGTTAATCTTAGACCTGTGGAGACTATCCAGATAGTTAATGTGGGCCCAAATTGGACAGACCACGAATTAGATTAGTTATGAAGGTTACTGTTGAGTTATAAAGACATGATTACCTAGGCCTACAAAGACCTTAAATTCTTCGACCTGAGAGTAATTACTCATATCATCCCCTTAAAACCTATCCAAAAACCCTTTAGGCAAAGACAGAGGTCGGTAAACCCAATCTTGGAGCCATTGATTCACAAGGAAGTCCACAAGTTACTCTTTGCGGGGATAATTTTTTCAATCTGCCACTCCACCTAGGTGGCTAACCTGGTCCTAGTGCGAAAAAATAATGGTAAAATCCACCTTTGCGTGGACTTACAGAACTTGAATCGAGCTTCGGATAAAGATAACTACCCTTTGCCCTCACTAGACAAGGTGATCCAAATGGTGAGTGGGTCTCAAATGATGTCCTTCTTAGATGGCTTCTCGGGCTATAAACAGGTCCTGATCAATCCAAGAGACAAAACTAAGACTGATTTCACCACTAAGTGGGGCACATTCAGCAATAAATGGATGCCTTTCGGGCTAATCAACGTCGGTGCAACCTTTCAAAGGGATATAAACTTCACCTTTGAGGGCCTAATAGGTAAGTGCATAATAATATATATTGATGACCTAACTGTGTTTTCTAAATTTTGGTTAGATCATATGCACCACTTGGAAAGTGTATTTGATAAATGCAGAAGGTATGGTGTCTCCTTAAACACAAAGAAAAACATGTTTGGTGTCACTGAAGGTAAGCTTATTGGTCACATTGTCACAAAGGAAGGTATTATTATTGACCCTAAAAAGGTGGATGTAATTTGTAAACTACCTTTACCTAATAGAAAGAAGGAACTAAAATATTTCCTTAGGAAAATCAACTTTGTGCATAAGTTTATTTCTGGATTCGCTAAAATAGTGAAGCCCTTAAATGCAATGTTGAAATAAGATGCTAAAGTGGAGTGGCACATGAATTCAAGGAAAGTTTTCTAAGATATCAAAGATGAAATCATGCGAGCCCCAGTCCTCATCAGCACAGACTATACACATGACTTCTATGTTTACCATTTCGCTTTAGAACACCATTGCCACCTGCCTCACCTAGAGGTTAATATGAGAAGAACACCCAATGGCTTTAATGAGAACTAATCTTAAAGATGTTAAACTCCAGTATTCTACCCTGGACAAGCATGCATACGCCTTGGTCAAGATAGTGAAGAAATTCAAGTATTACATCCTTTGGAACATAGTACATGCCATTGTCCCAGACCTGACTATAAAGCAAATGGTGGGGTAGAATGAGCTAGGAAAAATGAGAGGCTGATGGATGATGAAATTACAAGAATATGACTTGGAAATCAAGCTGACCAAACTGGTTAGGGGATAAGGCCTTACCCAACTAATCATAGAGATAAACCCAAGAATCACGGTACACTAGGTGGACCAATAGAGGGTACTCCCATCAGACTGGTATACCCTGGTCATGCACTTTCTACTCTATAGAAATGTACCCCTGGACTTAACCATACACAGAGAAGAGCCCTCTAGTTGAAGTCTGCACACTATCTTCTAAAGAAAGGAGTTCTCTTTAGAAGAAACCATGAGGGGATCTACCTCCAGTGTGTATCACAAGAAGAGGCCAAGGAGATAATGGTAAGTTTCCATAAAAAAACTAGGAGCCAACCATCCTGCGGACAACACCATGGCTCATAAGGTTCTCTAGATAGGTTACTATTGGCTCACACTGTTTAGATATCTTCACGCTCATATTCATTTTTGCCACCAATGCCAAACCTTTGCTAGGAGGGAAACACATGCTGCAATGCCACTACAACCTATTGTAGAGTTTGTGTCATTCACACAATGGGGACTAGATTTCATAGGGGTGATTAAACCCAATTTATTAGCCGATCATAAATTCATCCTTACAGGCATAAACTACTGCACTAGATGGTCCAAGGCAATTACAACCAAAAGGAGCATTGTTGTCGAAGTCATCAAGTTTATGGAGAATGCCATAGTCACCCTTTTGGGGTTCCCATTTCTTTAGTATGTGATAATGACCCTGCCCTTCAATCTACAAAATTCACAGAGTGGAGTTATAATAACGGGATCACGCTAAAGTTCTCATCCAATCACTACTCATAAGGGAATGGATTGATGGAATCCACCAATAAAAACTTGATTGACACCATTAAGAGATTAGTTGGAGAGAAGCCCTAGGAATGACACTCATTACCAAAATTTGCCTTATGGGTATACCACACCAGATATAAATAAGTCTTCAAAATCTCTCATTTCCTTCTCATCTATGGATTGGAGCCAATCATGTCGGTCACTTTCAAAACACTGACATATAAGTTCATGCAACAGTTCATGGAACTGGATGACAAAGTGAATTCCAAACTCTTGGATATGATTTAGTTATAGGAATCCTAAGATAAAGCTCTTTTGAGCATCGACAAGCTTCAAAACACAATCAAGAGGTGGTTTGACAAGAGGGCAAAGATCAAGACCTTCAGAATCTCTGACGTGGTCCTAATGTTGGACAAAGCCCATGAGAAGAAAGCCCAACATTTGAAATTTGATCCCATCTAAATTGGCCCGTACCAAATTGCCAAGATCTTGGGCCGAAATGCCTTTTGTCTCAAAGATCTTGAGGGAAATGACTTACCATTTCTAGTAAATGGGTAGTTCTTGAAACAATATTTCTTGACTATCTTCTCCAATGTAGTTTCTGAGTATCTCGAACAAAGATGGTAATGTATATACTAAATATATTTACTTTAGTTGTGTGTTTGTTTTTATCATGTGTTTTTTTTTGTTATGTGATTTTCTTTTATTTTGTGTTTTGCCCCTTCGGCCCCTTCTTTATTTTGCATTGTTGCTCTGATGCTTGGCCCTTGTTAGTAACCGCTTCAGGTGGTGGCCAAAACTTGGGAAGATTGTTGAGGAGGAGGAAGACCTAGGTTGAAGCCTTCGATCTAAGTGATTCTGGGATAGTAATGTGAACTTTTGACATCCCAAATTTGAGAGGTCAATGATTTTAATAGAAACATGTTGATTCTAGAATAACCTACAGCCCAAAATAGACATCAAATTGCACTTAAAATAATGGCTCAAGAAGATACTAGATTGTTCAAGTGATCAAGGAATGATTGAGTATTCATAAGTTTCCCCTTATCCATTTACCCTTGGCTTGGTCCTGAACCTTCAATGGATGAGACTAATAAATAATTATCTTTTGTGAATCTAAATTTTGAGACTACCTTAAAAGGTATATACAGGCAATCTCCACAATAGGCTTTCTGGCTTGGTTGGCAGTGGAGCAAAGCCATGAACAGGACTAGAAACATCTCTATCGGGGCTATGGATTCCTATTTGGTAGTAGAGAAATGCCCTAGCCATCCCCATCCCCCCTCCCCCCAAGCCGTCAAGCCAACAATGCCCCGAAGGAAGACGCCCCAGAGGAGGTCTGATAACTAGTCTAGCCTTGATTACTTGAAGGTAATTCAAGAATAAATTGAAAATGAAAATCACTTCTCACACACATTGGTGGCCATCTACGGGGTGGAAGCTCAGTATGATACTTGCTATTATGAGATTTTAGTGCCCCATCTTTTTTTTGGACAATAAAGACCCCCTATACAATCTCTGTATTAAGCAAGGAAAGAAAAAGAAATTGGTCAGGTTCTAAGTATTTCTCATCACTTTCCTCATAAAATTCATCATTTGTTGTGGCCAACACACCCCCTTTCCTTCAAAATGAGGGACTTCTCTAAAAATCTCATGAACCAGAGCTTTAGAGTCATTTCTCTTATTCTTATCAGTGATCCCTGTTCAAATCCTTAGAATATGCACTGCCTTGATTCCCCCAAGTAGTAACAAGCATTTTTTTAAGTTTCTCTTTAAAAGTAAAGAGTGTTTGTTCTTTTTATAAATCATGGTGCTAATGTTGTAGGTTGATTTTCACTCAAATATTTCAGAATCTGTTCCCTTCTCAAAGCAACAGACCCATTATCCTCCATGGCAAATTGAGATCTCCATATATGACAAGTAAGTTTTAGTGTATTGCATTTTTTTTATCTTTCTTTTTTCATCTTTTTTGTGAATTTAATAGAGCCCAGGAGATTCTAGTCGAATGGGAAGGCACTATGTCATCATGAGTCAGAGCGGCAAGTCCCCTAGACCTATGAGAGATCTCAGAGTTCGGAAGAGCCAGACCAAATGGAAAGGTACCACATCATCATGAGTTAGAGTGGCCAGTTCTTTGGACCTGTCAAAGATATCAAAGCCCAAGAGAGTTCGTGTGATGCCTGAAATTTACATCATAGACACACAAAAACCATATCAAATTTTTTAACACTCCAACGAATGAACTAACTCCTATGCATACAAAGATAGTAACTCTAACATGGCATACAAACTCAAGCGAACATAAAA
The DNA here is from genome assembly GCA_037957365.1 of Torreya grandis. Lineage (NCBI taxonomy): Eukaryota > Viridiplantae > Streptophyta > Pinopsida > Cupressales > Taxaceae > Torreya > Torreya grandis. Next base: position 3,097,349 of record JARHVA010001071.1, on the reverse strand, counting down.
ACGCAATGCCACTACAAAGTTGTGGTCCAACTAGTTACACTTTGATCTATTACACAAAACAAAATGCACAAAGATTCAAAGGTTCAAATACAACCTGGATCAATTATTAGTGATTCGGGTGCCATTGATTTGACATAACATGAATTCAAAATGATTAGAAGGCATGAACAGACACTTAAGGCTAATCAAGTTTTAGTTCTCTTTACAAATTTGCCATGAACCTCACAATCAAGTAGAAGATAAATTTTATAATTACAACTTCACAAATAGGGAAGGATCACATTCTAACTCTGGTAACATTCACAAATATAAATTTAAGAATAAACACAATCATATGAACAATTGGATCAATGCTATAGTTAAACAAGTCAAAATTACTATTAAGGCTATATAGGTTCGACATGTCTAAACAAGCTACAAAATAATGATAGAATAAGTACACGGAGTAAGGTTTACTTTATTATAAATCAATGCATCAATTTTCTGTGATAAAATCATCACAACGAAAATATTATTTCAGAACAAGGATAAATGATATGAAGAAAAAAAATATCAAACCAAACAATACTTAGTGACATTTTCTGTCGCTCTTAGAAAACAACAACAAATATGGTTCAAGAATGACTTACTAAAAATATCAAACAGGGTTGAAAACCAAATACGAAAGGTTTTACGTAAATATGAAACTCAAACTAAGAGGTTATAAATTTCAATTTAAAAAAATGTTAAATTTTATGATTATTACAACACCTTTTTCAGAGCAACGTCATAAATTAAAATCAGAGTAGCATAAAATTTCTTAATAATTTTAGTTTAGAAAGGTGTCATTAAAAATAGCTAACGACAATGAAAATTGAAACCAAAAACTCCTAAGTTGATATGAATGTAAGACTATTTATAAGCATCTTTCATTTCTCATGGAGCCAACTTCTAACTATTTATCAGACGTCGATTCCACAACGCATTCGTTGGAAAATAAGAAAGGTAAAAAGGGCTTTCCCTACGAAAGCTTTTTGGAATTGAGGTACCGTTTTTGGCTTGGATGAGCTAAAATTATTGTGGTGACAAAAACTAATTCTCTTAGTTAGCAAGTATTGTTTTTGAGTTTTAGATTCAATTTTAGACCACTTTAGCTATTTTTAAAAATTAATTTCTGAAAGACAACTTAATTGAACTATTAACTAAAACATACTACCATGTTGTTCCTACTAAACAAAATATCATAACACTAAAGAATTTACATATATCATATTCACTACCAAGTTATATTATGAACTTTCAAGATCGCTAAATAGGAGCATAATTATTGAGCCACCATGAGATAATATCCTATCCACTGTGCAACAAGCAATGTTGAAAATGTCTACCAAGTCATATAATGAAGCATATAATGTTGGAACAATATCAAGAACAATCCAATGTGAAAAGAATAATAGTCTCCATGAACTGCATCATCAATAACATCTCCCCAAACCTCCTTAGACCTCCCGACCTCCGTAAACCTTCCAAATATATGGCCTAAAATAATATGTATGTATACACACACACGCACACACACACACACACACACACACACACACACACATCAACACTATATCTAGTGGTTGGAAAGGATGGTGTCACGAACCTATCCCACACATGTTCCCATCTCGACCCAATAGGTTTTTCAAACTACTCACCCAGATAACATAAATTATGCACATTACAATATATGAACCAATATTGGTCAAAAACTAAAATACCACAATAATTTTGAATAATTAATGTCAAAATAATCAATTTAAGAATCAATAAGTCAATGACATCAAAAAAATAAATTAGAATGTTGTAAATCAAGTTTAAAATAAGTTTGCGCCAATAAACAAACAAGTCCAAGTCACAATTATCAAGTCATCAAAATAATAATAAAATATTAAATTCAATTGCAATTAAATGTAAATCTAGTTACTTCAAGTTTAATTAAAATAACTTATAAATGTTCAAAATACTAAAAGAATAATTAAATGCAAATTTAAGTTCAAGGACTAATGATGGTTCTCAAAGTAAAATTGAAAACATCACCTTACTCGAATTATGTGACTATAAAAGTTACCCAAGAGGAGAAGGAATCAATAAAACTCAATCACTTCTCAGAGGTGAGAGAACAAAAACAGCTTGACTACCTCCCTAAAGTAGGATAAAACATCACACCATGCTCCATATACCTCTTAAAAGAGCAACATGATTACCTATCAGAGATAATAAAATAAGACTTGACTACCTCCTAGAGGTAGGAGAAACAATAACAACAATAATCCTCGCTCTGCCTCATGGTAACAAGTACTGATGTAATTGTATATAAATAAACCAAGTGTGAACCTCATGCTTGACACCTAGTGCCAAAAGTACTCTAGGAAATCTGCCAACTGTTCCAAAGTCTCTGAATTAGTTGATATAGAAGTTTATCATCAATTAATATGTCATTTTTGATTGTTGCACTTAACTCAATTGCTTTTTCAATAAAAAAAACTATGTTCAACTCAGGGTATCTTGTTCTAATTTAAATTAATAATGTGTGTTGATATCTCTCATGTAATAACACTAATGCAAAGATCTCGGCAGTTGCACTATCACAATTAGTTCATAGGGATATATCATTGATCAATCTCAATTAATGTGTCCCAAGTAGAGTAATCATATGGATTATAAAAACTATACTTGCACTTACAACCACTATTCCATGCTAAAATGAACACCCAAGTGAACCTTAATCGCAACATGAACGATCATCTCAAGAGAAAACTAAATAGATTACTAATTCTTTCACTAATAGAAAATTCTTCATAATGATGAGGGGGACACAAAAATAATCTATCAAGATCCTAACCACACGCTCACTCTCGAATCACTAGTGGTTACACACAAGGTTCAAACTACATAACTAGAGGACAGGGTTGGAACTTACAATATTCTTGTTCAAAATGTAAGGCATCCAAACCATACTAAGAACCATCTAGTTATATAACAAAAAACATGCACAAGGTTAATAATGTACTATAGTTAACTAAACTCTATAATTAAAACTTAATAGATCAATGCCTCTTTATAACCTCATGGATTATGCTTAACCAAGACGAACAACAAAACACTAACTAGAGTATATTAACTTAGAGCTACCACTGCTAAAAGTCTGATTTAAAAATAATCAGTTTCATCATATTGTTAACTATAGACACATTTTGTTATTAGTCATATTCACTCAATGAACTAATACATAATCGTTAGAAGTATACGGGAAGTAAATTAAAGTAGGTATTTATCATGCATAAACATACATATATACAATTTGTTTTTTTTCAAATATAGTTATTTTCTAATAAGGAATAACAAAATTGACCAACATAACCATCCATTAACGAGACACGAGAGCAATACAATTAACAATAAGAGTTCACCATTTCATAATTTTATTTACTTCAATGTCCAATGATCCATAGTGGCTAGATACTCCACCATAATATCAAGCAAATAACAAGTGAGTTCTCTCTAATAGGGTGCTCCCATCCACCAATAGAATGAATTCGGCAACCAAAATTTAATGATTTCCAATGTAGTCTATGTCTGTAAATATGTACATTCTCACTATGTTATTCCACTTGTACACACAAGCAAAAGTTACAGAATGCATGTAGTAAAACATCAACACTTCAAAGCTTAAAGTGTTTAACCTTGCTTTGATATCAAAATGTAATACCTAAAATTTACATCTCAGACACACATAAAAACAACACAATGTTTTTCATTACTTCAACGACCGCACTAACTTCTATGCATACAAGGACAATAACCCTAACATGGCATATAAACCCAAGTGAATACAAAAACACAACGCTAATACAAAGTTGTGGTCCAATTGGTTACGCTCCGATCTACTACACAAAGTAAAATGCAAAAAGAGTCAAAGGCTCAAATATAATACAACTTGGATCAGTCATTAGTGATTTGGGCACCATCGGTTTGACACAACATGAATTTTAATTGATAAGAAGGCATGCATAGACATTTAAGGCTAGACAAGTTTCAGTTCTATTTATAAATTCACCATGAACTCCATAACCAAGCAAAAGATAAATTTTATAATTACAACTTCATAAATAGGGAAGGATCACATCCTAACTCTGATAACATTTAAAAATAAACACAATCAAAATAATAATTAAGTCAATGTTACAGTTAAATAAGTTAAAATTACTCTTAAGGCTACATAGGTTCGACATGGTTAAACATGGTGCAAAATGATGGTATAATGAATGCCTAGAGTAAGGTTTATTCTATTATAAATTAATGGGTCAATTTTATGTGATAAAATGATCACAACGGAATTATTGTTTTAGAACAAGGGTAAATGATATGAAGAAAAATAATATCAAACCAAACAACACTTAGTGACATTTTCAATTATTCCCAGAAAAACAATAACAAATAGGGTTCAAGGAGGACTTACTAAAAATATCAAACAATGCTGAAAACAAAATACCAATTTTTTTTACATGAATATGAAACTCAAACTAATAGGTTAAAATTTTCACATTAAAAAAACATTAAACTAGGTAATTATTACAATACCCTTTCCAAAGCGACTTCACAGATTAAAATGATAATAACACAAATTTTTTGAATAATTTTAGTTTGGAAAGGTGTCATTAAAAATAGCTAATGACTTCAAAAATTGATACCAAAAGATTTTAAATTGATATGAAGGTAAGTATATTTATAAATAGTTTTTATTTCTCATGGAGCCAATTTCAAACTATTTATTAGACGTCGATTCTAGAGCGCATTTACTAGAAAATTAGCAAGGTAAAAAGGATTTTCCTTATGAAAGCCTTTTGGAATTAAGGTACCATTTTAGATTAGATAAGCTATTTTTGTTTGTGATAGTAAAAATCAATTCTCTTAGCTAGCAAGAATTTTTGTTGAGTTTCAGATTCAAGTTTAGACCACTTTAGCTATTTTTAAAACTCAATTTTCAAATTACAATTATAGGCTAAAACATGCATAATTTTCTGCCACTAGAAAAACAATTTAGCAAATTATATTCTTTAACTTGTAAAAATGTTTGATCAATTATATTAGGATTACAATTGGATCATTCATACCACCAAAAAAGATAGTACCTATGATCGTGCTTGAGAAAGTGGGATATTTGCTTATAATTTTCATGTCTAATAATGGATCACACTTTAGTTTGTTTGACTCAAGGTTGATTTATATAACTTATTGGATTGGTTCATTTATTAAGCATTTAAAAGTTTAAGGAAGTCAATGCAAGGTAATATGCTTAATGCTAATCATTTTTAGATAGTTAAAACCTCTATTGATTCATTAGAAACTATGAGTATACACAAGCCTAAATCAATAATCTTAGAGCTATTGTTAGTTTTAGTTATCAAGGTGTGTCATTATGATTAAAGGATCTTGTATTACATAATTGAGTTTATGTAAATCTATGGCTTTATAAATTTATCCCTACATAAAAATGTTATTTTTAGAATGACATGTCATCATAATAAAATCAATAATTTACAAGATTCAAAAGACTATCAATTTACAGAATAACAAGAACTCTTTTATTGTAATACAAAATGTATTAATTTTATTTCAGTAACAGAGTGATAGCATTACAAATTGATAAAATAATCTAACTACATACACCATTACGTGTATGAATTTTAACATGGCATCAAGTATTTATAACACAATTAATGTCTACTCCCACTTATGGGTTTGGATTACAACTACCTCTTCATAAGTCACATAATAAGAAATAAAACATATTATATGCAAAAGAAAATGCAACTGATCTATTAATCAATTCTAGTTTGGAAAAGATAAATTCTACTTACACTTTCGATTGTTGATACATTAGATATTCGGGGTCATGACCTAAATGGACATGGTAGACCTAACTAAGGTATCTCTTACTACAATAATATCGCTAGAGAGATTTTCAAAGACTCTAGTCAAGTAACACTATGCAATAACACTAGCTTGGTCCTATGTTTTCATATTCACAAAGTAAATGACAAGCAAAGTCTAATGTAGTGCTCACCAAATCTTGTTTCACAAAGTGGGGGTAATAAACATAAAATTAAACATGCATAGAAGATATATACTCATGTCAATGTCTAAAAAATCCTAATGCATGGGAGATAAATAAAAATGCTAATGTATATACTCTTACAAAGGAGGAATAAAACTATGAATACTTATCTTGGAAGATGAACCCACCAAACTTCAATCTCTCCCTTGGCCAAGGTGCTTCGTAAAATGTTGTTGTGGTATGTAAGGATAGTAAGGATACGTCAGCTCTAGGCTACACAACTTCTCTATGCATCTAAAATACTTCTCCACAAGATAAGATCCATATTTTCAAATAAATTATTGAAACCCTAAGCTATGCTCTTCAAGTAGAGTGGTGGATAAGCAAATGTGCAATATATTTTTCTTCTTCTTTTCTTCCTAATAAATGGAAGAAATGAATGTATATATATAGTTGAATCTAACCCTAAACCTTTTCAAAATTTTAACTGACAGGTTGACTCAATCGACTTTGTATCGTTGTTGATAAAAATAAATTAGGTTTTGGTCTAGGTTGGCTAGGGCTGACCTACAACCTAAATATGTTTTTATCAATTTGGATACATGGTCGATGGGGTTGACAATGTGATGTAGACTATCAAAAAGGGTTTTAGGCTTAGGAAGGGGATAATGAAGGTGGTAAAATCTTGGAGGAGTGTGAAAGAGAGGAGATAAGGCTTAGAGAAATGTCTTAAGAGATGGTTGTGTAGATAGAATGTGGTGGTATAGGGGACGACAATCTTGTGAAGCATCAATGGTCTGTTCATCACTTTTTTGGTGCACCCTTTAAGGCACACACTCAGAGAGATTGACATTCAACAAGTTTTTGTAAGATAAAAACAATCAGTAATTGATAAAAGTTTAAAAATATTATGCATACATATGACCCACTCGAAAATCATCACATGTCACATATGTGTAGCAAGGGATGGTGCTTTGAGAAAAGAATATAGTAACACACAACGTTGAAGCTGGATAAATTGTAGTAAGAAACAAATAAGATAAATGAAAGGAAAAAATTGAAAAATACATACCTTTACTTACCTTAGTGTTGTAGATAAGGAATAAGATGTAAAAAATATGAAGGTGTCCAATGTAAGGAACATTAGGCGAACCTGTAGAGCTTAGGAAAAAGAGTGAAAATTTATTTTTTTTGAAAAATGTAAATGTAATATGTGAAAAGATTCTCTATAATGTCAGGATTCTAGACCATTTTATGGTTTGGAAAAAGAGCTAGTAGTAACAAAGATATGCTTGAAAAATGGAATTTGGTGATAAATATTTGATAAGTAAATAATTTTTAATAGTAAATATAAATAGGGTAAAAATAATTTATTTATTATTTTTACTATTATGAGAAAACATAACTCTGAGAGACATAGTTTGAGACTAAAGAGGCATCATGGTGAGGAGATAACAACTAAGACAAGGACACCTATCCATCGTAACAAGTGCAAAATAGATAAGCAATTATGAATTTCAAATTTGTTGAGTAATTTTATTTGAAATTGAGCTAGATATAAAAAATTGATTAGTAGAAAATATCTAGACACTGGAACTAATCTTAGGAAATTTTTAAGTAGACTAGGGGTAGAACGGTGTATTGAGTATGAAGAAGTCAGAATAATAAAAATGTAAGGCATTTATGGTAAATGGTAAAAAAGTCACCATAATGAAAGAACATAGTTGACCTAGTCGATTCAGTTCGTAAGATGAGTAGAAGATAGGAGGTTGCCTGTATTGTAGTGGGCTGACATAGTATTGTTAAGGGTGGTCGATAACGTAATAGTACGCTGATGTAGTTTGAAAGGAAAAAAAGGCTGACTGTGTACCAGAGGGTTGATGTAGTTGGTATAAAGTGGTCAATATAGTTTGTAAAAGAGGGTCAACTGTATACTACAGGGCTAATATAGTAAGCTAGAGGAAAGGAAAATTTAATATTAAATATGTCGATTTAGTTGGAATGATTAAGGGCTGATCTAGTATTAAATAAGTTGATGTTGTGCAATTGGGTACAAGGTCGATTTAGGATCATATGGGTTGATTGTGTAAGAAAATCATAAAACATAACAAACTAAATCAAACCAGTTGATAAGGTAGTTAATTTATGAATTTTTAAAAATGTATTTTAAATATTTTTATGACATAGAAATATAATACATCCTTTTTTCTTTATTTTTTATAGATATGTCAGAGATATCAGTGTCTGATAGATGCATCATGGCTATAAGATTTGATGGATCATTTGAGTGACATGGATAGAGCTCGATTGGTCGCCTTGGGATTCGACGGTATCATCGAGATGAGATAGATTCTTTTGAGTGTTGATTTCATTGTCATGTTCTTAAGAGCATGGGAATGGTTGACCAACAATTTCCAATGGGAGGTGGATAGGGACACCATTGAGGTGGGTATTGTTGGTTGAATATTTTGTCAATCAGTGTACTGATAAACAAAATAGGTCTGATCAGCCAAAGTAGGAAGATTGGTCATCCAAATTTGTAGGTTTACCACATCAAAAGGGGACTAATCTCTCCGCTCATCAAGGGGAGGTTCCCTATATATATATATTATATAAACAGAAAATAATACTCAAGGGTAAGATAAACCATCCATCTCTCTTTTTTCAGAGATGATGCGTGCAAATCAAAGGAAAAAACTCAAGGGAAATGACAAACAACACTCCTCTTCTTTCAGAAGTACTATTCAACAAACCACAAGAATACTCCTGGTAGTAAAAGCAAAATGTAACCAAGGACGTAATAACTAGCAAATTGAGATGTAGCACAAAATCTCCACCTGAATTGCCCAAGAGTGAGATACGAAGGACAATGAGGGCACAAAGTCGTTCAAAGGTCCTTTACATAGAAATGAAAAGAAAACACACTAAAGGCAATTATGGGGGCACAAAGTCTCTCCACAGTTGACTTCAGGACACCTTCTTGACTACTTTCACTAATTCTGCTTGTTGAATTAAAGGAACATAAAAAATATTAAGGAAAAAGACATAAGAACAGTTTCCCCAACAACAAAGATATCATAGCACAAAGTCTAAAAAATCACTTGCTTTCTTATTCCAATAACAAAATATGATAAAAAATCTGAGCTCAAAGTCTTAGTCATGCCTGTCAATTTGGGTAGAGTTTCATTTCTGATTGTTAGAAAAAAGATGCATTTACAATAAAAGAGAGTCCCTTATATAGCCTCTTCAAGAAGGACTCGAGAACAATAACACATCATGTTACATTGAAATTTGTTAAGGAGACAGGCTGGAATTTAGGGGCATCTACCCATTTGTTTTTCTCAATGCAGAGAAACAAGTCACACTATTGAAATTTTGTAACTTTCAATGTCCATCTGGCGATCTGATCCTTCTTCATCGTTCCTCCTTTTCTGGTTAATTGAATCAGGGCCTTGATTCAATCTGATACTCTATTCCTTAATCACTTTCTACTAGTCTTAGCCTTAAAGCCTTTGAATGCATTCGAGACCATAGATTTAAATATACAAGGATCAACGACTATTTTATGAGCTTTGAAATTGACGTTCACGCACTTGTCAATATGCTTTCAACAGCTAGTTGGTGTTCTAAAATTTGACATCTTTAGGCACGTCACCCCTTGGTCTTTCTTTGGCTTTCCTATTTTGCATCCTCCCGAATGGAAGGTGACCCTTCAACTTTGAGAAGTGTCTTTTAATTTGGCAGCCAAGAGTCCCCCACAAGGGCACCTTCCCTTCGGGGTCCTTTGGCAGCTTTTTCTTTGGAGTCTTTCGCAGACATTCCTACAGACTTTTTCCCTAGGCTTTCTCCATAGACATTTCCCTGGGTCTTTTGTGTGGGCATATTCCCACTGGCAAAAAGTTCGCAGACAATTTCTTGCAGACAAAAGTCTGCAAGAATTTGTTTTGTCTTTGGCCTTCAGAAATTCCTTCGGGCTTTCCTCATGCAGCTTTGTCGAATTCCTTCAGACTTTTTGTCCAAAGGAATTCCTTCAGACAAAAATTCTGAATGAATTATGCCTGTCTTTTTCCCAAAGGAAATCCCTTTGTCTTTTGACTGCCTTAAACAAAATTTCGAAAGAATTTACCTTTACAGCTTTCGAAGGGTGCTTTTATTGACCAAGTACCCTCCGCAAGGGCACTTGTCCTTCGGGAGGCTCTTTTGAACTTTTGCATTGAACCGCTCCTTTGAACCAACCGTTGAACCAAGCTTTGAACCAAAATGGTTCAAACCGATGAACCCTTTTGATTGAACCAAAAGCTATTGAACCGTTTGATGAACCCTTTGAGTGAATCGAAGCATTGAACCGCTTGGTTGAACCAACTTTGGTTCAACGATTCAATGGTTCATTCCCTTTGATTTGGCTAAGTCCTTTTGATCCTCGTTAAACCAAACACGTTGAATCTATTGAACCTTGAACCCGTTGAACCTTTGAAATGAAGTGGTTCAATGGTTCAATGGTTCAAGCCTTGGAAACTTGTTGAACCTTGATTGAACCTACTTGTAGAAGCCTTTGAACCTAGAAGCAGTTGAACTCTTGCTGCTGATGTTGAACCTTTGAACTTGTTGAGCCCATTGAACCAAAATGGTTCAAGGTTCAACAGTTCAGTCCTTGCTTAGAAGCTTGTTGATGAACTCTTTTGGTTGAACTTGGTTATTGAACCGACTTTGAAATCGCCTAAGTGTTGAAAACTTACTTCTTTCTTGCATAGTCCGTAGAAATCACCCTGTGAAACCCATTGAACTTGATCTGTAGAGTTCATAGATTTTATTTTCCTGTAGAGTCCGTAGATTTCTCTTCCTGTAGAGTCTGTAGATTTAAGCCTACTAAGTCTATAGATTTCCTTTCTGTAGAGTCCGTAGATTCAAGCCTGTAGAGTCCGTAGATTCTAGCTTGCAGAGTTCGTAGATTTCTGAGAAGCTTGAAAAATGAGAAATTTGAATGCCTAGGACAAATTTCGAAAAGGGAAGAGAGAATTTTGGTCTGTAGGACCAAATTAGTTCAAATATTATCCAAAAAATGAGTGATATTTTTGGGGGACAATAGCTATCATGCTAGAGGATGCCCATACATTGATTAGACTTCTTATAAGTGGGACATCGATGATTACTGATACACCAAAATATTTGGATGAGAGATGAGCATTAGTCCAATGGGTTACATGCTCATATATGATTCACCCTAGGTTAAGGGTGAGCTTGTTTAACATGTATATTTTAGCCATTTCAGACATCCATAAGCGATGATAGGACTTGTGACAACATGAGTGTTGTGTCATAAGTCAGACAATAAGGTATTATTGTACTTGATAGTTTTATGTTAGTCTATATTAGATCAGGGATCACTCTATGATTTTGGTGATATCATTTGGGTCTAGCTCATGCATGATATATATGGGATGTTTTGTAGAGGGTAGAAGACCATGGGGCATGTGGTTTTATTAATCATATGGATATATGAGAGGTTACCCATGTATTAGCCACCTAGATTTTCCCATGTGATCGATGAGAGGTTGTCTCAGGTCTTGAGGTGGAGGAAAGACCATGTAGCATGGGTCATGCCCCATGTGCCAGCATTGCTGACTATCACACGAGGGGAGATTATGTGGTAACCCTCCACACACATAGATGCTATATGGCCTAGTTGGTTAATCATTGTGACATGGTTGACACGTGTAGATCGAAGGCCATTACACATCATGGGTAGAGCTGCATCTAGTGGCATGCTTACCAATATAGTTCAGACTCCCCCACCCAATGGCCCCTTTAGTAGTGCCTGCTTATTGAGCATGACATGATAAAGAGATGAGAGGGATGGGAGGTGGAGGGGTACTTATGGAGATATCGATGATCAGGCCTTGATGTGATAGACCATGGACTGGTCAAGCATGATAATAAGTGACAATGAATCCAACAGGGGGAGATGTGATAAATGTGGATGTAGGTGCACATTAAGCACCACATCAGAGGCATAATGACCATCACATCCTCATTGAATATGGAGGCACCATCGATGTGAGCAGATAAAAGCATGATTTGCTGCACAAGGGGACCCAATAATCGCTTTAGGACATAACTGGTCCATAGAGACACCCATGCGGAGATGATCATGACATGCTTGAGTGGTGACACTTGGGTTTGCACTGGTGCATAGGTGGCCTAAAAAGGATGTGCTAAATGGGTAAGCAGATGTAGATACTATGATTGGTTATACTAGCATTGGTGAGAAATATTTTAATTTTGTTTTAGGTTTTTGATATAGGATACTAGTTGCATTATGATTATGGTAGATAGATGATTTTGAGATATATAGGTGATCTGATGCCTATCTGGTTTTGGTTTTGAAAATATTACAATGAAGGAGATCAAATGGGGATCCTTGGTTATGGATACACACCATAAAATTTTGGATGGGTGATCCGGAGAACAATTCAGATGACAATTTGGGTGATGGGTCCACCCCATTTGATGGCAGAACTTTCGGGAGCCATAACTTTTGCACCGTAGCTCCAATTGACTCGCCGTTTGAACCGTTGGAAAGATAATAATGAGGGAAAAATCATGAGATGGCATGGATCTTTTCTCAATGAATTTTGACCCCATAAAACCCAATGGAAGTGTCCTAAATTTCAATTTTAGTAGTGCAGTCTAAAAATAGTAAGTTTCTAAAAATAACAATTCTTCGAATTCTGTATTGTTGTAAATCGTGGAAGTTGAGCCAATTCATCTCCCTCGAGATTGGTGACCTTCCATATCCTCCCCACACATTCAAAACATGTATAAATGAAGATGTAACCTGAAATGGAAATCAAACATCTCTTCTCAGAGATAAGCATATGTTTGGGTCTACAATTTTGATAAATAAAACATCTCTTTTCAGAGATAGCATTATTTGAATTGTGTTGTTCTTATTTCTGAATTATATTTCAACCAAAGCTTTTGAGTTTTGGATCAATGGGGTACTGTGACCATACGACCCCACCACATTAGATGACCTTGTGGTTCCATCTCCCCTAGCCCAGATGAGCTAATTTAGACTAGTGGGAGAGGCCATGAGGTAATTTTAGGCACATAGTGATGGGCTATATCCATTGATGGGGGTTAGAGAGGGAGAGGCACAATCCTGATAGACCCTAACACATGAGAGAGCAGTGCAAATGGAGACCATTATCTAGCTTGGATAGGTGCAGGTCCAGATGGCCAATCTATAGGGACATGTTACTAGTTTGAGATTCTAGACTACCTCTTTACAGTGTACTATTTAGAAGAGATAGTCACATGCATGTATAGGTAGCGTGGTTAGGCCACAAGATATACATGATGGATCCCAGCCTTAGAGTTGGAGCTATTGTATTTTATATTTTTTATAAAACACATGATGTGTGTGTGCACACATGTGTGCACACGTGTGTGTATTGATGTTGACATTTTGTATTGATCTCATGAGTTGTATTTAGATGTGGTTTGTTGATGCATGGAAATATTTATTTATAACACATGTATTTAGATTTTGTTGTATATGCTATGTAAAATATGTAATGTGTTTTTTTAGCATTAAGTGATACACATGCATGGTCAAAAATAAATAATGCAAAAATGACTTGGAAAAGTATAAGTAATTAAAAAAAAATGTACTACATGTTGTCCTCAAAAATAGACTTCTCATTTTTGGGACAACATGTGAACTATTTTGGTTCAACAGACCAAAATCATCTCTTCCCTTTTCAAAATTTGTTCTGAGCATTCAATTTCCTCATTTTCCAAGCTTTTTCAGTTAAGGGTTCAACAGGTTCAAAGGCTTCTATAGGCGAGTTCAATCAGAAGAACAAGTTTCCAACACTTAGTCATTCCCAAGATTGGCTCGATACCTTGGTTCAATCAAAAGAATTCAATTAGCAAGCTTCTAAGCACCATTGAACCATTGGACCATTGAACCTTGAACCAAAAAGGTTCAAGGGTTCAATGGGTTCAAGGTTCAACCTCGTCAACAAGAGTTAAGCACATTTGTCAAGGTTCAAAGTTCAACCGCTTCAAGGTTCAACGGCTTCTAAACACTTATCAAAGAGAAGCAGGCTTGAACCATTGAACCGTTGAACCATTGAACCACTTTGGTTCAAAGGTTCATCGGGTTCAATGGTTCAACAGGTTCAACGACCAAATGGTTCAACGCATTTGGTTCAAAAAGATCAAAAGGACTTAGCCAAATAAAAATAATTAACCGATTGAACCGTTGAACCTTGAACCAAAAGGTTCAATGAGTTCACAGGTTCAAAGGTTCAACCAGTACGATGAAGATCAAAGAGCTTAGTAAGAACAAGTGACAGACAAAGGATGAACCAATGAACCGATTGAACCTTAAACCGAAAGAGTTCAAAGTTCAATGGTTCATGGGTTCAAAAGTTCAAAGGCGGCCTCAGTCAAGTAAAAAAGAAACAAACAGGTGGTTCAACGGATGGTTAAACCAAGGAGCGGGAGAGCGATTGAACTAATAAAGCGATTAAACCAATAAAGCGACTGATCGAAAAGATAGAATTCCTTTAGATTTGTTCAAAGGCCGACGGGGAACATTTCCTTCAAAATTTTTGTTCGAAGGAAATTATTAAGTAAAAGAGCTGTTAGAATTCTTTTGGAAGTGTTTTCTATGGGAAAATGACTAAGAAAAAAATCCTTCGGACATTTTGTCTAAAGGAATTCACCCAGGAAGAGAGCCTAAAGAAAGTGAAGGAAAAGCCTGACTAAAGAGAAAAGCCATGAAAAAATGCCCGATGGAAAAAGACCAAGTGTAGTGGAAGCCACCACATGTCCATTATAAAGCAGAGTGGAAGCCGCCATGTGTCATCTTCCGCAGGACCCTCAAAAGGTTTCTAAAGCTTCTATAAGTTAAGTGGAATACGTCACATGTCTTGTTATGACTCAGTGGAATGTGACAAGTGTTTGCATCCACATTCCCCTTTTGAAGTTTCTCGGTCAAGACGTGTCATGGATCCCATTTTTCGTAAGTTTCTAATGAGTTTCATAACAATAGAACTTGCCACTTGTCAAAGACGTAGAAAGGACCCCCTAAATACTTATACAAGAAGGGCTAGAAAGGACAAGAAGCAACATGGACGATTCCAAAGGCAAGTTCAACTAAAGTGATGGTTCAACCAGAGAGCAAAGAAGCACTTAAGCAGTGAAGAGAGGAGCGAGACCAAAGGACCAAAAATATCTTTAAAAGAGTTATTTCTAGTAGGTGAAACGGTGGATTAAGTAGACTTCTGAGCAGACCAAATCAAGGACGCAAGCCTACTTTTCTTCCATGAAATAATGGCGAATTAGATAGCTACGTAGACATCAGGAAAAGGACTAGATAGTCCATACTAAGAAGAGACATATTAGAGGAATGGACATGCCATAGTCATGGTAATGCACTGTTCCCAGCATGGTCCCTCTAGATAGAATTGAAGATGCATTGAAGGCATTAAATTTAGCATGGGCCTTTTTCATGAAAACAAGTGTCCAAGTCTTTCTTGGAGCGCTATATATTGTAATCTCTCATTTGTTAGAAGGGAGATCTTCCCTTCACCAGAAGCAAAACTCTGCCCAAATTGAAAGGCATTAATGAGACTCTGAGCTCAGATTGTTGTTCATATTATTTTATCTGAATGAGAAAGCAAGTTGTTTGCAGACTTTGTGCTGCCATATCTTGTATCATTTTAGGAGATTGTTCTTATGTCTGTCTTCTAAATGTGTTCTTGTTTATTTAATCTAACAAGAAAAATTAGTGGAAGTGATAAGGAAGGTGTCCTGAAGCTGGCTAATTTTAGACTTTGTGCTGTCATAGCTTTCTTCAGTGTGTGTTTATTTTCTATTTCTGTGTAAAGGACCTTGGGATGACTTTGTGCCCTCATTGTTCTTCATATTTCACTCTTGGGCAGTTGAGGTGGAGACTTTGCACTACATTTCAGGCTACTAGTTACTTTATACTCGATTACCAGTTACTTGTCACTACCAAAAAGATTTCTGTTGTTTGCAAGAACAAACACTTCTGAAAGAAGAGAAGTGCCTTCTATCATTTCATCAGGATTTCTACTATCCAGGAAGGGATCTAGCTCTTGGATGAATGCTAATTTTGAAAGAAGAGAAGTACCTTCACCAATCACCCAAGATTTCTCTTTTGATCTGTGAGCATCACCTCTAAAAAAGAAGAGATGGATGGTGATACCCTACCCTTGTGTGTTATTTTCTGCTTATATATATGGTATATAACACTACATATTTAATAGGGAACCTCCCCTTGATGAGAGGAGAGATTTTTCCCCATTAAATGTGGTAAACTTGTAACTTTGGATGACCAATCTCCCTATGCTGTGGTTGAAGAGACCTATTTTGATCACCAGTTAGCTGGTTGACAAAATATTCATCCAATAGTTTTTGGTGACTCTATTGGGGACATTAATTTTATGCAATTTGGAACCTCAAGTTTCAGATTGAAACATTACCTGTGTCTTACCCATTATTATTATACCCTTATCCATTACATATTTTGGTGACTCTGTTCTATGTCTTACCCATTATCATTATAGCCTTACCATCTTCCTCCATCTCCGTTATATTATCTGGTCTACAAAACCAGAGCCGTTGGGAAGAGCGCGTAGTTTGAAGTCTCAAGCTTCAAGCTGAAGTAGATCCTACTCTTTTCCATTTTTGTCTTGCAATTTGGCAACTCCACGTTATAACAGAAGCCAAAAATCTCAAGGTGTTGTTGACCTTGCTTTTGAGTTGGTGAACAAAGTAATTTTGAGTTGTTTCCTTCACATCCTCACCTTCAACGAACTAGGAGTCTTCTTCCTAGCCCTACCAGGCCACCAACACAAGGCAGAGCTTCTTTTTCTGATACTAGCATAGCTTTGCCTATCCATTCTCCACCCAGATTTGTGATCCCACTTTTATATAATCAAATCATGGCTTAAGGCTCCTTGGGTAACTCTTTTGGTCAACTAAATTTAAATCCACCTCTGCATGAGCTTCCACGCAATTCAAGGAAGAATTTCCCTAAATTCTTTGGTGATGGGAAAGTTCATCCTGATGAACACATTGTAGCTTTCAGCATAGCGTATGGCATAATAGGGGTGGAATTTGAAGACATAGCGGTCAAGCTATTCGTGGAAACACTACAAGGTGCTGCTATAGACTGGTTCTACCACCTGTAGGCTAGATCGGTGACCAACTAGAATACACTTAAAGACAAATTTGAAGCCAGGTTCAAGTCTGCAGAAGATGCGCATGTTTTGCTGGCCCAACTCACATAGATGAAGAAGGAGCCCCATGAACCTATGAGGGACTTCATTGCCAAGTTCGACAAGCTGAGGCATAGGATTTCCATGGTCACCCAGCCGACACCTCATAATCTTAAGTGTTTTTTCATCAACTCACAGCTCCCTAAAGTGAGTTTCTTGCTGAGATGGGCTAGACACATAGACCTTGCTGCTGCTCAAGACTTGGCTACTGAGGTAGAAGATGACCTTATCCTAGCAGGAAAGATAAGGAGAGACCCCAATAAAGGTAAATCCTCTTCATATTTTGAATACTCTCCTTCAGCCACCACTGATTGAATGGTGAAGAAGCTAGCAAATGAATTGCTGGTCCTCAGAAGACAAATGACCCAAGTTATATCTGCTCCTCCCAATTGGGATATGCCAAGGAGGAAATTTCAGAATCAGGCATACCAAGGCAATGCTGCCAGGAATCAAGGGCAACCAAATCATCTTCCTCCCCCGTAGAGGAACCTTGCCCTTGAAGCACCTCCAACCAACTCAACAGTTGGATATTTAGAAATAGAACATGATTTCTCTTTCCAACCTAAGTTTGATTAAGAAAATGACGCTGGTCTCTTCATGGAGGATCAAGAAGAATCAGCTGGAGACTCCCAAATTGGTTTCCTAAATTACCAGGATGAACCCAGAAGTAAAGGTGAAGCAGTCGAGGGATCATATGCAATATTCACCCAGTCCAAGAATCAGTCAGACCAATAAGCTGATAAAGAAAAAATAGAGGAGAGAGCTCAACCTGCAATCTCAATTTCCAAGCAGGGGTCCACTCTTTCTTTCCAGCCAAATGACCTGGTGATTGCAATAAAGGTAAGTACTTCAAATACTCCTACACCTTCTACTTCAAATTATCAGTCCAATCCTTCTCCTTCTAAAAATAAAAAAGATGAATTTCCATCCTCTGCTCCTGGCTCATTCCAGACATTTGACATAATTGACTACATAAAGAAAACCAAAATTCAAATGTTTGAATTTGAGTTCCTGCAGTCTAATCTTGAGTAATTGGACAAGTTGGTTCACTGTGTCAAGAACCAAATCATCCCTACACGATAAGAGATTAAGAAAGTAACTCATGATCCCCCAAGGAATATGTCCATCCCAAACAATCTTGTCATTACTCCTCCTACTACCCCTAGGAAAATAGAGCCTTTCTATGTTTTCCTATTGATAAATGGTCACTAGCTCAATAATTGCACCATTGACTCTGGGGCTTCAGACAATGTCATGCCTGCTAAAGTGGTAGAATATCTAGGTCTCACACTGACAAGGACATTTGGAAGATGTTTTTCCATGGAGAATAAACAAGTGCCACTGTTGGGGCAAATTAAAGATGCCCAATTTGCATTTGCTACCTTTCCAGACAAGTGAATCAAGATGACTGTCCTAGTGGCCGACGTCTCAGCATCATATGAAATCCTTCTTGGGTAGAACTTTTGCAAGGATGTTGGAGGGGAATCAAGCATGGACTTGTCTTAGGCAAGAATCTCTGTGAAAGGTGTAATGCAGAGGTTGCTTCCTGAGAAGGAGGCAAAATACGTTGTCACTTAGACATCAAGGCCTGAATCTCAAATTCTATTTGAGTCTTCAAGTAGGGGTAATTATTTTCTGTCTACTAAAGACATTCATATTCCAGCAGACAAAAATCCTGTAGGTGACGATATAGGAATTGGTTCAGATGGAACAACACCAAGTATGCCTGATAGTGCCAATCATTGGCAGGTGTTGAATGAGAACAATCAAATCATGTGCTGGGCTAAAATAGAAGAGCCACCAATTATGGTAATGGACCATGCTGCTATGCATCAAAATCAGGAAAAGGAACTCTTTGCTAAGAGAGCAAAGATTCATGGTTTTCAGATTAAAAGTCAAGTCTTACTGTGGGGCAAGAGGAGAAACCAAAAGGAAGACACAAAAAAATGGTTTACTGGTGGAGAGTTCCATTCACCCATCACTGATTCTAGGGAGAAAATGGCTTCTTGCTGGTTTATCAGGATAGAGCACCATTTTCACTACCTCTTAGGGGTTAGCATCTGAAGTACTTCAATTCTTGAAGTACCAGATAAGTTCACCTGCACATTTGTATATTTGTATAGTTTTTTTTGCTTTGTGTTGTTCATTTTCATTTTTGTAACCTTTATTTTTGGGTAGCATGACTCTGTAGCCCAATGGCACACTTCAAGGCACTGGAGATTCTAGTTTCTACTCCCCTCAGCTATTTTAAGTTCTCATCTGAAGGAAGTTTCCCAACTGGAGCCAGCTGTTGTTCCCAAAAATAGACTTCTCATTTTTGGGACATGTGAACTATTTTGGTTCAACAGACCAAAATCATCTCTTCCCTTTTCAAAATTTTTTCTGAGCATTCAATTTCCTCATTTTCCAAGCTTTTTCAGTTAAGGGTTCAATAGGTTCAAAGGCTTCTGCAGGTGAGTTCAATCAGAAGAACAAGTTTCCAACACTTAGTCATTCCTAGGATTAGCTCGATACCTTGGTTCAATCAAAAGAATTCAATCAGCAAGCTTCTAAGCACCATTGAACCATTGAACTGTTGAACCTTGAACCAAAAAGGTTCAAGGGTTCAATGGGTTCAAGGTTCAACCTCATCAGCAAGAGTTAAGCGCATTTGTCAAGGCTCAAATTTCAACCGCTTCAAGGTTCAATGGCTTCAAAACACTTATCAAAGAGAAGAAGGCTCGAACCATTGAACCGTTGAACCATTGAACCAATTTGGTTCAAAGGTTCAACGGATTCAATGGTTCAACAGGTTCAACGACCAAATGGTTCAACGCGTTTGGTTCAAAAAGATCAAAAGGACCTAGCCAAATAAAAAGAATGAACTGATTGAACCATTGAACCTTGAAACAAAAGGTTCAATGAGTTCACAAGTTCAAAGGTTCAACCAGTATGATGAAGATCAAAGAGCTTAGTAAGAACAAGTGATGGACAAAGGATGAACCAATGAACCGATTGAACCTTGAATTGAAAGAGTTCAAAGTTCAATGGTTCATGGGTTCAAAGGTAGCCTCAGTCAAGGAAAGAAGCAACAAATAGGTGGTTCAACGGATGGTTCAACCAAGAAGCGGGAAAGTGATTGAACCAATAAAGTGACTAATCGAAAAGATAGAATTCCTTTAGATTTGTTCAAAGGCCGACGGGGAACATTTCTTTTAGACTTTTTGTCTGAAGGAAATTATTAAGTAAAAGAGCCATTAGAATTTTTTCAAAAGTGTTTTCTGTG
Organism: Torreya grandis; assembly: GCA_037957365.1. Taxonomy (NCBI): domain Eukaryota; kingdom Viridiplantae; phylum Streptophyta; class Pinopsida; order Cupressales; family Taxaceae; genus Torreya; species Torreya grandis. Next base: position 3,076,684 of record JARHVA010001071.1, on the reverse strand, counting down.
GAAAAATGACAGGCAAAAATCCTTCATTCACCTAGGAAGAGAGCCCGAAGAAAGCAAAAGAAAAGATTGACTGAAGAGAAAAGCCCACGAAAAAATGTCTGATGGAAAAAGACCAAGTGCAGCGGAAGCCACCACGTGTCCATTATAAAGTAGAGTAGAAGCTGCCATGTGTCATCTTCTGTAGGGCCCTCAAAAGGTTTCAAAGGCTTCTATAAGTTAAGTGGAATATGTCAGTGTCTTGTTATGACTCATCAGAATGTGACAAGTGTTTGCATCTACATTTTCATTTTGAATTTGTTAAGGCAAGACGTGTCATGGATCCCATTTTTCGTAAGTTTCTAATGAGTTTCATAACATCGAAACTTGCCACTTGTCAAAGACGTAGAAAGGACCCCCCAAAAGACTTAGACAAGAAGGGATAGAAAGGACAAGAAGCAACATGGATGATTCCAAAGGCAAGTTCAATTAAAGTGATGGTTCAACCAGAGAGCAAAGAAGCACTTAAGCAGTGAAGAGAGGAGCGAGACCAAAGGACCAGCAATATCTTTAAAAGAGTTATTTCTAGTAGGTGAAACAGTGGATCAAGTAGACTTCTGAGCGCACCAAATCAAGGATGCAAGCCTGTTTTTCTTCCATGAAATGATGGCGAATTGGACAGCTGCACAAACATCAGGAAAAGGACCAGACAATCCATACTAAGAAGAGACATATTAGAGGAATGGACACACCATAGTTATGGTAATGCACTGTTCCCATCATGGTCCCTCCAGTTATAACTGAAGGCACATTGAAGGCATTCAATTCAGCATGGGCCTTTTTCATGAAAACAAGTGCCCAAGTCTTTCTTGGAGTGCTATATATTGTAATCTCTAATTTTTTAAAGGGAGATCTTCCCTTCACCAGAAGCAAAACTTTTCCCAAATTGAAAGGCATTACTGAGACTTTGAGCTCATATTGTTGTTCATATTATTTTATCTGAATGAGAAAGCAAGTTGTTTGCAGACTTTGTGTTGTCATATCTTGTATAATTTTAGGAGATTGTTCTTATGTCTATCTTCTGAATGTGTTCTTGTTTATTTAATCTAACAAGCAGAATTAGTGGAAGTGATAAGGAAGGTGTCTTGAAGCTGGCTACTTTCAGACTTTGTGCTGTCATAGCTGTCTTCAGTGTGTGTTTATTTTCTATTTCTATGTAAAGGACCTTGGGATGACTTTGTGCCCCCATGTTCTTCGTATTTCACTCTTTGGAAGTCGAGGTGGAGACTTTGCACTACATTTTAGGCTACTGGTTACTCTGTACTCGGTTACTAGTTACTTGTCACTACTAGAAAGATTCCTGTTGTTTGCAAGAACAAACACTTTTGAAAGAAGAGAAGTGCCTTCTATCATTTCACCAGGATTTATACTATCCGGGAAGGGATTTAGCTCTTGGCTGAATGTTACTTCTGAAAGAAGAGAAGTACCTTCACCAATCACCCAAGATTTCTCTTTTGATCTATGAGCATCACCTCTGAAAAAAGAGAGATGGATGGTGATACCCTACCCCTGTGTGTTATTTTCTGCTTATATATATGGTCTATAGCGCTGCATATTTAATAGGGAACCTCCCCTTGATGAGAGGAGAGATTTGTCCCCATTGGATGTGGTAAACCTACAACTTTGGATGACTAATCTCCTTATGCTGTGGTTGAAGAGACCTATTTTGATCACCAGTTAGCTGGTTGACAAAATATTCACCCAACACTACACACTATATCACAATGAAAAATATGTAATAACAAAAAATGAGTAAATATAATAAACCAAAGATGGTAAAAAGAGTAACAAACATTTTTAAACTATGTAAAATATTTGCACCAAATTAAAATAAAATAAAATCATACTATGTCATGTTGGGGAGTATGAAAAAATTGTAATAAAATGGAAAGCGCACAAGAAAAACCAATGGTATAAAAACAAAATAATTAAGTCAATCAATCACACTAAATCATGTTAGAAAGTATAAAAAGAAAGACCAAAATGTAAAATGAAATTAAATTGATCACACTAATTCAAGTTGGGAAGTATGAAAAATTTAAAAAAATAGTTGTAAGCATACATGCAATTGGAAAATAAGAAGATAAAAATGAAATATTAATGAAATAAGCATAAAACAACTAAATCAAGTTGGAAAATATGTCAATGACGTGTAACTCATAATTGAACTCTACTTATCTCAAATTTGACACATGTAATTTCATTATGACTTGGGTATTGGAATATTTTGTGAGGAGGGTCTGGCCTATCCATGGTCTTACATTGCAACTCCCGAAGTAAACAACAATTTGATGGAAACAACTATAGAAATGATTTTAAAAGGATGTTGGTAATGTGGTAATTTATGAGGAAGGCCCGATCCTATCTATAGTCTTACACTGCAACTCACAAAAGGAAACCCTAGGGGGAATGATTTGTTAACAAAATAATATTTCTCAAGGGGAAATATTATGAATGTTTTAAATGAAAGAGGAAATTTAAAAAACATGAAATATGCATATATGAGAAGACCTTAGGAAAAATGAGGCATTCTAAGTACATAAAAAAGACACTAAGAGTCTAGTGACCATCAAAATACAAAGGATACATGTTCACAATAAACACAAAGTTGTGTAGGCAAATAGGTGGGACACTAAAATCAACTCATGTTGGTTAAATGAACAAGAAAAGTAAAATGTACATACCTTCCCACAACATGTTCCCCATTCCTTAAGGTCTCTTACAGAGCCGTCAGTTTATTGCGAAGATTGGGTATTTATGTGAGAAAGTAGGTAGCGCTAAAAGATTTTTTATTCTCCTTTTCTAATTTACTAGCCTACTGCACCCTAATAGACCTCGACTCTATCATGAGGCCAATTTTGGAGTTTAAGCTTCAATTAGAAAAATAAATATGTTATGAATCACGTCTTTTAATGTGATTTGACTTTTAAAATTTGTATGTTGCTCTTTATATCATTGGCTTTTGTTTAAATGATTTAGATTTTAGATTTTTATAGATTTTAAGATTCCTCCTCCATATGGATTTGGAATAGCCAACATGAGTGATAAAAGTGATACAAATGAATGTGATTTAGACTTTGGTTAAAGGAAGCTAAGTATCCAAAGATATAATTGACTAAACACTTAGGCTTACCTATGTACAAGTATGCTATCTCAAGTTTCAATTGTGCATATGCTTAGTATGTGAATGGAAATAAGGGAATAAAGGGATATCCAAAGTGGATTAGTAAGAGAGGATTACAATGAGATAAGTTTCTTGTTAACTGATCACATGGTAAATAAGGATTACTAAGGGGAGCAAGGTTTGTATAACCAAGTCACAATAATAATTATCCGTGTTGTTGAGATAAGGTAGCAAAAAAATATAAGGGAAGATAGAGACATCCATGAAAATAAATGAACTCATAAATATAAGTGTGCAATCATGGAAAGATTGAAAATAAGCCATAAGAGAAGATGAAAAGAAATGAAACCATATACAATACATAATGCATGATATAAAGATCCATGTGAAATAGATAAATGAAATTAGATTTGACACATATTCAAATGATATAAGATATATATAAAATTGGATCACAAGTCTAATCTAAAATCATAATGAAGAATAAAGTGAAAGAACACCATGTTATGTTCACAAATATTGATAAATCTGTTCATAAATATTATTCATGATGTTTGAAATATCTCGGTGAACTTAAATCCTAACGACATTTAGAATCTCATTTATCCTTAGGAAAATCTGTGAAAAGACCTCTCGTTGAATCTTTTCAACAAAAAATATAGGTGTAGATGAAGGATCATGCTCATGAGGGCTCTTGTGTGTAGAATAACCAAGGGGAATAGATGCTGGAATAGGAATGGTATCTACCAGACAAGAAGGTGGCACCACTAGTGAGGAAGGAGCCAGAGGTGGGGAATAAGACACAGGGAAGAAGAAACTATAAGGGAAGGAGGAACCTTCTTATGTGGGTGACCTATGAGAGGAGGAATAATGAGCACAAGAATGGTCATAAGGTGATCATGAAGATGCTACTAGAGAATGTGATAATGATTGGTATGATGGGTATCACACTGGTGTCAAAGACAATATACCTCTCCATATTTTGGAATATTCTAGCAACTTGGAAGGAGGTATAGCCTTGTGTTTGGGTTGGGGAAGGGTAGGACATAATATGCTAATATATTTCCAAATATTTTGACAATGGGTGGAAGAATGATTATCTATTCCATAGAAGCAACATATACACTTGCTAGTAGACTTTGGGGGTCTACTAATAGAAGAGGTAGAAACAAATGCTAAGAATCGATGATATAATTGGTAGTCTCTGGTTCAATGACCAAAAAATTTGTGAATATCACAGTAAGGTTGATCAACCCAATGGGTGGGCAGGGGATCAAACTGTAACAAAGGAAGAAGGCCATCACTAAGGAAAGGTGAGGCTGGTGTAGAGAGTGGGCTAGGCTCATCTGAAGGAGAAGTGGTATTATATATTGGATGAGGCGTAGCTAAAGGTAGAGTGGGAGAAGGAACTAGACTAGGCTTAACTGAGGGAAAATCAAGACATGTAGAAGGCTTAAGAGGAGTAGCCAACATCTCTAGGGGAAGCAAACTAGAAGGATCTTGGTGTATAGATAAATGATAAGGACCAGTCATAACATGATCTATGAGAATTATTTTAAGAGGCTCTACTGAGACTGGAGGTGTACCATGTGATCAATCCATCTCTTCCCTATGAAAAATAGGTAGAATACTAGAATTAGGCACTATGAAAGAAGAAACATAATAAGATGAATGAAAAGACCAAAATAAAGAAGTACAATAACAAAGAATCTCAACATCTCTAGCCTAGATAAGTCCTCCTAGAAATAGATCATCTAAAATATAATCATCATCATAATCGGGTGTATGTAGGTTGATGGTGTAAGTATGATATTGTCATTGAAAGTTGCATGATGAATAAAATGTTGAGTCTTGGTTAAGACCATGGGTATGTTGTCAATAGGGGGTTGATGGGAGTGCAATTTTAAGGATGGTGGAACTTAGGAGATGAGATGAGGGGAGAGATTTAAATTTTTGATTTTGAGGTTGATCTCAACTAGCTCATCATCATCAAAATCTAAGTGGTTAGGTGGTATATCTCCAATGAGTTTGGGGTGACCAAGATAACCTTGGGTAGAATTTATAGGATAATTGAAATGTTGAGATTCCCTGAATGAGATAGTAGGTAAGGGTTCAAGGGTTGGAATTTTAAAGACACCATTATTAGAATTGTTTGAATTCCAAGGGTTTGTGTTTCCTTGAATCCTATAGATAACACCATTATAGGGTAATTTGATGCATTAGCAGGCATATGAGGTGACAACCCTCATGAAATGAGTCCAAGGCCTACCAAGTAAGATGTTGTAGGAAAGGGGAAAGTTAAAAATCATAAATTTCACTCGAATATTGACAAGAGGGATGGTAATAAGAATCCACATGCAACCCAAATGAGGCATTTTCCTTTTATCATAACCTTGACATGTACTACGTGTGGACTTAAGATTACCTTAGAATAGCCAAAAGTTTTAATTAAATCAAGGGAGGTGACAAGTTCATGAAGCCTCATCAATAAAAGTGCATTCGACTTTGGACATCATTGATTTGGCTGCTAATTAATAGTGGATGATTATTTACGTGAAGAAAAATCTCATTTAGAATCATGGAAGCAATGGGAAACTTAAGAAGATCACTAGCTTGTGCTATTTCGATTTCAAGTTGATTACAATTTATGAAGTGAGCCAAGGTATTCTCAAGGAGATCACTAGTTTGAAACTCTTGTACTAAGGAGTTAACTAGATCTTCCAAGCTAGTGATAGAATGGTATTTGAGTTGATTGCACCAATCTAAAGCAACTTCAGAGAGTGTTTTGGCTAATAGCTTGGTAGCAACAAAGATATTAAGTTTGACCCAATCTTTATAGAGATTACCAAATGTTTTTAAATGTAAGGTGGGATCAGTGGACCTATTATAACTAATGATGGGTGTGATACCTCCTATGTCAATATTGGCAATTTGAGGTATAAGATGTTCATTTTATAGATGTTTGATCATTTTATTGATGAGAGGTGGTTGAGGAATGAGGTTGTCATAGAATCCCTAAGGGTCTCGATGGGGGCATTTAGATTTTATGCTCCCCATAGAGCCTGTTGAGGTTGATTTTGAAGGTGAATGAGATGATTTTGCATCTACATCATTTGATTGGCATTATTGGTTTGAAAATTGTTCATTTGATTGAAATTTTGCAATAAGAGTTGATGGGTTTGAGCAGTATTTTGACTAGTTTGTGCAATATGCAAAGTATAAATATTGGTATCAATGGCTTGGGTTGCACTATGAGTGGTGGCATGCACAACACTAATGGTATGAAAAGCATTAGTAAAAAAGGATGCACTAGTAGCATGATTAACATGTGTAGTGAAAGATGAACTAGTGGAATGATTAACATTAGAGGAAAAGGAAGCACTAGTAGCATGATTGACATTGGTAGCAAATGATGCACTAGTGGTTTGATTGAGGAGGGGCCTTGGAAAGGACACACAAGATGTTGAACCTACCATGTTAGTGGAGATACTTGGGATAAAGGTTGAAGAGATCATAGAAGAAGAGATCATGGTGTAGGAAGGAGCCAAAATAGAAGGGAGAGGTTGAGAAACAGAGAAGGTGTCACCCCTAAATCTGTGAGAGAATATAGGGGAAGGTGAATGAGGTTCTTCTACTTGACCACCTATCATTATATTATAAATAGTTGAAGGGTCCTTTCCTCTATGTTGAGGAAATATGTTAATGAAGAAGAGCATTTCAGGTGTGTACTCTAATTCAGGCTCATCTTCTAAGGAAAAAAGAAGATTACTAACTGATGATGAATGAGGATGAGTTCCATAATTGGTAGTGTGAGTGGTGTAGACACCTAATTCTGGACATCAATGACCTCCAACCAGGATTTTGACCAATTTCCACCTAAAATACACAATTTGGCCTAAAAACACTAAAACACATTAAATGAGTTAGAATTGATATATTCAAGTGCTGATTTTGGCTAGGGTATCATTAAATGGGGCAATGTAATTTATGGGTTAGCTAACTTTGATCAAATCATTTTGAGTCAAAATGCTAATTTTGCATTTGGGTGCTTTGGATTGTTCTTTTCTATCAAATCTCTTGCATAAGATGCGTGCCTTTGTAATTTGGTGTTGGCAACATCCTAAATGTGATAATGGATCCAACATGTCTGACATCATATTCTAATTCCAATCCAGTCAAATTTTGGACCAATAACTCTAATCAATTTGAACAATTTATGCATAAAGTGCTTAATCATGCTTAAGAGCTAATTAAACTAAATTAGGAACTAATTCAAAATTCTATGGAAACTTGTTGAATACTTATTTTTAAAAATGAATATTGAATATTTACATCATTAGGTGACATCATTTCTTGAGAAGACATCCCTAGACCATAAATATATAAAATATCAAGGTTAACCCCTCCCATGCATCATCAATGCCTCTCATGTCTCTTAAATGCCACTCTATCCCAAATATTGATGAGCCTATTTATAGATTTTTAATTAAATAATTGGATGAATCCTTAGCCATACATCTCAATCTTGAGATGGACGATTCAGGTTGATTCTAGTCATTTTCCAAAATCTATAAATAGAGAGGCCATGAACATCATTTCTAAGCTTAATTTGTGCAAATTTACCATGTCAAATTGATTCCAAGAGCTCTCACATGCCAAAGTTATGATGCCAAAATATTGAGCCAAGCCAAGCCAAGCCAAAACCACAAGGTGCCAAGGAGAAGAGGAGATAGCCAAGCCTCCTTTGATGAAGACTTCATGAGCACAAACTGAGCAAGCCAATATAACAAGCATTTGGAGTATTCAAGGAAGGTGAAGGATTCTTATTTTTCCTCAATTTTTAGTTGTGTTTGTCATTTATTTATTTTATTAATCTCACCCTAGTAATTAGGCATGAAGGTGTTAGTTTAGTGTGTTTTTTGTCAATTTGCTTTATTCATTTTGTCACTAACACAATACTAATCTCCTCTTCTTAGTCAAATTCTTAGTTCACATAATGGCATGCTCGATGGTACCATATGCATCCCACACATGAAGGAGATCATTAAGCAACTTTAAAATCTTTGTTTAGATCATTAAAAATTTTGCAATTTGATTTTCTAACTTTGTTTTGTTATTTTTGTTTGTCACGGGTTTACATAGTAACTGTCATCGGTTGAGTAAACCACCGATGAATCATTGTCAGTTAAGTTAGTAAAATTGATGTCAGTCTGCATAACCATCTTCAGTTAGTAAAACCATCATTTATTTGCATAAATGTCACCATCACCGGTTAGTATAACCGTCAATGGTCACTATTTTTTTTATACACAAACCTGAGAGCTCATTTTTCTAAGTTGGTTGTTTCATCTTCAAAAATGCTTCTAAGCTAAACATCTTTCTAATTTTTTTTTGCAGATTTTACTTGAAAAATCATCAAAGCATGCTTAAATATATCATTTTAAACTTATTTTAAGATGTTTTAAAATGAATCAAACTTTTCATTTTAGTATTTAAAGGAAAATCATTTAGGGTGCTATTGCTTAAATCTTGTAGTTAGCTTTCAAAATTACAAATTAAGATCAAGGGGTCAAATGAACACCACCAAATCTTTCATTTAGGATTAAAATTGAACACACTTATCATTTTTGTCTTCAATAGTTATTTGATCTAATTTTGTTTTAGCAAAGAGAGGGGTGTTGTGTGTATGCTCTTCCATTTGTCCCCTTTAGGGAACCCTTGGAATCAAAAGTGATTTATTTATTTTCAAATTTTCTAGTCCAAGGCATAGAAAGATCATCATCTAAAGCACTCCCCAAAGACTCATCAAATTTTAGGTGACCTTAAAAATGACCCTAAAGTCTTTCTATTAGTCTTTTATTTCATGCAAACTTGGCTTGCAAGAGGGATGTCATTACCTCTCATGAGATCTTTAGGGAAGCTTTGACCTAGGGTTTCATCTCATGACATTGACTTCATTTAGATCTATATTGGAGTTTCACATAGGATTTAGTGGCACTTTAGACATCGCACTACACTAAACGAACAACATGATGTAGTGGTTACAAAAATAACTAGACCTTTTTACAACAAGCTAAGTGATATAGACCCAAAATCCATGATTTTCTTTTGCATTATTTGATGTGAAAGTCATTGTACAATTAATTCCCTTATAATGTTATAAAAATTGTAGATATTAGATAAATCCCCACTTACCACAGAAGTATTGTTGGTATAAGGTGCGCCTCAACGTCCATATCAAAATACTGTCATTTGAGAGAAGGGGTGGTGTACAAACCCTACTATATAATGTGCATTTACTTTTAGATGAACACTTAAAAATACTCTCAAATGATATATATTTATGGATTTCAACAATACCAAGTAACCTTTTTATTTGAGGATCTAAGAGCGATTAATTAGTTGGTTTTATTCTAGATTAAAGTCTTGTTTGGAATCAAAACTTGGTGTAAACAAATGATACAAACTAAAACACATGGTCCTCATTTTCCTTTGAACAAAGAGACATTATGTTTCCCACATGAAATCATCAATTTTCCTTGTTCAAAATTCATCAAAACTTGGAGTCATATCATCCACTTTGGCATGATTATGCTGCCCAATTGAGTCTAGACCTTTATGCTGCCCAATTGAGTCTAGACCTTTTCCAAAGTTGTTTAAAGTCCATTTATAATCTAAATTTGAAATTGTACGTTTATAAGTTCATAGGGTTGATGTGTTAAATGGGTTCGCTATTTTCACTAAACTTGAGGGAACTTAGGTTCAATTTCTAATTTGGGTTGAAGGTCGTTTAAAGAATCACGATCATTCTCACCACTTGTAAACTTAAGTCATTTTGTGCTAAACACTTGCACTTTGAGTCTATGCACCATAACATTTAAAGTTAAGAAAGGTAGTGTTATGCTGTCAAAATTTTGAGAAATTATCTTTGCCTTAGAGAGTTTTTGAAACAAGCATTTTAGCACATCTTTTGGGTAGTCTAGCACTGTTACGTTGCCCAAAACATTTCAGATATTATTTCATAGGCCCCCTTGCATAGAGTTCAAATTTGTTCCTACATTTTCAAACCAATTCGAGTATACCTTTTGTGAAACTTTGTTTAGCATAGTTACATTTTTCACTTTTTGTCTAGCTTATTTGTCAAAAGAACCAAGTTTTATACCATTATTTGTGAGAAAACAAACTATCTCTAAAGTGCCTTTTGTTTTGTACCTTATACCTAGTTGATCGAGTCCATGTCCAAGAATCAAATGCCTAGTGTTTGTTAGAAGTGTTTTAAATCCGTTAGATTAAAACTTTCATCGATTTCGAAGTCTAGATTTTGATGTCATTTGACCAAGAGTCCTAACACATGCCTTATTTGAGCCTAGCTTTTGATGCCACGTTTGGCCTAAAGACCTAGCAATTTTTATTTTTTCTAGATTAGACTAATTTGAAACACTTTGACCTTAGAGTTTGGAATTTTTATTTTTGGTCAATTTACTTACTTATCTTTATGTGAAACATGAAGCATTATATACTTAACATTAGCTTGTGTTATCATAAATCTTTGCATAATTTTTTTGATTCTTTTGACAAATCTAGATCAAATTTGAACATCAACTTTTAGACATTATCTTTTTAGAGTTTTTAGAACTCTTTGACTTTTTATTACAAAACATTTACTATGAATCCCAACATGTATTCCTACAATCGTAGTGGACTCATGTACAATCTGGGGATTAGTAATGTGGTTATGCAGGAAGAAATGGTACATGACTCCTATGTAGATAATATTGATTATGAGATGGATATGTATCCCTCTTATAATACTCATTAGGGGCACAAATCCAAGATCCATTGGCCAACTATTTGGTTAATACATCACCTTATTCAGAACAAGACCAAGAACAAACTGCACAATACCTACCCATAGCTGACGAACCAGTTCTAAAATAGTCATGCTCTACTAATACAACTTCCACATATGATCCATTTTTATTTGAGCATCATTTATTAAATAACATAGATGGGATTTTGGTTAGAGCCATAAAGGTAGGGTCCAAGTTTTCAATAATCTCTCCCCATGAGAATTTACCAAGCATAGTAAGAATGCCCCACAACATAATTTATGATCAATAGGATTATTCTAGCAACCATTTGGCTATAGTATAACCAAAATATTAGGACCCTAATATTCCTAATAAAATAAAAAACATCATGGAAGACTATTTTAACTAAATGCAGATGGCATATCAAACCTACCTAAATCTAACATGCAATTTCAATCAGATAACCATGGTGAACAAACCTCTTATTGACTTAGTTCCTTCAATAGGAGTTTTGATAGAGTTAATTGGTCAAGACAATTAGAGTTCAGACCTATTCATGTAAAACACTTCAATAGACAACTTACTTCATATGCCCATTATTGAAAAAGTGTCTTCTACTTCTACGTAGAATAATGAACAAAATATAGTGGACAATGTGAAAGTAACATCCAATCTAAATCAAAGTGGTACTAATGCACAAACAAATATCCAACAACATGTGCCTATAGTTTATACCATGAGTGGACCATCATACCAGGGAGTAGGAGTTTCTACATCCCAACCTCAATAAACTGCTTCATCAACCATGCAACCAATAGGATTAGGTAGTCAACCAACAACCAATGTCATGCCTCAACAATAGAATGTGATGAATCTTACTCCTCAATAAGTGATGAGTAGTATTCCATAATAGTAGGCACAATCTAGTATACCAACACATTAGAGGCTGAAAGTATTGCCACCTCAATAAGAGGCAATTAATGTTCCATCTCATTAGGTAGTGGCAAATACACCTCCTCAGTCACAAACCAATGTACTAATCCAAAACCAAATGATGACTAGCCAAAAATGTGTAAATATTGGTCAATGACAGATTCTAAATCTTCAACATGCTTTCATTTCCCAACAAATATTCATACAACAAGGAGGCTCTCAAATTTCTCAAGTACTTACTAGACAATAACTGGTTTAAAATGTGCCACAAGTTCAGAGATAGGGTCTTGGTTCTCAAGTTCCCACTCAACAACAAGGTTCAATTAGTTGGTAGCATGTCCCTTTTCAACCATAGTAGGCACAATATAGTTATATCCTTCCATCCCAATCATAAAATCCTCCAAGTCAAACCTTTATAGCCAAACCAAACCAGAATATTGCACAACCAAATATGCAATTCTAAGTACATCCTAATCCATGTATGCATATTTTTAGTCCATTTCCCAAAAAAAAACAACATACCCCAACATATATCTCTATCATACCCTAGTCAAAGTGTCCCACTTATGGCCTCCCAACCATCTACCCAAACCAATATTCTCCCTCAGACCAATGTTTCTTCTAGTTTCCTATCCCAAGAATTATAACAGATGAAGGATGCAATTTCTACCATTCAGGCTGGGAAACAAACTAAAAAATTTAAGTTAGATGATGTATGTTCTTATCCATTCAATATGGATTACTTACAAATACCATTTCCTCCAAGATATGAACCACCAAAATTTGACAAATACAAAGGAAAATGTGACCCTAAGGCCCATTTAACTGAGTTCTTTATCGCATGTCAACCAGTGTCATATAGCGATATATATCTTTTGTTATTATTTCCAAGGAGCTTAACTGGACAAGCCTTGGAGAGGTTTTTAAATTTACCAAAGAATTTAGTAACAGATTTTGATGATCTTTCTGATAAGTTTGTGCAACACTTTTCCTATAATCTCAAACATGAGATTTCATTGGTTGACTTAACACAAACAAAACAAAATGTTGGTGAGAGTTCTGTAGGTTATCTACAATGATGAAGAGCCCTTGCAAGTCGATTCACCCATAGTTTACTAGATAAACAATTAACGACTATGTTTACTAAAAATTTGTATAGTGAGATAGCTTATTATCTGGAACTACAATGTGTACATACTTTCAAGGAGATCATCAACAAAGGCTTATTGATTGAGTGAACCCTTATTAATAAAGGGATCATCAAGCTTACGCCAACTAATTAGAATCAAGGTACTAATTAGGGAAGTGGCCAAAACAAACATCTAATCCAAGCACATACATCACAACCAACATAGGTCAATAACCAAGATAGATCAAAGCAATTCAATCAAAATAGAAATGTTGTGGGTAATGGAGTAACCGAGTCACCTCATGTCTAAATAGTGCAAACATCATCTGCACCACTTTTTTAGCTTACTCTTACCCAACAACCTCTCCAACTAATGTCGCAAGCACAACCAAGACCTGTGCAACAAATGCAACAACCTTTACCATTACAACCCCTCCTCCAAGGAGAACTATGCATATGCATCATGTCTTTAGTGACTTAAGAAAGCCTATTGAGTCTGTATTTCACAAAATTGCCACTGCTAATCTGATTAGTTGGCCTATACCAAAGCATAATCTACAAGGCATTCCTTATCCTGATTAGTACCATGCAAATGAATTCTGTGAATATCATTGGGTCAATGGGCATAATATATGAAGATGTTTGTAAATCAAGCATTTGATTGAGAATATGTTGGAGAATAGGGATATAACATTGGATAATGGTGCTTCCACCTCCAATCAAACTCTTGAGATTTATCAAAACCCATTTTTCCAACATAACACATAGTAGTAGCATAACAATCAACAACAATAAAAATACCACCGATTGGTACAAGAACAAAATCAATAATATCAAAATTAAAGGTCGAACTAGAAGAATCATCAGAATCAACAACAAAACCCACAACATTAGAATAATGGATAAAACCAAGGTCAAAACGACAATAACCAACAAACCTACCATGCAGTTGCACATGAATACAATAGGCTTGTAAGTCATATTATAGGGGGTAGCATTAATACCATCTCCATTAATCATAGACTAAGCACTAATCAATCTAGACCATTGCTAAACAATACCACTCAACCAAATTACATGGATAATCCTTCTTTGACCTAGGACTGCACACAAACAAACTAGCAAATTAGGACTCCCACTTTTGGACTATATACTGATAACTCACCCTTGCCATGTGATCATATATAAGTGCACCAACAACTGAGACTTGTCATATTTGGTCCCACACCATTCCAAATATTTGTTAGAAATTATGGTCTATCATCTAATCCTAATTATGCAATCATGACTCAGAGGTCAAAGATTACTATCCCAGGTCCACAACCATCTGCCACTTTACCTATTATATAACCAACCATTCAGCCTCAAAATAAATCACTCACCATTGACCAAGAAAAGAAGTTTGATATTATGGAATAATTGTAGAAGATACCAAAACAAATTTATATTTTAGATTTGAAGCAAACATCAATAATCCAAAAAAACATTTTGAATGAGTTTTTAACCCAATCCACTGTTGTCAGTGACATATCCCCTGATAAATTTCAAGCTTTGGTTGGACATCTATCTCCAGCCCAACAAGTCACATTATACCATAGTGATATGTCTTCCCTTGGCCCGCTCCATAATAATCCATTGTACATAGAAGTTTATATAAAATAACATAAAGTGAAATGAGTCTTTATAGACAATAGATCAGGCCGCAACATAGTGTCTCTAAAGCTCATCAGGCTTCTTGGGTACACAATGGCAGATCTTTAGTCAATGTGATAACTTATAAAGCCTATGATAATCAAGAGAGAGAATCACAAGGCATCATTAGATTACCAATTATCATTGGGCCTTTGACCCAGGATACACTTTGCCATGTGTTTGATCTTGAGTTATCATATAATATGCTTCTAGGTAGGCCTTGGTTACATGACATTCATGCAGTCCTATCGATACTGCACTAATGTATCAAGTTCTCCCACTCAGGGATGGAAGTAAATATTCCAAGAGATTTTCACCCATATGAGCATTGTAAATATATTGAGGCCAAGTTTCAAAGCAACAATTACCAATACAACATGAGTCCAAGTTCTAAGCAGGATAAAGGAAAGGCCATAATTATTGATTTTCCAGAGGATAATTGCATAAATCCTAATACCTTGGATTCCCTTTCTCACATGCTACCTCCTAAAGCTTCTAATCATTTTACCATTTCAACTAATGGCCCAGGAGTGTATGTTACCCTTGATACCTTTCATATTGATAATCTTCCTTAGGATCCCAAGACCTTTGGAAGACCTAAAGTTACCCCACACATGTATTGATAATGAAAAGGTAAAGATAAAATTCATAATCTAGGACTAGTCACATTCATACTGGCATCTAGCTAAGAACAAGACCCTCTCGAAGGAGATGAATCATAGTTATATAATGACAAATTGGCTGATTGTTACAAGAGCACCAAGTATCCTATTCCCAATAGGATCATGGAGCATCAAGATTATGAAGGAAGAGGCCTTAGACTAAATCAATAAGGAACCATTAAGCCAATCTCCATGAGTAAATACAAAAGATCTTATGGACTTGGATTTAAACCATCTGGGGGTGACCCCACATATCTTATTTGAGTTCTATCATTGGTGACGAGTGATGATGATGCTGACAGTGAAACAGAGTCTGATCATAACCTCACCTTTGATGACCTAGCTGAGACTAACCTATTTGATAATAATGCCATTTGTACCCTTACCCTATTCATTCATCACAACCCACTGCCATTATACTATCCTTAATTGATAGATTGGGATCAACAAGAATCCAATTTACTGATTGATGAGTTTTAGAATGATGAGGCATTCTATGACTTTTTAGGCCTTAGAGACAACATTCTATTGGGAGATCATAAATTAGGATTCTCAATTACATTAGATCCTGAAGCCTATTTTGGGAAGCAGGTGAACACCCTTAGCCAAAAGTAAATAAATAAAATATTGAGGTCCCAAAGTGAAAACCTCTTTGAGGCACTTTATGACTAGGGAAAAAGTAAAGATAAAGGCCATTTTAGTGGTGAAAACTTGTTTTAGGTGCCATTAGATGGGAGTGTTCATTCTTCTTCAATTAGACCAGGAGACCACCAATGATGAACTTGCTTATGGATCTGAGTTCAGTTTTGTGCATCAACAAGTATTTAATCAAATTCTTCAAGAATTTTTGAATATTTTTATTACATGGATAGATCTCTCATTAGGGGACTCAGATTCATCATGCTTAGGAGAAGTTGAAGAGCAAGTCTTAGTAGAGGACCCTTGTATAGTCTAATAGTTTAAGTCTTTGCCTACTATCCTAGAAGATGGTTCAACCCTTCTAGTCGAAGATACAATAGAGGTAAACATTGAGACTCCATCAGACTTGAAATGGATAAAATTAGGTACATACCTCATAATAAGGAACGTAAAGTCTTTACATCTCTATTGAGAGAATTTGTAGATATCTTTACATGGGCTTATTCTGACATGCCAGGTTTAGATCCCACCTTGGTTCTGCACCACTTTGTGGTCAATCCTGATGCCAAAGTGGTAAAATAAAAGCTACGTAAGATGCATCCTCACATTATTCTCTTAGTAAAGAAATATTTGGAAAAATTCTTAGAAGCAAGATGTAACCAATCCATTGACTACTCATAATAGATATCTAATATTGTACCTGTTAGCAAAAAGCCTAAAAAAATTAAAATCTGTACTGATTTCTGAGACATAAACAAAGCTTTTCCTAAGGATGAATTTATATTTCCTAATATTGAAATGATCATCAACTCCACGGCAGGTTATGAAATGCTTTCACTCATGGATGGCTTTTCAAGATACAACTAGATCAAAATAACATCAGAAGACCAATATAAAACAACTTTTACCACTCCATGGAGAACATTTTGTTATTAGGTAATGCTATTTGATCTTAGTAATGATAGAGATAAATATCAAAGGGCTATGAATATCATATTCCATGATATGATGCATGATATTGTTGAATACTATGTCGACGACATATTAGGAAAGCCCAAACTTAGGGCTGACCATCCAATAGTGCTACATAGGATATTTGAAAGATTATGGGAGTATAAAGTCAGACTCAATCTAAAGAAATGTATATTTGGAGTAACCTCATGAAATTTACTTGAATTCATTGTGTCTTATATCGGCATTGAAGTCAATCTGCCAAAGTCCATGCTATAATCAAGATGTCACCATCAACCAATTTGAAGCAACTCTATAGTTTTCAGGGTAAGATCCAGTCAAGCCGATGCTTCATCTCTCAATTAGCAGACAAGTGTCATCCATTTACACATCTTCTAAAGAATGGAGTTTCAATTCATTGGGATGATCATTACCAAACAAATTTTTAATAACTCAAAGAATATCTAGTTAATCTGCTTGTTTTATTACCTCTTATGTCGGGAAAGCCATTCTTATTATATCTATCAGCTACTAAAACTTTATTAGGGAAAATTTTGGTTCAACATGATAAAAATGTAAAAGAGCATGAAATTTACTATTTAAGCCATACCTTGGTCACATATGAACATAACTATGCACCTATTGAAAAAGCTTGTCTAGCTATGGTCTTCATAGCTCAAAAACTGCACCATTACGTGTTGAACAATAAGACCATGGTTATTTCAAAATTAGATCCACTCAAATATATACTATATAAAACAACTTTAAAAGGAATAATGGCCAAATAGATCATGCTTATTAGTGAGTTTGACATAGAGTATGTCAATAAAAAAATAATCAAAAGATAGGTCCTAGTTGATCAACTTGCTGAAGTACCCCTTGCAGACACAAAGCCACTCACATTTTATTTTCTTGATGAATCCATAATGACCATCATTGACACACTTCTTGAGGAGAAACATTGGATGCTATATTTTAATGGTTCATTTATTTCACATGGATTAAGGGTAGGCCTCTTATTTATTACACCACAAGGGGATCTAATCTCTAAATCATTCAAAACTAGTTTTCTTTATACAAATAATATGGTCAAGTATGAAGCACTTGTCATAGGACTTTGACAGGTAGTACAATGGAATATATATCATCTAAAGGTTTATGGTGATTTTTAGTTAATCATCAATCAAGTCACAAACCATTTTTAGACCAAAAATGACAAGTTGGTTCCATATAAGGCTATGGTCGATACCCTAAAGTGACAAATTACAAATATTATGTTTGAACATATACCAAGAACTAGTAATAGAACTACAGATGTCATGGATACTATCAACTCTCTAATTTAACAAATAGACAAAGATAGAGACTATCAGTTCCTTGTTGAGAATTTGTTCACACCAGCTCATGAACCTTCAACCGTTGTAATGATTTATGATATTATTGGTCTTAATTTTATTTGGTACTTAGACATTTAAAACTACCTTCATGACCAATTTATACCACTGAACCTATCTTGAAAACAAACCACATCTTTTATTCATCATTCTACTCATTATACTCTACTTGGATCCACCCT
Source organism: Torreya grandis (assembly GCA_037957365.1). Taxonomy (NCBI): domain Eukaryota; kingdom Viridiplantae; phylum Streptophyta; class Pinopsida; order Cupressales; family Taxaceae; genus Torreya; species Torreya grandis. The sequence goes on along the minus strand of JARHVA010001071.1, from coordinate 3,058,131 downwards.
TTACCATCGTAGTTTTGATGAAACTATACTTAGTTTTTTAACTTCAACAGAGTCTAAACTAGCATTAAGAGAAGTTCATGAAGGAGTATATAGAGGTCATTATAGCAGGGTAGTTTTATCTAAGAAGATTTTATGTACTAGTTATTATTGGCTCATAATGGATACAAATGTAACTGCATATGTAAAGAAGTGTGACAAATATCAATGATATGTTAATTTGATTCATGCTCTAGCTCAAACTCTAAAACTGATGTTTACACCATGGCCATTTGCTACATGGGGACTCGACCTCATTGGGAAGATCAACCCCACTTCATCTGACGACCATAAACATATCCTTATCGTCATCAAATATTTCACTAAGTGGGTTGAAGCTATACCCCTCACTTACGTGACTAAAAAACAAATTTTGAAGTTCATCTTCAACCATCTCATTTGCCATTATGGTATCCCCTCTGACATTATATCTGATAATAGAGGATCATTTAAGAATAAGGATGTTGACAAGCTATGCACTGAATATAACACCACACAGTATTTTTTTTATGGCACATTACCCTCAAGGTAATGGCCAAGCTGAAGCATCAAACAAAACCATTATTAATATTTTAAAAAAGATTGTCAATGATGTTGATCATGATTAGCACCTATAGATCTTCCTTGCCCTTTGGGTATACCGTACTAATCAACATAGTCCCACAAGAGCCATTCCATACTCACTTGTTTATGGTACTGAAGCTATCCTTCCCATTGATATCAAGTTACCTTCACTACATATATCTTTCAAACATGTCCTAGATGATCACGAATATCAAGCAGCTCACCTGCAAGAGCTAGATCTACTTGATGAAAAATGCATAGCTATGCTCAATAATCTTTAGGCATATAATAATCGACTTAAAGGCCATTAAAATCAACATGTCAAGTATAGGAAATTTGAGCTTGGTGATCTTATTCTTAAAGAAAACCAAAAGAATACCATGGCTGAGAAGAAACATAAAGGTAAATTCAAACCAAATTGGATAGGATCTTCATCATTACTATAGATTATGGATCGGGAGCATACAGACTCACCACACTAGATAGAGATGAACTTCCTGAGCTGATGAATATTACTCACCTCAAGTGGTACTATGCTTGAGTGTTATGGTGTATTGTCTATAAGGACCATTTTAGTGGTGTCATTTTCTTACTATTCTTCTTTGTACAAATATCATTCTTATCCATCCTCTTAGCCGTATTCACTTTACATTTTTGATCTATCAACCAAATGTGTTCTAAAACCTAGCCTATTTGAACTTGGTTTTTGCCATTTATTACGTATTTTTAACACCAAGGAATCTAATCAATTTAATCAGTTGTTTCAAGTACTTTAGACAAAGATCATATTTTTGAATAGTATGGCAAAAGTTTCAATAGTTGCATCCTTCATTTTTTGTTCTTTTTTTATCACTAATCTTGCTCATAATTATAACCACCTTTGGGAAAATTAGTACCATTGATCCTTGCCATTGTGTCTTAGTTATAACCATCTATGGGAAAATTAGGGGAAACATTTGTTTATTGAGCCTTGACATACCAACTTGTCATTTCTTATGCCATACTATGCCCTTTTATCAACTGTGCCTATTTTGTTTTTGAATTGACTGCTACACTAGTTAAATTCCTCTGGTTTAGTATGAAACTACAGTGACTTGAGGTCTTACTCTGGGACTATGTAGGTAGTGCTCGATACTTGTTGAGGTCAGCTTAGTCACCCCTTTACACCATGCTCTCACCATTTTGTGAGTAACATAAGTTTGAACACTCTCGCTATTTTACGAGATTGAACCATTTAGTGTCTCGTCATTCTTGATCGAGTTGAGATACTTCAAAAAATTTCAAAAACATTTATAAAATCATTAGAAAAAATGAAAAACACTAACCATTTCTTTGCCTTAAGAATTTTGGGAACCCTTACTAAGTTTCAAGCAAACCACTTATCACTTAGTTTCCCCATCCTTTTTGGCCTTTTCTCTCATGCACTTACCATTTTGCAAGACCATTCCTCTTCTTTTATCACATCTACTCTATGTTTTTTTTTTAGTTATCATTTTCTTTCCATCCCCTAAGAGAACTACATTTGGTTTGAAGTTTTTTATTGGATATTACATCCATATAACTATGTAGGTAGCGTCCACTTGCCTAGTGCATATGGAGACAACTCAGCTACCCCCTTCCTTTTTTTCTATTCTCTTATTTTGTTTATTTTTAAAGTTGTCACCTATTTTCTAGATGCAATGTTTATGGGGTTTCTATTACGTTGTTTGTTTGTTTGTTTGTTTGTTTGTTTTTGCTTATTTTTATTTTCTTGTTTATTTGCTTTCAACACTATTGCCTTGATTCAATTTATGTATGTTCATTGGGTGATTCTTTACCCAAACCTATACTTAAATCTATCCATATTTATTTTTTAACATGGACATCATAGTTTTTATCATTGGTGCATTGTTTTCTATTGAGTATTAGATTATGAGAGTCAATCCTTATGCATATTTTGACCAAGTCTTCATGATGTTATAACATGATGCCTACTGATAAGTGCTACAACAAACTTCAGCTTTAAGAATTCTATTCAATAATGGTGACATCAACATCTCTTCAGCATCGACATCCCAATTCAATCCCAATCATATCCCAAACAAAGTAATTAACCATGAAAGAATTTCAACCTTTATTAGTTCAGATGAGTATCTTCTTACTAGTAGGTTGTTCTAATTCATCATTACCCTCTGTGTTAAGTTATCATCATCCTCAGCCAAGTCTATCATGTTTACCATAATTGGGTTCTAATGATTATAACCGCCTATGGGAAAATCATTGCACACCATCCCACTTGCATTTATTAATGATTATAATCACCTTTGGGAAAATAATTATGTTGTCATCACTTTATGTTTTTTGCCCATATAGGGGCACGCTATTATCTTATTTATCTATCCTAATTGAGGTAGCTCCATCTTCTCAATGATTATAACTACGTTTGGGAAAATCATTGTGTTATTATATCATGTTGCCACTATCAGGGTACAATGCTTATAACCATCTTTTGTCAAACCATTGTACACTGTTCCACTTGCATTTTCAATGATTTTGACTACTTTTTAAAAATCATTATGTTTTCACCCCATCATCTTTATTTTATTTGGTCCCCTCATTTCACTTCTTTCTTTTCAAGGGTCCGTTTGCCGACCTAATTGTGCCAACCATTCCCTCGAGGGGGCATCATACAATTAGTTTATCATTGTTGTAGTTGTGGGTATATAGAACCTTTTCATTTTTTGAAAAGATGCTACTGTGCTTATATCTTGCAATGCCTTTCCAAATAGGGGTAAACTATAGACACCTAAATTTGGCCACTAATGACTTTTAACCAGGCTTTTGACCAATTTCCACCTAACATGCACAATTTGGATTAAAAACATTAAAACACATTCAGTTGAAATTGATATATTCAAGTGCTGATTTTGGCTAGGGTATCATTACATGGGGCAATGTAATCTATGGGCCAACTAACTTTGATCAGATCATTTTGAGTCAAAATACCAATTTTGCATTTGGGTGCTTTGAATTGTTTTTTTCTATCAAATATATTACATGAGATGCATACTTTTATTATTTGGTGTTGGCAAAATCCTAAATATGATAATGGATCCAACACATCTGACATCACATTCTAATTCCAGTCTAGTTAAATGTTAGACCAACAACAAGGCATTCTAATTAATTTGAGTAATTTGTGCACAAAGTGCTTAATCATGCTTAAGAGATAATTAAACTAAATTAGGGCCTAATTAATAATTCCATAAAAACTTATTAAATACTTATTTTTAGAAATGAATATTGAATATCTGCATCATCAAGTGACACCATTTCTTGGGAAGACATCCCTAGGCCATAAATGCATAAAATATCAAGGTTAACCCCTCCTATGCCTCATTAATGCCTCCCATGCCTTTTAAATGCCCCTCTACCCCAAATATTAATGAGCTTATTTATGGATTTTAATTACATAATTGGATTAATCCTTAACCACACATCTCAATCTTGAGATGGATGGTTTAGGTTGATTCTAGACATTTTTAAAAATATATAAATAGAGAGGCCATGAACATCATTTCTAAGCTTAATTTGTGCAAAGTTACTAGGTCAAATTGATTCCAAGAGCTCTCACATGCCAAATTTATGATGCCAAAATATTGAGTCAAGCCAAGCCAAAGCCACAAAGTGCCAATGAGAAGAGGAGATAGCCAAGCCTCCTCTAATGAAGACTGTATGAGCACAAGCCGAGCAAGCCACTACAACAAGCATTTGGAGCATCCAAGGAAGGTGAAGGATTCTTATTTTTATTACTTTTTAGTTGTGTTTATAATTTTTTTTGTTATTAAGCTCACTTAGTGACTAGGCATGAAGGTGTTAGTTTAGTGTATTTTTTGTCAATTTGCTTTGTTCATTTTGTCACTAACACAATACTAATCTCCTCTTAGTCAAATTCCTAGTTCACAAGTGGCAACATGCACATTGCTTTCATTTAAAATGAAATCCACAAGTTATTTTTGGGAAAGATTATTGGGATTGATAAAGCTCATCATTTTTGTTGGAATTAATTTCGTACTATCCTCAACCAGGAAGTTCATGATGAAAAAAGAGGCTAAAGGGATGGAGAAAAGATAAAATCAGAAAACATGATATAGATTCAAGTTGGTTGACTAAGTTTTATAAACCAGGGAACATAATAGAGAAAAAGAGAACATAGTATTATAGGTCAACTATGTGCTTGAATAGGGAACATGCCAAAAAAATAAGAAGACACAGCTAGATAGGGCGATTGTAAACTGCTTAGATAAGGGACTAAATAGGAAGATAAAGAGACAATTATATAGGTCGACTGTGTATTGCAGACAGATAGGGTAAATAGTTTGTAAGAGACTAAGTAGACATAAACAATAGTGTTTTTAAATAGATAAATACTTAAAAAAATAGAATCTAAGAAAATGAAATTAATCACACAAGTAATTGGATTAATGTGACTAACCCAATTAGAATACACAACACAAACCTTACAATAATGCTGGCTAATGCAAGTTTTTCAATACAACATACAATAATCAAACATCAAGTATTAAATTGAAAGTAAATGATAAATAATTGTTTATCCTAAGTGTTATTAAATTAGAATGAACATTAATTTTAATGTGATTAGAAAGTTGGTTGTAATGAGGAATTATAAAGCAATCTAAGGCTGGTTTCAAGATATTTAAGCTGAAAGAGACTTGTATTATCGATGGTATTAGCTTGGTCTAAGGGCTTACCCCATCACTTCATAATCTTGGAATGATGAGGGGATTGGGTTCTTTACTAATATATATCATCAACCACGTATTTATACTTGGCCAAAAAACTAAGTTGACTTCTTCCTTGATGATGAAATCCAAGTAAGTAGACCTTGGAAAGATAAATTTTTAATATTTTTTAATATAAAGTGATTTGGAAGTGTTTGCAAAAGAGAAAAACAATGTGACTAAAATGGTAATTTGAAAAACCATCTATTTAATCTATATTTATTACTCTAAGTATAGAAGTAACTGAAAATAAAGGTGAATTAATTATTAGTAAAAAGAATTTCATTCATTGATTGTGAAGAGTACAAAGTCAGTTTAGGCAACATTGTATATAAATAATGCAGAACAAAGTTGATTAAGTCTCTACTATTTTGTAGAAGTAATATTTTAAAGAACATGATCGAACATATCAACTATCTCCTCTAGATAAAAGATGGGCTACAAAACTATGTCAAGCAAGTCGATTTGGTTGGCTATAGGGCCATAGTTTTACAGACTGCAAACTTATAAAAATAGTACTGAAAAGAAATAACTAAAATGAAAGAGAGATAAAGAATGAACTTTGATGGCCTTGAAGATGTTTAAATTGCAAAGTTTTTTGTTGTGATGTTCAAATGCTGATTCAAAATTCTAGTAACAAATTTGACTGGTTCGATGAAGTTTGTAAAACTTGTGTGCTAAAAAAGAGAAATTGTGAATAGATTTGATTGGATTTACTATGTTTACAAAACTATATGTTGATAGAAGATAATTGTGAACATAGTTTATTGAATCAACTATGTATGTAAATCTAGAGTTAAAAAAGAATATTGTGTCAAATTGATCGATCCAGTAACCAGTATTTGGAGAAGACCTGCATAGATAGAACATAGTCATTTTGGAGTGATTGTGTTAAACCTATGCATAGACTATTAGAACTATATTTATTGGTTCAATACAATATTGAAAAAATAAAAAAATATAATATGATGATAAAATGAGAGTGTAAAAGAAAACTCACAATGATTGGATTCACATCAGGTCCACCAGAATGTATGCAAAGAAAAATGCAAATGATCTATTAATAAATCTTAGTTTAGAGAAGATAAATCTTACTTACACTTCAATTGTTGATACATTATATATTCAAGGTCATGACCAAGATAAATCCGCTAGACCTAACCAAGGGATCTCTTACCACAATAACATCACTAAAGAGGGTTTTGAAGCCTGTAGTCAAGCAACTCCATGCAATAACCCTAGCTAGGTCCTATGTTTTCATATTTATAAAGTAAATGATAAGTAAAGTCTAATCTAGTGCTCACCAAATCTTGTGGCACAAAGTAGGGGTAATAAACATAAAAAATAAACATCCATAGAAGATCTATACTCACACCAATGTATAAAAAATCTTAATGCATGGGAGATAAGTACAAATATTAATCTATCTACTCTTACAAAGGATGAACAAATTTAGGAATACTTACCTTTGAAGATGAACCCACCAAGCCTCAATCTTTGCCTTGGCCAAGGTACTTCACAAGAGATTGTTATGGCATGTAAGGATAACAAGGATAAGTTATCTCTAAGCTACACAACTTCTCTATGCATCCAAAAAAATTCTCCACAATACAAGATTTGTATCTCTAAAGAAAGTATTGAAACCCTAAGCTATGCTCCTCAAGTAGAATGGTGGATAAATATATGCACAATATGTTATTCTTCTTCTTTTTCTCTTCCTAATAAATGACAGAAATGAATGTGTATATATAATTGAATCTAACCCTAAACCTTTCCAAAAGTTTAATTGATGAGGTTGGCCTAATTGACTATGTATCATTGTTGATACAAATAAATGAGGTCTTGGTCTAGGTTGGCAAAGGGCCGACCTAGACTCTAAATATGTTTTATCAATTTGAATACAAGGTCGACAGGGCCGAGAGTGTAACATAAACTATCAAAAACGGTATTAGTATTAGGAAGGGTTTAATGAAGATGATAAAATATTGGAGGAGTGTGTAAGAGAGGGGACAAGGCTTAGGAGAATATCATTGGAGATGGTTGTGTAGATAACAAGTGGTGGTATAGGAGACAACATTCTTGCAAATCACCAATTTTCTACCCACCCCTTTTCTGATGCACCCTTTAAGGCGTGCACTTAGAGAGATTGAGATTTGATGGGTTCTTATAAGAGAGAAAAAATTAGTAATTAATAAAAGTTTGAAAATATTATGTGTATATACATATCAACAATTTTTTTTACATGTTAATTTTTACAACACAAAATAATTTAAAATCTTGTAATCTAATTGCTACTAGTACTTGCTAACCTGCACTATGTCATAGTCAATAAAAGGGTTAGATTACACTAGGAAAGAAACTTCTCCCTCTTAAATACTTATTTTTTTTTCAAATTAATAGATAAATTAAATAGTGATTTAAATTAAAAAAACATAACATATTGTGATAACTTACATACTAAGCAACAAGAAGGGTTGATCTTAACAAGATGAAATTTATCGATTGGTACCCAATCTTATCATTAATAAATATACATAATTACAATTTTATTTTCAATAATAACACAATATACTAATATAGAATGCTAAAAAATTGAATCACACCATCACAAACAATACTATCATTGCAAAAAAAATTGTACAAACATTTAATGTTTAAGCTCCTGTCAAAATGATATATAAAATAATAATTTTCAAATTGTATCACAGTGGTAGGTTTTCTTTCAGTACAATTCAAAGAGCTAGTTCATTCTAAACCTATCCAAGAGAGGTTATTCTACATACACAAGGAACCCACGGGCATAATCAATATAATAAAATAATGAATCTCCACTCAATACCTGACATTGCCACTATATATATATTACTTTGAACAAATTTAAAAATCTCCACTCAATACTCAACACCAACTCTATTGAACTATTCCAAAAACATATTGTGCAAGGAGAAGATTGTTCTTAAACATATCACTTTATGATACAAAATTCTTTGTTAAGATGATATTAAGCTCGAACTTATTCTTATAAATATGTAAGCTACTACATGCCTACACCATCTCACTAAATATAATAATATAATAATTTTTTTCCCTATACATATCCATATATGTATATTTATTTTATTATAATAACATTACTTAAAATATACCCCCGTATATGAATATATGTATATGTTTATGAATTTGACTAATTATGAATATTTATTTAAAAATAAAAATAAATATTCTCATAATGACATTATCATTAGATTCAGATATGAAAATCATCTATATAACTTAACATAAATATAATAAAACATAATATAAAATATAATTATAAATAAAATCAAACCATTTATATAATTTAAAATGAATTATTTATATCTATATACATTCATTTGTTTATTTTATATATATATATATATATATATATATATATATATATATATATATATATATATATATATATATATATATAATTTTTTTCATTTTATTTAAAAGAAAATCCCAAACCCTAATAAGGGTTGGCAGTCGATGTTCCATGGCCGTGACTGGTACTTAAAGCCCTAGTTGTAGCCATGGTTGTTAGATGAGGCTGAGGTGGGATAGTTGGTTTGTTTCCCTTGCCCCATGCCGTGCTCCCCACCTCCCTATTATGGGAAGGGGCTGGGATGACATAGTCACCCGGGCTCACACCCCTCCCCCACATATAAATAAAATCATATATATATATATATAGACACGAAATCCATTATACCTGATTCAAGTTGGCATAATGGAAATGAATTAGGAGTTTTTTTTTGAGATCTAAGATTTGTGTTTTTATTTTTTTTAAAGAAAATCATTTTAAAAACACATTCTTTATTTTAAATCAATATCTAATTTGTTCATTATTTAACAAAAAGGAATCATGGATTTAGAAAGGAGAAATCTTTTGTATGATCCATGGAAGCTTCCTACTTCCCCTGGTTGCCTCATCATTCTCCATCCATCCTGCACCTCTCCTTATCCTTATTTCTTCATGCTCCTTCTAGCTACATTTTTCCCTTGACAAAGTTTCCAAAATGGCTCATCTCTCCATTAAGTTAACTATTTAATGGAAAAGACAATGCTTGTATATTATTATATTTTATTTTATGGAATTAGAGTATCCATTATTCTATTTTAATTCATTTATGTGTTTATCATTATTTTTATTTTTATTTTGATTAAATGAATTATTACATTGAAAAAATCAAATAACCATATATATTACATTTATTACCAAACCCAATATATATATATATATATATATATATATATATATATATATATATATATATATATATATATATATAATTATGCTTGTTTAGTTAATACTATTTTAAGTTATGTTAATATATAAATACATTTATATGAGTACATATATTAATACATATAAATAATGCAATACCAATATTTGATTCAAAATTATTAATTTATCTAAATTATGAATAAATATGTGCATTTATTCATTTAATTTGCTTATCTACATAATACCATTTTAACATACATATATTTATATAAATATGTATTTATATACAATCTTATTTATGTCCATTATTAAATATTATCTGGACTCGATCACAATCATGATTGTGTTATTATCCCTGTTTTAAAAGAAAATTTTATTGTCGAAACACCAAGAAAGTTGCAAGGTAACATTAGGAGAATTTTTAATTACAAATTATCCCTCTAAATAAATATCTAAAATAATAAATATGACATATGAAATTAATGTACATAATTAAAAAGATGACATCATCCCCTAGGGTAACACAAATATAATAATAATTATTTATTATATAAAACTTATTAAAACTTAAAAATTAACTCGAGTTAAAATAACCCTACTTAGTTTATCTCAATTTTTCCTTTTTATTAAAAAAGTTTTCTTTTTGCTTTTTTACTTTCAATGAATATAGAAAGTACAAACAAAAAAATATATCAAATTTATTAGAAAAAAGGAGCCTTTTTAAAACACATTGGCCTAGAATTAAATGCTAAATGATGATTCATGGATTATTCATTGTCATTTTTTGAGTATTATTTTTTGGTAGAGCTAATCAATTTTCTTATGAATTAGGGGTTTGTTGTTATTATGCATGGGGTGTATGGTTAGATAATTATGAATATCTAAGCCATGCCAATTCAATATACTTCTTTCTGACATCTTTGAAACTATTAGGCAATTCTCATCGTTGATTGTAGATCCCTATTTTGAAGAAATGCAATCTAGTTACATCATATATTCTCAGGATACATATATTTTATAGTTTCATACTCTATCAGTGTCAATGATGGATAAGATGACACCTTAATTGAGCTTCATAGGCAAAATCAAAGGAATAATTATTATCTAGATATCTACTACAACCATTAACATCTATTGAGGAGGAAGACATCAATACCAAACTATTAGGAGGAAAGCTTTGATAGTTATTGGTTTTCTCTCTATACTAAGTCCTTTTATTAACTACTTGGGTAATATGACTTGTACTTGGAATTAACACAAATCCACTAGATATATTTTCCAAAATGGATGAGAAAAAGGGACAACATCAAACATCAGAGTTTGGTTAATTGGTTTGAAATGATGTTTTTCTTATCTCAAAGTTGAGAAATTTGTTCTATATGGGCCAAAGTTTGATATACCCATAAAGAGAATTTTAATTTTTTATGTTAAGGTAGATAACTATGTTGGAATATCCTAATAGCATGATATTTGTGGTTAGCACTTTATCTAAAAATCATCTCCCAATATTTGTGGTTGGTACCATGCAACTTTCACAACAAGAACAAAGTCAAAGAGCAAGCTTGTGATATCTTGAGGTTGAGTCTACTTGATGGAAGCATATGTGTCCTTTCTTATTTTCCCTTCATCTGATTCATAGGTTATTTTCCTTTAAAAAATTAGGATTCTTGAAAATTTAAGAGCCCATTCATATTGGATCCAAGCATATTTATTTTCCTTTGACAAAGTCTAGTTTGTTATACTTTTCTTGGCTAAACCAAGCATATTGGAACAAATGAAGGAGGTCATAGATGAATTTGAGGACCATCAATTAATGTTGGATCAGATCAAGGCCTTCATCCTAGCTAATCTATAGACACAAGGAAAGCATATAGAGTTTAATTTTAAACAAATAAAGGTTGTTTAGAGAGACTATTACATGAGAGAGACAATGTACCATGACTATATTGTTTTAAGTGAGTATATTTGATTCAAAAAGGAGTATACTATTTGTGTTTTATATTTTATTGGATGTATTTGAGATCCTTAGAGTTTCAATAAAGAATCAATGGGTTTTGATAGTCTTCAAATCTAAAATTTGTACTTTGTCTACAAATTATAGCAATTGTGTCTGCACAATCCATGTTTGGATGCTGAATGATATGTATGGTTTCGATTGAGCTTATGATAAGCATGATAGGTGAGTCAAGGTAATTCTACAATTGATTTTTTTGAAATTCATGTTAACTATATGATCTATCCATTCAAAGCTCTCAAGTTTTCCTATGACTACCATCTGCTACAACTATGGTTTCATTACAAAAGTGTTCATAACTCCAATTTTAGCCCTAAAAAAATTGCCAAACTACATATAAATCAAGTACAAGTTGTTTATCAAAAAATAAGATTGGTTTCAACATGTACGGATTTTTGCAAGTCCTAGAAAAGTTGTGTAAAGGATTGTATACCCTGTTTCTCAAGAATAAGACCTAACGAGAGGATTTGAGGTGTGTTTTCACAAAAAGAGTCTTTTTGAGAAAGATAAAGGTTGATTTTAGTTTGAATAGTCACTACAGACCTGTTGGTAGTATTATAGCTCTAAAAAAAATCATAGTTTCAAACTTGACCTACTAGAGTCCAATTAGGTCTCTAGGGCTACTAAGACACTAAACCTTGTTTTGAGTAATCTGAAGCAAAACAATATTCAAATTAGTTTTTTGGTGTTTTTAGAAGGTCTACGATAGTGTCTTGAGACTATTTAATTCTTCACATGATCATAGGAAATATATTTTAATTCATCAAGGATAATAAGCCTATAGTTGTAAGCAAGAAGAGAGAAAAAAGTGTGACTATCCAAAGGAAAGTTTTAGGTCTAAATTGGTTTGATACATCTACTGCATCACATATTTCATTTTCAATTTTTTTGTTCAAATGGATGTTTTTTGAATCTTTTAGACACTCATGCATTGATCCCTACATGCATCCCAACTCTAGTCCTTCTATGCTAACATATCATGCAATTTATCCTTACATACTCACCTGAGGCACAAAGAGAAGTAAACAAGTTGGGTTGGAAGTAGTTGGTAATGGTGAATCCAATAATTATCTCACATGAATATTTTCACATGCATGAGAACTCAAGGTGTTCCCTATACTAGCATGACAACAAGCATCTATACATATGAACACAAACATATAAACATTATTCCATTTAAGTATTCATCACTTTAGTAAGCAAAACATCGTAAATGTAATGACTGCATTAGTCAGAGCATACTATAGCCACAAACAAAGAGATCACTAAAAAAAATAATGACCTTGTTCATTACATAATAAATCATGATTATAATTCTTACAAGGTACTCAAAGGCACTTATCAGTATTACAAACAAACTATATTATATCTCTCCTCTCTTAGACACCATCTCTTTCCCTTTGGTGAACTTGGTAAACACTCTAGTAAAGTTTCCTTGTTTTTAAATATCCTTTATTCTCCTTAGAGACCTATCTTTTATAGGCATTCCAACAACTATACATGTCCTCAAGTAGCTCAACTATCACCAATCATCAATTAATATCACCATCATCCACTTGGTAGTTAATTCTATGTATTGCTCAAGGTCAACTACCTCACCATTTATCATTGCTTCTCATTTGCCTACTAGAAAACAATTTATAGTAATAAATTCTATCATTTATTTGTAAATCACGCTAAGTTGGATGGGTCTAATTGTGCCACATAGTCACCTCCACCATTTTATTGACTGCATTATCAAGTGCACACACATAGAATTGGTTAGCATCTCTCACAATAATTTATCTTGTAACAATCTTGGATATAAAATTGGTTGCAGTGTGGCAATCAACACATTCTCTAAGATTTTTGAAAACTCTAATAGTTGTCTCAAGGGATGTGTTTAATAATCCAAATTCAATTTACGACTTCTCACTATGGTGGTAGAGGAATAATTCTTTTTCCTCCTCCTCCACATCGTTCACTATAATTTTTGAATGTTTAAAATACCATGTTGCTTTCATCTCCCAAGACAATTTTTCCAACTTTACATAGATCTCCTATGTCTATGGGTGTGATCTATCTCCTACACAAAAAGCATGTACCATTTGATGCCCTGTAACTACATCTAGGTATCTTTTTTATTCATTAATCTTTCATCAATATCCTTACAATTCGAACCTCACCCCACCTACCCACTTCTACATATATGTTTGATAGAATAAAATGAGTTTCAACATTTAGAGGATCAATGATGCAGAGGAATAGATCAAAATAATGCACTTAACCTTGTTTTCCATAAACACTTCTTGAGTTTGATTATTTGCTTCAATTATCATTCATTTATTTGGAACTCTCTATTTGAATTCAATGGTTATTAGTACCTTCACAAACTCTTTCTAATCCTTGAAGACCCCTCTTTGCCTACAGGATCCTTTCCAAGCTTCAACTAGTTGCATACACTTTTCTACCTGCATCTTACACAGTCCCTAGTAGCCCATTTTTGGATAATTTATATTTATATGGAGGAATTTAAGGAATATTTTTATTTATTCAGATACCCTTTATCAATATTGACTTCTCAATTAAATTTCAAGTTCAAACTCCTAGTGGGAGGCCCTTTTCTACCCTCTTTTAGCTTGTTTTAAGGCCTAATTAGGCCTTTCAAAAACCAGTTTGAAAATAATTTATCCAAATAGTATGGAACCATATTCAATCACACAAAAAAATCAAAATCATTTAACATACATGTTTGACTAACTATCAACCAAAAAATAGAATTTTTTGTCAGTTCATTCTCTTACAAAATGAAATTAAGCTTCAAAACCCTAAGATAGGGTTTACTCTATGTTCTCAGGCCCAAGAAGGGTTTTAATTTTCATGAATTTTAAATATTTTCAAAGATTATAAATGGTTAATTATCCTTTGTACCCACTATGTACACCTTTCCCCACTATTAGGTAGTCTACCCAACACTTCTACTAAATGTTTCTTATGAATTCTATGTTGATTGGTGTGGTTATGGTTAATTGTGATAGGTCTATGTCAAGTGATATAACAATAAACATAAAATAAAAACCAAAAAAGGATTAAATAACCCTAAAATACCATGATCACATTCACCAATATTTGAAGAGGTACCAAAACTAATCTTTGTTGGATCTTTCTTACATTGATCCATTCCATTCAATTGTTTGCCAAGAAAAGCTAGGGTACATAATTCCCTTATTGAAAGTATGAAGAGTTTCCTTTAGGTCTTGGATAAATACCCTTATCTTGATCATAAGGAAAAATTACTTTCTTTGAATATAGAATACATTGTTAGGAAGGCTTGCACAATTCGTCCTTAGTGATCTCAATACATCATTATCTTACTTACAGAGTCAAGTCATTATTTAGATACAAATAACATGATTCATAATCTTTTATATCCAACAAAAATAATGTCAAGAATGTGTGACACAAGCTTTATAATAATAAATACATCCCTATCAATCTCTTATAATATTCTTTCAACCTTCCATTCCCTTGACTAAACACACAGAAGCTTAGATTATCTCCTGAACACAAGAAATAAAGTGTAATGACCAACACCAATAACTCACTTCAAAAGAAACTTGAAACCAACCAATAACTACTTAAAAATCATTTGAAAGTATATACCAAGTTACCAAATGCACAAATATTACCAGAATGTGCTTGAATTACACTTTTCCATTACGGATTATTCCTACAGTCAACTTTGCTTTGCTCTTATATTGAAATTCGGGGTCTGCAATGTCTCAACAAGACATTTTGGTCTTCTTTGCAATGTGAAATGAATACAATGAATTCAATCATGTTATAATGAAACATAAAAGACATACCAATTTTATTAAAAAAACATTCCAATAAAGTATCTTCCTTCATCCATTCTGCTCTACACAATCCTTCATTTCAACTCATTCTACAGGAGGCTAATCTACAATAGTTAGTTTTAAAAAATGAGAATATTTTATTTAATTTATTGGGGTTCAATAATATTTTATCTTTCATATCCAACCCCACCAAATCTCATTCTCAATTGAATGATTTGCTATACCAAAAACTACTATTTATTCACAAACTCCTATAACTACCTCCACTAACTACTAACTACTCTTGTATGTTGATAATGCTAACTACCTTGAACTCCTAACAAGACAACCCTAAACACCCCTTTAAGACCCATAAGACACAAGGTCATAACATCTTGACGTTAAAAAACCTCAAAACACTTGAGAAACAATACAAACTAGTTCAAATATATGAATTGGCCATTTAGGTGAGAAAATTCCTAGTGGGCTCAAATTCAAATTTGACCTAGACCTAACATCAAAATTTGATTCCTACAGACTATGAGAACTCACAAAACAATCTAGACACTTGAATTAACCAATATTTAAAAAATGTGTTGATGCCCCTGAATCAATCCAACTCAAAAAGAAGAGCTACTATAAATACTCCTAACCTTATATTCTTATGTGCTCTGCAAGTAGCAAGTAAACACATTCACATAGCCACCACATGTATAATTGGAATTTTGATCATATAGTTTAGAGTTTTCTCAAGATATCCAACACAACCAAGAAGGTCAATCTTGCACAAATAATGATCAATTTTAGGCATAATGCAATTAGAGTTACTCATGACATTGAAGTATTTACAACCCTCATCCACTAAATTTGCATAGATGCATGCTAATAAAACATAAGCAAAGGTTATATGGTCAGGGCATGGTCCAGAGTGCTTCATTACTTAAATTTTTTTGAGAGCATCCTTATAAAATCCATTTTACGCATATCCTACAATAATTGTGTTCCATTGATACTACATCTCTTTGAGCCATTTTTTCAAATAGTTCATGTGCCTTATTTGTTCTACTACATTCACATAGCCACCACATGTATGATTGGAATTTTGATCATATAGTTTAGAGTTTCCTCAAGATATCCAACACAACCAAGAAGGTCAATCTTGCACAAATAATGATCAATTTTAGGCATAATGCAATTAGAGTTACTCATGACATTGAAGTATTTACAACCCTCATCCACTAAACTTGCATAGATGCATGCTAATAAAACATAAGCAAAGGTTATATGGTCAGGGCATGGTCCAGAGTGCTTCATTACTTAAATTTTTTTGAGAGCATCCTTGTAAAATTCATTTTACGCATATCCTACAATAATTGTGTTCCATTGATACTACATCTCTTTGAGCCATTTTTTCAAATAGTTCATGTGCCTTATTTGTTCTACTACATTTTGCATAATTGTCTATTAGGGCATTCACAACTATGATATCTAATGAAAATCCATAATCAATTATGCTTGTATAGATGTCCATACCCTATATGTAATTGGATACTCTATTGGGGAATACTCATAATGGGTTGTAGTCTATGGTTGTACTGTTGCACTTTTGATTTTGTACAAGAAAGTGAGAGGCTTATTTAATTAGGAAATGATTACCATTGTCGAATCCATGGAATTGTTAATATAATAATTTATTTTATTTGATCCTCATATACACATTGAATACTTGTAATCTTTGAAGGGCATCTTAACCCCTGCTTTGCCCACTCTGTATATATAAAATTGATATACATGATTGTATTTTTACACTATCTGATAGTGAATATAGTGCATTGCCACAAAGGTGAATGTTCAAGGTATATTGATGCAGGTGCATCACTATAAGTAAGTCAAGTTGGTTGTGTCAATATTCATTAGTCTTATGAGGTCTTATCAAACAATAAATGTTTGGTTAGAAGTCTTTGAAGTCAGTCTATATGCTAGTTTAAAAGTATTTGTGTAAATATATGCATAATTGGTTATTGCAATAGATCATGTTGAGTTGTAATAGGTTTATTAGGGAGTATATAAAGTGGATAGAAGTATTCTAGTCCTTATCACAATCATAGATATATTAAAATGTCAAATAAAGCAAATTATAATTAAACAATTGTAACAAAGTCATTCATATCTTCAGAACAAGAAGTTAGGAGAATATATGTAAAATTCAATCTTGATAAGAAATAATATTTGTAATAATCAAATTTACATTTGCTTACATGTCTACAAGGGAACTTACAAGTACAACATCTAATAAAAATTATTATAACTACATGCATGTCTATCATGGTACTTGAAATCAAGAAGAATCATATAATGATGAAACAAAACATGTAGTTAGGCACTAAAAAAAGTGCAATTTGAAAAATCAAGTTCTTATATAAGTTTGTTGGAAAGTTTCATGTTATCTATCCATCATATAGTTTTTTAGGTGAGCTACTTAGTCCACTGTCTCCTAAATTTTTTTTTAATTAAAATTGAAGATTTCACAATCAATATTCAAATTGTGTCAAACAACCTTGAAAATGAAGTGTAAAATAGGAGAACTCAAGTTTGAAATCTAGGTTTCCTTGATTTTATATACTTAACACCTATATTTACATAAACTAACATCATTTCATCTACTTATAATTTTGTATGATTTGTGTTTTACATTATTTGGAAGCCATACTATGGATTTTATAGTATGTGTGTTCTCATGGATCCAAGAAAAAGGTCTAATGAAGGGTCACAACGTTGGATAAATATTTACAAAAGTTAGAATAATAAGAGACTAGAAAAACTAGTAATTTAATGAATAAAATAAAAGTAATGAGTCTATTTTGAAAGAGAAAGAAATGAAAAATACAAATGCATGATGCATTCATACACTAGTTCAATAAACAACACTTTGAGTGCCTTTGAATTGTTTATATTTTTTTATAACAAATGAATTTGTGTAAAGCATAGGCTATAATAAAAAATTGAATGTATTTGAGAAGGTGTCAATTTGATAGTTGGTACCTTATGAATATTGAAGTAACTATGATAGACTAAAATAATTAGCATGCCCTAACTAAGCTTTCTAGGTCTACTACAAACAATGGAAACATCTAGCATGTCACCTATATTGAATAACACTATGTCGAGTCTTTGGCATGTACATTTGATAAGTAGTAGACTTGCAGTCCAAAATCTAGATGACATGATGGAAATAAATTTTATTCTTTGTAGGACGATGGCCTTCAAATTGTTAAATAGTACAAATCTAAATCTTCTGACATAATAAGTAGAATACGCAAGGGTTCACCATTAGGGCCACTCAAGGTGTACTAAGCTGTTTAAAATGTGGATAGGTTATGAAATTATATATTAATCAAAGGCCATTAAAATTTAAATGTTTACCTTCATGAAACCATTGTGTTACAAATGTTGGGAGCTATTGTGACTGATTTTATTAAAAGGCAAGATAAAGATTATATTTAGGCCCTCTACCAAGTGAGACACCAATTTGGTATATCAAGACTTCCCTTATTTAATCCCACATAAGGATTGTCTTTCCATTAATTATATATATTGTATTTATTAGGTGTGTGTACACATAAGGCTTCTGGATCGACTACATAGGTCTTCATTGATTAGATGCACTTAGAGTGTATGAAATGTGAATAAGTAATAATAATATATGGTAATCAAATCAATATCATGTACTATTATATCAATTTTTTCAAACGTAAACTTCTTGAAATTTATGGTGGGAAGGGACTTTTTTTAATGATAAATTTTATTAATTTTAATTTATTTTACATAAACATACTAGGAACTAAAATTAATGATTGAATTCAAAATAGAAAAAATGTGATATGTAAAATTGGAGGGTGGAGGGAAAATTTAGAGGGAAGATTCAAAATATTGGAATGTTTTTTTTTTGAAAGTATCATTGTTATGATCCATATCATAGATTTTTTTTTGAGTTCTCCAAATTTTCAAGGAGTGACAAGAGACAAGTAGGTCATATTTGGAAGAAAGAAAACTCATTTACTATCAATTTTAGGTATGATTTCTTCTTCTTTATATTAAAAAAATATAAGATTTAATACAATATTAGTTAGTTTATATCTTTATTTTAATTTTCCTTTTCATAGAAAATTCTAGGAATGTGTAAAATCTTATGAGTATAAGGTTTTATTATCAGATGTTGTTTCATTTTTATTTCCAGATGGACCCAAATGTAAACAAGGTAAACATGAGGGTAAAACTATATGTTTTGTGTGTGAATTTGGATGAAGAAATGACACCATTTCAAAAATTAAATATAGAAAAAAAATCAATGTGGATGAAAACTATTTAAGAATATTAGGCCTAAAGCATATAGATATATGGGCTAAGGGAAATTTGTATCTTCTTGATCCTTCAACCAATGTTCCTCCCTTATTTGAAAGCATCATTGGGATGATCAAATTTATATGTAATGGTGATAATGGTTTGTTAGGATATTGTAGGAGGTTACAAGGAAGTAAATAAACTCTTGAGAAATACATCAATGTAATGAGAAATAAGATGATTAAAATGGAGAAGATCGCCTCTAGTTTATTAGAAGTGAATAAGATGCTAGAAGCTGAAATTATTAAACATTCTCAAGTAAAAAATGTGTTGCTTGAAGAAGTCACATCTTTGAAGAATGAAAGGAAGGCATTAAATTCTTAAGTTGAGGACTTTAATAACACAATAAAAATAATGAATAACACTCCTCTAGGAGGAAGGACAAGAGTCAAAAAGTTAAATAGTATTGTGTCTGTGATACCTTTAGGGGGTGGTTTCAAAAAGAAAATTCAAGTTGCAAATTTTTTTATTGATCTTTCTAGATCAGATGCAACTGAAGACACAAGCCATATCTCAAAATTGGTTATGAATATCCTATTTAAGAAATATGAAATATTATCCATGCTTCACCAACCACAATATGCCTCCATAAAAAAATCTTTGGTTGATGAAATAATAAACCAATTGTCGTCTTCAATCAGTGCTAGTGATGTCCAAGGTGCTTGTGACAATGTAGGGATTAATAGAAGAGGCTATGAATAAAATTTTAAGGCATTTTAAGATGAAATATGAAATGTTGGGATCACTAAGGTCTTGGTGCCTCATCCATCTCATGTTAGAGTGGAATGAGCTAATAGGAATAAAGAAGGTAAAAACTTTGTTAGAGATATGTTTCACATCTGAGCTTCTAAAGAGGATTGAATAAATAAAGGAAAGAATTATACTATAAATGAAGTGTCAATCACTTTGAATCCTTTGAATACTATCTGGTTTGAATGATAGAATTTTAATGGCCATGGTATAATATTATGACATTTTAGTGGAAGAGGCGAATGGGAAACTTATTGTTGTCCCAAAATTAGATGAGATGAAGCTAATCAATGGTGCCAAGTATGAAAGAGTATCAGTTACCTTGATGAACATAGATATAAATACAAATATTCTTGTTATTGATAAAAGGTATTTTTATGTACAATCCAAAAACCATGTATGGTGGCTTAGATTATTCAAAGTAAAAAAAGAATGTTATGAAGATCTGAAATGGATTTTTGAGAAAATAGAGCTTTCAACCATGATTTCCTCTCATTCAATGGGGGAAAAACTTTATGTTGATGGTTATGGCTCATATCAAGTTGAATGGCACATGGCTACTGACTTAAAAAATTTAAAATGTATGTATAACATTAGCCAAGGATCAAATACAAAGCATAGTTACATTTATTGCATGCAGTCTCTAGATAAATCAAAAGGATTTAATAGAATAAGTTCAAAGGCAATATTGAGTTGTGAACAAGAAGCACCTCCTGACAGAGATAAAGTTGTTCCAAATATGAATCTAGTGATACAAATTCCATTGACAAGAGTTCAAATATGCACTCTTCATGCTTTTATTAGGATAACTGATAAATTGGTTTATTTATCAATTTTATTTACTTGGAATAAGAAACCACAAGAGGAGACAAAAAAATATATTAATAAAATTGAGAAGGTATTATCAAATGCAGGATTACACAGAGGAAATGTTATTATTGAAAAATATGAAAAGCGATTAGGGACTTGTGGTAATGTTCCATCAAATCTATCCATGTGAGGAGATAAGGCTATGTGTTTTATTAAGAATATCACTTAAAATAAGTAGTAGGGGTCAATGGGAAATATATAAGGATCTCATTGATGCAAAGGATGATCAAAATGACAAAGAAAATTATGTATTGAGGAAGAACATGCATGGATTTCACTCTCATCTTTGTTCCTCTTGATGAACAATGAAATTTTCTTTGAAGGAGATTGCAACAAATTTACTGAATTTGTAACAAAATTCATTAAGGATTTTATTCTAGTTTGGTGAGAGAATGAGGTCACTCATTACATGGTGAGAATTAATAATATGATTTTTTATGTAGTTATTTATTATTTCTACACAATTATCTTCTAATGTATTATGTTATATCTTGTTTGTTTCTATTTATATGATTTTAACACATTCTATATGCACATTATTCGTGGTTTGCTAAAGAGTATGGTTTCTTGAGTTTGGAATAATCAAGGCATGGAAAAGTCTCATAAGCTAGCACATATTACTTATTATAGGTCTACTCAACATGGTGGATGATCTATACCATCTAACCCATTGATTCAAATGAGTTAGTGGTTTTATAAATGTATGCTTTATAGACTCACACAAAAAAAACAAACTTGAAAATATTAATAATATTTATGCTATAGTAAGAGAAGATAATTATAAATGAAAGTGAAGAATTCCAAAATAATTAAATCCTAATATGGATTATACAAAGAAAAAATAACTCACAAAGTTATGATTAGCTCTTAATCATATTGTATATGATGATTTATAGATAGAATTATGTTCTTTTTATAGAAAGATAGATAGTTGTATAAAAGCAGAATTTACAAGTCTTTGTAAAAGTGGGATGAGGAAGTTGGATTATAGGTCTCTAAGTCTATAGGTTGTTAGTTTGAAGGGTATGTATGGTAAGATAGTTCATGAATAAATAAGCTTTGATTATGACATTGATGTAATCTCAAATATTCTTTGAGTGTGTAAGTATATATATTGAATTTTGTTTGATCTATATTCACGAGATTATGATGTCATGGTAAGTGGTCCACTTACACTCACTCTCAAGTTTACACGAATACATTATTTAATTGATTGAAAACTACCTCTCTTTACTAATACTATTTACCATGCTAGGATGCCAATAATTTATCTAAGTTTCACTTCTTGAGTCAGTTGGGTTGAGAATATAATTTAGTCAATAGATAGTTTTTATTAGGGATCTCATGCCATGATGTTGATAATGGTTCTTTCCTAGACAATTTCATATGTTTTTGTCTTTCTATCAAACCTACTTTAAACAAAGAAGTTTCTGAAGTGATTTTTAATGCCTTGAAGATGGCTAAAAATATGAATGTGGTTTTGCACCTTTTGTACTAAAGTGTATCATCAAGGATGAAGATTTTTATACTAGATTTACCTATCATGTAAAATTCTATTAGGATGGATCAAGATTATTTATTCCTTCACCTTGTCTTAAGACTCTTTCAAGTTTTGGTCTATTCAAAGATCTCATCTACATGTCATGCTTGACTTGAGTTCTCTTCAATGATCTATTTTTTTCTCTTAGACCATTATGTTTGATGGTATCCTTGCTTAGTTACTATTTCCTTGTATATTAGAGGAATTTTTTTGTTATTATACCTTTCACATGACTCTCACATTCATTCACAACCTCATTACATTCATTTTCTTGACAAACTTACTCTTACACCTTCACTAGCTTTCACTAGGCAACTCCTTTTGGTCTCAAGGGCCAAATCTTATTTTAGGCCTTAAGGAATTAATATTTTATCCTAGATAGTATTATATGAACTTGTAAAACTTACCATAGTCCTTTTCAAGGGCTCAAACACACTGCACCACTCCTTCTACCTCAAGGTCACAATGTTCTCTTAAGGCTTGCAACCTTTAAAAGAATTTCTATTTTTTTGGTCAAACCAAACATCTTATTACGATGTAATCACAATTTTAGACAACCTATATCCAATTTTATGTGTGATTAAAATTTCATGACCTGAGTCCACTTTTAGGTCATACTTCCTTTGTTAAAGTCCTCCAAACTAGGCCTAATTAGCCCTTGTCTATGCATACAATAGTGGTTCTGTATAGTATGGACCTGGTAATATTTTCAAACAAAAAAAAATATTATATAGGGGATAAAAAAATAATTAAATATGAATTTTAATTCATTTTGGATTGTGAAAACTCTCTTAATCCATAAAACCCTAATTATAGGGTTTCACTTACCCTGCACAGGCTGAGAGGTCTTAACATTCTTTATCTTGTGTTTTATAGTGTTTCAAAGGTGTAAATTAACTTTTATAGGTATTTATAAATTATATATACCTTTTATAATAGGTTTAAACCTTGGATTCACCTTTAATTACTCACAATACATCCAAACACAAAATTATCGACATAATAAGTGACTGTGCAAGGCATAATAGACTCCAAAGTGAACTGTATATATTAATAGTTGTCCTTAAAAAGTTATGAGACCTTAATTATGGATGTATGATCACCCTATAACTATAAAATATCTCAAAATACCAATTATCTCACATATCAATGATATTTCATCATAAACCTTAGGATTCTAAGGTCTCATATAGGACTGTGTCATCTTTCAAAAGGACTATGTGTAACTAGATAGTTTCAAGATTATACCAAACGTTTGTTTTATGTTTTTAAACATTATAACATGTCCATATATTATCTATCAACACTATTACTCACTCCTTGGAATTATCTTTTGTCTACTTAATACTTGACCACATAAATAGGGGTCTCCCTTGACTGTAAAATAGGGTATGATTGTAACAAACAAAACCATTACTTTTCTTATTCCTATGTATTGAATTATATTACTTATTTTAATTAAACAACCATATTAAAACTTGTGCCTTTACTTACCAATCATTTTCTCATTCTATTGATGGATGATATCATAATTACCCAAGCATTTGCCTTCTTTTCTTGACTATGACAACAGTCTATAGGGTTATTAAGGAACCAATGCCCTTTTATCTCAATTTATCATTTTAAATATATTATTACAACCATTTGGAGGTCTATACTATATACACATATACAAGATTATATAATATGATGAATTCCATCTTCACATTTGAACAAAACACTCCAATACTCCTCTTTCCTTAGACTAGGATCTACAGTCCCTAATCAAAACCTATAACCTCACATAAAAGTCAGCCTATTCATGGCCTCAAGGCCCTTCATTGGAAACATAGGATTAAAAATAATCAAATATTAATCAAGAAAGTAAACATACATAATTTTTTCCTTATTTATTCATTTGAAACATCAAATCATTACATTCTTGGTCCATTATATGATTCAATCAACTTTATTAAGGAGTCTTATAAAAATTTCATTCTCAGGTTCTCCTCCATCTTTTTGGATATCTCTCTCCTACCTACTCTCCCCTACTATTCCACCTAACTCCTCTACAATGAATTTTCCTTCCCCATTTCAACATGGGTTCCAAGGTAGTTACACTAAATTGCATTTCACAACCAACTCAACATACAAGAGTGGTTTACACATGACTAAAATTAATGACTAATCATGAAATATATTCAAACTCCTCATAACTTTAATGGACCTCCTAAACCAACTTATGAAATGATAATGGAAACTAGGTAATGTGAGTTACATAGACATATTGAGTTTGTTGTCAATAAGAGAGAAAATGCCCATGCTAATAAGCCTGTAAGAGCCCTGTTTAAAATTAATAGTGACAAGAAACTTGATGGGAGATTGATAATGGCTTGTGTAAATTTTGTGATAATTTGAAAACACTCTATAGGGTTACTAGGGAGGAATCAAGGCCTTGTAGTAACCTGAAAGATCTTCCTAATAAGTAATAGGCATTGTAACCCTTATATTTCTTCGTTACAAGTTGTCTATGTTTGGAAAAAGAACCTATAGAATCCATGTATGGGATGTGTTGTAAAGGGAACCAAGCATAGTATAAGGACTGAGAGGTTGTAAATAGGTCATACAGACCTTACAAAGAATCTTTGGAGAGTCAAATTGCATATAACCTTATTTGTTGATATGCAGGCAGTCTGTGAGTATTCTGTGTAGTAAACAGTCAAAGAACTGATGTGAATCCCCAAAAATGGATCATAATAATGGATAGAGGTTTTCATAATATGAATTTAGTGTATAAAGAAATATTTAAGGAGTTATAACCCTTGGAGAAGTTTGAAAACACCAGTAGACTAAATGTGCCTTTAAACCTTGTTTCAACTATATCCAGTCAGACTTGTGTTATAACACATGGTAGAAATTCAAAACAACACTGGATACTTTGCATTATTAAATGATTTTCATTTTTATATTTATCACTTTTATTTAACCTTGTTATGATATAAATTGATTCAGACTTAGAACAAACATCCATCATACAAATATAAAGAAGGCACAATATGTTGTATTCGAACAAAACCAAAGTGCATTATATTGTCATCCACCTCTAGCCATATCCTTAAATTATGTTATGTAGTAACATGAAAAAATAAGGGGAATACCACATTATATTTCTATCATAGATGAAACCTATTTTATCTGAGAATTCCCAACATCAAACTATCTATCAATCCCAAGGAATCCATACATAAACAAAAAAACTTGCTTTACAATACACACAACTATTGCTTGTTCATAAATTAGTTCCAAAAAAGACTATCTGATATTTATTATAGCACTAAGAATTAATTTTACTATATCCTTATGAATCTAAAAGAAAGAATAGAGTAGATCCACCTTCTATATGGAGTTATATATATATAAAGCTCACACTAAAGATTGACTGATAAATTTAGTTGGCATTCCTCTTTAATACAATATTCCTTATGAAATTAGAAATTAATGGTTGTTAAGATAAATATGGCACATAAACCAAATAATATGAACATAAAATATGTAAAAATAGACAACATAAACCTACTTTACTTATTTTATCTGACCTCAAAAAATAAGATAATTTTGGCCTGGACATGCATAAAAAATATACAAGGCTACAGAAACCTGTTACTTGAAAAATAATTTGGTTTTTCCATTGCTTCAAAGTGATCAATCTAAACATTTTAATTTCCTTATTTATCATGTGAATGTTCTATACAATTATATTTTTTATAAAATTTAGTGTGTTGTATGATGATGAAAACTACTTTTAAAGTCTCTTAAACCAAAAATGGCTTGTAGGACCTATCAATGTATATAGACAATGTAATTCTTAGCCTCGCAACAAAGTATGTTATCAAAGTTTTCCTTATTATTTTCAACCTTCAAGACATGGCCTTATAAATAGCTATCTGAGGGAAAGCATTTTCCAAAGCATGCATCATGAAATTAACATCAAACTCCCTCCCTTAGATGGTAATCCCAAGGATGACATCTTTCAATATGATAAAAATAAGCAAAATAAATATAAAAATGGAAATTATTTAATATAATATAGGGAAAAAAATACATAAAAAGTGGGGTCTAAAACCCTATTATGATAGAAATATTCAGACCTACAAGAACTGCCAAGACATGGGTGTTACAAATAACAGTTATGGGAAAACTTTGCAAATATCATGAGCTTAGAGGTGCCCCAAAAAATATATTAGAGACAATATAATATATTACCTAAAATGAGTGGGAAACATAATATAGTCCATCTTATAGTTATAATTATGAGGCATTGGTTGTAAATACAGAGTATATAAGGTGTTTGGAAAACAAAATACACATTACTTCACAATAAGACTACATATTTCTTATATGTAACTTTTGTCATATACATGATTTCAAAGTTGTTTTGTTAGAAGATGTCTATTCCAAATCTATCAATCTACACAAAATAATCTAAAATAATTCCTTTCCCTTTTATAAAAATTTCATGAAACAAAAGATAACATAAATGCCCTCAATCTATCAATTGAGTGCCTTTTCCTCTCCCATATATTATGCTATACGAGTTGAGACCATTGGTCAAGCCTCATCCTCCTCATTCCACTCTTCTCCTTTGTTATAGGAGTGCCTAAAAGTCCTTTCAATTGAGACTATTGGTCAAATCCTCATCCTCCTCATTCGCTCCTCTTTCCATTGGATGAGTGATCTCCCATCCCTATTTTTTACCATCTAAAAGTCAAGATTATTTTTACATTTTCCCTGTTAAATGTCTTTTACTTGATCTTAATCCCTATATTTTAATTTTTTGCACACATAAATAAGTTGGCATTAAATATACTTCCATAAATGGACATTTTTTAACAATATTTTAGGCATCATTTATCACATTCTTGAGACATTACAACATGTCTATTTGTTTACTTAACTTTTGCTACCTGTATGTATGCATTTATTCCTTGTATCTCAAATTATAGGAATGTTTTTCCCTGTTGTCAAACAAATTATTCCTTGGATTTATTTTACATGGTAAAAATCATATGCTCTCTTAAATAAAATAATGAATTACTAACTAGCATCAACATGAAGAATGCCATGTTTCCAAAATGAAAAAAGCTTGCGATATGAAAACCTGATACATGAATAACTTGAGATTACATGGTCTATTAAATCTAGTTTGATTGATGTAATAAATTGTTTAGGATGAAATTTTAGATTACTTTCATAATTTAAGTAACAAAAAAATGCATAGGATGTTGACTAAAAAAACATATTTTAGTTCAAAAATAATTTGGTCTCTTAAGCTTATCTAAGTGCATTGCTAGTGTAATATACATGAAAGATAGATAGCTCAAAACATCCCTTGAAGATGTTGGGGTATGGGGATTGCAACACCATTTCAAATAAGGGTATGTGGGTAAATGAATAAGGATACAAATATATACATATAAACCTATTCACTGGAAGATGTTGAAATGTGGATGGGGTCCTTGTCTCTATATTAGAGTCTCTAGGGAACTCAGCTCAAAATTCAAAATACACGAGAGATATTTATAAATGTACAAAGAATAAGTTAAATTTCTTTACATTCAAATAACATTAGTTTTTAAAGATTTTAAGCATGTAATAATTGTATAAGACAACATTTGCAGAAGGCTAACCTACACATACTAGCTGACATATCCAAGCAAATGTCATTTCTCAACTAAACTGGATATGTCAACATTATTTTCTAGTTTAATTCCAAGTTTTATTAAATAAAGAGTTTAGAAAGTCAAAGTAAAGTTATAAGATGTACTATTATCCATTTTTAAAATTATTTGTTGGATATTTATGCTTGGAGAAAACCATTTTTGACATAGGTAAAAGTCTTTTCCAGTTAGATACTGATTGTAACATGATGTAGGGGCATCAAACAATGATGTCTACTTGGTCATTAGACAATGTATTAGGTCTTATGTCATGCCTTAGAAGGCATTGGAGTCATTCATTTAGTCCATGAGTGTGTTTTGTAAGAACTTTAACTTTTCCCACCAAAATGAGAATTTGAAAATTTGAATATGTTATTAGCATGTGAGGAACAATTTTAGTGTGTGATCAATAAGTCATGTTGTCAAATATTGTCATGAGTCTTAAATGAAAAAATGGTCGATTAGAGAAAGTATTTTTCATTTATAAATCATAGGGATAATGACCATGAACAAGAGTTGTGAAAGTAACCATGGTGTCAAAGTGGTTACCAAGATAGGTAGTTACAAGAAGTTAGTTTCTTTCACATGTGTAACGAGTTTTTGAAGAATAGTGGTTATTAATCTCATAGATAAGAAAAGATACGATAAATATATTAATGTCTAAATAATGACCAAAAAATTAGAGAGAGAGATTTAGTAGGAATTAGGAAGTTAGAAAATTCAGTTTTTGAGTTTTGGATGGCAGAGGTACGAAAGGAGGAGAGAAGACAATGACAAACCCCTATACTCTATCCTCAGGGCAAGATTGTGTAAATAAATAAAACAAATGAAATATTGTGTAATTGAAACACATGTATTTGTATCTTTTTATGGATGTTTTTTTTTATTATAATGAGTCTTGATTCAAAATTGAAGGCCTTGAAGAACAATGTTTTTGAATGTTGAAAAGAGTGATTGCAGGACTATATCAATATATATAGTTGAACTTGAAAGGTTAATATTCAAGAACATGTCAAGCATCCACATATAATAGGAATGGAATGTAGGAGTAAAAGTATTGGTAATGGTAAGTAACGTTATATATTGTGTTAGTTTTTAATAGGGAGCAAAAAAATCCTGAGTGCCTATTAAGAAATTCTATACCCTGTCAAGGTGGCAGTATTGACTGTGTAAAGTGAAAGAATGATGTAGGGGCATACTATAGGGATGCCATCATGATGTCATTTTTCATTTTGGTCAGGGTAGGAAGTGTTCTAGAGTTGTTTTAGGTCTTTTGGAATATTACTAGGTGTCTAGGATGTTAAAATTCAAATCTTGTGTTTTCCCACCAAAAACTTATCTAAAAATTTGAACTATTATGAGCCCTTTTAAGGGACTATAACATATGATTGCTGATGATTTAGGTCTGATGTTATGTGTATAGGATATTTATGAGTAGTGAAGGGTTCGTATGTCATACAAGTCTCATGACATGTTTCTATGTGATTCGTTAAATCTAAACTAGTGATTTGTCCAAAACCCCTACATTAAAGAAAGTTCAAGATTTAGTTATGAGGAAATTATAGAATTTTTTCTTATAAGTAAGTGTTTGTATTGTTTCATGTCATTAAAAAAAGGAGATTCAGATTGGGGTTGGAATAAAATAAATGATGTAAAAACCCCAAGAATATGAATAACATTCTTTTATTTACAAAGCATTTAGTTTGCAGACCCTGTACTATTTGAATATGCATAGAGTTGATGATACAAAGGGAGTATGTGCAAGTGCATTGATAAAGAGATGGTCTACATCATGATAACATTGGTTAGTGATTTTTATGTGTTCAAAACATTTTGTGCATTGCATTAATTTGTCTTTCACATGTATGGATGAGCAAAAGGGTACAGACCTATAACCCTATTTTATATCAAATTATGATTGAATCCCAAGTTTGTATTTTAGAGAATGAGATCAAATATGAACTAAAATGTTCAAGTGCATATAATAGAAAGTTGATATTCATGTAATCATGGATCATTTAGAGTTTTTCAACTATCCTTCACTGTATTTTGGAGAGTATCTTGATACATACGTTTAAGGTATATGCATACAGACAATGAGAAAGAAAGTGTGATAAAGAGTACAACAAGGATATGATCTTGAGTAATTATTATTTCAATAGGCAAGTGAAGAGATTACAGACCTTGTTCATTTATGTATTGAGTTTAGAAAATTGTGTTGGAGGTTAAAACCTAAGAATTAGCTTTAGAGATTCTGTATACTCTGATTGTATAACATAGAGGAGTCAAAAATTGTTAAAAAAGATTGAATAGAGGATGGTTAGAGAGAAATCAACACTTGGACGAAGTGATCATAAGTCAATAGAACATAGAAAAATTTCAAAGTTTATGAAACACTGTATGAAGCGTGCACAAGTAATTTGAAGTCTTTCAGTTCCCTCAGACTGTAGGAAACCCTGTGTTAGGGTTTTAATGGAAAAATGCATATAATAATCTTTTCAACTAGTGGAATTTGCTAAAACTTGGTCATAAGCTAGGTATTCATGGGGGGAAGTGTTTATTAAGGTTTTAGGTTATTTTCATATACTGTCATACTATTTCAAGAAGACTGTGTGTTGCTATGGGAAAAGTAGTTGCTATGGGTAAAATAGTTGCTACAGGTAGAGTAGTTGTTATGGGTAGAGTAGTTGCTCTTGACAGAGTTGTAACAAGCACGTGATATATTAATACAAGGATAAGGGTGTGTGTTTTCATGTATGAACATGTGAGATATTCATGATTCATGATTCTAATTATATTAGAAAGGATTATTTGAAGAAACCTTATGAAGAATGAACTAGCTAGCTATTGCCAAGAAAGATAAAGACAAGTGTGAGTAAAGTGTTATGTAACCTTTGCATTAAAGAACCAATACATTTAACATGTTTTTAATATACTTATATTATTATATTTAGTATTGAATCTTAGTATGGAAATGTGATTGAGGTTTTGAATGCTTTAGAATATTTGAAAACATTTTTCAAGAATGTAAATTGCAAGAAATAATGTGAAGTATGATTGTGACAGGAACCCTATCTGCATTTATTCAAATCTACATTCTAGAAAATAAAGGACCTTCCCAAGAAAAGTATTAAGCATCAAAAAATGGATTTATAAGGGGGATTGTCAAGGTTATAGTGTGAGTTATCCCTTATTACTCATAAACTCTATTTATTTCCAACAAAAACAAGTATTCAGATTAGTAACCTATAAGAGCTCTGTTTCGAGATAAACAATCAAAAAAATATTTTTAGGTGATTGAGAAAGGAGTATAAAAAATTATTTATGGTAAAAAATGTAGGAGAACATTGGAAGAGTTATTAATGACACTTTAAAGTGAAGGTATATTGTAAACCTTGTGTTTGTTCATATGTTGACAGACTATGTGTCCCTATTTGCAAGATACAATTAAGAAGCTTTGTTGAATAGATGAACAACAACTTGAATTGGAGTTTCTATGATATTGAGATAAGACAAAGTTTATGAATACTATGAAGGAGGAAAATATTTTAAGGTATGTACGGAATCATCAAGTAAGGTGATTATGTTTTCAAACCTTGTTACAACTTTATGCGGGTAGATAATGTGACATAAAACTATAGAAACCCATGATCATAACATGTTTGAAAGGAAATAAAGCAAAGTGGAAATTTGGATAAATTTATGATTAGTTGGATAGACCTTACTGAGGTCATTAAGAGTTTTGAAAGTGCTTGAGGAGACAATAAATCCACTTTGAGCCCTCTTGGGCCTGTATAATTGTAGGAAACCCTAGATTAGGGTTAAGAGACTAAAAGTAGAATAAAATGAGATTTAATTGGTGAAAACCTATGAAAATTTTTATAAGGAAAGGGGAACATGTGTTTAAAGGCATTTTAGAGGTTTTGTGTTTTTTTTGTACTTCTATGTATGGATTTTGTAGACCTATGTTTAAACTAGGAAGTGGGAGGCCTAATAGGCCTAACAAAGGGCCTAATTCTTGTTGAAAACATGGAATAATAGGTGAAATAGGGAATGAAACTTTATGGATAGGAAGAATACCATAGAAGGTAGTGAAAAATTCTTTTATTTTAGTCAAGTGAGAAGGAAAAAATCCATACTAAGTGAAAAACCACCAAAAAGGCTACTAAGGTTGATAGGCACTTGAAGGTTGGAGATGCAAAGAAGGTTATTTTGGTTATAAAAGGAGAAGTATAGGGTTGAAATAGGTACACCAAGCCTAATAGGAATATTCAAGATCATGATTATGAATATCAGACCTTATTCAATAGTTGAAGGTAATTTGGCCTAAAGAAGACTAAAGTGTATTATAGACTAGTGTGTGGCATACTATGCAAGGGTGATAGGTGAGTGAGTATAATGAGACAAATGGAAAAGTGTGAATGATTGAAAGGATTTCTAAGGGAGAGTAAAGAAAATCAAAAATACTATCCAATAGATCAAGAGAGAGAATGACATGAAACCAAGTTGAGAGAGTTGACACTGGAAAAAAGATGGTGTAGATTGAATACATGAGCTTGTGTTAATAGGTGCCAGAGCTTGGATCAGGTAGAGGGTGAGATAAACCTATACATCATAACACTTGAAAGAGGCATTTTATTATTCATGTTTCTAAAAATTTCACTATTAACATCTTGAGTGCCCCTCATTTGGATTCCATGTATTCCACATGGCTCACCAAGGTCCCCTTGACAATTTGTAGGACCACAATGGCACTTTACATGTAATCTAAATTGTATGGATGCACTTAATGATTTATATTTATAAGTTCAATGCTTTGATTTAAGTATCGAGTAGGAACTCATCAGTGAACAAAGATCCATCATATAGTTATGAAGGCATGGCGTGTTGGATTAGAACAAAACCAAAGTGCAGTATACCGTCATCTACCTCCAGCGATATCACTTTTTTTTTTTGTAATGTAACATGCAGAAATTAGGAGAATCCCACATTAGATTTATACCATAGATGAAACCTATTTTACCTGAGATTGCCCAACATTAAACTATCTAGCAATCCCAAGGGCTCCATGCATAAAACAAAAATATGCTTGCCGATACACATATTTCTTGATTATTCATAAATAGTTTCATAAAAGAATATTTGATTTATATTATATCACTAAGGATTCATTTTTACTAGATCCTTATGAAATTAAAATAATGCATATATCAGATCCACCTTTTGTATGGATAAAAACATCTAGAAATCTTGAAATAAAAGATTGTTAGATAAATTTTAGTTGGCATTCTTATTGAATACAAGAATATTTATGAAATTATAAATCAATGGCTGTTAGGATAAATATGACACACAAAAAAAATCATCTCAACATATAATATGTATGAATAGATAACATAAACCTATGTTGAATATTGTATCTGACCTCTTTAAAACAAGACAATTTTAGCTTAGACATGCATCAAAACACAATATACAAGTTTACAAAAACTTGTTACCTGAAAAATAATTTGATTTTACCATTGTTTCAAAATGCTCAATCTAAACATTTCAATTTCCTTATCGCTCATTTGCATGTTCTATACAATTATATTTTGAAAAGCTTCGAGTGCATTATGTGATGATGATAACTACTTTTAAATTCCTTTAAACCAAAATGGTTTGTAGGACCTATCAATGTATGTATATAATGTAATTCTTAGCCTCACTGTAAAATATGCCCTCATTTACTCAAAATCAAAACAATATTTTGATAAGAAACTTAACAATATATCCCCGCATCATTTGGTAGATAATCAAGTGATCAAATTATAGTTGTAAACACCTTGGGCAAGGTGAAATCCAATAAATATTATGGAAAAATTAAACACTTGACTTGTAGTTGACCTGTAGCATGGTATGTTTATGGAAAAATTAAACATGTTATGACAAAGATAGATCTGATGTTAATAAAACATAGTATCATAGTTTCATATTTTTAGCATAAAAAACCAATATAATATATTAACACCAAATTTTTTTTTGACATCAGAATAACCTAAAAGTTCTTAATTAATAGTTCAAAGTTAGAAAGTCTAAGAAAAACCAATATAATATATTAATAGATAAAGTATGGTTACATTGGCTGCTCTAAGCATTGGATTTTAACCTTAGAAGTCTAACTATATGCATATATAAATTAGAATGATAATCACTAATTACTAAAAATAGAAGCTAAAATAGTAAATCCTCATTTATTATAATTATTGAATACTCCCATCAACATAGAGTGTATGAATAGTATAGTTCTTCAAGTTTACTGATGGATAGTAATCTTTCATAAAATTAGTCATAAGATTCCTTGATTTCCAATGCTACAGGATGAACACAATCCTTGCAAAGCATGATACTTTATTGCCACTTGCCAACCTAAACATTTATAAGAAAATAATGATAATAGTTATTTACACATTAGACCTATAACAAACATTTGAAATCATATTCAAAATTAATATATGTAAAAAAAATAATGTAACTTACTTTTTTCCATTATGTAAAAATATGAAGTCATTGAGTTCTTCCTCTATTTCAAGATGCTGTATTACTTTAAATAATGTTTAATTTTCTTCCATTGATAATATTTTGAAAGTCACACCATTAATCATAATAAAAAATGATATTTTTGAAGAATGTGTTCCATCATTGTCATCTTGGTCATTTTGGAACCATGTCCATTGACTTGATTGATGAACATATCTCCACCTTTGAAAGTGGAATGACATGTATAAAACTTGCCTTAAAATATAATACCTAAAATATTGATAAACAACATTCATAGAGAAATTATAAATATCATAAAATATGATTATAAACTTTTTGAAAAATGAGTGTAGAAATTTTTACCTAAAGGAAATTGTATCATGAGACAATCTACATTCTATTTCTTATCCATTTTTAAAGTGTACTATTTTATCCCAATCATTGAAAAACAAGGATTCTAATAATCTATCAGATGATGATGAAGTAGCATATGTTTTGTTGGTTCTTTGAATGGACATCTTATCCTTAAACATATGACAAAAAATTCCCATAGGAATGAATAATTTGATGTGTACATGATTTCTTCTTCTCAACTTCATAACTACTTGCACATCTTCAAAATTATTGTACCAATAAGAAGCTATGGCTGACAAATCTATAGTTGGCCATGTAATTGAATTTATCATTGGCAAATCGATCTCTTCCATTTTTCCATGTGATGTGATAGTTTTTGGAAGGACATATATATTTATAGAACCATATCCATCGTTTCATTAACCATGTAGGGTCCTTTACAACATACATAATTTCTCCAATTTTAGAATGAACAACACAGAAGGTACTAATAATACATTTAATTGGCTCCCACTCTTCCTGATTTGAAATGCACAAGTCTATAAGAAAAAAATGTTGATTCATTTTTAAAAAAATTGATAAAAAAAATTGATAAGAGAATAATATATCCAATAAATTAAAAGTGGTGAATTTAAAAAAAAATATATTATTCCTTACTCACAGTTAGAACCCAATTTTGGGAAGTCCTCCATTTCTGCAATTCATTCCTTCAACATCTCTTTCTTAACATAGACGTGTTATTTTAATTTTTAAATTTTTTTAACCTCCTTGGCTCATCTTGAAATATTTGATCATACCTTTCCAATGGTGTTTAACATTAGAGGAATGTATTCTTCTCACTTTATATTCACCATTCATAGAAGGTCTCATTGTAACCAATGAACCAATAAATAAAGTCAGTGGAATCTAATTCCCATCATCATCTTTTATGTTGTAAATGACAACATATCTTATCTCACTTTTAGGTCTTTGAAGTGACATTTATCTTTGAAAATTAATTATAAGAATACAATGAAATGTTGGGTCAAATTGACAATGAACACTTACCATCCACTGCATAGATATTTGACAAAAGTACATAATGAACAAAATTTGTTAGGTCTAACTAATAAATATTCTCTACAATAAGTAGTCCCAACTCTATGTTATTATTATTTATACTAGCACCTATCGAAGATCCTTAGATAGAAGAATAAGGTTTTATTGGCATTTTGTTGATAAAATCTTGTGACTTATCCAGATGCTCAACATGACCAAAGAGATCAAATATAAACCAATAGTGCTCGATTGTAGGGATAATATGAAATTATGTATTCATTAAATGAAATAGGCTCTACAAATATCATCTAAGGTGTAGTAATTCATTGAATTTATAGTGTTTACCTTAATTATCCTTTCAACTACCTCTTTTCATTTAGGTAGGCATGTGCTCCTTAGAACACTTGAGGATTCATGTTGATTCATTTTATTGGAATACATGCACTATAAGAGAAGAAATGGTTGAATATAAGATGAAGAAAGGAGAAAATAACAGGGCAGAGGGGGATGCCAAAACACTAGTAAATAGAATTTAGCATAGAAAAGAAGGAATAGATAATAGAAGCACACAAATTAAAAAAAAAATCATTTATCCTTCAATTCTTTTACCTTCTTAATATAAAAAATAAAAAATAGGCCCTCCATAGAATATTAAAAATATACAAAGTTCTACCCAAATTCACAAATTACTTTTAATTAAAGAATCTGAGAGGGGATAAACACAAACTGCTATGAAATCTCACCTTCAAATACAGTAGCCCATCCAGGAAATCATTTAGAACTCAAAGAAATAATACAATGCCCCCATAGAAACTTAAAATGGAACAAAAATCTTCCTTTTATTACTAAGAAACTTATCCCAAAGACAAAGAGGCAAATGCCTACCTTGGAACGAAGAAGCTAAAGTACATAAGACAAAGTATAGAAATGTTCTACTAACAAAGATGGTAATGGAACCAATACAAATAGAAATATTGAGATGCACAAAAGTATAGAAAATTGAAATGGATAAGTAGAGCATATGTGCAAGTTTCATTTTTGTAGTAGTATCTACAATAATGCCTTCCACAATATATATATATATATATATATATATATATATATATATATATATATATATATATATATATATATATATATATATATATATATATATATATATATATAATCGAGTATTATTCAGTGATCTTAACCAATCCCATGTTAAGAAAACAAGAAACTACATTATATATTCACATAATAATTATCCCACATGCAAAAGAGAGTGGAAAAAACAAAGCTTGAATTAAAAATTCAAATGATTATGTAAAATCTAACTTATTTTGGATGACATGTAGCAAGATGGGCCCATGTGTATGTTGGCAAAAATAACTAAGTCCTGACGATTGTCAAAGCTACAACATAGTAAGGTGATTCATACAATAAGATAATCCCACCTCTCCTCTATAATATGATTCTACCATGATAGCCTAATAGGAAAATATGAATAGTAATAAATAAATAAAATAAACTAACCTTATAAGTTGAAATGGTCCAGTAGCCAAAAAAATTACCAGTTAGATAAATGGATATAGTTTAGAGCCAATTTTCTAAATGTATCTTACCATAAAATGATCTCATTTAAAAATAAAGAATTAAATAGATAAGTACAATATTTGTTATATAGAGGATTGATGAGAGAGAGTTTAAGTCCCTAAAAATTACCAACATTGCTCATGTTGTAGGGAAAAGAATGAAAGATATGCACACAATCCAAACCAATAAAGAAGATCATGATCCAGTAAAAAATTTCACTACCACATGATGGACTATTTAAATGTTTTAAAGAAACTTCTCAAAGATTGACATAAAGGTTAGTTATCATCATATCTAAATTGAATAAAAATATGAGTGGAAGTCAAACTTCATAATGATTCAAGGGTAGTATGAATGATTTTTACCATTTGGGGTGATATATGCACCATGTGTAGAGGTTGATCAATTACATGATCATATTTGATGAACTTGAGACAAGCAATGGATTGGTTGAAGTAGGAATGAATATTGATAGATCCAAAGTGCTTTATTATGCAAAAGAGTTTATATTATTGGGATATGTGATCTCTTAAAGAATTAGATAGATCCAGTGAAAACTAAATCCATATTTTAATGGCCTAGTTGCTAGAAAATTATGTGACATAAAATATGGAGAACGTTGCTGACAAAAAAGAAGATCATTCTCCTTTAGATTATAAGGAGTATTCTATCCTTTCTCCTTTTCAAGAAAATTATTAATTTGCTACAAATTGGAATCTTTATGTTAGGATTTTGTTAAGATATAACATGAAGTAGAGATGTATTTTCAATAGGCACCACAATTTCATCACTTGAGTATGCTAAAAATCCACCACTGCAAGAGGGCTTCTATTCTCACATAATTATGTTGAGTATGATACTGACAATACTCCTTCTGGAAAGGCCAAAATGTTCAAAGAGAAAAATTAACTAATTTCTTATATCAAAGTAAAAACTAATAAGGCTGATAACTCAAATGGATTCAACTTTTTTCCTCTTTGAATTTCCTGTGTTTTGGTTTTGAACTACTTTTGGGATTTGATTCAAAAAATATATTGCATAGTTTGGTCAGTTTTAATAGAAAGTTTACTATAAAATTATGTAGAAAGATTTTTTTTCCAAGAAAAAAATCATAACTTTACAAGAGCTCGAAGCCCCAATAGGAATAGAGTAATTATAGCCACAAGAAGATATGTCCAACCACAAGAATATATCAACCACCATTAGACTAGATGTAGCCCCAAATGTATCATATATCAACCACCAACAAACAATCCCAATTAAAGTTGAGAAAGAAAGTA
This sequence comes from Torreya grandis, assembly GCA_037957365.1. Classification (NCBI taxonomy): domain Eukaryota; kingdom Viridiplantae; phylum Streptophyta; class Pinopsida; order Cupressales; family Taxaceae; genus Torreya; species Torreya grandis. The sequence goes on along the minus strand of JARHVA010001071.1, from coordinate 3,018,649 downwards.
AATTCTGTTTGAGACTAGGAATTTGAATGCCAAGTCCATCCCAAATTCCATCTCTATGTTCACTAGCACAATGACCAAGATTGTGAATGTTAAGAAGATTGTGCCTAGTAGGATCCTAGGCTGCTAGATGTCCAATTACCAAACCAACATAGTCCAATTACCATTCCAATGCCACCTCACCAATGCATTCCAAATACCATACCAATGTAGACATTCTAACAATGTGTAGATGGAATTTACCTACATATATAAGTGTACAAATTAATAATTTTTCTTGAAGTAATTTTATTCTTTTGAAGATGTTATCTGATGACAAAAGTTTGTAGTCAAAACACATAATAAATATGATGCAACCATAATGATTCCCTATGGGAGATAAATATGATGTAGCCATAATGATTCCATATTAGAGATAAATAAAATTTACAGAAAGGATAAGATGCAAGAATTTTCTCTGCACCTACATAAATATACTAGAATTTTATGTGCACCTGCATAAATAATAAAAAATGTTTAAAAAAAAATTCTCCTTTTATAGTGGATCAGTGGAAGGAGGAGATACAAATTTCACATATCAACTATTAGAGACTAACATTTCTAAGAAGCCATGATTCTACCATGATTAATTGCAGAAGAAGAGATGAGAGCACCAAAGAAATTATTGGATGTGAGAACCATATGAAAAAAATCTAAGATAATATAAAAATGATTAAAAAAATAAAATTAAGATAATATAAAAATAAATAAGATAAGAAAAAAAAAAAAAAAAAAATAGTGTTTCTAAAAATTATTAAGACAAGAAAAAAGCAAAAAAATAATTAACTAAAGTGTTTTTAGATATTTTCAATAGGCAAATGGACCCACTTAACTCATATGGTTAAGTGAATTATTTTTTATTTAAATCAATATATTTGATAAAATAAGAAATAAATTATTTTTTAGAGTTCTTACAAGGCCCTTTTTAAACCCAAATTTCTCCTAATGATATTTGGGACCAAATTAACATAGCATAGCTACTTGAAGGTTCAAGTAGAGTGTTTGAATAATTACTATTTTGGTCCTATGGATAAACCTATCAAATTAACTCATCAACATGGAAACCTCTAGAAGGCATAAGTGACACATTAAGAGATAATACAAATTATTGTTAGCATTAAAAACACACACCCCAAGGTGGTCCTACATGAGTTGTAATTAACCTAATTTTATGTCACCACAACAAGGTAACCTAAATAAAAAATAACAACCATCCACAAGACATCTCACTTGCACATCATGCACAATGACATAATTGACACATCACTAGTCCACATGATGTCACATCATCAAAAAAACATTATAGAGATTGAGAAGGGTATTAAATTCACCCATTGAAAATGACATCATCCTCAATTCTTCCAAAATAAAATCATATAGTAGAATCCACCACATTCCCTAATTGTAATAAGGTACTACTGAGCGAACCCTCATATTATTTTAAAACTCATATAGCTAGTCTCCAAATGCACATAAAAAGTGATATCACCAAAATGATACTATCAATAGTCTAATACGCTAAAATGCAAGTTCCTATTCTAAATAACCTATGTGCCATCTCATGGTATAATATAAATAAGAAAGATAATGTCCAAACATTAAACCAATATAATTATTGTAATACCACTTAGTTATGTAAAGCTAAACCAACTGTCGACTGAAATATATTGCCATGTTATTTCCACTGAATAAAATATCACAACTCTAAAGAATTTTCATATATCATATTCATTACCAATTGATATTATGAACTATCAAGATCACTAAATATGAGTATAATTATTGAGCGACCATAAGATAATATCCTATCCACTATGCAACAAGTAATAGTGAAAATGTCTACCAAGTCACATAAGGAAGCATATAATACTAGAAAAATTTCAAGAACAATCTAGTGTGAAAAAAATGATAGCCTCCATCAATTACATCAACAATAACATCTCGCCAAACCTCCTTAGACCTCCAAAAACCTCTTTATTCCCTCCTTAGACCTCTCAGCCTCCTTAGACCTCCAAAATAAATATTCAAAATTATATATATATATATATATATATATATATATATATATATATATATATATATATATATATATATATATAAAATCAATACCACATATAGTGTTCAGAAAGGATAGTGTCATGAACATGTCCCACATAGGTTCTCTTCTCAACCCAATATTTTTTTCAAGCTACTTCTTCTCCCTCAAATAATGCACACTATGCACATTACACCATATTTATAGAAAACACATTAACCAACATTGGTCAAAAACTAAAATACCATAATAATTTTAAATAATCAATGTCAAAATAATCAATTTAAGAGTCAATAAGTCAATAAAATCACAAAAATAAATTAGAAAGTCATAAATCAAGTTCAAAATAAGTTGGCACCAATAAAAAAACAAGTCCAAGTCACACTTATCAAGTCATCAAAATAATAATAAAAAATTAAATTCAATCATAATCAAATGTAAATATATTTACTTCAAGTTTAAGTAAAATAACTTATAAATGTTCAAAACATCAAAAGAACAATTAAATACAAATTCAAGTTCAAGGACTAGTACTAGTGGTAGTTCTCATAGTGAAATTGAATACATCACATTACTCAAACTATATGACTATAAAAGTCATCCAAAGGGATAAGGAATGAATAAAATTCAATCACCTCCCAGAGGTGAGAGAACAAAAATAGCTCGACTACCTCCCTGAGGTAGGAGAAAACATCACATCATCCTCCATTTACCTCTCAAAAGAGTAACATGATTACCTAATAGAAGTAATAAAATAAGATTAAATGACCTCTTACATGTAGGATAAACAAGAAAAAAAGTAATCCCTATGCCTCCTAATAACAAGTGCTGATGTAACTGTATATAAATAAATCAAGTGTGAACATCATGCCTAACACCCAGTGCTAAAAGTACCCTATGAAATCTACCAACTATTCCAATCAATTGATATACAAGTCTCTCATCAGTGAATATTTCATTTTAAATTGTTATAATTAAATCAAATGCTTTTCTAAAAAAAAACACTATGTTCAACCCTAGTTGTCTTGTTTAAAAATAAATTAATAATATGTGTTGATAATTTTCATGTAAAAACACTAATGCAAATATCTTATTACTTTCACTATCACAATTGGTTCAAAAGGATATATCATTATTCAATCTCAATTAACATATCCAAAGTAGAGTAATTATATATATTATAAACACTATACTCACACTTACAACTTCTATTCCATACTAAAACAAACATGCAAGTGAATTGTAATCGTAACACGAATGGTCATCTCAAGAGAAAACTAAATATCTTACTAATTATCTCACATGTAGGAAGGTACATTCATTCTTCATAATGAAGAGGGGGACACAAAATAAATCTATCAATACCCTAACCACAAACTCACTCTCGAATCACTAGTGGTTTCACGCAAGGTTCAAACTACATAACTCAAGGACAGGGTTAGAACTTACAACACTCTTGTTCAAAATATAAGGCATTCAAACCATACTAGGTACCATTTGGTTATATAATAAACAACATTCACAAGGTTAATAATACACTATGGTTAACTAAATTTCATAACTAAAACATAATATAACAAGGTCTCTTTATAACCTTATGGCTTACGCTTAGCCAAGATGAATAATGAAACACTAACTAGAGCATACTAACTTAGAGCTACCATTGCTAAAAGTTTGATTTAAAAAAAATCAATTTTATCATATTGTTAACTATAAACATATTTCATTATTAGAGTCATATTCACTCAAAGAACTAATACATAATGGTTAGAAGTATATGAGAAGTAGATTAAAGTAGGTATTTACCATGCACAAACATACATACAAATTTTCTCCAAATATAATTATTTTTTAATAAGAAATAGAAAAACTAACCAACATAACCATCCATTAACGAGACATGAGAAAAATATAATCAACAAGAAGAGTTCACTATCTCATCATTTTATTTACTTTAGGGTCCAATGATCCATGTTGGCTTGATACTCCACCACAATAGCAAACAAATAACAAGTGAGTTATCTCTAATAGAGTGCTCTCATCCACCAATGGAATGAATCCATCAACTAGAATTTAATGATTCCCAATGTAGTCCATGTCTATAAATATGTACATTCTCACTATGTCATTTCACATGTACACACATGGGCAAAAGTTACATAATACATGTAACAGAACACCAAGACTTCAAAGATTCAAGTGTTTAACCGTGCTCTGAGACCAAAATATAATAGTCAAAATTTACATCTCAAACACATAAAAACACCAATTTTTTAACACTCCAATGTATGTATTAAATCCTATGCATACAAAGATAGTAACCCTAACATGACATACAAACTCAAGTGAACACAAAAACATAATTTTACTACAAAGTTGTGGTCCAACTAATTATGCTTTGATTTAATACACAAAGAAAAACACACAAAAAGTCAAATGCTCAAATAACTTGGATCAATTATTAGTGATTTAGGTACCATAGATTTGACACAATGTGAATTCAAAATGATTATAAGACATACACATACACTTAAAGCTAGGCAAGTTTCCTGTTCTCTTTAAAAATTCGTTATGAACCCCACAACCAAGTAGAAGATAAATTTTATAATTACAACTTCACAAACAAAGAAGGATCACATCCTAAATCTGATAACACACACACACACACACACACACACACACACACACACACACACACACACACACACACACACACACACACACACACACACACACACACACACACACACAAAACTTAACATAAAAATAATAATACATAATTATAAATAAAATCGAACCATTTATATAATTTAAAATGAATTATATATATAAAATTTGTCATTGCATTTTTTTTTGTTTTATTTCTTTAAAAAAAAAAATCAAGCCCTAATAAGGGCTAGTGGTCGATGGTCCATAGCCGATGGTCATGGCTAGGGTGGGATGGTTGGTCTGTCCCCCCACCCCTCCCTATTATGGGAGGGGGCTAGGATGACACAACCCTCATGTCTCCCCTCTCCACCCCGCCCTTGACATAAATAAATATTATATAAAATAAAATTATTATTTTTTGAATAAATAAAATTACAAAAAAATAGAAATCCTAATAATTTACTTTTAATGTATATATACATATATATTATTTATTTTTATTTTTTAAAAACATGAAATCCATTATCCCTGATTCAGGAGGGCATAATGGAAAGAAATTAGGAGATTTTTTTTTAGATCTAGGTTTTGTGTTTTTGTGTTTTATTCTTTTTAAATCAAATCACTTATAAAACACATTCCTTTTTTCAATCAATATCTAATCTATTCATTATTTTTTAAAAAATAATCATGGATCTAGAAAGAAGAAATACTTTGCCTGATCCATGGAAGCTCCCTGCTTTCCTTGGTTGCATCATCCTCCTCTTTACATCCTACACCTCTCCTTCTCTTTTTTTCATTCTCCTTCCACCAGCGTTTCTCCCTTGGCAAAATTTTCAAAATGACTCATCTCTCTACTATGTTAACTATTTAATGGAAATGACAATGCTTGTATATTATTTAATTTTTTTTTAATAGGGTTTTCACTCTTCTATTTTAATTCATTTGTATGTCATTATTTTTATTTTGATTAAATTAATTACTACATTGAAAAAAATAAATAATCGAATATATATTATATTTATTACCAAACTCAATAAAAATATGCATATAATATATATGTGCATATATATTTATAATTATGCTTATTTAGTTAATACGATTTTAACTTATGTTAATATATAAATACATTCATATGATTACATATATTAATACATATAAACACTAGAATATCAATATTTGATTTAAAATTATTTATTTCATCCAAATTATGAATAAATATGTACATTAATTTATTTAATTTGATTATCTAAATAATACCATTTTAATATACATATATTTATATAAATATGTATTTATATACAATCTTATTTATGCCCATTATTAAATATTATCTAGGCTCGGTCACATCATAATTGTTTTATTTTTCTCATTTTAAAATTAAATTTTGTTGTCAAAATACTAAGAAAGTTGCAAAGACAAATAATCAAGACCAAATTAACATAACATGGCTACTTGATAGGTTTAAGCAGTGTTTGAATAAATGCAATTTTGGTCGTATGAATAACCTTGTCAAAAGTAACTCATCAACATAAAAACCCATAAAAGGCATAAGTGACATATTAAATGATAATACAAATATTTATTAACATTTAACACACACACTCCAAGGTGGTCCTACATGAGTTGCAACTAACCTAGTTTCAAGTCACCATAATAAGGTAATTAAAATCAAGACTAACAACTAACCACAAGACATCTCGCTCACATGTCATGTATAAGGACACACTTGATACACTGATAGTCCATATGATGTCACACCATAGAGAAAACACTGTAGAGTTTGATAAGGGTATTACATCCTGACCAAATGAGAAGGTACCACATCGTCATGAGTTAGAGCAGCTAGTACCCTAGACCTATCAGAGATGTCAGAGCTCAAGAGAGCTTGGTTGAATAAGAAGGCAATGCATCATCATTAGTTAGAGCAATCTATCTCATGGACCTATCAAAGATGTAAGATCTTGGGAGAGCTCGATCGAATGGGAAAGTGCCATGTCATCATGAGTCAAAGAAACCAGTCCCTTAGACCCATCAGAGATGTTAGAACCTAAGAGAGCCTAACTGAATGGGAAGGTACCACATCATCATGAGTCAAAGAAACCAATCCCGTAGACTTATCAAAGATGTTAGAGCTTAGGAGAGCCTGGTTGAATGGGAAGCTACCACATCATCATGAGTTAGAGTAGCTAACCTTCTAGACCTGTCAAAGATGTCAGAGCTCGATCAAATGGGAAGCTACCATATTGTCATGAGTTAGAATAACCAGTCCTTTAGATCTGTTAGAGATGTCAAAGCTTAAAAGAGCTTGGTCAAATGGGAAGGCACCATGTTACCAAGTATATGGATGAACTAGTCACCACTTATGACCTCGATAAGCTCATAATCAAGTATGAATGAGACATAATTTTTTTTTCAAAACATGCCATGTGTCCCTAAGTGACATACCACCTAACCTAGGGGATCAATATGGTGTATGAAGCCATGCCTAGGTTTCAACTGTTAATGGGAAGACTAATGAGTAGATGACAGATGTAAAAGACATGAGTTAGATAAGAAGCCTTTAAAAGATGTGAGTGCATGCCTACCATGCATTAAGTATTAACAGAATGGGAAGCTGAGCCTGATTGGATAGTTTTAAAAACATCCCATCACCATTATTATATCCAATTGGTGGTAGAGGATCATAGGCTCTAAATTTAATTATGGATTTAAAAACTAAGGGAGAAAATCCATCCACCAACTCAAATTCAAATTCATAACAAGTGAGCCTCTAAATACTCTTAATGTAGAGGGATGTATACATGCACTTATAAATCTTAAAAGAAGCCCATTAATGATTATCATTATTGACTATAAAAATTCTAACTCCTTACTTCCAAAATTCCATAGAGCCCATGTATCTTGTGCTTTCTTCACTTAAATCTTCCTAAAGTACCCCATGATTGTTACATCCTCAAACCAGATGATTGAGCCTGAGTATGAGGACACCACCTTCCATTCTAGTTTAACTAAGTATAGGCACTACAATGATATATTTAAGGCAACTGAGTAGGTCTCTAAATATTTTACCAATGTGGCTGACCAACAAGCTGAGTATGAGGATGCCCTTAGGTCTTATAAGAAGTGTGGGCTCCATAGAGCCATAATCAACCAAAGGCATTTCCTTGCACTGACCTATTAGATGACATCCTACATAAGGCCATCTATGTGAAGGATGTTAATGAATGGGTATGCTCATCCACCTCTTGGCACCAAATTGCTAATATATCTGGAAATGCCTTCAAGGTGTACTACTCCCTCCAAGACTTCCCTTTATCTTCTGATGTAATGACATGATCATTTTGGATGAGCACCTACTAGATCTATGACATCCTCCATGACTTTGTTGATAACCTTAATCTAAGTGGGTTAAAAAGGAGAAAATTAATACTTACATAGTTTGCAACTTCTGGGAGGAGGTCTGAGTGGGCATGATCCTACTAAACTAGTTGTTTAGTGACCTAGATTGCTAATATGTCAATGAGTTATGTGTGCCCCTCCTACATATAATCTTGAAATGCTTAGACATCTCAAACATATGAGGATTGATCAACATTAAGTTAGTCCATGCCATTGTAGATGCCTAAATTAGAAGTGACTTCTACATGATGATGTACTTACTAGGTGCAATCTATGGGATGCTCTCGTTCAAGCCTTCATCCTTTCTTACATGGGTTATTAGTGGCTTAACCATCCACATGGTCTTTTATAAGCTATATGGCCACTAGATCCACCAAAATATTTGGGATGTGAGTGAGCACTTCCACCCAGTGGTGTACTAGGTGGTCAATGAAGCTCTAGAACCCTAGATCTCAAAGGTAATCATGAATTTTATCATAGCCATTAGGGACTATTGGTTATACAAGGATGACATGGTGATATAGATCATGGGATTTTTCTAAGACCCCCTCCACTTGCCATATTATGTCCCTAACCACCTAGTAGAATAAGAGATCACTTATCAACCAATGAATGACATATTCAAGTTCTACATATAACATCAATAGAGGGCATGCCCATTTCTTTTGATCATCATATGACACCATGTATATAATAACTTCCCCTTGATATAGATGGAAGCCAAATGAGACTCATTCATAATAAATAAAAGTGTAAGATTCGATAATGGGACCCTAAAGGGATGATTTGAGACCATTTGACACAATACTTAGCTTGACTAAACATCAACTATGACCATTAAGTGTTATCCTAGATAACAACCAAAAAGAAGAATAAGGGGAAGAGGGATTATGTAATCCCCTCATTAACTTCTCCAACTCCTAATTGGTCTGTAGAGGACCTAACTCCAATATCTCCAGACATCTCACAAATAATATTGTAGGCTAGGTATCCCACCTCCTTCCCCTCTTCAATATCTAGCTTTGATTTTACCAACATTTCCAACCCCTCAAGCTCTAGCTCTAGCTCTACCTCCTCTAGTTTTTCCTTGATCTTTGCCTCCTCTAGTTGTTTCTCAATCTCTGCGTCCACCTCCTCCAATAATGATAGTAACTAGACCATGATAAAGCTAACCCTAGACTACATGACATGAAGCAACCCAATCATAGCCCACTTAGCCATCAACACCACAACCCCTAAGATTTGATGTGGTTGGCATCTTAAGAGTGATAATATAATGAGGCACCTAGTAGGTGCCCATTTAGGTTCCCCCACTCACTCCTCCACTTCATCCCATTTCCCTTCCACCCTTTGCTCCTACCACATTCCAACTCTCAATTCCCACACCCACGAATTCAAATTCACCCCCTCTATTTTCCATTGATCCCCTTCTATCTTTCACCCAAGTACCTTTATCCTTAGTTATTTTGAGTGTCCTAACTTCTCCATTCCCTTTTGATCCTCCTATCTCATAGCTTGGATTCCTCCTAGTGCCTTTTTTGGGCATGCCTTTAATAATGGGCATGACTACAGCCTTAAAAAACATACCACTTCTAGTAAGGATCCTCCTAGTCCCCACTTCAGCCATCCTGATGCTCCCTTCCACATATACAAGTCCTCCACCATCAACCTCTATCATCCTAGTTGAGCCATCTATTGCATCACCTGAAGCCATCCCAAGAAAGAGGTTGAATAAGAAATAGAAGATGACCCATACTCTTGCTCCAACCTAAAAGCCTTCTGCTCCAACTCCACCTCCTCTATAAGCCTCAATAGATCCTCCATCCCTAGTAGCAATAATTCAAATTTTAGGTCCTCATCCCCTATCTCCCTTATCCAAGGCCCCACCAACCTCACCTTCAACTAGCCCATCTCTTCCCTATTGTTCCAACAACTATTTCCATGGGAAATTCTACCTTAGGTGAACCTCACTCAGGAAAAATGATAGACTTATATGTTCTCATGTGTATTCCATTTTTTTCTCCTCCTTTCTCTCCGATACTCCCTCCACCTCCACTCCTTTATTCTTTTACTCCTTCCTCTTTCTCCATCTCTCCTCCACCTAATCCTCCACCCTTCACCACTATTTCAGCCACACCTCCTACACCCCCTATAACTTGAGGGATGGTTTTAGGGTCACAAACACTATAGATATATGTATAAGGTGACTTAGATGTATAATGGAGTTTTTACCAAACCTCTAAGAGTATGAAATGGATGCTCACATAAGTATTTCTAGGAGGGAACCCGATGATATGGCTAAGGACCCATTCTCTATCCTCTGAGCTATCCATGACATGTTTGAAAAGCTCCTCGAGGATATGCATAGCCAAATTTAGACTTTCAAATCCTAAGTGAAAAGTACATTCCTAGTTAGACTAATTAGGTAGGTCAAGGATGCCCTCCTATTACTTTTCTCAATCATTAGGAAAGTGGTGGAGACTTGGGTTGAGATTGATGTAATTATACAATAGGCTCAAGACTACATGGGGAAGATTATGGAAATTGATGGGAAGTGTCAGAAGCTATAGGTAGTCATCAATAAATTAATATTCTCAAAGCTCAATCTGATACCAACCTCAGACTTGGGGTTGTAATAAACATATGCCAAAAACATGAGAGCCACTATGGAGGAGTGGTTAGCCTTGGCCCACACTACAATAGAACCCTTGAAAGAGGGTGAGAAGAAGATATTAATATAATTCAAAGAGGTAAATATCTCTATGTTATTCCACCTAGATGGCACCTTGCTTGACTAAAGAGAATTTGGAGTCCACCTAGGTCAATTTAACCAAGTTATGAGGGAGAAAGTGGCCAAGGAAAACTAGGAAGGGACCTGAGCGGTGCTAGACCTATTGACTTAGTCCATGATGAGCATCGACCAAGTCTTTGGAGTCCAATAATTAATGGAAGTGGCTTTCCAAATCTCATGGAGATTGAGAGCTTAGGGTGAAATGATTTTCAAGGATCCCCCAATGAACTTGGCCAAGCTGGATAAGGAATTTGACCTCATGGCAACTATGTTGGAAGTTGGGAGCACTTAGTTGAAGTAGTTAACAACTAGTCCCTCTTAGATTCCTCCTCATGTGAACTAGTGGTCCCCTGTAGATATGTTGCATATTTGTAGGGATTGTTTTGGTTCCAAATTTGAAATATGGTTATAATTATAATGAGTGGCCATCATGGCTTAGGATGGGATCCTCATGATTTTTGGAGGTGATCCCCAATTCTTATCTATTTAAGGAAGAGTCATCATATTTTAGAGGTTGAGAATTTTTTTTTGAAATTTTTATCAGATTATTACCAAGATTTAACTTGTGTTTCTTTCATCCCTCTAAACTATAAAAGTGGCCCAGATCGATTATTGTAGAAGTATTTCAATCTTTTAATGACTACAATCTCTATTTTTATAATAGGGTCTTTTTTATGTTTTAATTTACTTTCATCTTCAGGTTTGAATGATCATCAGTGCTAGGTTAATTTTATTAACACTTTGTTACTTTAAATATGTCGTGGTTATGATGTGCTTAGTTATTATAATCTCTATGTGAGTTATTTTGTTTCCCTTTTGGTAGTGCTAATAATTTGTGTGCCTAACTACAAATTCTCATATGGAATTTATATTTTTTTGAAAATAAACTCTTAGTACTTATAATTAGTGAAATCTCACATTGAAGGCACATTCCTAGTTCCCTCAGACTCATCCTACTATATGTTATTTGAGGTAGAAATCTAGTGAAACTTGATCTAAAGTGGTATAAATGTGGCAAAGTCACTTGGTTCAATGACCATTACATTTATTTCAATTTAGACATAGAGGCTTCACTTTTCTTCCTTACCCTTCCCTCTCTTTTGTGTTTGTTTAGTGGAATTGAAATACCCTTTCCCCTTATGTTTAAAAAGAATGAGCCTGACACTCAAATATTCATAACCATATTTAACCTATGTGAAGTACATCATATTGAAATTTTAATGGAAATAGTGCTTCACTTGGATACTTTTCACACATAATTTGTTTGTGAAGTCTAATACCCCTAGATATGCCTTGGGCTGATCCCAGATCAGTCCTAAAATGGAGGACAAAACTTTGTAGTTGTTCTCACCTTCCCCCTTTTAGAGAATTCCCAATCTCTTGGGCATCTCATGATAAGGAGTAGATCAGAGCAAACAATAGTAATAAGCTTAGCTTGGTGCCTGGCCTTAGATGTTAGGATCACCTTGACTAATCTATCCATGTCTTTAGGATATAATTGAAAAAGTTCATGATGAAAATTAGATGAGGATTTAACTTGGTCAAGATCTAACCCATTAAGTTCATCATGATTATTATGTTCATTGTGATTACCTTGATTCTCATGTTCTAATGGAGGCTTGTTAACATAATTATTTATTTGTAGATATTCATGAATAATTGCAACATCAAAATAAGAAGAAACATTCATTTTATTAATTTTCTATGAAGTTAATGGAATTTGGTTATGTTCTATATGGTCCCCACTTAATCTAGCACTATGCCTTAGAGGGACAAGAGAACTAATTTTTTTGGATGGCATAAGATGGAATAATGAAAGTACACAAAAGGCTAAGACCAAAGGTGAAAAGATTTATTGTATTTTGTGTGGGGAAATTAGAAATTAAAATTGAAACCCTAGAAGGATGAAACCCTAAGGGTGACCCAGGGTTTAACATGGTTCAAATAATATACAGGTTCACTGACATGTTTTACCTTAATTTGGTTTTAAAAACCTTAATAGGATAGAAAATAGTATGTGAATTACAAATTATGACATTTAAGCATGAATCTAAATATAAAAGCTTGAAACAGATTACAATGATTTGACAAGTGACATATACTAAATATAGTAAGTGGAAAAAATGGGTAAATAAATAGTGTTTTTAATTGAATGTATGACTGTGACTGACTTTTGATAGTGAAAAAAAATGAAGTAAGCTTGTGATTCATTTAATCTAGATCTATTTTTCTATCTATGTAGGGTCAATTTTGTTAGCTTTAGGTCAATATTGATTATCGATAATGACTTGTAGTAGTCAATAGTGACTTGTGTAGAAAACAGGGTCTATGACCATACAATCATCTTTGATTATATTTGAAATTTTTGTATGTGTGATGCTAAAACTTGATGATGCACACAACTCTAAAAATCAATGTTTTTCACCTTGAAACCCTAAGTGTGATTGTGAGGGATAGAAATCTACAAAAATAGGGAAAGTGTAATGGATTAATTTGACCCTAATTATGCTCATTGATGATTGATTGATGCTTATGTATTCGATACTCTAAATAGGGAAATCAAGCCAAAGGTAGTTCTCTCACCTAATGTAATTATGTAATTATGCTACTTCACTATATGAATGTAAATAATGATTTGGATTTGGTACTTGATAATGCTTAATTTGACTTGGCTTTAGTGTGCTTTAGACTTGGATTGTGACTTCTCTTAATAGTTGACTCACAAAATGGGAGGAATAAATAAGTTTTTTTCAATGTGAAATAATGCATAGATGTGTATCATATAAGTGCCAAGTCCTCTATCAAATGAGGACTTGATTTATGTGTGAGTGTGTGTGTCTATATATATATATATATTGGGTATTTTATCATACCACTGACAAGTTAGGCAAATGGGCCAACCCTAAGGAAATATTTGATTTTGAAATATAGTCATTACTAGGATAGGGTCACTATCATAAAATGTGGGTCAATATTAATTGGTGATACCGACCTAGTTTGATGGTGGTGATTTATGCACACAAGAGTTAAACTGAGCATTTGTGCATGTTTGTACAAGGTAGTATGTGAGATTGAAACAAACAATGATGTTCTTTTAGGTGTGTAACAATAGAATGGAGAGTCAAACCCATATAAAGCCTTTAGATAAGGTGAGTTGGTGAGTTATGACCATATTTGTGTGCACAAGTCATGTGTATTAAATATTTGTCAAGTTTGTCATTATTAAGTACTTAATACCATATTGTAGTATCTACACACACACATTTGGTATTAAATAAATACATCAAGTAAAAATCACATGCAATAAAAAATTGTCACTAAAATTAAATGTTTATAAGCTATAAAATAACATTATCAAAAATTGCCTATAAAAGAGTAAACCTATTTACACATTATTGATTATATTATGATATATTGTTGTAGTTGTAATGTTTTAATGGAAGTTGTGATATTATAAATATAATATCATTATTTATATTATATATTATTTTTTATAATAATCTATAAAAAAATGTTTCAAGAAATTATTCTAGAAGCTTTTCCTAGCATAGAATTTGATTTTACGACAAAACACCTTTTAAAGGTTTAAAGTATAATGAAACTATGAGGCATTTATTATAAATTATATGTTATAAATATTACACAAGATGTTGAAAATACATAGGTTTGTTGTCCAATCTCAATTTTTTATCAACACAAGATATTTTTGAATTAATTTCAACTTAAATTACGAGATTGACATTTCTATTGTGATTTAACATTAGATAGATTTGAAAGTATTTTCAAGGTGAGATTATTATTTCTAATTAATGTCTTCAACTTAGATAGATTATTTTTTAAAAGAGAAATGAGAAAGTTCTCTAGAATGTGTCACAAGGGTCTTTTAAAAGGAAAATTTGGTTGTGTAGTTGTAGATTGTCTTGCAAGTAAAGACATTGATTCCTTGATGGTAAGTTATAATAGGATATTGTTGAGTCAAGATCTATTTTGAATTTTGGACTTGTCATCAATTCTTGGATTATAAAATCAAATTTATTAGACTTATTCTAAGGTTCAATGATAATATTAATGATGATTATTCTTGGTATTGGTCGGATTGGATAATGGAATATGAATGTGTTTCTTGTAGTCTTACAACAGATCGATGTATTTAGACATCTAAAATATCTATAGGAAATCATGATTGTCAAAATATATACATTTTTTGACAAATTGTTTATTAGTTTCTTATGTTTCTCTTTCATACAAAGGTTTTTATTTAGTCTAAATAAATCTAAGAATGCGTTTTGAATTTTTATTATGAAATTTATCAACATAGTAGTAATCAATGCCCTACCAAGTTAATAAATATAATTTTTCAACAAGTTTTTTATAAGTGATCAAGGGTTAAGGGCCCTCACCTATTCATAGGAAATGAGACAACAAAAAATGGAAAGTAGATATTGTAAAAACCATGATATTCCATCCTAAGCATAACCCACTAAGAGTCCATTTATAAAAAAAGGTGGCCATGAAAATCATTCATGAATCCATGCCAATTTATCAAAATGTCCTGTAATATGTAAGAAACCATGGAAAAAATATCAAGAAATAGGAAAACTATGGAATCAACTAGATTAGTCCAAAGACATCACCAAAGGAGGAGAATCAGACCTAACATCAGAATCAGTACCAACTACAACCACTATTTTAAATTTTGAATCCACCACCATGAAATTGATATGTTCCAAACTTGCCTCACCTTCATCCTTAATACCACCTTCATTTGATGCTACAACTTGGGATTTCAATTAGTTCAAAACAAATTTAACTCGACCACTAAAATGCCCACCGTGGTGACCACATTTGCATGTTGGGGGGGGGGGAGGTAGGATTCCTAACTATAGCCAAACTTGAAAAAGATAGAGATGAACATCCATGACCATGAACACATCTACCAATCCTACCAAAACCCAATTACCTTCACGTACTATGCCTACAGCCACTTGATGAAGAAGTTTCACCCCATTCTAGATTTGAAGGAATCACCTTCACTTTATACCGCTCATGCGAATAATTAATTTGGCTTCCTTGAACAACTAAAGCTCCTAAAACTGAGACTAGATAGAATCCAATACCACTATGGGAGATTTAAGAACTACCAAGTCTATAAGGGGCAAAACCTGATAATGGCTCAAAGATGGATTTCATGTAAAACCTAGAACATCTTTCAGATAATTTGCCAAGGTTATAAAATGGTATTTTTCCATTCACAACACACTTAGAGGGACCAATCCCCTATTTTCCTAGACTATGAGAGGAAGGGGCAGATCATCAAGGAGACCAAATGAAGTCAAAACATGCTCCAAGTTGCCACAAAAGTGGTTTAACAAGGTCTCCATAATTTTATAAATAAGAACCCTATCCTTTATAATTAAAATCAAATAGTAAGCAAAAAAGATGTGATTACTAAGTTTGCCTTCCACCGTACATCTCCCAAAATAAACTCTTCACCCAACACAGTCTGAATAACATTGTAGACCAAGTCTGTCAAGATATAAAAAATATTATGGAGTTGAACAGGTGAAATGTGGTATGTGAATGCCATTTCTCATTTACCCATAAATAGAGAAATCACCATATCAATACGAGAAAGAATCATCAATTTTGTAAGCCCCATTTTAAGAAAACATGGAAACCCCTTCAGATGATCCAAAACTATTTATAGAATATAAATTGAAACAACACACACACCACCAAATGAACTCCCTAAGGATAAAAAGACACCTCACACACCCTATTGGTAATAAAAAATATCACACCAACGAATCAATTCTTTTGCCTTCGTAGAGGTTAATATGGAATCATAACAGTTTAATTGTAAGGGTCTAAAGAATGAGAATTGATTCTAAAGATGTGTAGAAGGAGTTTTTAAAATGATTTAAGAAATAAAGAGCAATTCAAATATTAAATTATACATAATTATTATTTAAAAATTAAATATCAAATAAAAATAATCAGATTTCAACTATGTAATATAATCTATCTGATAAAAAAAACCTATAAAAGAGACAGTCTTTTGAAGAAAAGATCTTTGATCCTTTGTAATTTTATTTAGTCAACTTGTTTATGATCTCTTGATATCTCTTCTAACTCAAAATAGGTCAAAAAAAAATAAAATAAAACAAATTAAAGGATAAATAAAATAACTAAAAATAGAAGCCAAAAAATAAGACAAATAAAGACTAACATAATAATAAATTTTAAACCAATCAAATAAATAAGCTATCTAATTTAGGCAAAAATTAATTCTAAGCCACAAAATAAAAATAAGAGTAACAACCTAAGAATAATATGAAATAACAACAATAAAATATAACTTAATATAACAAATCTTAACTAGTATTTAAATATATTAACTAAATAAAAGACTAATTTAGGAACTCACACTTAAAATTAAAAATCAAAATTTAATATTGAAAGATTTTAAAATCTAATTATTCAACAAGAAAATCAACATCTATAAAATATTATTATCTTTAATTTATATTCAAGCTATGTAATCTAATCTTAAAATATAATTATAATTAAATCTAAAAATAAAGACAATAATTTCAATTGAAAAAAAGCTACAAATAATTATAAAAAAGAAATGCAATAATAAAGTAAAAAATAACTAAATTGAAATAAATCATATAATTATAAAAGATAAATTATCTAATTTTGATTTAAAATGAAACAAATTAAACGATAACAAGGTAAAATCTAAAAAATAAAAATAAATAGAAGCAAGTGCGAGTCTTAAAATAAGAGTCCTCTTAATATAAAAATGAAGAAATTTTATTGAGAAACAAAATTTCAATACAAATAGTTTTCAAAAATATAATTTTTTACAACTAAAAGATCAACAAAATATCATACAAAGTGATGTATTCATAATTATTTGGGTCAAGTACATGAGATTATGCACATATGACTATATAGATATAATCATTAAAATATATTAGCCCTGATAGAATTCAAATAATCATTTTATAAACTAAATTAAAAACCTAGATATATTTGTGCTAAAAAAATGAGTTACTTCACCATTAGAGAATGTATTGTTCAGTCTATCTATAAATAACTATTTAATCTCAAAGATTAGTTGCATAGAGAAATAAGTAAAATGAAAACTTGAATAACTTTAGATATCCTCAATACCTATAATGTTTCTCCCTTTGTGATGTGACTTTAATTTATTTATAAAATAATCTCTTTGAAGATAGAAATAAGTTATAACTAGCTTTTTAGTTAGTTGTTAATTTTAATTGAGTTTTTTAAAAATTCAATTAGTTAACTTATAGCTTAATTTTAATTTTAGATTTTAAATAAAGTCTAAAAATTTCAAATCAAATTAAAATAATAAATCGATGACAACTCTAATGGGTGGGGGGCCGTGACTCATTAAAAGACATTTAAATAAATAATTAACTATGCAAAACAAGCACAATAACTACTAACAATTGAATAAAATTAATATAATTTAAAACATTAAATTCCATAACTATTTTCATAAAATTTTAGTAAACATCTAATAAACTGATCTTGCATAAAATGAAAGAACTATCATATATATCTAAAATTGCAAAAATCATATGCACACTCAAAAGTATCACCACATAACAACAAGTCAAAGTCAAAGTATCCAACATGAATAAACACTTAATTAGATTATGAAGCATGAATTAAATCCATAAATGAATCAACTCTATAAGTTTCGTACTTTATGTACTCCATATGTGTAGTGAGAAGTTCAACCAATTGTGTCCTCAGAATCATTAACCTCCAACTTAACTTTTTTTAATCTTCTTAGTAACTATAGGCTATGTTATATGGCTGCTACCACATTTCCTATTAGGAGTAAGTATTTCATGTTCAGGTGAGTAAATTATAGTATTAAGTGGCACAAGTGAATGGGGATGTAATTTTTTAGTTACTTCAAGTACATTTTTAAGTTGTTCAGGTCGTGGAGTGTTATGCAGGTTGGATTGGATATAAGTATGAAAGGGATGAGAAGACTCACTTGGATTACCTCATCCATGAGGATGATATCTCTCATATGCTTTTCCTAAACCTCTATTACCATGAAATCTCAAAGAACTAGCAGGTATAAAATAAAACATATTCTAAAATGTAGGATCATAAGTATTAAAATGAATAGACACATAGGTTCCATGGTTAAATGGTTGAGGAAAAGTATTAACATCTCTATAACAATAAAAATATTGGCCTCTAAAAATTTCCTATGAAGGAGTGTCATCACTGTGTTGATCATCACTATGACCCCATGCATTTTTGTTAGAATTAAATTAATTCAAGGTCAATCCTGACATCTTTGAATAAAACATACTAAAATAAGATTCTTGAAAAAAAACTTTACACAGTAAACACTTATTATATCTATAATTAAATCTATTCATATCCAATGTAACATTTTGATCTCATAAATATATTACTATCAAATTATCACATCTGTAAACAAATGATCAAGCATATTAACTTATATATTCATCACTTTAACACATGGAATACAAAATACACATATGTTCAACTTTTCAATCCATAAAGCATATTCTGACTTAATAAATTGTTTAAAATTTAAAACACTGCACCTTTCATAACCAAATCTTGAAAACAAACATATATAAATCAACATGTGCCATTATTCTCACAAAGAACTAAAACTGCTATTATAAAAGATGCAATTTTTTTTTTTCATGAAGATCAAAATTAAAAAAAAAATCAGGTTTTAGTAAACAAATATTAACCCTTGTAATCTTTTCAATACTTAGTAAAAATTTTATCACTTTATTAAAACACAAACTCTAAAATATTTTGACCTTATGAAATCCTGAAATCACCATATTCATCTATATATTAAAAAATATGAGGCCATCTTTATAAGATATCAAAATAAATATCATGACTGAATACCAAAAATACACCTCTCTTAATATTTCACTAAATGAAGACAACAACCTTTGACTTGTTAAAAACTAGATGAAACACAACTTTACCATGATATATAAATACTTATGTCATTTAAAAAAATACAAACCATGAAATATTCTGACAACTTATGTAAAAACTAAAATGTCGCATCTGAATTGGAAAAATTCACATGTACAAAACAAAGTTTATGAACACTAATATGTCACTTCTGAATTGGAAAAATTCACATGTACAAAGCAAAGTTTATGAACACTAAAATGAGACTGTCAATTATATAAGAATATTTCTTTCATAAAATCAAGGCAAAAATCTTTGGATGTCTTCCTTTAACCATCATCAAAAACCCAAAAAAAATACATGCATGTCCATGTGATAACTTAAACTGGGATTTCTCAAATTCTGAAATAATCATTTTAAAATGGAAAAAATAAAATGTAAGATGGTTCTTCACACAAAATGAAAAGCCAAGAACTTATTTCCTTTATTTTATAATTTTGAATCACATTAGAAATTATATATACAAGAAAATTATAATGACTTATGACTTCAAATATCTTCTGCATGTATTATTTTCTCAAAATAATACTACTGAAAAATATGTCAAAACTAGAATTACTTAAAATTTATCATTTTCCAAATCCCTAAAGAATACTTTAAAAACAATGTAATTCAAACACTTCCTTTCTCTATACCATTCAAAATCTACTCAATACATCAAAACTTCTGAAAATGTAATTCAAGCTTATTCACTAAGATACCAATTATGCCACACAATCATATTAATTTCAAATCAAACTTTTGTGCATGTTAAATATCACTACTATGCATTTTTTTCAAAACCTACCATTGATCTCACTAACTAAACCTATGCAACCAAATTTTAAGAAATATGTCATTCTCTTTAAACCATTCAATCTCATAAGCCAATCAGTTTGAAAGAATCTTTTTTTATCAACAAGAATGTTCATGTAGCACTGAAGCAAAGAAAGTTTCTTGGAATATAAAATTTAAATACTCAAATATCTTTAAAAAACTAAAAACTAATCATCAAATGGTCAATACCGAATCATATTCAAGATAAAACCATCTTTTGAAACCATTTCAAAAGTCTAAAACCAAATTATCAAAACCTATTTCTATTTGTATTTAATGAAACAAGAAACTCGATTGCATGCAAAGTTGCCCAACATCCAAAATTTAAATATTATTCATTGAACACAAAAACTTATCTTTCCAATAACTAACTCAAATATTCAAAACTAGAGAGTCAAGATGTAGATTCATTTAGCATTATAACCAAACAAACACAGACATCCGAACCATATATGTCATTATCATTTCTTCAAACCACTTCAAAAGAATATCTAAGACATACCTTGAAAGTGAAACCTCTATGAAAATCTTCTCTAAATCTCTCTGTATTTTGTCTTGACCACCTCAACACTATTCTCGACCATAGATCTACTTCTGCACCAAAGTTGTGATCAAATGAGACCAAGACAGTTAAAATACCACTTTTATATTTCTAAAACCAACATTTAATATCCATAATGATGTGTTCAAATTTTATTAGCTTACATAGTTTTGCTATCATGCCAATCGGTGATGCCAAATTTAGTGGCTACTAACTTCATTTAACAAATTATTTATCTAATTACCAAATTGACCGCTAAAACCACAAATCAAGACAAGTACTTATAATTTAATACCAACTTTTTCCCAACCATACCAAATATAGAAGGTTAAACCTTGGGTTTGATAAATATTAATTCTATTCATTACCATATTTACAGTGGATCATCATTTTAAATTCTCAACTATGTTTTAAACCAACACTGATTAACTAACCATATTGATAATTAGTATTTGCTAACTCAAGGTTATGCTTAACATTACTATCTATTTTAAAATCACCACGTCCAAAGTGGACTTATCGAGAACAATGAATTATATAAATTTAGTTTATATTCATATTAACACTTAGATAATAAAATGCATATGAAACTTAAGAAATATTTAGGTTTTTAGCATAATATTAATGTTATTTTATAATACATAACATGAGAACTCAAGTTCCACTACTCAAAATAAAGCTACAACTTCTAACATTGTATTAAATCTCTTATCAAAGCAACATAATTATTCATGCATAACAATATGTGTTATAGATTTTGAAGACAAATTTTGATAACAATAGAACTTAATATGGTATAATTGCACAAGAAATCACTGGATGTGCATCTTACTCATTTTCATCAATTCACATACAACCAAGTATTATAACATAAAATGAAAATGAAATATTTTTCAAAATTGAAATTGATCATGCATATTATCAAACTCAAAAAAACAATTAAATTCTATAGCTGTGAAACACTATATACATTTGTAGATTTCAAAGCATTTTAGACTGATATTGAAAACTATTTGTTCTTATAAAATTATTTTCATTAAAAACAAACTTATGCTTTCAAAATCAATTCAATTTACAAATTATAATGTTTATCTATGTATAAAAACATACATATTCAAATGCATGTGAATGAGTTGACCCTCACCAATAGTTTTAAATTTCATGATGCTAGGTCATCAATATGATAGAACTGAAAATATGATAAGAATTTTCAGAAAGAAAGATGATGATAAAAATAGGCTTAACATTGGTGACCTTGCAAGATAATTTCACTTATGAAATTAGGTTGAAACTATATATTATCTTTGAAAATAAAAACTATATATTGTCTTTGAAAATAAAAACTATCTTGAAAATATGATATAAGTTTAATCATTTCTCAAGTAGCTATACATGAACATCTTTTTTAATGATAGAATCTGTTAAGTGATAAATCATTCAGTTAACATGACACGAAGAAAGGGATATATTAAATAGAGAATTTTAGGCTAGATAGATAATAAATTCACATCCTTGAATACATAATCAAAAAATTAAGTAATGTTTTCAACACATTCATATTTAGTTCATGTTTTAGTCATAAAAAATTCTTTAGAATAATCATTTGAGAATATCTAATGTAATTAAAATTACATTGATAAGGTAGTTCTCATAGTACATTATCTTTAGAATGACAAATGCTTCAATTTTGATCCAAACTTTGATCCATTCGATAAGAAACAAATAAAAATCAACCAAAACCAAAAATAAATAACAATTGAAAACCAAAAGAATGAAAATCAAAAATAAAAAATTAGAAAAAAGGGAAACTAGATATGAAACAATTTCAAATGATGTCCATTGACCAAATAATATAACTAATTTCTATCTAAATCTTGTAAATTAAAGATAATTATTTTTAAGAATAATAATAATTTTATAAAGACCAAGCCAAACTGAATCAAACTTATGATGTTTTCTTGAATCCTTATATGCTTTATCCCAATAAAGAACAAGATCACTAACTTTAAAACATTTAATAGAAACATTTTTATCAAATAACTCTTTTAATTTTTCTTTGGCGTTTTCTAACTTCTATAAAATAGTATCTTTGGTTTCATTTAAGTCTATCAAATCATTAAGGTGTTGTTTTATCATATCTGTATCTTCTGATAAATATTGTAACGTAATTCAGATAGATGAAATTTAGAATTTAATTGGTAATGTGGGTTCAAATCCATAGGATAACATAAAAGAAAAATAACTGGTAATAACTTTAACAATTATACGATCAGCCTATAACACTTTAAATTTTTTAAAATGTCACTCTCTTTTATTTTCATAAACTAAATTTTTTATAATAGAAATCATATTTTTATTCGTAGATTTAGCTTGTCCATTCCCTTGAGAATAATATTTTGAAGAATGATTCAAAATAATATAATAACATCCCAAAAAATATTAAATATTCATTTGAAATAAATTAGAGACTATTATTTGAAATCATTTCATAAGGAACATTGAATGTAGAAAATATTTAATTTCAAATACTGAAATAAATTTAATGGTAACTGCATTTTTAAAGGTTTTAGCTTCAAGTTATTTCATAAAATAATCAGAAATAGTCAAAATATACCTATGACTAGTTGAAGAAGGATGATGAATATCTGATATAAAATCAATTTCTCACTTGGTCAAAGGTTTCTCAGGAATAACAATATTTAAAGTCATTGCTAATAATCTATCTCTACCAACAAATAATTGTCAAGACGTGCATGCATGAGCCAACTTATTAGTATCTTGAAACAAAGTAGGCCAATAATAACCTACATACAAAATCTTATAAACAATAGTTTTTTCAGCATAATGAACACCACAAATACCTTCATGACATCCTATAAATAAATTTTGATTTTGATTATGATTGAAACATTTTAATAGAACACCATCTCTATTTTTATAATTTTTTTTTTTTTTAATAAGTAGAATTTTAAAGTTTGAAGTCTTAATGGTCATCTTTACTTTTTATCTAAATTGTTAGGACATGCATGATTTTAAAAATATTAAACTAAGTCATGATATCAATCATCTTCAAAAAACATATAATCTCAATCATTTATCTCATGACCATTTTTTAATAAAAAAATTCATAACCTTCATGGTTTGAAAATGAGTCTTAGCATGCAAAGAATCATCACTAGATAAAACCAAAAAAATACTAGAAGTATTTTTAGCTAAATTTTTTGCTAGGACATTACCTTTTATAATTTTGGATATTTCAAATATAATATCAAAATTTTGAATTCTCAAAATTTACTTTGCTAGCTTTCCTTGGATAGTTGGTTGTTTCAAAAGATAAAAAAGAATAGGTACATTAGATCTTAAAATAAACTTATTTCTCATCAAAACATAACAAAATTTGACTAAAGAAGAAACCACTACAAAAATTAAATTTTTAATAAGTGGATACTTGGTTTCTTCATCTTTTAAAACTTATTTCATATAGCCAATAGACTTTTCTTCATAATTTTCACTATTTTGAGTAATCACAATATCTATGACTCTATCAATTGCATTTATATAAAGATTAAAAGATTTGGTCAAATCAAGTTTCATAAGTATAAGTGCACTTGTAATGGTATTTTTAATGTTATTAAAAATAAAATATGCTCCCGATTCTCATACATATGATTACTTTTTTTAACAATATTTTTAATTATAGGATTTATCAATAAAATCTGATATAAATTTACAAACAAAATTAATTTTACCAAAAAAATATCTATGATTAGATTGATTTTTAGAAGGTGGTATATATTTAAGTACTTTTATATGTTTAGGATCAATATAAACACTATTTTTTGAAATAATATGTCCGAACAATTTATCTTCATTAACACAAAAAATAATTTTTTTGGGATTAAGAGAAATATTGTATTTTCTACATCTTATGAAAACTTTATGAAGATTATTTATATGTTTTTTTTATTTTTTTTGAATGTATGGTGAGATCATCTAAGTAGACTTGAATGACAATGCCAATTAAATCTTTGAAAACCACATGCATAGCTTTTTGAAAAGTGGCACCTACATTCATGAGACCAAAAGACATTATATTAAAAGTAAATGTTCCTCTATGAGAAGTAAATGTTGTCTTATACCTATCAACTAGATTAACAAATATTTAATTATAACTATAAAATTTGTCAAATAAAGACATCATTTCAGATTATACATGTTGTAAGATTTTATCAATGTTAGGAAGAGAAAAATTATTTTTTACACTAGTCTTATTTAAATCTCTAAAATATACACATAAACTAATGTCACTATTTTTATTTCATATAGGTAACAGATTAACAACTCAATAAGAATATTTTATATGATAAATGACACCACAATCAAGTATCTTATCATTCTCTTTGTTGATGGTGTCTTATAACAAAGGGATTATTCTTATTATCTTGTACCTAACAAGTTTTATACCATATTTTATAGGAATATCATGTTTAATTATGATGGTATCATATCCCTTTAGGTATTTATAGGACCAAGGGAAAACAACATTTTTTTTTGAAAAGTTTGATAAAATTAATCTTTTTATTTGGAATACATTGTATTCCCAAATATATAAATTTAATAAATTCCTCAATACCGAGATGATAGGAATAGTTTCACCAAGTATTCTACTATACTTTTTTTTTAGTTTGTGAAATCCTAGGCTAATCATTTGAAATAAACATTGATTCCAGACTTAATAAACTAATATCCAATTTATTAGTACTTAATTTTAGATAATCACAACTCAACACATAATCATCATGATCAAAATAATTGCCTTAAATAAAAAAATCAATATGTTCATCACAATAAAAAACAAGCTATTTTTTTTTCAAATCAAGAACTTTAGGTTTAAAAACTTTTAAAAATAAAAAATCAACAGTTGGTTCAATTTCACTTAGAGTAGGATTTAAATAAAAATAATAAGCTTATTGGATCAAACATTAAACTCTCTAAGTATATGAGTGATATTTAAAACTTCAAAATTTTCAAGTAAAGTTCAAACCTTTTAAGTATATCTATATAGACGAGTTTGATTAGTTTTATAAATTTTTACAACTTGTTTGATAATTAACTCAAAATCTTTGAATAATTATAATTATTTAATATTAAGTTTAATGGCCTTTTCTAAACCTAAATACAGAGCTTCAAATTTCATTATGTTATTAATATTATCAAAGGACAATTTATAAGCATAACAAAATATTTTACCAATTGTAAAAGTTAAATAAATTTTAGCACCATTATCATGTTGCGAACATGCTCCATCAAAATATAAATATCATAAACTATCTCTGGAAAATATATTCTCTTGTTGTTTTTTAGGTTCATGTAATGTTAATTGTTCATAAGTACTACTTATAATTTCCACATAAGTAACATTAGTAGGTATAGAATCAATAATATTACTAAATTATTATTCTATTTGTATGAAATTAATCTCATTGCCAACCAAAATCTAAGTTATATCCTTGCCTATGAAAGTAACAGTTAGTTTTGACCAATATCTTCCTAGAAGCATAGTATAATTACTATGAATATATAATACCTGAACATTGGTCATACATCTATTTTTTTTATTTGGTATGATTTTCATAATTTTTTTATGAAACTTACCACAAATCTTAGTTTATCATGAATCAAAACCTACAAGTTTTCTATTATCAATTTTGTAAGAGATGTCCAACTGATCAACAATGAACTTAGACATTATATTCTTAGAAACACTGGTATCTAAAATATAATTGTGAATAACATTATTAATAATTTTGATCGATACATAAAATATAGGTATATAATCAACATGAGGATCATAAATCTAAATAAATACAACAAATTGTGATTGATCATTATCTTTTTAAAAAAAAATCTTAATATATTTTTAAAATTAAAATTGTTTAATTGCATCATTAATTTTATCAAGTTGTCCAGATAAACCAAAAATATATAATAATAAAAAATATGTTTTAATAGTGACCAAATCATATATAATATTATAAGTACCAACATCTAGATAATGAATATGTGTGTAGTTCTTGGGCTTATAAAGAGGGTACTATTGAGTATTAAAATTAGTTGATAAATGATTAATTCATAATAAACTAATTAAAATATTATCAGATACAACATTATTCTATGTACCTTTACCTTTATCGTGATTTTTAGAAAAAGATGATTGATTATTAATCGTGTTAAAATTATCTTTTTGATTAGAATAATATCTTTATTTAGTATTGATAGTATAAGCACTTATAGTTTTAACGTCATCTAAAGATTCATCAAATTCACACATGTTTATATTAGATAGTAAGATCAATAGAGATACTATCATTTCCCTGAATATATCTTTTAAACTTTTGCATAGCTATACTAGTGTTAGGATAATGATCTAATTCAGATATATTATAATAATGAACTTTATCTTTAATTTTACCTTTATTAGTAAGGAAAGATTTACTTGATGTAGATAGCTTATCATCTAGTTGCCTCTTGACATTGACCAATTTATTGCTAAGACTATGAATAGATTTTAAAATTTTAACATTATCAAAATTTAAAATTGTTACAGTTCTATTGTTAAAACCAACACATTTTAATTTTTTTCATATTTAATACAAAAATTTACAATTATATTATAATATGTAATATCTTTATCTTTTATAGCCATTTTATACTTTAGAGACAAAATATTATAAAAATATAATCTAGACAATCTTTTCTAGGGTCTAATTACACATATAATCTTTTACCTAAATATAGTGAGTCTACTTATAAATTGGTAAACCATTTCACCTAGATTAGTAGAGATATTAACTAATTCATTGACTAAATCTAAATCTTGCTTAGATTTTTCAAAACAAAGTTATAACCAATCCTCTATATCCTTCCAAGTACTTATGACACTTGTAAGAAGGCTTACAAATACTTGATAAGCTTTACCTTCAAAAATTTGTGAGCATTTTTTTTTTCATTTATAATACGAAGAGTAACATAAACTAATTTGAAATCATCCAAATGATCCTCCCAAGACTCACCAAGGCTTCCAAAGCTTAAGAATACTAAATACTTTTAGTGAAGGTAATTCAATTGGAGGAACAATAATGCTAATATGATTTTTATGAATCTAAGGATTCACTAAAGTTTGAGAAATATCTTCATCAGAATCTACCTCATTATCATTTATTTCAACTTGATTTTTATTGTTTTGAAGGTATAAAATCATGTCTTGAACTCTATGTTGTGCCTACTATTCTTATGTTTGCTCTTTCATTAGAATTTTGAGTAAATTCTACTACTTGATCAAGATGATTTAACTTTGTACTTGTATTAGGGTCAGTAGGGGAAATAAGATATTCAGAATAAAATTAAAAAAAAAAGAAAAAAGAAAATGAATTCTAGGTTGAGGATTAACAAGTAAGATCTATTCTCTTTCTTACCTAATAGAATGATTAATTTCATAAATATGACATTATGTTTCACATACAAGATTAAATTGTAAATAATTAATTTCTACTTCTTTTATTTATTTGATTATAACCTTAAGAATATAGGGTAAATCATAAGGTCTATTATACAAAACAAAAAGAGTTACATTTGGAGCAATATCAATTTGATTTTCAACAATATTAATTAAAGATTGAATAATTAGAACCAAATCTTTAATGGTCATGTACAAGAGAAATACAATAAAATATAAAACAAAAAAAAATCAAGTTTTCTAAAAAGTTTTTCCCAATGGAGTCATCAGATTTATTGACATTAAAAAATGTCATGTCAATGAATCAATCTTTTTGCCTATCATGAAAGTTAAGATGGAATTGTACTAGTTTAATCGTAAGGATTTAAAGAATGGGAATTGATTCCAAAGATACATAAATAATTTTTAAAATGATATGTGAAATAAAAAAAATAAAATATTAAACAATGCACAATTATTATTCAAAAATTAAATATCAAATAAAAGGAATCAAATTAAAACTATGTAATCTAACATATTTGATGAAAATAGCCTATATAAGAGATAGTCTCTTAAAGGAAAGATATACAATCATTTATAATTATATTTAATCAACTTGTTTATTATCTCTTAATATCTCTTATAATTCAAAATAGGTCCAAAGAAAAGAAACAAAACAAACTAAAGGATAAATAAAATAACTGAAAATAGAAGCCAAACAACATGACACAAATAAAGATTAACATTATAAAAAATTTTAAACTAATCAAATAAAGAATTTATTTAATTTAGGAAAGAATTAATTCTAGGTCGTAAAATAAAATTAAGAGTAATAATTTAAGAATAATACAAAATAATAACAATAAAATATAACTTAATCTAAAAAATATTAACTAGTATTTAAATATATTAATTAAATAAAATATAATTTAATTTAAGAACTCATATTAATATTAGAAATCAAAATCTAATTATAAAAACTATCAAAATCTATTTAATACTATTATCTTTAATTTATATTAAATCTATGTAAACTAGACATAAAATATAACTAAAACTAAATACTTAATCTAATCTAATGAAAGAATAAGAATAAATATACCTAAAATTAAAAAATGATTTATAAAGATATTAAATAAAACTGTAGTCTTAATTAAATCTAAAAAAAGACAACAATTAAGACAGAAAAAAGTCACAAAGAGTCCTAGAAAGGAAATGCAATAATGAAAAATGAAAATAATCATAAATTAAAGTAGAAAATAATTAATTAAAATTAAAATAAAATTACTAATGAAATGTGGGTTAGTTGGTAAAGTTAATTAGTTTTTTTAAGCACCACCCAAGTTCAAATCTTAGTATGGTATCAGAGGTCGAATGTGGTCGATTATTGGTATTCTTGGGCCGGTTATGGTCGATCATTGACATTATTGAGATGGTTATGGTCATTGATGGTATTCTCAAGCTGGTTGTGGCAATTTATTGGTATTATTAGGTTGGTTGTGGTTTCTATTGGTAAATCTAATACTTGTGATAGATGATCGCTTGAGAATCTGGACCCCAAATTGTGTTCCAGAATAGTTGGATCTTTGATCAAAAGTGAATATCTATCTAAAAAAATTGAAATAAAACATATAATTGAAAAAGATTAAGTATCTAATTTTGATCTAAAATGAAATAAATTAAACTACAATGATATAAAATCTTAAAAAAATTAAAGTAAACAAAAGTGAGTGCGAGTCTTAAAACAAGATTCATCTTAGCATAAAAATGAAGAAATCTTATTGAAAAATAATATTTTAGTACAAACAATCTTTAAAAAAATAATTATATATAACTAAAATATTAACAAAAAAATATTGTACAAAATGATGTATTTCATTATTTAGGTCAAGTACATGGGATTCTACATATATGACTACATAGATACAATAATTAGAAGATATTAGGTTTGATAGAATTTAGATAATTAACTTATAAAATAAATAAAGAACTTGGATATACCTATACTAAAGAAATGAGTTACTTCACCATCAGAGAATGTATTATTTGGTTTATCTATAAATAACTATTTAATCATAAATATTATCTATACTTAGAAATAAGTAAGATGAAAAATTAAATAAATTAATATCTCTTCAATATCTATAATGTTTCTCTATTTGTGATGCGACTTTGATCTATTTATAAAGTAATCTCCTTTGAGATAGTTGAAAATAAGTTACAACTAACTTTTTAGTTAGTTGTTAACTTTAATTGACTTTATAAAAATCAATTACTTAAGTTATAGACTAACTTTAATTTTAGATTTTAAATAAATTTAAAAAAAATCAAATCAAATTAAAATAATAAATCAATGACAAATCTAGTGGAGGGGGCCCATGACTCATTAGAAGACATTTAAATAAGTAATTAACTATGCAAAACAAGTATAATAACTACTAAAGATTAAATTAAATTAAAATACTTTAATAATTTAAATTCTATAATAATTTTCATAAAATTTTAGTAAACATCTAATATACCACTCTTGTAGAAAATGAAATAACTGTTACATATATCCAAAACTATAAAAATCATATGTAAACCCAAAAATATCACCACATAACAGCAAGTCAAAGTCAACATATCTAACATGAACAAACACTTAATTAGAATCCAAATTAGAAATTAAATCTATAAATGGATCACCTCTATCAATTTGGCACTTTGTGTACTCCACATGTTAGTGAAAAGCTAAATCAATTGAGTGCCCTCAGAATCATCGACCTCCAATTTAGCTTTCTTCATCTTCTTAGTCACTAGAGGCTATATTATAGGGTTGCTAACATGTTTATCACTAGAAAAAGCATGTCTTTCATGTTCAGGAAAGTGAATTCTAGTATTAGGTGGCATAAGTGAATGAGGATGTAATTTTGTAGTTACTTCAAATACATTTTTAGGTTATTTTGGGAATGGATTATTATGTGGATTGGATTGGATAAAAATATGCTTGTGATAAGAAGACTCACTTGGAGTACCTCATTCATGAAGATGGTATCTCCCATATACCATTTTCAAATCTCTATTACCATAAAATCTCAAAGAACTAGCAGGTATAAAATCAAGCCATTCTATAATGTAGGATCATAAACATCAAAATGAATAGACACATGGATTCTATGATCAAATAGTCAATGAAAAGTGCTGGCAACCATATGACCATGAAAATACTGGCCTTGAGAACTTCTCCATGAAGGATTGTCCTCACTTTGTTGATCATCACCATGACCCCATGTATTTATGTCCAAAGTATATGAATTTGGGGTCCATCTTGACGTCTTTGACTAAAACATACTAAAATAAGTTTTTGAGAATTTTTTTACACAATAAACACTTACTATATCTATAATTTAATCTATTCATCTCTAATATCACAGTAAGATCTCATGAATATATTTCCATCAAATGATCACATCCGTAAACAAAGGGTCAAACATATTGACTTATATATTCATCAATTTAACACATAAAATTTGAAATACAGATCAAATCTTCAACCCACAAAGCATATTTTGACTTAATAAATTGTTTAAACTTTAAAAAATTGAACCTTTCAAGATAACCAAATCTTGAAAACAATCATATATAAATCAATGTGTACCATTATTACCATAAATAAATGAAACAACTATTGTAAAAGATTCAAAACATGATTCACATGAAGATCAAATGCAAAAATAATCAGGCTTCAGTAAATAAACATTAACCCTTGTAATCATTTCAATACTGAATACAACTTATGTCAATTTCTCAAAACATAACTTATATATACAATAAAGGCATAAATATTAATGACTTCAAATATCTTCTGCATGTATTAACTTTCTAAAATAATACTACTAAAAATTATGTCAAAACTAGAAATTCTTGAAATTAATCATTTTCTAAACGTCTAAAGAATACTTTAAAAATAATGTAATTTGAACACTTCCTCTCTCTGTAAAATTAAAAATCTACTTAATACATCAAAACTTCTAAAAATGTAATTTGATATTATTCATTGAGATAACAACTATTACACATAATAATATTACTTTTAAATCAAACTTTTGTGTAAAATAAAGATCACTAACATGCATTTTTTAGAAAACCTATCATTGATCTCACTGACTAAACCTATGGAGGTGGATTTCAAGAAATGATTCATTCCCTTTTAACCATTCAATCTTATAAATTAGCCAGCTCTAAATAATCTTTTTATTAACAAGAATGTGCATGCATAATTGACACAAAGAAATTTCCTTTAACATGTACTAGAAATACTCAAATCTCTTAGAATAATAAAAAAATAATCATCAAATGATCAAGACCGAACCATATTTAAATATAAAACAAACTTTTAAAACCATTTCAGAAGTCCAAAACCAAATTATCAAAACCCATTTCCATGTGTATTTGATGAAATAAGAAACCTGACTATATATAGAGTTTCAAAACTTCTAAAGGTTAAAATATTATTATTTAAAACACACAAAAACTTATCTTTCCAATAACTAACTCAGACATTTAATACTAGCAAGCCAAGATGTAGATTCATTCAATATTATAACTAAACAAACACAAACATCCAAACCATAGATGTCATTATCATTTCTTTAAATCACTTGAAAAGAACATCTAAAACATACCTTGAAAGTGAAATCTATATGAAAATATTCTCTTAATCTCTTTGCATTTCTTCTTGACCACTTCAACACTATTCTCCACCAAACTTCCGCTTTCGCACCAAGATTGTGATCAAATGAGACCAAAACAATAAAACTACAACTTTATATTTCCAAAACCAATATTTAATATCCACAATGATGTGTTTAAATTTTACTAGCTTACACAATTTAACCATAGTGCAAGTTGGCTATGTCAAAGTTACTAACTACTAAGATCATTTAGTAAATTATTTATCTAGTTACCAAATTGACTACCAAGACCACAAATCAATACAAGTACTTAGAATTTAATACCAACTTTCTACTAATAATGCCACATCTAGAAGGATCGAACCTTGGGTTCGATAAATATTTATTCTATTTGTTACCATGTCTACAGTGGATCACCATTTTAAATTCCCAACTATATTTCAAACCAACACTAATTGACTAACCATAGTTAATAATTAATATATGCCAACATAGGGTTATGCTCAACATTACTACTACTCCAAAATCACCACATTCTAAGTGGGCTTATAGAGATCAATGAATTATATAACTTTAGTTTATGTTCATATTAACACTTAGGTAATAAAATGCATATGAAACTTAGGAAATATTTATGTCCTTAGCATAACATTGATGTTATGTTCTAATACATAACATTAAAATGTAGGATCCTCTACTAAAAATAAAGCTACAACTTCTAACATTGTCTTAAATATCTCATCAAATTAATATGATCATTCATGCCTAGAAATACATGCTATGGATTTTGAATATAAACTTTGATAACAATAGAAATTCATATGTGGTATTTACATAAGAAATAACTGAATGTGCATATTACTCATTTTTTCCAATTCACATACGACCAAGTATTATTACAAAAAATGAGATGTTTTTTAAAATTGAAAGTTATCATACATCTTATCAAGCTCATACAAAATCACTTATGTAACTGTGAAACACTACATGCCTTTGTAAATTGCAAAGCATTATAGATTGATACTGAAAACCATTTTGATTAAGAAAAAACTTATACTTTTGAAACCACTAAATTAACATTAAAAGTAATAATTTCATTCAATGTAACAATTATAATGCTTTTCTATGTACATAAAAGTACATACAAATGAGTTGGCCCGCACAAATAGTTTTGAACCTCATGATGTTAGGTCATGAATATGGTAGAACTAGAAATATGAAAAGACCTTCAGAAAATAAAAGCGATAATAAAAATATGATTAACATGCCCCACACTCAAAAATTATAACAATTCATAAATAATCCATCAAGGCAAAGTGAGAGGGAGCTATCATAATCATTGGCATGAGTCACCAAAAAAGAGCACAAAAAAAAAAGAGAGGGAACTAAAAACTGAAAAATAGGTTGGGGGGAAGGGGTCAAACCAAGTCCAAGTCCTTTAACCCTCCCAAATAATAAAAAATATTATCATAATGGTATAATTCATCTTGGGAAATGCCATAATTAGATAGAATATCAACATGGGCATTAGTTTCCTGATAATAATGCACAATTGACCATGCAACAAAGCATGGAAGGATCTTCCAAGAATGATCCAAAATGTATATAATATTTTAGGCAACATGAAACTGAGAGAGTAGAACCCTTATGATATCCATGGAGTCCCCTTCAAAAATTAGATGCTCAATTACACACTACAAGGCTAGTTTAAGGCCTACAACTACAACTTGAGCTTTAACTTCATTATTGGTACCATTCATAAGCTTCATAAAAGAATTTATAATCAAGGATCTAAAATAATCCATGATAATGCACCCAACCCTAGAAGCTTGAAATAATTAGTTGGGAGTAACATCTAAATAGAGTGATTAGACTGTAGGCTTATATCCTAACTTATCATTGAATTGTTAATGAGGTGCATTTTCAACAACATCCACATAGGCCTAATAGAGATATCCCAAGTTGAAATAATATTTTATATTTTATGAGATTGAGCTAAAAGTACCTCAAAAATAGTAATTTCTAATTTCAAAAGGACCTCCTGAAGAGACAGATTTTTTATCAAAGATTCAATTGTTTCATTCTTTCCAAATTGACTAAATAATAATGGTTAGACTAAATTTCCATAAGCCAATAAAGAAATTAGAAGGTGATCCCAAAAATCAAGAAGAAAGGTCTAAGATAAGGGAAGGAGGTCAATCCCAGGCCTATTTGAGCTTACCACATAACTAATTCCAATAGTCAATAGTTAATGAGCAATGAAAATGAGGTGGTTAGCTAATTACTTATGAGAGAGACACATGACACATATTGAGGGTTCTTCCACACCCATTTTTCTTAGATGATATTAATTTAGAATTTTAATTTGAGTAGTTAGTCAGGTGAAGGCACCAACTTTAGCTAAACCACCTTTATACCAATATAAGTTTTGAGACCAAGAAAAAAAGGGGTCAACAAGTTTATACCCCAATTTTACCATGTACCCCTAGATTTGGATCCCATCCAAGCAAATTTGTCTTAATCATTATTGATGAACATTTTCTTAGTTAATAGGTTTGAGATTAATTACTTCTCATTAATCAGGATAGGAGAATTATCTAAACACCTCCAATTCTAAGTCAAGATAGCCTCATAGACCATAGGCTCCAAATAGTTGATCACCCTTCAACCTATATAAATGGATATGATAAACCTGGATATAGAAAACCATTACTCCTCTTGTTGTGGCTTGTGGCTATTCTAGGATTCCTCCTAGAAACTAGCATTTAAAAATTATGAATCTCCCATGAAATGGGATTGAAAATAAGGTGGCAATAGGAAAGCAAAAATTTCCAAAAATGAGAGCCTTGAGGGGGATTATCCATAACTAGGATACTTTTATGATCCAAAGTTCCCAAATATTTAATCCATAAGATTTAGCTCTATAGGGTTGCAAACTGATAATACATCCCCCAAATCAACTTGCTTGCCAAAGCATTTTTGTGGAAATCCAAATTTTTGACCCTTGCACCACCATAATTTTTTTGGCAAACACACTCTATTCCATTTCATAAGGGGATTTTTCATTTTATCTTCATAGCCTTGCCAAATAAAGTCTTTTATAATTTGATTGAAAGTTAAAACCTTTTTGGGAGGTTTTATAAAAGATAAAAAATAGACCAGGAGAGCACTAAGAACTGACTTGATTATGCTTAGTCATCTAGCTAGAGATAACCACCTACCTTTCTAACTACATAACCTAGATTTAAAAGTAATAATCATTTTTTCCTAACAAGGTGTCCATCCACCCCCTTTGAAGAGGGGGACACTAAGATACTTATAATTATGTTGAAACCTAACTACCTTGGTATAATCCTTTGAGTTTACAACTAGGGATTGATAAAGAAAATTTCCAACTTACCTTCATTCACTCATTACCTAAAAGGTAAATAGTATGTATCTAAAAAACTCTTGAACATCATAGATTCCCTCATGGAAACTTGACCAAATAGGATGGTGTCATCTATAAACTATTGATGTGTTAGACAATCCACCTATTCATTACCTAAACACCATCTAAGGAACCCTCTACTTGTGTTGTATTGAATCAAGCATTATAATGAAGAGGAAGGGGAAAATAGGACCCCCTTGCATAATACCCCTATAATCTTTGAAGAAAATAGCTAGGATACCATTCAATAAAATAAAAAAATAATGGGAATATTTAGAGTCTGCACATGATTAAGCCAATAACATAGTAGAATAATGGAGCCAAATACATAAACAATCTGAGAAATATTTTAGCACTCACTAGTATTGTCTATTTCATTAGCTCTGATGATATTTCATATGGGTCATTAAAAATATATAGGAAAACTCTTTCCTATAATTGGGGAGATCATATCTCTATATATTTCTCCCAAAATATCTACTCAAACCCTATAATCTCTCAATTTAACAAATAACTGCCTATATAAGAATATAAAGCTATTACAATATATTCAAATAACCAAATAATATAACTAATAACTAACTTACACAATATTATATTGACCTCATGGTAAATATCCAAATGTAACTACTAATGTAAAAAATAATTCCTAAAATTCCTCCCCTTAGTTTTTACACGATGCAAAAACATTCACACTCTCACTTGCAGTATGCTCACCCTGTGGCATGCCCTATTTATCTCATGACCTTGATATAAAGAAAGGATCACTAGTTCCATGGTTTTAAACATGTTTATCACAAACCTTGACATGAATAGTAACCATCAACTGTTCACCTCTAATGGTTTTATGGATCTACCACAAACCTTTTCAAGATCCATGAACTAACTTACATTTGTACTTTTTGTCCTTTCACTATGTTTTCAAATCAAAGAATTATGTTTGGAATTGCTCACTAATTACATTAATTGAATATTCATGTACTTCTATTCTTATTTGTAAACATATAATGGAAGCTATAAAACACACACCACATAATGTCACCAAATCATCTGGGGCCTCGTCGTTGGTGACTAATGAGAGGCTCGAAAACCTCCAGCCTCTATTTCTTTTATCCTCTAGTAAGAGACATTGCTTACTCAACAAAAAATTTGATGAAGCTCATATGCATTAATTTTTTGAGGAAGACCCCCCCCCCCCCATAATTTAGATATATGACTCAGGATGTCATGTACAATTGATAATGCATCCTTTACAATAGACTCTACCAATAAACATGACTTTGACATTTTGACTCAATTTTAATTTTGATAATAACATTTTTTTGACATAAAAATATACAGTCTATACTACTGACTATAAACATAAATACTTTTATATTTTTTAATTTATTATTTTTAGAAAAATACTCTAAAAATAATCTTATTTGTAAATGAAAATTTATGACATACATAACACTAAATTAATATTGACACTTTTGGAAAACAAGTACCGCTATTACACTCTTAATAATTGAATTATTTTAACTATGTTGACTCTCTAAATTAATTTGAATACCTATAAATAACTTTGACTACTATTAATACCTAGAAAAGGAATCTAGCCTAAAGAAATAATTCTTAACTATGACATACAAAATAATGAAATAACTTTTATATTGGGAATCTAATTTTCTAATAATATTATCTAAAAAAACATGCATTAGATCTTTACTTGGACTACTGATTCTGATGATCAAATGGCTCTCGTGATAAATAAATGTAATTTGAAGTGCTCAACTATGATGGCAAAGTAGGTTCTGCAAATGACTATCCCTAGGTTTAAGTACCATTGGGTGAATTGTAGAAGTTAGACCAACTCAGGAAAATCACTATCAACCTAGTATATCTACCTGATTTACTTTTAGTATCCTTATCAAATGTCACATTGGAGAAGATCTACGCATATTCAGCTTGAGTGGTTGCATGGTAGGATGGAATATGACTGCATGAGGATGACATAGGTCTCACGAATATCTGATGGGAATAGTTGAAATGTTTTGATTAGTTGGTACATAAAATAAGGTGATCACAATGGCAAATAAATTGGCATGGATGGTGATACAAAGAGTCAAACAAACATAGGATGGTAGTAGTGATGGTGATCTTTTGACGAAGATGATAGAACAATGCAAACCAAATCATAGGTGTACAACTACATGATAAAATGATCAAAATAAATGAACAATGTTACAAATGAGCATTACATAACACTACACTTTTTTTTAACTCTGATCTTGACCATGTAATCTATAAAAATGCAAACACAAGACACTATACGACTAGAACAAAGATAGATAATCTATCTATAAATCAAGCCTAAAGAACTAATCTCTCTATAAAGTCATTGATAATGGATTCAAATCATAAATCTAAGGTAACCACTTAGTAAATGGCATCACCTCATTAGCATTTTTATCCCTGTATCAAGTAGAATGAAACACTGCTATGATACTAGCTAATGGGAATATTTAAAGTCTACACATGATTAAGCCAATAACATAATGGAATAATGGAGTCAAATACACAGATAATTTGAGAAATATTTTATCACTCAATAATATTGTCTATTACATTCAATTTGATGATATTTCATATAGGTCATTATAAATATATAGGAAAATTATTTTCTATAATTGGGGAGATCACATCTCCATATTTTTCTCCCCCAATATCTCCTCAAACCCTATAATCTCTCAATCTTACAAAAAAATGACTATATATGAATATATTATTACTACAATATATTTGAATAACCAAATAACATAATCTAATAACTAACTCACACAATATTATATTTACCTCATGGTAAATATCCAAATGTAAAAACTAATTGCTAACAAAAAATTGGGATAGAAATGAAACTAAAAATCCAATCACACCAAGACTTATCAAACCCAAACTTTTTCAAAAATTTGAGAAAAAAAGTTCAATCCATGCAATCATTACTGATATCCACCTTTATTAGCACACATGATTGGTGATTAGAACAAATGGAGTGGAACAACTCATGAAATACAATAATACCTTTATGAATTTTCCCTCCTGGAACAAAGCCTCCTTGTTTAACATAAATTAGTTCATAAATGAAAGAAAGAGATGGATTTGGACACAATTTTTAAAATTGTGTTGTATAAATAAATCAACTTGTAATCACTAAAAAAGGATTAAGAAGCCCCTTTATAAATTAGAGAGATGAAAGTTGCATTTAGCTCTATTTTCATGAACCTTTCTCATCTTATTCTTCTACCTCACCCAAAATATCAGCTCATAATAGAGGCCAAGTAGCCTAAAATAAAGTAGTCGATAAGCCATCCGACCCTAGTGCATTATCTTTTTCATTAAGAAAACTAATTGATAGATTTTTTCTCAAAAAATGTGCCAAAAGAGCCTTATTATGCTCCTTCAAAATAAATTTAGGAATTAGGTATAACATATTCATTTGAACACCTAGATTCGAAGCATATGTCAAATCCAACAAAGACTTAAAAAACCTTACAACTTATTTTTGAACCTCATATGCCTGCGATATCTTAGACCCATTCATTATAATAATTGATGAGATCCAATTAAATATTTTGTGAGCTCTAGTTGAGGTGTAAAAAAATTAGTGTTTTGACCCTATTTAAGTCAACATTCAAGTGCAACTTATGTTTCTAATACAATTCTTCATGTAGGTGAAGTTTGTATAATTCATCGAAGAAAACTTTTTATCTAGAATATGAATTATGATCCATACCTATAGATGTTACCAACTCATTAAGGGATACCAACTCTACTTCAACTCGAATAGTCTCTTGGAGAACATTTTTTAAATGATCAACATTCCATATTTTCATAAAGGATTCCATGTGTATGATATTTTTAGAAAAAATGAAAATATTGCTTCCTTTAACCCCGGGGGGTTTTCTTCCACTAATATTTCATCTTGGAAAGAAAGAGGGATCCATAAGCCACATGAGCTCAAACTTGAAAGGGTACTTCCTTAGGTTAGCATCACAAGAGATGAGCCATTCAATGGGAGCATAATCCAACCCAAAAAAATGAATAATGTTACTTAATGATGTTCAATCAACATCTAACCAAGCAAGAGAAAGTAAAAATCTATCTACTCTCTCTAAAATACTACTGAAACCCATCTTGTAGTTGGTCCAAGTATAGAAACATTTTTTTGAAACAATATCAAGGAGCCCATTGATAGCCACAATCCTAGTAAAATATTCTTGGGATTGAGATAAGTGACTAAACCCACCTATTTTCTCAATAGACAAAATTACATTAAAATAATCTCTAAGGGTAATTTTATGATCCAGAAGAGAAGAGAAAATCTGATAAATCTCACCCCAACACCTACACTTCAAGGGCAAAAGATTGGGCCCATAAAAATTAATCTCTCTCTCTCTCTCTCTCTATATATATATATATATATATATATATATATCTTATATATATATATATATATATATATATATATATATATATATATATATATATATATATATATATATATATATATATATATATATATATATATATATATATATATATAGAAGCTAGAGACCTTACAAAATTGTCAATGGGAACCATAATTTAAGAGTTCCATGTTTACTCTAGAAAGGGACTAGATTATAGCTAGACCACATGGACCTTCATTCAAAGCTATAAAGAGACCCTTCCAATTGGTCCATATCTTACTCATCAAGAGAGAAGAATCAAGAAGATTGAGTTTGGTTTCTTGAAGTAACAAAACATAAGGATTATGATTCAATAATAGGTACTTTACTAAGCACCTTTTTTAAGGGACATTAAGAACCCTAATAATCCAAGATAAGAATCTCATGATTTATAGAAGGGGAATTCTTCCCCTCAACTTCCAAAAAAAAAGTATTTAGTGATTGGTTTTCCTCACAATCAACCTTTGATATTTTTTTAGCATTAGATTTTCTACCACACTTCATTCTAGACCCATAGTTGGGTTGAGAAAGAAGAAACATTATTGGAAAATTGTAAAAATATGTGTTGAGTTGCACTCATCTTCTAAGCCTAAGCCTCAACATCTACAACCAAATATTCCATACTATTGATCAATTTGTCATGACCTGACCTTGTGGCCTTTTGCAGATACTTGATTGATATCTTATTTCAACATGTTTTGATAGAACTTATACTAATGACTATTGATGTTGGTTCTATTTTAGATGGTTGAGATGCAAGATATCTTGGGTAGTTGTTATGATTATGTTTATGTCACAATTAATACTTACACTTGATTCATTTTATCTTGATATATATACTACTTCAGTTTAGTGACATTATTATATGTTATTGATATAGCATGTTTGACTAAATATAGATTGACATCGACTTTTACTACAACTATTGATTATGTTTCACAAGGTATGCTTGGGTTCATGGTCATAAGAACTGACTCTGGTCTATTTAAAACTATAGATGACTATGCTTAATTTGTTATCTAAAGTTTAATGATTTGTTCAAAATTTTTTATTACTTGTATTGACATTGTTTTGGTATTATTGATGTCTTATTAGTGGTTACAGGTACTAGGCCATGAGCTAGGCTCGATGATGGGATTTGACCAAAGCAAGGCATTTTTATTATAGTAACGGTTATCTAGATGGTTGTGGTTCTAATTTACGTGAGCGTATTTCTATTGCATAAATAATTAAATAGAGTGTAAATTAATGACATAATTTATTTAGATCTGATACTATTGATTGTGGTCTGTACCAATAAGGATAATTTGGTGACATAGACTATTTACAATTTCTAGAAAGTTATTATTTAGCTACTCATATTTCAGCCCTTGAATAATGAAATGCTAGTTATATTGTTATTGTTTACATTTATTATGTTGTTTTTGGTTGAGTGGGGTTCATAACTTGTAAGTTAGGTTATAATGGGAAATGTGGTGTAAGAACCTTGAATTCATGGTTCATTATAGAATCTCAATTGGTAACATCACTTTAATTGCTTATAATGAGTTGGTGATGCATTCTTGAATCAAATGGTTATTGGTTTATAGGTGAATGTATGTGCTTAATATTATAATCTTACCTTTGGCATTGAATTTCTTGGTATGATTTATATTGTGATCATTAAAATAATGAATAATCCTAGTGAATTGAAAATAATCTTGAAATTGGGATGAGCATTAAATATATCATATAAACTCAAAATTCTTACACTATGATCCATGATTTAATATCCCACTTTGGTTATGAGTTATCAAGTCATAACTTCCTTAATGGTCACTCAAATTAGTGGTTGAATTACTTAAGGAATGAAACTTAAGGAATGAAACCTTGTGTGGAAATTTGTATATTATTTGATTGACATAAATGTCTATGTTCTTAAGGATAACATGATATTGTAATCAAAGGACAAGTAGAAATATAGGTGCTGGACCTCTATGATTGGCTTACAAAATTGTACATCTAGATCATGAGATGTAATTTGGTTTTTATAATTCCATATATATGTTCATTTAATAGGATGCTCACTTGTGTGATGCCATCCACCGTGAACTGAGAGCATAAAAGATCATCTAATTTCATTGAGAAACATTTATGATATACCTTAATTATGTCTTCATGTATGACCTTTGTCATGTAAGGGAATGACGGTGAAATGATCCCTAAAGAACTTATGATCATGGTATAGTGATCTAATGGGGTTAGTATAAGGACTGGCCTTTTTTTATGCAAATTCTAAAATATTATGGTGACTTAAAAGCTTATATCATGTTTTTTGGGTAGGGGTTTAGAAATATACACTCGCTGACCTCACAGTGTAGCAAGACCTTGCCTAAACAAAGCTAGTATGTTTAATTATTATACTTATCTTTTATATTATTTGCATGCATAAAAAATGGATAACAAGATACTATTTGATATGCTTAATTCCATTTTTATTGTTATTAGCATTGTCTATTGGAATAATAGGG
Organism: Torreya grandis; assembly: GCA_037957365.1. Lineage (NCBI taxonomy): Eukaryota > Viridiplantae > Streptophyta > Pinopsida > Cupressales > Taxaceae > Torreya > Torreya grandis. The sequence continues at coordinate 2,974,751 of JARHVA010001071.1, read as the reverse complement.
ATGATGGCTACAATATTATTGTCATCCTTAGTAGGAATGAATTATTCAGTTTCTTAAATTATCAAACCATGACCACATGGGGTAACCAAATACTTAAGTAGGTCTGAGGGCCCCTAGGTGATTTGATAGAGAAGATGAGTGCCTTGTATAAATTTATGAGGTTATTAGTGTGGACCTACTCATTAATACACCCTAAATTATATACCATCCTAAGGATAATGAACTTCTCTATGGAATCCTCTAGAGGTGTTATCCCTAGGTAAGTGTCTATTGTGACCCAATGTGGTTATTGGTTATCTATAATCTTAGGTAGATCTAAATAGATGCATCATGCATCTTGAAGTTGGATAGTGGGCCCTATATATAGTTCTATTTTGTACTCTAAAAGCCAATTCCAATAATTATTTTAGGGTTGTTTCATCTCATATCAAAGCCTATGCTTTCAAGGTTATGAATGAGTTTATAGGGACATTGAATTGATTTTAATATACTTGAAAAGGCTAGTTGAACTATTGTGTGATTGTGCATACTTTTATGAATGTTTATGTTTGCATAATATATATTCAGATGGATAAAAATATACATAGTATGAATGTGCATATTATTGTGAAAGCTTATTTTATATTAGTATGGATGTGTATACCTTTATGATGGCTGAATAACACTTGTATGACTATACGTGCCTTTTCAAAGATTAAATTGGAATATTTATATGACTGAGTGCATTCAAACCATGGCTAAAATTATATACCTCTTGTGGCTAAATATATGTCTTATATGCCTTGAAAGGGCTATGTTATGATTTTATAAATACACTTAGCCTCTTGAGTTTAATAAAATAGTGATTTGTTATGCAATACTGAAGTGTTGAATATTCTTACATCATATAATTTATATGTGCACAAATTGATAAATTTTTGCAATAACATTATGATATTTACCCTAGCCTTGGTTGGGTCAACCCTTCCCTAATCGAGCTATATTAGGGTGAAAATCACCTATTAAATATTAACTTATATGGTCAAGTTGATGGGAGACATGTGATAACCGCTTTGCCCTTGGAATTGAGGAAATGATGTTTGGTGCCTATTGTTGACTTGTATGGATAAGTAGTCAGTAGATGCTTAAAATATTATGACCTCATGAAGACTGAGGGTTAGGCTTACACCTTGAAGGCTAAATAGGGTGAGAGTATCTAATTTACTTGGGTAAATCAATAAGGCTTATTATCTCCACTTGTGAAGGAACATCTTGAGCTGAATTAAAGCTTGATCTTGTTATGGGTTTTTGGCCTCTTTTGAGTTAAATGAAGAAGCATGTGGTGACATAACTCTAAAAGGATAGAATATATTAAGTGTGTGGATATGTTATGATTCCATAATTATATAATGATGATCATGGATATGTTTTATATCCATGAGGATGTTTAATTAATCTTGGGCTGAGTTATGACATACATGAGAATGTCTATTGTGATAATGGATATATCTTACATCCATGAGGATGTCTATTATGAATTTAAATTGAACTTAACAATTTTGGAAAATTATAATTCCCATGGTAATGATATAACGTTCACCTTAAGCCTTGGCTAAGTTCACCTTTTCCTAAAGCATTGTTTTAGATTGAGGTAAAAGCAGGTTTTGAAGGGGCCCCGAAACCCTGTTACAAAGAAAGAAAGATCATCCAAGACCACAGGCAAAGCCTAAAAACTACTACAAGGAAGTAGCAAAAACAGGTTTTAAATGGACCTGAAACCACCAGAAAGACTTCTGGTCAAAACCTAGATTAAACAGAGATCTGGTATCACCAAAGGCAAAGGATTACAGAAAGAAAACAAAAAATAGGACCAGTTACTAAACCAACCAGAAGAACCAAATTACATCAAAGCAAGCATCACTATTTAACCTTTGAATTGTTAGAGTAAGTCAATTGAAGTAATAGTGATATAAGCATTGTTACATCAAGCATCACTAGGTTTTCCTAAAGCATTGTTACATCAAAGCAAGCATCACTATTTAACCTTTGAATTGTTAGAGTAAGTCAATTGAAGTAATAGTGATATAAGCTTGTTTTTGGAATCAAGAGACAATGCCTTGGTTACCATTGATATCTTGCATGGGTAATCCATCTGATGATGATGAGGTATAACATATTATTAGGTCCAAGGGTGTGGCTCTATCCTAGAGGGCCTAGTGGGGTGGGTGTGACTGACTTACTTGGGTAAGTTAGAAAGTTTTGGGGATCTCTTATTGTTATCAGGTATTATGAGCCATCTAATCCATGAAGCACAAATAATTTTTATAACTTTCTAAAACTCATAAAAATAGGTTTATAGGCCTTGTTGGAACATAACCTTCCTTGAAAAAAAAAGTGGTCATAAACTCGAGATCCCTAGGACTGAGCATATTGTAATATATGATAGATATTTGATGTTATTAGGATAGAATCTAAACATCAGGTGGTCTAATGGAAGTTATGGACCCTTATGTTTCACCAACAAGTGTGATTAATTGTTGTAATGTGAAAACACCTTGGAAAAAATTATCAAAACACTTGAGTCAAGTATGCATGACCTATTTCATATGGTTCCTTATTTACATCTAAAACTATTCAATGTCATGTAAACCCTTACATTTTTGTTGATTATATCTAACCATTTAAGCTTGTAACTTATTTTTACTATGTAAATTTAGTCAACTATGTGGAATTCCATATTTTCTCCATGTTTCAACATTGTTGTATGAACACTTTATATACATGATTAAATATTGTTAACCATGGAACATGTGAATGATGATAAATCACTTACGTAAGGAATATTACATTTTTGAAATCAACCATGTGAACCTTAATTTTCTTTATGTTTTCAAAATTATTGTATGAAAATTTTGTGTACATGTCAAGGAATAAATGTGACTTTGTGTTGTTAACATATTAGTATGTGGTAATGTGACCATAAGCTACTTATGTGATGTAACTTTCCCCTCTTGAAACAAATCTCTAACAATTGAAATATGCCAAGGTATCATGTTGCATTGTGTGGTGTAATCCTGTATCACTAGTCTGGTAATGAGTGTTGGTGTAAGTATGAGGTTAAGGGTGGAGAAACACTATATCTGTAATGATTTAGATCAGGTATTGGCTAGGAAGTGGAGTCTCTCATAGGTTAAAAATACACTTTTCCCCTTTGTACAGAGTAGCCACCTGATTCATTTAGGGTGTGCACCATGAGTGTCACAAGTTGGCCATGGAATCTTAGTGCATACTAGTTACTTTATGGATTAAGTGTTCTTTTAACCACCTCTTGGAGGTTGTAAAAATAACATGTTGACCAAATTTGATCCTATAGGTCAAATTGGGACCTTTATAGGAAAAAATTGATTTTGAAATGTTTTAGGGGTCTAATATTATGTCACAAGATGTATTATAGGTCATTTGATGTCATTTAATGCTATATTAGCCTTGGTCATTAACCTTATCAGTAAATATGTCATTTTCCATCATTTTGAGGGTCAAAATAGAGCATTTAATAAATCATACAACCTCTTTGGGAAATTTGAAGGTTTCAAATGATGATGTCATGCCCCATGCGTACTCATATGTCTTAATCAACTATTTTTAACTGAAAAGTGGCAGGTTCCTCAAAAAAGAGTAGTTTTCTTGGAGAAAATGAGCATTTAATGAGGTGTACAAAATTATATGGACTCTTATAGTTGAGGACATTTAAAAAGTGTCCTTTGGTCTTCCATACACTCATTCCAATGATCAGTCTAATTAGAAGCTCAAATAAATGAAAAAAATTGCTTCTCTCTCCTTCCACAAGGCTTGGAAAGCAGCAATGGTCTTCAAATTTGTACTTGGTATGGTTAACATGAGAGATTTTAGGAAATATGATCCTAGGGGTATCTTATAAACTCAATCATATTCCATTTTATATTTGGTTATATATTAATGGTGGTCTATGCTTTATGAACCATTCTTAAGAAGTTAGACTATTTATTTTTCTTACTAATTTGTGCACCTTATAGGTTTTGCCTTGGTTTGAAAAAATACAAACAATCTAGTTGTTGAGACTAATCCCAGATGATGTTGGATCTCCCATATAATTATCCCCATGCTTGGTTTCATGTTTCAAAGTGTTATTATGGGAAAATCACCTTAGGGTTGTAGACTAGTCTTATTTGAGAATGATAGACATGTTTCCTCCATTTTTAGATTTTCATGCTTTGATAATGGTTTTAGAGGGTAGATATGAGTTAATTACCATTTTTTCAATGTAATATTAAACCCTTACCTCTTTTAATCTCATTATCAAAGCAATGTTTCATGGGATTGCAATCATAAACATCATATAGTTAGTGTACTCTCTAACCATCATGCACAGGTGCTCTCATGGAGGATGTCATATTGAAAAGGAAGTGTGAGAGCTTGTATTGAGTTTTGAAACATCCTTATGTTTCATCTAAAAATCATGAGAGGAGGTAATGTGAATATAAAATCATATTATTTGGTACATTACTCCAATTCATCGTTACTGCCTGCATACCAGTCAAAATGCACCTACAGGTGCCCTAATAGAATATCTCATGTTGAAAAAGAGGATTTAAGTTGAGAAAGGTTTTTATGGTGAGAAGAGTTTATTTAATAATTTTTAAAGATCCAAAAAATAATTAAAACTCACATATCATGCATATTACTTGAAGTTTCCTCACTACCTGTACATGACCATAACCACCTATAGGTGGCTTAACATAGAGTTAGAGGTGTCATGAGGAGTGTTGGATCATGAGGTGAAACTCTTCTTGAAGTCATAATATGTTATGTAGACCATAAAAACATATGTGAGGTGATAGGGTGCTAAGAAACTGTTAGGTTGTGGAGCTAAAAGCTTCAACTCTTTGCAAACTGAAAGAATAGAAGGTTGCTAAGATCTAGGAGCACCGGCGTTGACAGCAGGACCGACGTCGGTCGTGACCAGTGTAGAAGGCCACCGGCGACGGTAGGAAGTCGGCCAACGTCGACAGAACCAGGCAAGCAGGGACCGGCATCAGTCGCCTGTGTGTTCTAGAACTGCTCATTTCATGGACAGTTAGTTAAGTGAATGAAGAGTTTGCATGTTAAGACCAGTTAGAGTCTTGGGCTGCGAGGATAATTGTCTAAATTAAGAGTCTAAGTTATTGTTTAAGTTAGGGATCTATTTATAGACCCATTGGCATGTATTGTATATGTATGAGATAGAAAGGAAGAGTTACTTCTAGTTGTAAGATCATTGAGTTGCAGGTTATTGCAAGCTCATAGGGGATCTACATGTAAGTTTGGTCTATTGAATTGCAGGTTGCAGGTTCATGGGAGATCAACTTGAAGTGTTATAGAGTGCTTGGTGTACCGGCAGGGTTATTACTAACTGGTTGGAGAGGTGAACACCAATTCTATGTGTGAGTTGGTTGTTGGGACCATTTTTTGTGTAGGAGAGTGTGTGTGTAGAAGAATTACTATACACTTGAGGTGTGGGAAACCTCTGTAAGGTGGAAGAGTGTGGCGGCTCTTTGTAGTATTCTTTTCTGTAAAGTGTTAATACAAGATAGTGTATTGTCTCTCATATTCTATGCTATTGGTGAATTCTAGTTACTTGTGTTTCTGGTTATTTTTGCATATTTAATTGCTTATATTTGGTAATCATATTGTGCTCTTTCTGAGGAGCAAGATCCTAATAGGAGGAATCAGAACAGGTGTGTTTGTTCTTAGATTCCCCACCCCTACAACTGGTATCAAAGCTTTTGGTTGGGATACTAACAGATTGGTTTAGATCTGGGTAGTGTGTTTTGATTACAGGTTACTCACAGGGTCTCTGTTTGAGTGGGAGTTGAGCAATGGTAGAAGATAGTAAGATATGAATGGAAAAGTTTAATGGCAAGAACTACCAATTATGGAGGATGCAGATTGAGGACTATCTGTATTAGAAAGATTTGTAGTTACCGTTGGGTGGGGTTAATAGCAAACCCTCAGATATGAAGGATGAAGAATGGGAGGTTCTTGATCGGAAGGCTCTGGGATCTATTAGATTGAGTCTTGCATCATCTGTGATTTCTAGTTTATCACAGTGTAAGACAACGGTGGAGTTGATGGAATCTTTGGCAAATTTGTATGAAAAACCCTCAGCTTCTAATAAGGTATTTCTTATGAAGCATTTATTTAATTTGTAAATGTTGGAAGGTGGATCTGTTCATAGCCATCTTAGTGATTTCCATGGTTTGGTAAACCAGTTAAGTTTAGTCAATATTGTATTTGATGATGAAATTAGAGCTCTCTTAATCTTGTGTTCATTACCTGAAAGTTGGGAAGGTTTGGTAATGGCAGTTTCTAATACTGTGTCTCCTTCAAAAGTCTTAAAAGTGGATGATGTTGTGAGTGTGATCTTGAATGAAGAGATACGTAGGAAAAGCACAGGTGAATCATCAGGAGATGCTTTGAGTGTTGAAGGTAGAGGAAGGCCAAGAGAGAAGATAGAGCGTGGGAGATCAAGGTCAAAGATAGGCAGAAGATCCAAGTCCAGGTATGGCAGAATAACTTGTTGGAAATGTGGAAAGCAAGGGCACTTAAAGAGAGATTGCAGATCGGGTGAAGATCAGCATGAAGGACATGGAGAAGAAGCAGATGCTGTGGATTACATTGCATAGGATGCTCTGGTATGTTCTTTGGATAAAGTAGAATCTTGGGTTTTAGATTCTGGTGCCTCTTTTCATGCATCCCCACTTAGGGAATTTTTTCATGAGTATGTCCAGGGAGACTTTAGAGAAATTTTTGTAGGGGATGGTAAGCCTTGTCAGATTGTTGGCAAAGGAAAAGTGAAGCTAAAATTGTAGATAGGTGACACATGGGTGTTAAAGGAGGTCATGCATGTCCCAGTTCTGGAGCAGAATTTGATTTTTGTTAGAAGTTTGGGTGATGAGGGTTGCACAGTAACTCTCATAGCAGACTCTTGGAAGGTTACCAAGGGTACACTTTTTGTAGCTAGAGGTAAGAAAGTAGGTACGCTTTATCTATCTACTTGTATTACTGATTCTCTTTCTGGGTTATCTACTTCAGCTGTAGATTCGGAGATGTGGCTTAATAGGCTTGGTCACATAGATAAGAAGGAGATGCTTGTTCTTGAGTCAAAGAGTATGCTTTCGGATTTGGAAGGCATGGATCGTGGTTTCTATATGCAAAAGAAGAAGGTGACGTTTCTTGAGGAATCTGATGTTAGTGACAAGAACATAAAAGCCTTGGTTTTCAAGGAGAAGGTGACAGACAGAGTTCAACACAAGGTGCAGAGGAATTCTGAGCAGAGCAAGGGTGATTTGGACAAGGGTTTGATCCAAAAGGAGCTCGCAGGAAAAAGTCAAGTCTCACTATAAAAACATAGAGACCGACGTCGGTAGGAAAATCGACGTCGGTGTCCAGACAGGGACCGATGTCAGCTATGTGTAGCCCGACGTCGATGACTCGAGGCAGATAATGACCGGCATCGGCTAGGGGAAACCAACGTCGGCAAGGTGGTAGTCACAGGGAACCAACATCAATCAGCTGCAGACTGAGATGTGACTGGCATCGGTCACTCAGATGAATTTTGGGTGGACAGCCAGCTGTCATGGAGTCTCAAGTGCCCATATGGAGGACTGAAGGTGTAAGTAAGTTCTTAAATTCATCATTTCCCTTCTTTACACTACTTGTTGCTCACTTATGGTATAGAACTAGGAAGTTGTTGAAGAAGCAGAATAGGTAGATCCAGGAAACAGTGGGAGCTTGGCATGGATGAGGATGTGATTCCTTGGAGGAGAACCAAATAGGTGTTTTAGGTAGAGTTTCCAGCTGGAAGTAAGCACTGAGAGACAAATGGATGTTCAGGATGAAGAAGAGTGGAAATGGATACGTGAGATGGAAGATCAGGGTATATGGTCTTGTATTAGCTGTAGGACAATGGAGGTTTGATCATTGTGTTTCTCTTTATCAGGTTGGATTATATTAGCTACATTATCCTATTTCTATATGATGTGCTTGTTGTAGGGTTACATATACAGGTATTACTGAACTAAAGGTAAAGCTAGTTCAGGGATGTGTCATGGAGAATCTGGGAGCAGCAAGATTCTTTGGCATGAGTGTGTTCTAGAGACATGGAGGTCTTGTTGACTTTGTTTCAGGATGATTGTGTGAGACCAGTTAGCACGCCGATGGTTGGACAGTTCGCAAAATAGATGTCTTGATTCACATAATGAGGTTGAGTGCATGGTATGTACTAAACCTGAGTTTTCCCAAGCAGTGGGAATTGTCACAAGTTTGGAGTCAATCCGGGAAAGTAATACTGAAGGGCAGTTCAATGGGACCAGCAGCAGGTGCACATGCTATGCAGGGTCAAGTTATTTTTTCTACATGGTTGTAGATACGGATGTGGTAGGTAATTTGGATGACAAGTTTTGCACTACAGGATTTGTGGTGGTTGGTCTTCAAGAGTGATCTTGAGGAGGAATACAAATCCAAGGGAACAAACTAGACGGAGTATAGGTACAGGTATAGGTTGCAGCTGTTTATCTCTAAGTGGGAGATTGTTAGGTTGTGGAGCTAAAAGCTTCAACTCTTTGCAAATTGAAGGAACAGAAGGTTGTTGAGATCCAAGAGCACCGGCATCGGCAGTAGGACCGACGTCGGTCGTGACCAGTGTAGAAGGCCACCGGCGATGGCAGGAAGTCGGCCAACGTCTATAGAACTAGGCAAGCAGGGACCGGCGTCGGTCACCTGTGTGTTCCAGAACTGCTCGTTTCACAGACAGTTAGTTAAGTGAATGAAGAGTTTGCATGTTAAGACCAGTTAGAGTCTTGGGCTGTGAGGATAATTGTCTAAATTAAGAGTCTAAGTTATTGTTTAAGTTAGGGATCTATTTATAGACCCATTGGCATGTATTGTATATGTATGAGATAGAAAGGAAGAGTTCCTTCTAGTTGTAAGATCATTGAGTTGTAGGTTGTTGCAAGCTCATAGGAGATCTACATGTAAGTTTGGTCTGTTGAATTGCAAGTTGCAGGTTCATGGGAGATCAACTTGAAGTGCTATAGAGTGCTTGGTGTACCGGCAGGGTTATTACTGACTGGTTGGAGAGGTGAACACCAATTCTGTGTGTGAGTTGGTTGTTGGGACCATTTTTTGTGTAGGAGAGTGTGTGTGTAGAATAATTACTGTACACTTGAGGTGTGGGAAACCTCTATAAGGTGGAAGAGTGTGGCGGCTCTTTGTAGTATTCTTTTCTGTAAAGTGTTAATACAATATAGTGTATTGTCTCTCATATTCTGTGTTATTGGTGAATTCTAGTTACTTGTGTTTCTGGTTATTTCTGCATATTTAATTGCTTATATTTGGTAATCATATTGTGCTCTTTCTGAGGAGCAAGATCCTAATAGGAGGAATCAGAATAGGTGTGTTTGTTCTTGGATTCCCCACCCCTACAGAAACTATGAAAAACCTTTCCAAGGATAATTTTTGTTGGTTTAGGGATCAAATCCCTAAAAACACAGAATAAAGCACCTTGGTTTTTTATTGATATCTTATGAAAAGATTTCAAAAGGCTTTGAGGCACCTAAATAGACAAAACTTGTAGCTTATACAAGGGAGAAAATATTTTAAAATTAATGGAGTGATTTAATCATTTGGTTTTCTTTCTATAAGGGCTCAAACTTTCACCTTTTACCACTGATTGCATGCATTGACATCTATAGTTTTGAGCCCCATGGTGACCCTTCATCCAATGTTGCATACTAGACCATACCTTCACATTTGAATGGTTCCAAATGGTTGAAATGAATATTAATGATATAAATATAATAAAAAGACAAGGATATACTTATTTTGATTACAACACTACCTATAGACCTCCTTTTCATCACAAAATGTACATGTACAAGATTTGGAGATGCAAGGTGACTCTAGCACCGAAGTTTGTAAATAGACTCTATCTTCATGCTTGAACTATTACATTATGTTAAAATAATATAAAATAATATATATGATCTAATTATCATTCAAATAGGTTAGAATGATATGTTTTAAAACTCATTTACACCCACAGGACCCCACACAGTCAGCTATAGTTGATTGTGAGGGGTAGAGAGCAAAATTTGGGCCTCTTGACAAGGATATAAAATAGAGATGAAAAAAATGGGTCAAAACAGGTGTAAAATTATTAAAATTAAATATAGGTAAGTTTATAAACATCTTTTTCAAGCTAAACCATGCAAAGAAACCTATAGGATTCATAGTTAAGGAAGATAGGTAGGGTAACACAATCTTGACTAGGAAAATAGTATGAGGGAAATGTGAGAGGTTAGAGGGATAAATTAAGGATAAAAAACCTTTATAAAAATAAAAACAGCCTCATTAAACCATAATGATGGATATTTAATATATAAATGGGTTTTCAATGGAAATACATAGTCAATCTATGACTATCATACACACAGTCCACCTTTTGCACAATCTATCTTGGAATTTGAGGGAGTTGGAGGGTATAAAAACTTGAAAAAGGGATGAATTTTTGTGGAAAAGGTATTTAAAACTTATATAATTTTATACAATGATTATTTGGTTTGATAAAATAGGGGAAGTACCCTTTATTTTGTCTCAAATACAGGGTACTTCCCTTTATGCATAAACCTTGCAGTTTTGGGAAATGAGGATAAAAAGATGACTAGGAGATGTTTGAACCTTGATATAAGGTGTGGGAATATGAGATACATCCAAAAAAACATGATAAATCATATAAGGAGGAATCCCATATTAGAGTTCTAGACCCTCAAACTTGCATGCTAAGCCTATTATGCCTTGAAGTGACCTAGAGCTAATTGGGGGTCTAACTTCACTTATAGCTCTTGGTGAGATTTATAGATGATTGGATCATGTTCATGGGATGAATTTAGACATTTATGACTGATTAAGATTCAATTAAATCCATGAAAGAGTCAATATTGGACTTTAAGGCACATTAAGCCTAGAGGAAATGTGAAATAAGCTTGATATGCTAGTTTTGAATTCTCATATCTTATTTGAGGATTTGAATGGAGGCAAATGGAGTTTAGAGAGGTTAATAGGGTCTTTGAAAATAATTCTTGTGAGATTTTTTTTAATTTAAAACATTTCATCTTCATGAACAAAGCTTAAGAGTAAATACTACCTAAAACCCTTGCAAACCCTTAATCAAGACCTGATGAAGGAAATGAATATGGTAAGATACCTAAATTTCATATTTTTCCTAGAATGATGATTGGAAGAGGTATAAGACTTATTTAGGATCCCTACCATCAAGATGAGTTATATAGAATTTGTATGGATAGAGTACAAATAGGGTTTTCTTTACTATTTTATGCATTGTGCAAGTTATATGAGTTTTCAAGAGATTACAATCACATGAGATGGAAGATAAAGACTTAGATAACTATACATGTCAATTTAATGCCTCATAAAAAATTCTAAGTGCCTCAACCAACTACTTCATCTCAGCCAATCAGAATTGGCATAATGAACATGGTGGTGAGAAGTGTGAAAATTTAAAGTGGAAGTGATTTTAAGGTGTTCTTAATACCTCTAAGGCCATGGTGGGTATTTACAAGTGTCATAAACTCCTTTATATGAATTTTCATGGAAAAATGATGCATTTTTAGAAGCCAAGTGTGAGGGGTGACAGAAAGAGGAGTTTTCTTTGAATACAGGTAGTGATAGCTCATTTCTAGATAATTTTAGATTACCATGACTACAACCAATGCATGGAGAAGAATGATTGAAAACCTTTCCTCTCATTCCAATAATAAGACCTATCCATAATCAGTTTTGGGATGTTAAAATAGAGGTGAATGATGAAGGCATTTTCTTTGTGTAAAATGAGAACTTCTATGCCACATTTCAAGAGCTTCATGACTTGGGGTGACACTTGTGCTTCCTAAATTTGCATGATCAATTTCACATTACCTTCTCATGCACATTTAACTCATTTTATTAGCTTGAAAAGTGTCCTTGTGACCTTTGGACTTCTCTCTTCTTCTCTCTCTCTCAAGTTCTATAAGAACTAGTTATTTTGGCCTTTGTAATCTAATACCACACCATATATGGTGAAGCCCTATTGGTTTTGACATTGTAATTGACTTAGACACTAAATTAAATCTAGTTTGAGTTCAGAACTTAGCTTTTCAAAGTGTTGAAAGATATGTATAGTGAATGGTTAAGAGATATTCATCTATCCTTACTTTCTCTCAATCCTTCCATGTTTGATGCATGTGAATCCATGCCTAACAGATCATATGAAGTGTTGTTAAGTGTATAGATCTATTATTAAGTGTAAAAGGAATCCTTATTATCTTCAACTAATTTATGGTTCCACTTACCTTGGATTGTCTTCACGCATGTCACCTTCATATTAAAATATTGATTTTAGTGTATTCTTGGAATCTTAGAATAGTGTTATATGCCTTGTCTCTTTATGATAGAGATGATAGTCCTATGGTAAACATCTTGGTGCATAATCATATAGAATATGTTTCATTTCATGGAAACTCTAACCATTTTCCTTATAAACAATGAATTAGTATAGGTAAAATCATTTCAAGACACATTCATGGAGCTAGCCCTTAAATCTAGAGATTCATCTCATCTATTAGTTACCCACATCTTGTGAGATGTTTCCATTGTGCCACTTGGATGAGGAGAGATGAGACACATCCTCAAGGGGTGAAAATCCAAGTGACAACACAAACCTTGTGAAATTTTATTATTATATCCTTGTTAATCACTAATTGGTCCTATAATTTGGATAGTTATGCAAAATCAACAAGGTGGTACTTGTTGAAATGCATGCATATGTTGGCCTGAAAGTAAAAACATGCTATGGATGAGGTAATATTTTTTGTCATACCTAATAGAGATATTTTGGGATGAATATTTTTGATTTATTTCAAAAGCATGAATAAAATGTATGATTATTTTATACTCTAAAAGATAAACATAAATCCCTAATCAGGCGGTGTTAAAAATCTTAGGTACCCACTTAACTCTTGGATAGAGCGATAAAAGTTACGTAATGCCCTCAAATGGCTGATTTTTGGATGGTGGGATTGGTGTCCATGGACCATTATGAGCTCATGAATAATGGAGAACATCTTGTAAGCCTTGTAGTTGCATGTGATGCATATAAGGGCTTCTCCAATGTTTAGTGTGGTTGGTGTGGGACATTGAACTAACCCATGAATAGTTAATGATGAAGCATAGTAACCATAATAGTATGGATTACTACCTTTATGAAATGACATTAAGTAAAAAATATTATTAAGATTATGTGTGTGGCATAATAATTTCAATGGAATATTCCACTCTTAACTTATAATCTGGTTGCAATTCAGTTGTATTGGATAATTACAACTATTGAGCTCAAGTTTCAGGTTTATGTGTGATGACACAAAAGTGAATAATGACCCTAGTAAAGTTTTTATATTTAAACTGCTAACCTGATTTAAAAAATCAATACATAACTTATCAAACTATGGATGTAACTCCTTGGAAGTACCTATAACACTCTTGTTAGAAATCATATCAAGGTAAGTGTAAGTTACTATGATTTGGAACACCATATTCTTATGATGTTTAAATAACCCACCTTCACAAATCGCTGGAATGGTTAATAACAATAGTTTTGTATTGAAATTAACAGTTTTTACCATGAACATTTGATATTAAATGAAGGCATATTTGGTATGGTGCACCTATTTTTAGTTAGTTTTGATGAATTCTAATGTAATAGATGACATTTTAAGGCATGAGATTGGGAAAATTTTGAACCAAGTTGGGATATTGGTGAAATATTCTACTGTAAAAATGATGCATAATGTGCCATTCTACCATATCAATGTCACAAAAGACACATGAAAGAAGGAGGCCATTACTTAACCTAATGTAAAGAAAAATGTGGCTATACTAATGGCATAAAATAGGAATTCCAATAAGATAAGGTTGAGGCATTGCCACCACTCAATGGGTGGGAATGTTGTGGCATAATGATAATTGCTTAGTTGAACAGCTTTAGGTAATATTGTTTCTTAACTATTGATAAGTCATCAGGATGGCTCCTCTTTAAGGAGGGGAGGATGTCATGACCTGACCTTGTGGCCTATTGTAGATACTTGATTGATATCTTATTTTAGCATGTTTTGATATCACTTTGACTAATGACTTATGATGATGGTTTTATTTTAGAGGGTTGAGATGTGATATATATTAGGTAGCTATTGTGATTATGTTTATATCATAGTTGATGATTACACTTGATTCATTTTATCTTGATATATATATATACTACTTAAGTTTAGTTACATTATTATATGTTATTAATATAACATGTTTCATTGAATGTGGATTGATATTGACTATTCTTGCAACTATTGATTATGTTTTATAGGGAATGCTTAGGTTCATGGTCATCAGAATTGACTCTATTCTATTTAAAACTATAGATAGCTATGCTTAATTTTTTTTGTCATGTTTAATAATTTATTTAAAATTTATTATTACTTATATCAACATTGTTTCAGTATAATTGATGTCTTATTGGTGATTACAGAAACTAGGTCAAGAGTTAGGCTCGATGGTTGGCTTTGACAACTCAGGGTATATTCAAGGGGTAAATGAGTAGTTGAAAGTCACTCCAACATATATAATGTGTATGATAATATATTGAGCCACCATCATCTTATATTTTTATCATTATCACTTTTTCATATTTTATTGGTCTTGCCTTATATTTATGTGTGTGTGATTTTATTCTTGTTCCTTTCTTGGAGTTAACAAGTTTAGGTATCATTGTTACTCTTGTCTTTTCATGATGTGCTTGGATTTATTTTCTCATGATTAATTTTTCCATGTCTTTGGTGTATGTTGTGGTATTAGCTTGTTATTCTTGGGTTTGACTAGACCACATATGGGTCTCTTGACTTTGGAAAACACCATTAGGACCCCCTTATGAGAAATTGACTTACCCATGATCATGGGTTGACTTAATGATTTTTGTAATTTTTCTTAATCATTGTGTTTTTTTGTGGGGGTTACTTATAACCCAAATTTTTTCAATTTGTCTTTTGGAGGTTGTTTAGTTGGTCAAAACCCTAGACCACGCAAGTCATGGGTAAATAAGAATTTGGAGTTGGTTACCTAATGGGGCCTGTGCCCTAGTTTTTTTGGGATGAATTTGGTGGAGTAATAGAGGGAAGTCTGCTAAAGGAAGGAGGACATGGTGTGGAATTTGGAGAGCTCAATTCCTTGTGGGAAGGTCCTGAAGGGAATAATGAGGGCATTATTCCCCATCATGGCCTACACTTTTTAGTAGTTTGGTATATTGCTAAGAGGTTGAGCTAGGTCGTCTAGTGCATAAGGAAGCCAATATTTCTCCTATGGTGACCTACATTTTATTTATAAGTAATGTAAATTGATTTTAAGGATGGTGTTATGGTTACTTTAATTGGGCATTATTGTTAAAATAAAATGGAAAACCATTACATATTAATGGGGAAGTTGTGAGACTTCCTAATGAATATATAATGACTCATAATTGATCAAAAATTGATTTACTCCCTATGTAGGGTGTTATGGGTTGTTTTATTCTAATTTATGGCTACATTATGTTAGAATGAAAGAGTTTTTAGATCATGGGTTTTGATATTCTATTTTATATACCATGGGGCTCGACCCTTGAAGATTTCTATGGGGATTTAAGCATTAAACAATATTAAAGTTTTTAATTAATTAAAAGAACTTGAGTTTTCATTTTATTAAGTATATGACTATGATTTGTGGATTATTAAACCTTGGTGTAATTGTGATTGTAAATTTGATAAGTCTACCCCAACAAGGTCTTTAAAATAATAGTTTCTATTAAATCCCTAATGGGTGACTCTTTGGATATGCATGTTGGGTATCGATATGGGTTTTGAATTTCTCCCTATACCCACTAAGTGAGTCAATTTAGGACATTATTATCTATATTGGTCTAATACGAACCCCTATTAAACTTTCAACCCTATTTGGGAAAAACATGAATTTATTATTTATTGCTCTACCTCCCTCAAGCTTTACTAATCCTATTCATGTGAATGATTTCTTGTTGGGTTTGTTGGAATAACTCTTAGTAAAATACATTTTGATTTATTCATATTGTGTGGGATATGCATGGTTGATTTAACCTTATTGATCGTGACCTTCTAATTTTAATCCTATTGTGAAGAGTTAATTCTTCTAAAGGGTTGGGTTATATTTATCAATTGTGGATTGTATTTTATTCCTCTTTTATTATACTGAGGTTGCATTGCTATCTTATTTTGGATTATGTTAAAGTGCTTAAAGGATTGTAGTGTTATTTAAACATGGTAATTTATAAACTTAACCAAGTTTTATTTTTAATTATGAATGAATTGTACCTATTTCTCCTTTGACTCGAATGAGTCAATTTGGTTATTGTTGATTGAATCCTTGGTGTATAATCATTATACACCTAGGCAAGCCTCTTAGGCTGAGCATTAGACTTGGATAGACCCCCCAAAAATTCAAAAATGAATATGATATATCATGATTTATTAAGTAAATCAACTTATATAAAAATTTAAGGTATGCCTTAGGTATTACTCAAGTCGACTAGCTTATTGGGGTGTTATGGTTCTTGTGTTGTTTGCAACTGCTTCTCTTATCTTTTATTGATGATTTTTATAAGTTATTTTTGGTGGCTCAAAATTTTATTGTAAGCCTCTTATCTCACTCGACTACCTTATTTTTGAAACCCTCCACCTAGATGACGAATGCGGTGGTAAGGGAAATCAATGGTTGGGCTCATAGGGTTGTTTTGAAGTGGTGTTCTCTTTTCCATGTTCATTATTTTCTTTTGTTGTACTTGGAATTTATGTAGAAGCATATTTCTTGTCTGTGCCTATTGGTGTATGGTTCCTAGTGGATGTTCTTGGAAGTGTTCCATGGATATTCATTTTATGTACTAGTTCCATTTTATTATATTTGCAGTCTTGTAACATTTTTTATGTTAGAAGGAACAATATTATGTATGATGTGTGTATTGGTGGTGGTGATGATGATTTTAGCTTAGTTCTAAGGTATTTAACCAATGATAATTATTCCTCTTGATATGTATAAATGTTGGACTCTATTTCCTATGTTGGATTGGTAGTTGATTATGTTATATATTTTAGTCATTATGGAGATAAGTGTCAAGACACACTCTAAATATTATTATGGAACTTGTAGCTGTAATTAAGGTCTTCAATCAATTTCTTGCACTTTTGTATATATATGTTAAGGTAAGAAAGAAATATATGCAACCTTGTAGTTGGATTTTCCAATCCTTGGCTTATGTCCCCATTGTCTTCAATAATAAATCCTATGTGATGAACTTGATTATCATTAGTTATTATCCAAACTTGTTCCTTAGATTTTATTAATTGTAGAATCTCTTTACTTTAGCATGCATTTGGGAATGATTATGAACATGACTATTATTATTATTATTGACCATGGAGTTGAATGCATTATGACATAAAATAAAGAATTGTATGGATGTCATGTCTTATATGTGGTTAGAATGTAGTGTTTAATTGTGTTGGGCAGAGTTAGTATTATAGTGCAATTACACTTATTTTAGATTGTTATATATGGAATCGAGTTATTTTTGGTTTATTCTTAAAGTGCTTACATGCAATAAATATTACCCTTATGCTTAACTTGAATCGTAGATATATGCTAGAGGATATATTAGTTTGTGACATATTTATGTGAGGGGATGTCAACAAATAATGTATGCCTAGTTTATTTATTATGTTTTAGATTTATTATTAGCTCATTATGATCATATGAAAACTCTAGCTAAGGAATTTTATTTGAGAACATGATCTATGGCATGTTTATAACTTGGTCTAAATCAGTCATTACTATTAAATTTATGCAATCAATTTTTTTGATGACAAAAGTGAGGCATTTTTATTATAGTAATGGTTGTCCGGATGGTTGTGGTTCCACTTTAAGTGAGCGTATTTCTATTACATAAACAATAAAATAAAGTATGATTTAATGAAATTATTTATTTGGATTTGGTACTATTGATTGTAATTCATACCAATAAGGATAATTTGGTGACATAGACTATTTGCAAGTTACATAAAGTTTTGTTCAATTTCTCATATTTCATCCCTTGAATAATGGAATGCTGGTTATATTGTTATTGTTTACATTTATTATGTTGTTTTTATTTGAGTGGGGTTACTAACTTGTAATTTAGGTTATAAATGGAAATGTGGTGCAAGGACCTCAAATTGATGGTTTATTTATAGAATCTCAATTGGTAGCATCACCTTAATTGTCTATAACGAATTGGTGATGTATTCTTGAGTCAGATAGTTATTGGTTTATAGGTGAATGTGTGTGCTTAATATTATAAGCTGTACCTTTGACATTTAATTTATTAGTACATTTTATATTTTGATCATTAAAATAATGAATAATCCTTTTGAATTGCAAATAATATTGAAATTAGGATGAGGATTAAATATATTGTGTAAACTCAAAATTTTTAAACTATGATCCACTATTTAATATCCCACTTTGGTTATGAGTTATCAAGTCATAACTTCCTTAATGGTAACTCAAGTTAGTTTTTGAATTACTTAAGGAATGAAACCTTGTGCGGACATTTTTATATTATTTGATTGACATAAATGTCTATATTATTAACAATAACACAATATTGGAACCAAAAGATAAGTTAGAATCAATATAGGTGCTAGACCTCTATGGCTAGCTTATAGGATGGTATATCTAGATCATGATAAGTAATTTGGCATTTTTATGCCATTTGTATGTTTATTCAATAGGATGCTCACTTGTGTGATTCCAACCACCCTGAATTGAGAACATAGAAGCTCATCTAATTTTATTGAGGAATGATTCTCATATAACTTATTTATGTCTTCATGTGTGACTTTTGTCAAGTAAGGGAACAATGGTGAAATGATCCCTAATAAACTTTGGATCATGGTATATTGATCTAATGGGGGTAGTGAAAGTAATGGCCTTTGATTTTTTGAATTTTAAAAGATTATGGTGATTCAAAAGCTTATGTCATGTTAATTTAGGTAGGGCTTTAGAAATATCTACAAGTTGATGTCATAATGTGGTAAGGTTTTGCCTAAGCAAAGCTAGTAGGATGGTTATTCTCTTTAATCATTTCAAACCCCTATGATTACTTATTTTACTTCTCCTTTATCTTATTTGCATCCATGGAAAATGGATAACTAGATAATCTCTGATATGCTTAATTCCATTATTATTTTTCTTAGCATTATCTATTAGAATAATAGGGATGTTAGATGAAATATTATTAGAATCCTAAGTAAGAATGAGTTATTCAGTCTCTTGAACTATCAAACCATGACCACATGGGGTAATTGGATACTTAATTAGGGTCAAGGGACCCTACGTGATCTGATAGGGAAGATGAATGCCTTCTATAAAGTTTTGAGGTTATTAGTGTGGACCTACCTGCTAATACCCCTTGAACTGTATACCATCCTAAGGATAATGTACTTATCTATGGAATAATCTAGAGGTTTTATCCCTAGGTAAGTGTCCATAGTGACCCAATCTAGTTATTATTTATCTATACTCTTAGGCATATTTGAATGCATCATGCATCTTGAAGTTACATAGTGGGACCTATACACAATTCCATTTTGTACTTGAAAGGTAATTCCAAGATTTTTTTTTGGATTATTTCACAATTCCTTAGAATCATTAAAATCCATATAATTTATATTAAAAGAACAAAAGATATCTGCAAGGTTGGAATATTAGGATACTACAATTTATGAAGTAACTAGTCTAGCCAAATTTGCTTGGACCAATATAGGGAGAGAAACTCTTAGGATCCAAAGATGAGAGGAAGAAGAAGCCTTATCACAATAAAGACCAAGATTATTATTGACCCCTTGGACTATCTCAATTTTTACTATCAGAGTCATGCCACACTTTCTAGAAGATCAAAGAAAGGATGCCAAATGAGAAGACTAGGAATTAAATTTCTATGAATCCTCTATCAAGGTAGTTTTTGGAGAAACCAACTGAAGGGAATAAATAATACCCATAAATTGGTATTAAAAAATATGAGAAACCACCTCAAGTTGGGGAGGAGGTACCACACCTTTATTTTTTTAAGAACATCCAGTGATAGAGGCCTAGGTTTTTATTTTCAAACCTTAAAAAACCTTGGTGACTTGCCATATTTATGCCTTTTGGGTCAAAAATTCTATAAATGGTCCAAATTATGACAAGATAAACATATAAATGGAAAGTGTTCAACATCAATTCATTGAAGTCATGTGTATCCCATTTATTTTAATGGAATCTCTTCTAGAATAATAATATCAAGATCAAATGAAAGATAAATCTATCATAATAATCCAATAACCATTCTAAATCTCTAAGATCAATCTAAAGTAAACCTCCCAACAAATTTCCAATGGTAGTGAGGCACTAAACATTCAAATATTGAAGAGGAAGAGAAAATAAATACACCTAGGTCAGAATCTTACTGAAATAATAGTTTAAGGCATTAAAATTTTGGTGTTGTTTTTGAATTTGAATGTTGGAACCATTCATCATCTAAGGCTCATAATTTAGGATATCAATTTTTGAATCTACACATGGATAGAAAACTAGAAAAAACCTTTTAGAATAAAATTTACCTTGTAAGCATCACCCCAAGTCTTTTCCACCCAATATTTGATAGACCCACTCATTATCCATTTGCCAACCACTTTACAAATAATCCCCTTTTACTCCAAATATTTGATAGAATCTTCAAGGGCTGACCCATCCATGAAGAGTTATAGAGGATAAAGGTATAACCTAATAAAAATGTCACCACCCACCTGTGCCTCTTAACATATCCCCAAAAATACCAAATTTTCTCGACACAAAGGTAGTTACCTTAACTAGAGGATCCACCAGTATAAACCTACTGTCCACCTCTATTTCCAAGCCAACATAGTCCAAATATTCCTCCAATGTTAAATCCCTAGTCTATTTCAAAGCATAAATGATCTCCTTCTTGACCTCCTCTTCTCCATCTTACTCCTATGTAGAGGGACTCCTGAAGATCGACCTCATCAATCACTATTAAAATTTTCTCCCTTTGATTCTTTCTATCCCTTCACTTGTTTCACACCTTTTTGTCCTTTCACCATCACTAAATGGGTTTTTCATAAAATTTAATTTGTTTATTCCTAGAGCTCAATTGTAGTATTTGTTGATAAAAACATTGTATTTCAATAAGTTTATTAAGACAAAAAAAATTGTGACTAATAATGAGTGCTTGTATTAAGGTTTGTTTGAATTAGTTCATATATTGTGTTTACATTATCCAAATATAATATTTGGTGGAATTTTATTAATGATTTCAAATGATGTTCAACACTATATAATGTTGCAAACAATGTTCGTGGTCCTAGTTGAATTTTATTTTCAAGATTTAGTTTGTGCTTTGCATCTCTTCTTATTAGTTTTCATCCTTGTCCTAAATGAAATAGAGGAGCTAACAAATATATTCATATTATTAAAAATATGAAGTAATTTTTTGATGCGTGTAGTAAATTTTTGACTTTGATTTAGTAATTATAATTTAAAGATGTCTTGATAGCTACAATTATTAGTTAGGTCATCCATTTGTGATATATCATAAAATTTAACTTTGGAAAGTATAATTATTTGGATTAGGTGTCATTGAATATGCCTAATGGGTTTCTAACTCTTTAAAGGTGAAAATACTATTATATTTTCTTCTAGGTCTTGAATAAATGAGGACTATGTAAGATTTTTTGAGTATTTTTTTAGTTTTTATATCATTTACTAGTTGTCATGATCTTCATGGTCTTCATAAAAAAATCATAGTATTAGGGCTGATTCATCAACTCTTTAAAATTTAAATTGTGGCTCCTGATTTATTTTGATGATTATGTCTTATAGTCAATATAATTTGTTGTTGACCAATTCATGTAAATTGTTCATTGTTTTTTATTAGGATAAATTAATTGCTAAGTAGGTATTCTTGTATACTAATTTACTTACAAGTGCAACTATAATTGGGTTTTCATCATCAATTTGTCAATGAAAAGGGTTTAAATTTTTACACATTGGTTGGAACATTGATGATACTTACTTGTAATCCATTTTGAGTTATTTTATGGTTAAATATTCAGATTTGTATAAATGTCAAGTGTGAAAATAATAATAACTCTTTAAATTCATGATAATCATCTATCGATGGAGCTAAAAAAATATTTTTTAGTTCTGAGTGTGTAATCAAATTTCAACATTATTTGAAAACATGATATGTTTGGGTTACATAATATTTATTATGTAGTGAAGTTTATTATACATATATAATCTATAACATATAATGCATGTCATATTATGGGTTTTCATATTGTAAAATACATAGTTTCCAATGTGCTTTTAGGTTTGTATTGACATCACCAATTTTATTATTATAATGTGTTTTAATAGATTTTAAAAACATGTAATGTCTGGGAATATACTTTTGAATATTGGGATAGTTTTTACTAAGGAAACATTGATTAAATTATAACACAGATCTTTACAATACTTCATTTAGTTTTATTAACTAACACTATCACCTAATTCCTATGGAACATTCCAAGTGTTGAGAGGCATTGCCAACTGATTCCTTTTATAATAGATTAGATGTTCTCATATTTTCAATTTCAATTATCATCATTTCATAGTTTGGAATGGATGTTGATGAACATGTGCAATGATGTTGAGTTGTTGAAGATTATTAATTGAGTAGTGTGTTTTATGTTAATCATATCACTAAAATATTTTGGTTCTGAAATACTTCAATTTGCATTTCTCCTTGAATAATTTGGTCAAGGCATAATCAATTATACTATGATCATTTGATGGTATGTTCTCTAAGATAAAGATATATTTTTTTATCCATTTATGATTACTAAGATTTGATGTTATTTCATGAAATTATTTTGTATCAAGTAAACTTAAAATATCAATGCCATCAACTTTTCATTTGATGATGGTATGCAGTGACAATTTATAGTGGCCCATAGTGTATTCTTGTGTAGAGGTCATATAAATAAAATATTCATTGTTGGCCTTGAGATATTTTCAAGTGATAATTGTGTCATACATTGCACATCTCTTGATGAATAAATATTGATTAATGTTTTTATAGATTCAAGAGCCTAACATATGAAAATTATCTTTTAATGAGGTTAAAAAAATAAGTAATATAATTGAGAAATTGGGATGTTCAACTTTTTGCTAATAGTGATAGCATGGTTAGATTGTCTAACAAAAATTTAATGGCATTGGGGTTTAAGCTTTTAAAATGCAAAAATAGTTTGTAATATCTACAACCTCAAGTTAAAGGGACTAAATTTTGATATAAGTATATGATAAAGTTCATGAATTAAAAAATATTTGAGAAGGTATCATACTAAGGTGTTTGTTGTAAATAGTTTTTTCAAAGCTTGATTTTGAGTTCTACATTATAAAAGTGGATAATGTTTTAGAAAGGAGGAAAACTACATATGAGCAGGATATTTATTATTATATGATGGGAGTTGGATTTCATATCTAAGATTGGCTTGTAATGGGTATATCAATTATTATCATTGTGTAAAATGCTACTTATGATTTTCATACTATATGGTGCATGCAACAAATCAAGATGGCTATGTAACTTGTCCTTTTTAATGGACTCCAAGCTTTGAGAAGTTAATGTTGCCAAATAATTCATTGCATAACTATTTATATTAGGACATGACCAATTCAAATATGCTAAAGCTAACTATGAGATCTTTTAATCTTACTACACAACACCAAATAAGAGGGTTCCAAAGCCTCTAGGCAAATGATATTATGTAATAACCCTAGATAAGCCTACAATACATAAAAATACATCTAATCTATGATCACTAAACTTGTGTCACAAAGAGGGATAGTTAAACAAATAAAAAAAATATGCAAAGATAACTCTACTCAAGTAAATGTAGAGGTAAACTAAGAAAGAAGGAAAACATTCATCTTATTACCTTATGCAATATCTATCCACCAAATGAAAGAGTAAAAGTTAGGAATACTTACCTTGGATTGAATATGTCGTGCATCAATATCTTCCTTGGCCAATGGTGCTTTGCAAGATGTTGTTATGGATTTGTAAGGATCACACTATAGAAATCAAATTTAGGCTAAAAGACTCCTCCTTTACATCAAAGACTTTCCCACAAGACAAAATTATTTCCTTATAAGGAAAAACCTTAAGCAATGACTCCTCTAGTATATAAATAACAAAATTATGAGTTTTAATAATGTAAAAATGAATGTTTCTCTCTATTAGATCAAAGTGAAAAGGGTATTCATAGCTAAGGATTGACCCTAAACCCTCTTATGAATTTAGCTAACAAGATCAATTGGCTTGATCTTGTTAGGTGAGAAAGATAGTCATTAAGTCTTGAACTATGTTGACTGGGTTGATGTAGTTTAATAATGTGTGCTTAATCTCTAACAATATTGACCTATCTGACATAGTATAAAAATGAAGAAAAGGGGTGTATGCTTAGTTAGAGGCTATTTTATAAGGTGAATTGATTAGGGAAGTGGATAAATGGGTTTTAATTCCTTATGATGTTAGATAAAAGTGATTTTTAGCAGTTTTAGGTAGTATAGGGACAAACAATCTTAAGAAGCACTAAAGGTTTTCCCACCCCTTTTCCAGTGCACCCTTTAATATGTGCGCTCAAAGATATTGAAAGTTGAAAGGTTATTACAAAAGAAAATGTGTCATTATATTATAAAGTTTAAAAATATTATGTGTGTGTGTGTGTGTGTGTGTGTGTGTGTGTGTGTGTGTGTGTGTGTGTGTGTGTGTGTGTGTGTGTGTGTGTGTGTGTGTGTGTGTGTGTGTGTATGCCTCGCTTGAATCTCATCACATCTCATGAAGCTATAACATGGGATGTTTCTTTGAGAAAGAACATAACAACACACAATGTTGAGTTAATAAATTACATTAAAATGTATAATTAAAAATTTGAAGTTAAAATGATAGTAGGATAATTTTGGAAATAAATGAAGGCATCATATACATACCTTGACTTACCTTTATCACTGAAGGTTGTCCATTATGTTTGTAGTCTTGATTATGGAGGGAAAATTAACTAATTTGAATAAACCCTAAAGATACAAGGCTAAAGAGCAAGAACAAATAATCATAGAGAAAATAAAATAAATGAACATTGCATAACTGAATAGGTCACTTGAAAAATTGATAAGCTGGGATAAAAAATGCTAAGTTAGAACTAAAATACCAATTAAAATAGATAAAATGAGAGTAAATTGGGTAACCAAAAAAGCCAAGGCCACTAAATGACTGACAAACCAAAACAAATGTGTCCCAAGTAAGACAAGTAATAAAGCAGATCAAACCAAGGACATATAAAACTAAAATAATAAATCCAACATCGATTTAAAATAAGTAACAAACCATACTTGAACAAAGATGAAAAATGAATAGAAAGTAAAAAAATATAAATGAATGAGAAGTAACATTCTAAACTCATTTCAGCAATGGAAAAATTAAATAGAAAAAGGGATGAGATGGTTCATAAAAGGGTGAAAGGTATTTTCAAAATCTTAATTACAATTAAGTAAATCTGAGAAGTATAAGGCAAAGTTTATGAAGTAATGTTTAGTCATTCAAATATGTAATTTTTATTCTTAAGACATATAAACTAAAACAAACTTATTATGAGCATGTCTGAAAAGAGATGAAGAATGTAGGATTATATAAGTTGGGAAAAAAATTTAAAAACAAGCTTTCCTATCAAGAGAAAATATGAAATGGGTGGTGGGGGAAATGTAGATGATACTAAGGTAGATAGTCTTTATTAGAAATAAGACACTCAAATTAAGTTTTAAAAACAAGAATACTTTTGACATGAAGGAATTTAGAAAACTTTCCCTAGCCACACAAATTTGGGTTATCTAGTGAAGTATATATATCATCCCATGAAGGATATATGCATGAAAATTAAAATGGACCTACCTTTCCACAATGTGTTCTTCATTACTCAGGACCCCATATAGAGTTGTTGGTCTATTGTGAAGATTGGGTACTTGTATGAGAAAGAAGGTAGCACCATAGATAATTTTGAGACCTAATATCATATTCCATTGTCCTACCATAACCCAATGGACCTTAGATCTATCATGAGGCCAATTGTACAATTTAAGCTTAGACTAGAATAGGAGATGTTCTTGATAATGACATCTTTTTATGTGATTTTGACTTTTGATTTTATAGATGAATTTTTATCATTGCCTTTAATTTTAAATGATTTGAATTTTAACTTTTTGTTACTTTTTCTATTCCATCTCCATATGGATTTAGAAAACCAAAAATGTTTGTTAAAAAATGATTATAACTAGGAAACTTAGACTTGATAGCTAAAGCTAAGAACTGAGAGAGCATGATGTCTAAGATTATTGTGTTTGTATGTTAAATAAAAATTCTATCTTGAAATATACCTTGGTGTGCCCAAAGTGGATTGAAATAGGGGATAAGATGAAAATGAACATGGAATGATTGAGTTACCTAAAATTACAAAAAATGTAAAATATGAAAATGGTACAATGATAAGTAAACATGACTCTGTATCATAAGACATAATGTAAGTATAAGGATACATGTAAAATATTTTGTTAAAATTTTTACCACATAAGAATATAACTGATTTTGAGAGTATGAAATCACAATCTTTAACAATTGCCTTATTTTATAGGGAAAGTAATTATCTTAGAAAGAAATTTATGAAATGAAAAATTTGTGAGGAAACCCCAGTCCTATTTGAGGTCTTACACTACAACTCACAAAAGAGAAATCAAAAATTTGTAAAACTAAAGTTTAATGTAAGAGTGTTTTTTTAGGAAAGACTAGTCCTATCCAAGGTCTTATATTTCAACTCACAAAAGACAAACTGAATAGGTGAAAATAAGATTGTAAAATGACAAATCCATGATAAAAAAGAGACATCAATATTTAACAAGAAAGTAAAATATATTCATAAGGATGGTCGGGTCCTATCCATGGTCTCATGTTGTAACTCTAAATTAAATAAAGGAACATAGATATACCAAAGGATCAATGATAGGAAATAAGGCTACTAAGTGTGATGTAATGCTACATTAGGGATCTTTTAGAAAACCTAAAAAAAGTGTTAATATGGAAATATGTGAGAACAATTTAAAATAGTAAACATTTAATTAAAATATTTCTTTAAAAATTAAGTATTAGTGGGTTCTTTGAAAATATGTTCTTCATTACTTTGTAGTCTATAAGTACTAGGACCAAGGATGTCTTTGACAAGGTAAGGACCCTAACATTTTTGGGTGTACTTGCCTTCTTTGTCATGTGTATAATCTAGTTTGAGGACTAGGTAATAAATATTGAAAGTACAAGCTTTGAATTTTTTATTATGTTGTTTAGTAATGCAAGCTTTGTATTTTATTGGTGATTATGTTGTAAGGCAATCACAATTTACTCTTCCATGAAGTCTTAAGCATGGAGATGGGATTTATGTAATTCATTATTAGGAATAACACCATGAAGAGAAATTTATAAGGATGGTAGCTCAAATTATAATGGTAAAATTAATTCAAACCCATATACTAATGAAAATGGTGTTATCCCAGTAGTAGTATGTATGTTAGTGGATTAAGCCTAGAGTGTGGGACAAAGTTTTAGGTGCCAATCAATAAAATATTCTCTAATAGTATTTTGAAATATTTTTTTAACAATTTTATTAGTAGATTTTGCTTGATCATTGCATTAAGGATGATAAGGTGTTGAAAATTTGTGCATAATTTTGAATTTTGCATATAGTTGTTTCATATCTATGTTTTTTAAATTGCCACCACTATCAAAAATGATGGTACAAGGAAATCCAAAATGATAGATGATTTGATTGAGAATAAATTTATAAATGGTACTTTTAGTAATTTTAACAAGAGGCATATCTTCTACCCACTTTGTAAAATATTCAGTGGCAGTGATGATGAATACATGACCATTTTATGATCTAGGTAATTTTCCAATGAGATATAATCCCCACATAGAGAATGGCTAAGGAGATTCCAAGTTTTTGAGTTATGTCAGAGGGGAGTGAATGAGATCATCATGAAGTTATTAAGGATTACATATTTTAGCAAAATTAATGGCATTTTTTTCAAGATTAAGCCACAAATAACCCATGCATAGGCATTTGTGTGTTGTGGCGTGGTCACTACAATGACCACCATAGATTCCCCCATGTTCTTTTTCAAGAAGAGTAGTGACTTATTTTGGAATTACACAACATAGTAAGGTACCTTATGTGTTACGATAATAGAGGGTGTTATATTGAAGTACATATTTTTATGCTTGTGTGTAAATACAAATCTTTTCATGAGAATCTACTTTTGGAAGATAAGTATGATGCTTGATGAATTGGATGATATATTTGTACCATGGGCTATGTCATATAGCGACAAATTCTATGTGATAAATTAGAGAAACACTTTTATTTTGCATAGAATAAGGTCACATACTCATTTATATAAGGAATTGGGAATCATGTAAAACTTTAAGAAGATGAAATAAAGATGTTGATGAATCAAGATAATTAACTATAGCATTTTGCTCTCATGGGATTGGTTCAGTGGTAAAAGAAGTGAATTGTTTCAAAAATGTAGTGGCCATTTGGTTATATGTGACAAGGTTTTCAATTTTACATTGATAATCTCCACTAACTTGATGACATATGAGTTTTGAATCACATAAAATATGTAAATATGGGATATCCAATTTGATCACAATTTACATGCCTAATATAAGAGTTTCATATTTAGCCATATTATTGGTGACATCAAAGGTTAATCAAAATACTAAAGGTATGAGTTTACCTTGGGGGTTTATTAAAACATAGCCTGCCTTAACTATTTGAAGTAATTTTGTACCATCAAAGTGAATTTCCTAAGTTTTTTCATGCAAGTCAATTTTAACTTATGGAACTCTTCAATGACTACTTTGGATTTAGTAACAAGAGGAGGATGAGGTTCTTCATGGGTATTTAATTCTAGATCAATAATGAAGTTATGGAAATAATATTTAAGTGAGATTACTTGGTTAAGACCTTCAATATAAATAATCTCTTCAATAAGAAGAGTATTTTGAAGGTGATTCATAATTGGCAAGGAGTTAGTTTTGAGTTGATCTACGATGACTTGTTCTTTAACATATTTTTGTATAACAATTCAGAGACCAAATTCCATCAATAGGACCATCATTTTGTTGATTCTTTCTCTAAGTTAGAAAGATTTGGAGAAAAAATGATGAAGTGTATTATAATGTACAATGACATAATTATTTTGATATAGAATATAATGATGAAGCTTTTCAATTGTGAAATAGATATCTAAATAATCAAGTTCTAATTTTTTATAACAATTTTTTTAATCGATTAAGCCTCATCTAATATAGTAGATAACATATTCTCTATTAGTATCATATTGTTGAGTTATCATTTCTCCAAATGATATGGGGGTAGATGACATATATAATATTAATGGATGGTAATTTGAAGGTGTTCAAAGAGTAGGAAGATGAATCAAGGATTATTTCATGCTATCAAATTATTTTTGGCATGAATATGTCCATTCTAGAGAATTACCTTTTTTAGAAGGGAATTGATGAAGTATATATGACAATCCATTTATGGAACAAAGAAGATAATTTCCCCAAATTTATTGAGGTATGTTCATATGTCTAGAATGGAGTGAGGGATAGACATGTTGATAATATATTTTTTGGCTAGATTGACATCAATACCCTAGCAAGAGGCTATAAAACCTTATAATTTACCAGAAGTAACACTAAAAACACATTTGAAGGGGTTAAGTCCAACTTTGTATTTAATGAGTCAATAAAAAATGATAGATAAATCATTAATATGAGTGTGATAATGTATATATTTAAAAATAATATCATGCACATAAGTTTTGATTATTTTATGAATGAGATCATGAAAATAAGGGCCATTACACATTGATAGGTAGCTTCAAAATTTTTGAGACCGAAAGACATTTTAACTTAAAAATAGGTGCCCCATTATATTATATGGTAAATATTTTTTTTATGGTTATCCTTGAGAGTTATGTGAATTTGGTTATATCCTGAGAAAATATCCATGAGTGATAAATTTTTTTAACTAGTAGTATAATTGATAATGACATCAATTAATGGTAAATGAAAATTATCTTTTGGATAGGATAAATTTGAGTTACGAAAGTTGATGCATATGTGAATAACCATGGTGACTTTTTTTATAAGTACAAGGACAATGTTTAAAACCTATTTTAGTAGTCCACAAGTTTAATGAATTAAGCAACCAAAAGTTTGATGATTTTTTTGTGTCATAAAGTATAAATATTAGGAGAGAATTTTTCATTGATTTTGTTACAAATTTTTGACATCTAGATAGGTAATGATATTATGGATGAAAATGTTAGGGTAAATTATAGACATGTCTTCATATGACCAAGTGAAAGCTTCATGATATTTGTCAAAGAAAAGACTAAAATTCATGTGTTATTTTGAGGTGATATCTTTAGAGATAATAATAGGCCAAGGACATGTAGTTATACCATATTCAAAATTTGTAGTTTCTTCAATAAGCATAACATTTACATCTTGGAAGTGATATGGAGTGGGAGGGAAGTGATATGTGTTTTAAGGTCTACACTAGTAATGGAATTATTTAAGCAAGGAACCTTTTGATGAAAGTTTCCAAACTTATGATGTTGGCATGGAAGTTGAGATTATATAGCATGGAGGAGTTCTAGTATAGCTTTATCATTTAGAAGCATGGGTAAAGGTCAAAAATATTATACATCTACTTCAAGATAAATTATTTGATTACCTTTGCTATCATATTTAGAATGTATTTATCTCACATCAATAGCTTTAACATCTAACATAATTTTAGGTAGTGTAGAGGATAAAGATTCTATGTTGGTGAGATCAGGTTAAGTTGAATCAATAAGGTCTATAGTAATTGTACTGGTTTGTTCAATAGATGTGTTTTTATGTAGTAAATTAGGAAGAGATGTTTCAGTTAAGTTTTGTTAGATAGATTCAATTTGTAATAGTTTAGATTGATTTGTATAATTGTAACAATGAGAAATGATATTTATAGTTGGTAAAGTGTAGAGTATTGTATAAAGTTTCATAGGACATTCAAAATATGTAATAGTATGTATTTATTTGATTACCCATGAAGTGTTTAATAATGGTGGATTAGTATGGGGTATATAACCATTGATTTCTAATTTAATATCATATGAGATATGAATGACATGGACGTCACAGTTGAAAGCATGGATTTTGGATAATGTCGTTTGATAATATTTTACATCTAAATATCATTATTGATCTTGAGCCATGATATAATTATCATCATAGGTGTGAGAGATAGTGCATGCATTGATTTTCATAAGAGAGTCAGTGGTAGAAACACATATGTTGATGAATTTGTGAGGAGACATAGTTAGAGGATCTTGAAAATTTTTAGCTACACCATATTCATTATAAGTGAAATCATACTCTATGTAAGAGGCTTCATATGTATTTCATGGGGGGGGGAGTATCCGTAATATCATCGATTAAAGGAATGGTACAATCACATAGCAGTAAATAAAAAGGGACACATTCCACAATATAAGGAAGTAATCAAGTGGTATTACAAGTATTTTCTAATTCATTTGGTTCATCATCATCTAAATCTACAAGAGTAACATGTAAATCAGAATACATGTTAACAAACTCATGGCGATGTGGAATGTTAATGTGATAAATGGTAGGAATATGATATTGAGATTTAGGATTTGGTAATTGAATGCTCCATGGATTAGGATCATATTCATGTTTGTATCATTTAACATTATGTATAAATTTGATACATTGAATACTTGAATAAGTAATGACATGCATACAATGTGTCCATGGGTGACCAAGGATCATGTTTTAAGATAATGGAAGATCAAAA
Organism: Torreya grandis; assembly: GCA_037957365.1. NCBI lineage: Eukaryota > Viridiplantae > Streptophyta > Pinopsida > Cupressales > Taxaceae > Torreya > Torreya grandis. The sequence continues at coordinate 2,942,523 of JARHVA010001071.1, read as the reverse complement.
ACCATGAGCTTAGTATGAATTGTCTTAGGTCTGATGGTAAGTGGGAGAAAAATGATATTGAGATTTTTTTTATTGATATTATCAAATAATCTACATGTGAGGAATATTTGTTTAAGATTTTATTTGGTGTATCTGATTTGTTGAATTAACCAAAGAGAGGTGACATTAATGCCTAATCCTTCATCTACTAGTATTTTTCAAATGAGGCTATTGTTGACTTTGATTTTGATAAAGAAAGGTGGATCATTTGTTTGAAATATGATTTCATCATTAATCATGTTTTCTTCAAGAAATTCTATGGAGGGTTTTATGGATGTGGAGATCATTTCAATTATATGAACTTATGTAAGTGGAGGACCATTAGAAGGGATTTATAAATCATAAGATTGTGGTTCTTAAATGATTTATAATTATTGTATAAGGAATTTAGGATGATAGGGAAGAGTTTAAATTAATTCCATAAGGGGAATTTTACAGGGCATTGAATTAATTTATTCTAAGAAATTCCAATGTGATTTAGAGGATGAATAACTAGTATGAGGTTTATGAGATATAACTTTTTTTATAGGGATAGGATAACTATGTTAAGGTTCTGGTTGTGGAAGTGGTTCATCATTTGGTTAGAATGATGTTGGTAAAATAATTGTAGCATCTTTAATTAGTTTTTGATCATTAGAGGATTTCTTAGGTTCAGTGACATGATCCTTATGAGCAGGTTTACGTCTATAGTTGACTTTAACTTCACTTATATACTAAAATTTGGTGTAATATTGATCATAATCAGCATCAATTACACAAATATTATTTTTTAAATGTTGTGTATTATATGTAGAGGACGATTTTTGAGATTTCAAGGGTATGGGTTTAATAACTTATTTATTTGGAGAAGCTTTCAAATAATCATGATGATGTATTTTAATCATAACATCATGGTTAAATGTGTCACCTAATATTAAAGAAATTGTAAATTTTATAAGCCCACAACATGTTTCATAAGAATGATCGATATCAACATGAAACCATAAAAATGTATTAGGATCATACCATGATGGGAAGATGTTATTGTTATATATAAAGGGTTTAGCTAGAGATAGTAATTACTTAATTTGTGTTACCATTAATGGTGAGTGGGAAATAGTTAGATCAACTTTTTTAACTATTCTTATTTTTATTGGATGATATTGAGATTGTGGATTAGTACTCATAATTTCATTAGTTGAAGTTTATAAATATTCATTGATTAAACTATGCACAGGCTCAAATTGTTTCATAAAGAAGTCTTGTATTTTAGCTTGATCAAATTCTTCCTTTAAAGTTTGTGGGGAAAAAGTTCAAATTTTGTATTGAAGAGAAGATGTTAAAGTAGTGATAAATAATTTAAAATGATTATCATCATTCATGTTGTGATCTATTTTATGAGCTAATAAATTCTATCGTTTGATGAAAATATGAGCTAATTCTGAGGGTAATTACCTAACATTAATGAAATGACTAAGAAATTTTTTGGGGAGGTTATTTTGTTAAAATTATTTAACTAAAGCATTGAATAAATCCTCTAATTATGGGATAGAATGTTGAGGGAGTTGGTTATGCCATTCTAAAACATCTCTTGTAAATGTTTTGACTAAAAGTTTGGTAGTAGAAAAAGTATTAGTTTGGATCCATTCCTTATATAGATTACCAAATTATTTAAGAAAAGAGGCATGTTCTTTAGTTCCATCATATTTAAGGGTTGTAGATATATTTTAAATATCAATGGATACTATAAAGGGATATAATATTTCATTTTGAAGATGTTGAAGCATCTTATTATGCATAAGAGGTTGAGGAATGCTATTCCCATTGACATCTCTAAGAAGAGGAATAAATTTTTGGTTATTTTGAGGCATGATAAGAAGAGGTTGATTAGTCATTTGTAAAATGTAATGTTACATTTGCATCATTTTGGAATTGTTGGATGTTTGCATAACATTCATTTTTTGAACCATTTGAGCAAGAATTTGAGTAGTATTGATGGGTGTATTTTGGTTGCTTAGAGCTAGATGAGTTTGATTATTAGTGTAAAAAAGAAGAACAAGGTTAGTGATAGGAATGATTCCTATAGGAGGATTCCACATGGGATTATTTTATATGTTATTATTTATTTCTCCAATGGTATAATATGAAAGTTTGGATATGGTATTATCATTAGAAATGTGAAATGAGTTAGATCCATCTAAATCATAATTTTGAGAAATTTGAACCATGTTGTAGTCAATTGATCTAAAACTCAAGTTTTTGTTGTTGAAATATATTTCAAGAACACCAAAGTAACACAATAATAATGATTTCTATGAGAAGAGATGTTTTATTGCTCACAAGATTTCAAATACAAACATATGCTTATCTTTGGGAAGATATGTCTGATCTCCTTCTCAGGATACATCTTTATTTATACATATTTTGAAGGTATGAGGAGGATGTGGAAGGTCACCAATCTCAAGGGAGATGAATTGGTTTGAATTCCATGATTTACAACAACATAGAATTCAAGAAATTACTATTTTTAGAAACTTTCTATTTTTAGACAACACTATTAAAATTGAGAATTTGGGAACTTCCATTAGGTTTTTAGGGATAAAAACCCACTGATTATAGATAAATGTAATCTCATTGTGTTCTCCTCATTATTATATTTCCAATGGTTTTAATGAGGAAGAAAATGAAGATATGGTTCAATAGTTATGGCTCCTAGAAGTTTTGCCACCAATTAGGGTAAAATCGTCACTTGAATTGTCACTTGAAGTGTTGCCCAGACCATTCCTACCTCCTTGAGAAGCAATGGTCCCCATTGTGTCAATATTCCTCATTAAGTTTTTTAGTTGTGTCTTTATTTGATTCTCTATGAGACACTCACCTTGGTGGCTAAGCTTACCCCTTTTGACCACCTGGTAAAGTGGAATAGAGCACCCTCTTGTTGTCTTCATCTAGGTGTCCATAATCTGATCCTCCTCCACTAGAGAAAAGCTCTATGGATCAAGATCATCAATGTCCAATTATTATACTATAATTAAAGTTTCCAATAGAGGTGGATGATATGGTTTGAGGAGCTCCACATTGAATATTGAATGTAGACCAAGGTAGGCTAGTAGGTTCAACTCAAAAGCATTTTCTCCAACTTTTTTGGTGATGGTGCGAGGACCATATTATAGAAGCCAAATTTTTATATGTGGGTCTATGAATCATTCCTTTTAAATCTATAACTAAACCTTGTAACCTATATAAAAATGGTGTGCAACCCTATGTTTGTCAAGGCATTGCTTATACTTCTGATTCACCTTCTCCAAGATGTCATGGACCTATTGTTGCACGTGTCCAATGAACTTTATTGCTTTTGTTACCTTAGATATCCCATGAGGTGTGTATTATATGGTGGATAATGTAATGGATACATCAATTGGTGCCATGGTTTATAACTTGAATCATACTTAGAATGGACTATGTTTGGTGGAGCTGTACAAGGTCTGATTGTGTCTATTTTATATGAAAAGAAGCCCCTCATCCCATGTGCATGGATGTTTGGAGTGATTATTCTAAAACATGTGAATAATTAGGTGGTTCACCACTTTTATCTAACCATAAATCTATGTATGGAAGGCCATGGACTTCATCATCTTGGTATCTATCATCTTCCATAGAGTGGACCAGAAGATACTCAGGGACTTGCTATCTCTATTCGAAACAATGGACTTGGGGAGACCAAAATGGAGCCATACATGACTGAAATAAAATTAAGTAGTTTCCTCAATAGATATATTTTTATTAAAAGTAATAATGATATATATATTTTAAAAATGATCAAATACAACAAGAATATAGTCCTTTCCATGTTTTGAAGTGGGCAAACCTGAGAGAAAATCCATTGTGATAGATTCCTAAGGCCTGGTTGGTTCTGGCAATGGTGTGTACAATCCTTGATTCTTATTTGTTGGTTTGGATATCACACATGGGGTGAAATATTTTAGGTACCATTCCACATCCTTCCATATATGGGGCCAATAGAAGTGCTTTTAAAGAAATACTAATGTCTTCTCTACACCAAAGTGTTTAGTTATCCTGTTGAAATGTGCTTCCCATATCATCTTATGTTGCTCTGCAACTAGAACATAGATGTGCCCCATGTGACAGAGGAAATTATCTTGAAAATAGAAATTATAGACATGTTTACCTTCTTAAAGTACTTGATATGTATCAATAAAGGTAGGATGTACTTCATATAGAGCACCCCAGGTTATAGTCTTGTGTCCGTATGGATCAAGAATTGTTATGAGTATAGAAATTGGTGGGTAGTTCAGATAATCTATAGTAGTATTTGAGATCCCCTTTTTGTGTTTGACTATTAGATGGAATTGTTGTAGATGTGTGGCCCATTTCTAGTGCCTCTCATTTCATAGTTTTTTCTACATCTATATGAATTCTAATCATCTGTGGTGGGTATGGATGACTATCTCTTTCCCCAAGATGTAGTGTTTCCATTGTTTATAGGCTTGCACAATAGTATATATCTCCTTGTTATATGTTAGGTATTTCCTAACTATATCATTGAAATTTTCACTATGATATACAATAGGATGGTCATGTTACATGATGACAGCTCCCATGGCATATGCAGATGCATCTATCATCAGCTCAAAAGGTTGATGCAAGTCTGGCAAGGCAAGAACAGGTGTTGAACAGAGTTTATTCTTCAAATTATCAAATGATATTTGTTGTATTTCACCCCACTAAAATGTATCTTTATCTCCTCTTTTATTCACTTGGTTTAGTGGCCAAGCAACATGTGAGAATCCAAGAACAAACCTATGATAAAAATTTGAAAGACCCAAGAAGCTAAAAAGTTCTGTGAGGGTCCTTGGTGTAGGCCATTCTTGAATAACCTAAATTTTCTCTGGGTCAACATGGACCCTTTCTTGATCCAAAATATACCCTAGGTACTGAATTGTTTTCATCTCAAATGTGTACTTATTGAGATTTTCATATAATTTGTGCTTCTAAAGAGTTTGAAGCACCTTACAGAAATGTTGTAGATTTTACTCCCATGTTATACTATAGATGAGTATGTCATCTAGGTAGACAACCCTGAATGAGTTGGTAAAGGGTCATAAGATGTCATCCATCATCCTTATAAAGGTTGTAGGTGTGTTAGTCAAGCCAAAAAGCATAACCAACCACTTAAAGAGTCCCTCCTTGGATTTGATTGCAGTATTTTAGAAATTAGTGGGATTGATAGGAATTTTGTGATAGATAGATTTGAGATCAATTTTGGTGAAGAAATTCACACTATGGAGTTGGTCTAGTGGGTCACCAATCTTGGGGAGGGGGTAGTGATTCTTCAAAGTGATTTTGTTCATGGATTAATAGTCAATGCACAACCTCCATGTTCCATCCTTCTTTGGAACTAGGATAATTGGGATTCTATAGGGTGAAGAGCTTGGCTTGATGTGACCCTTCTAGATCAATTCTTGAATCTACCTTTTTATCTCATCATTCTATAGAAATGATCTGTGATACATATGGCTGTTAGGCAAAGGTGATCCTAGAACCAAATGGATAAAATGTTTTACCTGATAGTGAAGTGGAACTCCCATGGGTGACTTGAATAAGTCATCATATTCCTCCATGATTTGACCGATCTACTTTTTTTGTTGTGTTGATTATGTAGTCAAGGCTACAACATTGGAATTCTTGGATCTCTATGGCTTGACCACCATGAGAACAAATTACTTTGTCTTCTCCACCAATCTCTTACATTGCTTGACACTAATCAGGGAGACATATGTGGGAGGTGGTACCTCTAATATCCTATAGCACCATGTTCCAAGATTGAGGGTGATCTTTTGAGTTCTTGATTCATAGATGTCATGTAAATCATACATGAATGAATGACCAATGAATACATCATAAACATCTAGATTAAACACATCACATAAGACCTCATCTTGAAAAGGTTTTATTGCACATGAAAGAAGATACTGGTGGGTGACACAAAGGTATCTCCTTGGGCTCAACTATCTAATATTGTATGGATTTGGGTGAGGCTTCATGGATAGATTTAAACTTTTCACAACATTAGTAGAGATAAAATTATTTTGACTCCCACTATCAAGAATGAAATGCAGAGGCTTACCTTTCACCCACAACTTAGAGTGAAAAAACCTTTCCTTGTCATCTAGCCTTTCCTCATGGGTCTATGATGTAGTAACGATGGTATCAAGCTCAACATCTATAATTTATTCTTCATCCTCTTTGACTTTAGGGTGTGTATGAGGTAGAGCAGTAGATGTTGAGGATTGTGACTCAAAAAGTAGGGACTTGATGGCTTGACATTCTTCTTTGGAGTGAGTTCCAGTTTTATGGTAATCACGCCATTTCCTCATCTTCCCCTTTTGGGGTTTCTTATCTTGGAACTCCTTTTGCTTCTAATTTTGGCCTCATGTTTGACTTTCTTTGTCACTTTTCCATTTCTAAGGCTGACTCTTCATATTATTTATTCCATGCTTCTACTCAATCTTAACCACAAAATTATATGCCTCACTGAGGGTTTCAAAATTGAAGAGTTCCATTTCCACCCATATATACCATTTTAGTCCACCATGATATTTGAGAGCCTTGTGTTTCTCACTTTCCTAGATGCCCAATCTCATAGATAGAGAATGAAAAATGTTAGTGTAATATTGAAACATGGAGTTAGATGAAGGGTGTGTTGAGGTCAACATACCTCTATGTTTGAAAAATAGGGACCCTTATGTATTACTTTGAACCTTAACACTGAAAGCTTGATATTTTGCACTTTATTATAATTTAAAGATCATCCATGCCTAATAAGTTATCCCAATTGTTCATGGTTTTACTTTACCTAATGTTACTAATAGTTATCTCTCATGTCTTAAGTTATAAGTTTCATGGATCTCTTATTAATGGATCATACTGGGATGTTCAAAGTCTTATCCTCATTTAGGATTTTACTAACCTTTGGTTTGTAAGATCTCAAGGTTAGATTCACGTTCTAAAGCCTTTCTTTAGAAAACCTTAGCTTAGAACCTTGGTTGGAATTCAAATTTATTAGGAACAAATTTGGTAAGAATATTTTAAACCTAATTTAGACTTAAGCCTAATTTTATGTTAAGGCTTGGTCATGTTTTTTAGCATGACCAAACCTTAGCCTAAAATCATGTTTGGACCCTTTATGTTTTCTCCCTTTTGTTCTCTTTATTTTAAAAAAGTCTAATGTTCATTTTTGTAGGTTCTTTTATTTTCTTAGCTTGGCCCCATCATATCACATGGTCTTCTTTGTTACATACTTAGCCTAAAGTCTTAGTCCTAAGGACCCACTCATGTTTATTAACATGAATGAGACCTTAGTCTTAAAACTCTAGCCTAAGTTCTTATGTCAACCTAAGCCCTAAATTAAGCATCTTACCTCCTTATACGATCAATGACTCTTGCTTCATCATAGAAGATGATTGGATGGAGTGAAGGAGACCTAATGGATCCAAAGCCTTGATCCATTAGACCAATCCTGTATGAGCCCCCAGATCATGATCAATGAACCATGCTTAAATGGGACTGAAGATCAAATGATGCATGATCATCATTAAGGTTAAAGGGTCCCTTTTTACCAAACATAGACTTAGCTTAGATTTTACCCTTAGGTCTCATTATGTTTATTAATATAATGAAACCTTAAGATAAAACTTATGCTAAAACTTTAATATTAAAAAAACTCCAATCATGTATAAGTATCCAAGATCATGATCAATGACCCATGGTTGCTTGCACAAGGTGATCTGATAGAGTGAACGTGGTGTTGAAATGTCAATTGCCTAAAAAACCCCATGAGGATGATAAGTGTCACTATATCAAGAACCCAGATCTAGATCAATGCGCTATGGACCCTCCCCAAGGTCAAACAAAGTTAAAATCTCAAGAGTCCCATAGAGTCACCACATGACACTCTTACATTTGAGCTTTGTGTTAAAAGGGCCCCACACATTTATACTTAGACTCAACTTAAGTTTTTATCTTAAGGTTTATTGTATTTTCTTAATACAATGAAACCTTAGGCTAAAACCTTAGGTAATGATTATAGTATTCGAAGGGGCCCTTTTTAGTATGATTTGAAGACTTAGGCCTTTAACTTAGTCTAATTTTCATATGCATTGATCCTTAAGCTAACTCAATCCTCTCCATGATTGTAGGGAATAATGACATGCATCCACTTAGATCATGATCAATGGTATGCTCTTGATTGGGACCAAATGATCTAACAGAGCATGTCAAATCCAAGATTTATGGACCTAATAGAGTTCATGAACATAAATTTAACATTCTCATGAACATAATTTGATGTTCATGAGGTCATCATTGATGTTTTCAAGGCAATCAAATTTAATCTCATTGATCATCTTGCTTAAACATAAGGATATGCTTTAAAATGTTGCTAAGGCTCATTAATTTTGTTGTAATTCATTAGAATTCCCCCTTTTGGGAAATAAAAAACTTAGGGTCTTTGAAATTTAAATGATAAAATAAACTTGTGGTCTAATATTTGCAGCAATAGACTTAATCTAAGTCTTTATTCTAAGGTTCCAATTGTGTTTATTAAAAAAATAAACCTTAGGCCAAAGACTTATTATGTTTTATTTTAACTAGAAGTCCCTATGCCATAAGACTTAGCTTAAAAAGTTTTAACTTAAAGTTTCATCATGTTTATCAACACTATAAAATCCTAGGCTAAAACCTTACATTAAGACCACTTATTATTTGGGTCCCCTTTAAGTATTCTAAAACTTAGCTTAAATATTTTAGCCTAAAAGTTACATCGTGTTTATCAACATGACATAAACTTTAGACTAAAATATTTAGCCTAAGTCCCTTTATATGTGTTCTAAAAATTAGCATAAATATTTTTATCCTAAAGTTTATGTCATGTTTATTAACACGAAATAAACTTTAGTCTAAGATATTTAGCCTATGTTCCTTCCTATATATCGATGCTAATTAAATTTCATGCTCATTACATGATCCATGGATCTTACTCTATTGTAGAGAATGATCAGATAGAGTGAAGAAGATTTGAATAATATAAAGCCTTTGATCCATTGAACTAATGGTGTATATTCACTCAGATCATGATCAATGATCTATACTTGATCAAGACCAAATAATCGAATGGAGCAAAATCGATAGAGACTATTTAATGAGACTCTAAAGGCCAATGGGATTGACACATGGTGAGTACGTGTTCACTAACAAAATGTAGAGCCTATGAGGCCTGTGAAGGTTCCAAGAGGCACAACTATGGAGGCTAATTCAAAGACAACCAATAGTGATCAAGCCCTGGGATCATGATCAATGGTCCATGTTGATGCATAATCAAATATTTGATGGTGTGAAGCAAAAGAAGGATTTTAAAGGATAATGACTAGTTCTTTTAGAGCATATTTGAAAAATGCCATGAAAGTTGCCAAATAGATGCCACATAGGTGCCATACAAACACAAAATAATAAAATTGAAGATTTTGTAAGCATGAAAGGGAAATGGTATAAAACCTAGGGTCTAAATCAAATATAATGCATGAATTTGTCTAATTTCAAGCGATCATTACCATTAAATCTATAGAAATCCATAGCTTCCATATAAAAAGCCTTAATTTGAACTCAAATCAATCAAAATTGAGCTAGAATGAGTCCAATTATTATTTGAGCAAGAATAAGCTGATCTAAAGGCTACTTAAGGACAACTAGTGAAAAATTAGCAAGTTTCACAGTCATGGTAGCTCAAAGGCAATAACAAAAGGATGGAATAGAGTTATACTTGAATTCAGACAATGAGGGAAGGGTCTTCAAGGATACAGGCTTTGATGTTGCAACATTAAAAATTAGAAACGAACTAGACTAAGCTCTTTTGGAATATTGAGGAGATGTAAGCCAACACAAGGGAGGAGAAAAATAATTCTAGAATCCTCTAGAGATATAATGACCTAGTCTCCATCCAAATGACGAACCTCCACCATGTTGCTGTAAAACCTAAGGTATTGCACTACATTGATTTTATTACTCCCATTTTCATAGATTTTAATGTTGATCAAGATTGGATAGTTCATGAATATACTTTCATAAAAGTAGCATATATTTTCCCCCTTCAATTTGAAATCTACTACAAGCTATGAAAGCCCTAGATAGGCTTACCTATAATCAGAACATATATTAGTAAGAATGACTTGAACACTATCATTGCCTCATGGTTGCTTACTAGAACCCATGTAATCAAAGACCCTACCAAGAAGATCCCAATTGTCCAATTTATGAAAAGGATCAGAATAATCATAACCTTGCTAAATAGGTTATTTGGAGCCCCTTACACCACACATGTTAACAAGATTTGGGTGCCCTATGTGTACTTCATGGGAGAAAAGGGACTCACACCACCAATAGGTGAGATGATTAACATTTGTTTGAAACAATGATTTTTAGCCATTAATAAGAAAACTAGCAACCACATTTTCATGATGTCCTATCTTCTAGATGCCCTCTTGGCCACCACCAAGATCCCTGACATAAAGAATTGGTCACCTGATGGGAGACACTCTATTTCCCATCACCATTACAAGTTTCACATATTCAAGTATAGACACAACATAAAATTCATCTATGATTATGTATATCTAGCTTTGGTAAAAGCTATTACAGGGATCCCCATGGGTAGGGTCAGCCCTTTGGTCAAGAAATATGTAGATTTAATTAGAGACATCTAGTTGTATCTAGATTGCACAGTGATAAGAATAGAAGGTACCCTAATTCAAGCCCTTAAACTACCATTATATGTGCCAACCAAATTGGTAGAATAAGGGATTCCATACCAACTCTTCAATGGTATAGGTGGTGTGCGTAAGTAGAAGAGGAAATGACTCCTTCACCCTATTACTTTGACCATCATTGAGATTGTTATACATAATTAGGAGCATGTGAATTTCATATCCAAACACAAAGAATACTTTAACTTACAATTAGATGATCTAAGGTAATGGGTCCCTCATAATAGGGTCACAGAACATTTGAAATCAAAAATAATGACATGATGTATATCAGGGCCACTAATTTCATAGAAGTGCTATCCAAGTTGAAGAAACATAACATTAAGTTTGAGGCTAGGCTAGCTAGAGATGACAAGTTACTTAGAGAGATTTAGTAGATGGGACCCTTGTAGTACTACTTGTTGCCTAGTCTTTCTTCTAATCCCATTCCTAAATAGCCATAAATAACTACAATAAACTCAAGCACAAGTTGCACAAGGACTTGGGAAAGAGATATTGGAAGAGAGACCTAGTGAAGGACCATCATCCTTAGCTTAGCCTAATAGACTAGAGTCCCCAATAGAATATATTGACATGATTGCACTGGTTCCTGATGAGAAAATGGAATATGTACTTAAGGTGCTTACAAAGGCATATGGATTAGACAAAGAAGAAAAATTTGAGGAAATTCAAGCCCAAGCTGAGGAAGTAGGATAAGAAAAGGGGAAGGAAATTACAATGGACCTAGTTTCAATTGCACCCCTGAAGAGGAAGGATGAGTTGGCATTGGTCCCAGTTGGGAAGAAAAGGCCAAAGTTAACCTTTACTCATCATTTGAGTGAATTTAACTTATTCAGTGATGATAATCCCATCCATGGGCTAATAATTCCTAAATGGTTCATTTATGGGAAGATGCAAAAGATCCCAACCCTACAACATTCATGGTCCTTGATCTAAATAATCAACATCACTTTTCATGATGAGGTAAAGCCATGCATAGTGGCTCTGATGAAGGAAAAAGAGGAAAGAAGGATGAATACCTTTGGGGGGTCAATTGGACTTTAGATAAACACTCCTGAAGCCTTAAGCAACACGTAAATGGAGATCCTAGAACCTCTAAAAGTTATAGAGTCATCAGTCAACATATAGTTCAATCTAGAGACAATAGGCCTAGAGAGAGTGACAACCAAGAATACCATGGTTGGGAGTGAAGAATTCACCTTTCAGAGAGTTGAATCTTTTGTGGGCTTAACTCTAGTAGGAGGTCATGGACATTGTGAACACCTAATCCATGAGGAAGACATAGTTAGATTAGTTGATGCCCATTTAGTCCAACTAAAATCATGCATCAAAGGCCTATACCAAAAGATAAAGAACCTAAAAAAACAAAAAAAATCTCGAGACATAATCTATTTTATCAGTCCCAGAGGAGATGATAAATATGTTTGAGGCATCTTTCCATGATATGTTTAAATATTTAAAGGAAATGAAGATAATGTAGAGTCCTTTAGCTCACCAAGATGAAGTAGCCAAGGGTTTATTAGCCTAATGGCAAAGTTCAAGGGATAAAGTAAAAGAGTTAATCAACATTCTAGTTGAGCGCTAGATTTTTGGGTTTAGGACCATTAGCTTGGCCCATCTAAATTCAATTATGGGAATACTTGTAAATAAAATACAAGGTTTGAATGAATGGTTAAAATACTTGGAGAGGATCCTAAGGGATGATGAAGATTTGATAGTTAGGATTGAACAAATTTTGGGTACCATGATTACTAATCCTATCATACTTAGCTCCCTAGGCATCATTAGATATTATGAGTATAAGAATAGGGTCACCTTGGTTATGTAAGAGTTCAAGATAAAACATTAGGGCCAATCTATGAATGATAATAATAGGGTCATGGGCATGATCCTAACTATAGATGATAAAAATTCTAAGGTAATAAGTATCAGAGAAGCAATGGACAAGAATGATAGAGATTTTGATGACTTGGTGGACTAGGAGGATGAATATCTTTTAAATTTAGCTATTAACCTAAAGTTGGTCAATGAATATCACCAAAGGGACATGAAGATTCTTTAAGAGTAGTAAGAGAGTTATTTAACACATGGCCCACTAACTAACTAATAATATTCCACTTTGTAATATTTAAAATTAGAATATTATTTTATAAAGGCATGTGCAAGTTTGTTAGCACATTTGCCTATAGGTCAGTCCACTTTGGAAAAAGCAATGTATTCTATAACTTGTAAAAAGGACAATTATCCTTACCTTTATGCATTTTTAATTTACATGATTGATTGGTATACTGGCTTAGTCTCCTATAAAAGGCAATATTACCATTCTATGAAAGGAGAGAGTTTTAAAGCAAAAAACTATTTTGTATACTCAGAGTAATTAATGCAAGCAAGGAATACTAAGAAGTTTGTCTAAATTTGTTTGTGTCAATTGTTATATGGATTATCTCTCATTTATCTATTTGGATGTTTAAATTAGAATGGTTTTCATTGATTCTTGATATGCATATGTGAATGCAAAGATCTTATTTGTGATTATGCTAGGTTAATTAAGAGATCTTAGGTTCATCTCATTTATCTTGATTCTCTTGTAGATGTGCTAATGCAATTTGCTTGTGAAGTAAATCTTTAAACTGAATCTAGTTTATTATTTGCATTATTCCATCCCTTCCTTAGACAATTGCCTGGTACATGGTAAGATCTATGCTAAAGCTATTTCATGTAATGTATTGGTTTGAATGTATATCTTGATGAAATCTAAACTTTGTCATAATATCTGGATTGAAAATAAGAACACCTTCTTTCTGCCCTACCCTTCCATTTTCTTCCTTTTTAAAAAAATCACTCTAGTTAAACTTCACTTTAAATATTCCTTTAGATTAATCTTTAGTTTAGAACTTGATTATAAATTCATTGATAATAGCATATATATCTTAAATTTAACTTATATTGGCCACGGTGGATCCCAACCACCAATCAATATAAATACTATGGAACAACTTATTGCTCTACCCCTATTTCACCATAGGTAACCATATTACCATAACATAATACTCATGGTTTGAATTCCCTAAATTCTAAAATGAGAAGTGTTTTTTAGACACTAAGATCACCTGTGATACATCTAGAGGCATCAAAAGAAATTAGCTCTCGTTGGTGCTAGGAGGGCTATCTTTGATAATTTATAGGATCTTTACTAGTTTTGGTGTGTTTTGATCCAAGATTATTGTTATCTTTACACATTTGTGTAGTTATTTTCTCAAAATTGTAAAGATCATCGATCTTCATGGTCTTTGATCCATCTTTGTGCTTCCTTTAGATGAAGATCAAGAGTCTTTGTGGACAGATGTGTAATTTTGGTAAATATAGCTTGAAATCTAAGAATATGAAGTATTTGAGTTTAAAATAGCTTATTTTGATCAAATATTGATAGATATTTTATGTATCTAAGTTTATTTGAGCTTATATTTATAAATATAGATCATAGTTATGTAATTGAGCACATCTTTGAGCTAACTTAGTTAAAGGTTAACATCTTTTGTTGTTCTTTACATAGATATTTACAAAATTTACTTAATGTGCAAGTCTAATCCCTATTCCTCATAGATTTTGATTTGACACATCATATTTCAAATAGGATCCAAATTCATTAAGATGAAATTACCAAGAATCTAGACAAGATCACATTTATAAACCAGAGAACCTCTGCTAGAACTAGGCATCCACAGAAAAGCTAGGCAAGATAAAGGTAGACATAGATGTTCAAAGTCTTTACCAGCTTCACCACTCCAAATTAACCCTACTTTCGACCTTCGTCAAGGTATGGATTAGTTATTAAGCTCTTATATTAATGTTCAAGGTGTGGTTCATGACCTTCCTTACAATCTAAAAAAATATTTGCCAATTTTTAGTCTTAGTGGTATTGTGATAGTAAAAGAACATGTTAAATCATTCAAGGTTTCATTAAGATTGATAAATGTCACTCATGAAGATGTAGCATGTAGGTTGTTTCCTTTCACATTTAAGGATGCTACATATGAATGGTTCCTAAACTTTCCTAACAATTTCATTACCACTTGGGATGAATTCAATAATATTTTCATTGACCAATTTAGAAAAATCATCAGCCCTTGTGTCTTATACCAACAATTTACCACACTAAAAAGAGATGCAAATGAACCTATATGAGATTTCAATAATAGGTTCTAGAAGATGTACATTAGAATGATTGACCCTTATAAACCTAATCAAGCATTAGCCTTGGAAATCTATAAATGTGGTCTTGATCCCATGACTTCAGTATTCATAAAAAGGGCTATATGTCCTATGAACACACTAGATTTAGCATATACTAAAGTGGTGATCATTAATGACCAAATTTAACGTCAAGGTTAGATGGAATACCCTATTCTTAATGTCAATACATATATTTATACCTTGAATGGCTTTCCTAATAATAACTAGAATGTTCCTACTGTCAACTAACTCCCAAATCTAAACCAATTGCCTCTAAGACATGTTGCTCCTAACCAAAATTTGGGGTTATTGAATCACCCTGATACTAATGGATTTAATGAAAATGATCAAAGGGCTATATAACCGACCATTGGTTCCAATAAAAACTAGGTTCATAATTAAAAAACCCCAAAAAATGAGAATGGGTCCATTCTAAAAATGGTCCAAAAACTGAGCACTAACTTCCTTTAGCTATAAAAACAAGTTGGTAATACTAGAGAAAATTATTGTAGGAACTATTCATTATAAAGATTAAATAGTCACAATAACATGTTTAATCATGATAGCTTCCATAATAATAAGAATAGTGAACCATCTTCTAAAAAGAAGGCTATGGATATTAGTCTTATTGATATTGCTTTGCCTGATTACTATAGAGTCTATTGTATTGCTAAGCATGGTGAGATTGATTACATCAAGTTTTCTAAAGATTTTGAAGCATTTCAAGAAGAGTTGGACACTTTTGAGGTAGTACCTAATAAATATAATGGTGTAGATACTTCAAGATCCAAGTTTGTTGATTAGACCTTCATGGTAGGAACATTTGATTTCCCCTTCCAAGAAGACAATGAACTTGATGATGTTCTTGAAGAATTTCATGCCCATTCCTAAAGAAGACATTTCATATAAGGAATATAAAATAGAGGCATCCTTTAACTACTTTCACTCCTCCAAACAAATTTTTTACTCTAGATACCACTTCAGATAATAATCCAGAGCCTCCAAAGGGAAGTAATTATAAACCTAGTTCTGATACTTCCAATTCTTCTAATGGGATTGGTTACAATATTGTAGAGGACTTGAAGAAAATTAAAGATAATATTAATTTTCATGAACTAACAAAAATAATATATCAAAGAGATCTATTACTAGAATCCTTATCCAATATATCTAGTAAGATGTCCAAGACTAATAATGCCAACATAGATATGTAAAAAAGCTAAAATAGAGTCCCCACCCCTCTTGCTTACAGTCAAAATATTCATTAGGAACTTGCATAATTATTTGTTAGATTCTAGTTCCTCTACAAATACTATGCCTATAGGTGTTTTTAAGAAACTTAGTTTAACTCCCATTAAGTCTAATAGGGTTGTAACCCAATTAGATAAGTCTAGGGTCAAGGTGGTTGGAGAATCGTTAAATGTTCATATGCAAGTAGCTTCTGAGCCAAGAGTCCAATAATTTATAGATATCGAAGTAGTAGATATACCTGATGTATATGGACTAATTTTAAGTAGAGAATGGACAAAGTCTTTAAATGGATATATGTATATAGACTATTCACACCTATGGCTGCCTTGGAAAGGAGTTCCCAACTAGATCAGAGTTGGAAGGGAGACAAGAATGAAACACATGATCACTAAATATAATGATGTCAATGAAAGGGTCAACATAATTGATTCTAATTAGGATTTTTCACCCTATAACTGCCAAGTTATGTGATCCTAAATCTTCTAATGTTGTTCCTAGACTATGGAAGATACATTTTGATGGGGCTAGGTGTAAATCTAGATCTGGGGTAAGCATTGTTCTAATTAACCTTATTGGTAATAAGTACCATGCCTCTTATAGACTCTAGTTTCCATACACCAATAGCCTTGAAAAATATAAGGCTCTCATCTTAGGTCTATAATTTACCATAAAAAATAAAGTTAAAGAACTACTAGTTTATGGTGATTCAAAACTGGTAGTTAATCAGGTAAGAATCAAGTATCAGTGCAAATTTTCAAACCTTAAGAGGTATAAATTTAGAGTCTAGAACTTGGTGTAATGTTTTGATGCATTCAATATTGTTTCTATCCTTAGGGAGGAAAATAAATTTGCTAATGAGCTAACCTCTACTATAGTTAATCTCATTCCTAACCAAGATTCACCAAACTCTAGCATTAAGCTGATACGTTGCCCTTCTATCCCAAATGATGTAAACCATCTACAGGTCTTTAGTGATGACAAATATATCCTAAACTTCATGACTAATTCAAGAGCATTTGAGGCTCAAATCATTGATGAAGTTAATGAGGCCACCCTTGAGAACAAGTTTGATGGTATAGTCATTTAGTTGAATGACAACAATATCCCCAAGGGAATGATTACCTTGGAAAGTTTAATTGATTGATACAAAATAGATGAAGCTTATAAGATTACCAAAGTGAGTGGAAAATATTGCAATATAGTTGATCTTGGACCTCAAGATCAACCTCAGCTAGTTAATATTAGAAAAACTTGTACAAGGGCTAAAAATAGGAGAGCCAAAGAATTATTGACAAAATTCAAAGATGTGATAACTTGGTCATATGATGACTTGAATATTTTTGATCCAGGAGTCATTACCCATACCATACCTCTCAAAGAGAATTTTAAACCTTTCAGGTAGAAGTAGAGGTCTATGAATCTTCTCTTAGAACCTATGATTTTTGAAGAAGTCAAGAGGTTGTTATATGCTAAAATTGTATTTCCCATTAGGAACTCTTCTTGGGTGGCCATTTTTGTGCCATTTAGGAATAATAATGGTGAAATTAGACTATGAATTGATTTTAGAAACATGAATAAATCATATGAAAAGGATAATTATCCTCTTCCCTCTCTTGACTAGGTAATACAAATTATTTTTGGTTTAGCCATGATGCCTTTTTTTGATGGATTTTAAGGTTATAATCAGGTGATAGTAGACCAAAAAGATATAATTAACACAATATTCACAACTAAGTAAGGCACCTTTTCCTAAAAAATAATTCCTTTTGGAGTGATAAATGTAGGAGCCAATTTTCAAAGGGCCATGGACCATGCATTCAAAGGCTTGATTGGTAAGTACATTATAATTTATATGGATGATCTAACTATTTTCTCTAAGAATAGGTAGGACCATTTCATGCACTTACAATAGGTGTTTGAAAGGTGCAAAAGGTATGAAATTTCCCTAAACCCTAAAGACAAATATTTTTTGTGTCATTAAGGGTAAATTATTAGGCCTTGTTATCACTAAATATGGAATCTACATAGATCCTAAAATATTGGAGGCCATATCAAAGATAAATCCTCCCAATAGTAGAAAAGAATTAAAATTATTTTTTGGCAAAATAAATTTTGTAAGAAAATTTATTTCTAGCTTTGTAAAATTGTCAAGCCATTAAATGATATGCTAAATAAGGATGCTAAAGCCTCATAGAATGAGGAGTCAAAGAAATCCTTTGGAGATATCAAATATGCAATTAGTTAAGTTCTAGTCTTGATAAGTCCAGACTTTTCAAAATATTTTTACCCCTACTCTTTTTCCTCTAACCACACTATTGTTACTGTTTTAACTTAGAAAATAGAAGGATGTGACCATCCAATTACTTTTATGAGCACTAATTTGAAAAATGTAGAGTTAAATTATCCTTTAACTGATAAATAATCCTTTTCATTAATTAAAGTAATCAAGAAATTTAGGCACTACATTATTAGGAACAAAGTGCATGCCATTTTACTAGATCTATCCACTAAACTAATGTTGAGCCAATGTGAACTTTGAGAGTGAAGAGGTAAGTGGATGTCTATCCTTCAATAATATGATGTAGAGATGAAAACTAAAAAATTGGTAAGATGTCAACACCTAATTAAAATGATTGCCAATACCATCCCCAAGCTAAGTATCATGCAAGTTGATTAGCATATTTTTCAGCCTAATAAGTGGTATGAATCCATTATCCACTTGTTAATTAATGGAACTTGTCCTATAGGGCTAACCAAGGAGTAGAGAAAAGTTCTAAGACTCAAGGCAGCCCACTACTTTGATCAAGGATAGAGTCCTATACCAAAATAACTCTGAAGGCATATACCTAAGATGTGTTTTTAAGGAAGAAGCTACTGGGATAATGGGCACTTTCCATGAAAATTTGGGAAGTGGACATCCATCTGGGAGAACCACAACCCAAAAGATCCTTAGGGATAGATATTATTGGCCCACCATATTTAAAGATGCTCATAATCATGTGAGAGAATGCCATTCATGCCAATATTTAGCACAAAAGAGCTAAAGGTAGCAATGCCCTTGAAACCTATCATGATTGACAAACCCTTTGCCTAGTGGGGATTATAATTTATAGGGGTAATCAACCCCAAATCATCAGATAGCCACAAGTATTTTATGATAGCTACTAACTATTTCACTATGTGGATTGAAGAAATATCCACCAAACAATGCACAACAGAAGAAGTGATCAAGTTTTTATAAGAAAACATATTCACCAGATTTGGGACTCTAGTCTCTTTGGTATGTGACAATGGGTCTGAATTCACATCCATAGAGATGATAGAGTGGGAATATGACAATAACATTATTCTCAAGTTTTAATATAACCATTATCCTCAAGGTAATGGAGTATCTGAGTCAACAAATAAAAACTTGATGAAATCCATTAATAAATCTACTACAAATAAACCTAGAACATGGCATAAACTTCTCAAGTATGCCCTTTGGGTAGATAGAACAAGAGTCAATAAGGACCTTAAAACATCTTCCTTCTTACTAGTATATATCCAAGAGCACATATTCCCTATCACACTCAAACTATTAACTTATAGGTTTATGCAAGAGTACATGGAGAAAGACCAAGAATTTGCAATCTCAAGACTGTTAGACATTATTCAAATGGAAGATGAAAAATAAGAAGCTTTTAATAACTTTAACATGAACCAAACTATATTAAAGAGGTGGTTTGATAAGTGATCAAAGATCAAGAGACTTGGTTATACTTTAGGACAAAGCATCTAAGCCCAAGGGAAAGCATGGAAAGTTCACACCTCTATGGATTAGCCCCTATTAGATTTTAGATACACTTGGAGACAACACCTTAAAACTATAGGACCTATAAGGATCAGAGGTCACACTTCCCAGTAATGGGTAGTATCTCAAGCATTACCTCTTTGTGGATCCTCTTAGGGTATTCATGGAGTAAATTTTTAAGATGGCTAGAGTTAATGTAGATAGGCTTGTTAGTTTCCTTTAGCTCTTTCTTTCCTATCCTTTTTTGTACATAATTTTGTATATATTTGTTTTCTTCCCTTTTACTTCCTACTTTGTTGCTTTCTATTATGTGTTTGTTTTTTTGTTACTTTTTTCTTTGCTTCCAATAAGTCCTTTTGGATAACCCTCACCTCAAAGTTTATTGGTTTGCTTAAAACTCTAGAAATTTAGAGATGCTGGTATAAACCTCATACATATGTTGACCATGGATTTGAGATATTATACTGATGTTATGATTTGAATAAACTAGTAAGGACTGATGGATAGGTCAACCATTTCATAAGACCTTAAACATTATCTTAACTTGAACTTGGTTATAAGGAGAATTGTACATATAGAATGAAAGCTTAATCTATTAAGGTACAAACATGTTTGCACTTAACAAACATCCTTTCCTAGGGTAAAGGTTGAAACCATAGGTGATTATTTGAGGATCATACATTTGACCAATTCCTTAAACCTGACTACCCTGGTTCCCAGCCTTTGTTGAAAGCCTAAAAGACCCAAAAATACAAAAAATACGAACTTATTGCTAAATCAAAAGCTTTTCAAGAAAACT
Organism: Torreya grandis; assembly: GCA_037957365.1. Taxonomy (NCBI): domain Eukaryota; kingdom Viridiplantae; phylum Streptophyta; class Pinopsida; order Cupressales; family Taxaceae; genus Torreya; species Torreya grandis. Next base: position 2,921,591 of record JARHVA010001071.1, on the reverse strand, counting down.
TAATTTTGGCAATCTCCATCGAGACTATGGATGCATGGATGACAGTGGAGCAAGGCTATGAGTGGAGCCAAAGGTATCTCTATCAGGGTTATGGATTCCTAGCTAGAAATAGAGCAATGCTCAAGCCTTCCCTAAACTAGAAGGATAGTTTTTAATGAATATCTAAACATTATCTAATTCAATGTCAATGATTAAAATCATGAAACCTAGAAGTTCTCCCCTAAATCCCATGGAAAATAGTAAAAGAAATTAAAGCACACACATAACATGGCTGTCTTGATGTTTGATCCTAATTCTACATGTGTAAGGTTTATTTTAACCATGAACTAATATTGATAATGGTATTGATCTAGTGGAATAAATGACATAATTATTATTGAGGTCAACATACCCCCATTTCTAAAAAATAGGGACCCCTATTCATTACTTTGAACCTTAACACTAAAATCTTGATAATTTTGACTTTATTAGAATTTGATGATCATCCATGCCTAATAAATTGGCCCATTTGTTCATGATTTTGATTTACCTAATGTTACTAATAATTAACCCTCATGTCTTAAGTTGTAGGTTTCATGGAGCTCTTATTAATGGATCATACTGAGATGTTCACGGTCTTATCCTTATCTAGAATTTTACTAGCCTTTGGTCCATAAGATCTCATAATTGGATTCATGTTCTGAAGCCCTCTTTTAGAAAACCCTAGCTTAGACCCTTGGTTTGAATTCAAATTTGGTGGGAGAAAATTTGTTGGGAATAATTTAAACCTACTTTGGACTTAAGCCTAATTTTGTGCTAGGGCTTGGTCATATTTTTAGAATGACCAAAACTTAGCCTAAAATCATGCTTGGACCCTTTATATTTCTCCCCTTTTTTCTCTTTATTTGAAAAAAGTCTAACATTCATGTTTTTAGGTTCATTTATTTTCCTAGCTTGGCCCTATCATATCACATGGTCCTTTTTGTTACATATTTAGCCTAAAGTCTTAGTCCTAAGGCCCTACTCATGTTTATTAACATGAATGAGACCTTATTCTTAAAACTTTAGCCTAAGTTCTTATGTTGACTCGAGCCCTAACTAAAGCATCTTGCCTCTTTGTAAGATCAATAGCTTTTGCTTCATCACATAAGATGATTGGATGGAGTGAAGGAGACCTGATGGATCCAAAGCCTTGATCCATCATACCAATCCCATGTAAGTCTCCAGATCATGATCAAGGATTTGTACTTAAGTAGGATCAAAGATCAAATGGTGCATGATCATCATTAAGGTTAAAGGGCCCTTTTCTACCAAACATAGAATTAGCCTAAGTTTTACCCTAAGGTCTCATTATATTTATTAATACAATGAAAGCTTAAGATAAAACTTATGCTATGGCTTTAATATTCAAAAAATCCAATCATTTTTAATTATCTAGGATCGTGATCAATAACCCATGACTACTTGTGCAAGGTGATTCAATGGAGCAAATGCAATGTTAAAATGTCAAAGGTCTAAAAAACCTTGTGAGGATGACAATTATCGCTATCTTAGGAACCCAAGTCTAGATCAATACTTTACAAACCTTCCCCAAGGTCAAACAAAGTCAAAAGCTTAGGAGTCTCATAGAGTCACCTTGGAACTCTCACATTTGAGATTAGTGTTAAAATGGCCCCATGCATTAATACTTAGACTCAACTTAAGTTTTCATCTTAAGGTTTATTGTATTTTCTTAATATAATGAAACCTTAGGCTAAAACCTTACGTTATGATTATAGTATTTGAAGGGGCATGTTTTATTATTTTTTGAAGAATTTGGACTTTAACTTAGTCTAATTTTTTTATGAATTGATCCTTGACCTAACTTGATTCTGTCCATGATTACAGGGACTAATGGTATGTGTCCACTCAGATCATGATCAATAGTTTGTGCTTGATCAATATTAGATGATCTAATAGAGCATGTCAAATCCAAGATCTATAGACCTAATAGACTTCATGAACTTAAATTTGACATTATCACAAATGTCATTTGACACCCATAAGATCATCATTGACGTCTGCAAGGCCATAAAATTTAAGCTCATATATCATCTTGCTTAAACATAAGGATATGATTTAAAATATTTCTAAGGCTCATTACTTGCATTATAATTCATTACGACTCCCCCCTTTTGGGAAATAAAAAACTGAGGGTCTTTAAACTTTAAATTATAAAACAAACTTGTGATCTAATATTTATAGCAATAGACTTAATCTAAGTCTTTATCCTAAGGTTCCAATTGTATTTATTAACACAATAAACCTTAGGCCAAAAACTTATATTATGTTTTATTTTAACTAGAAGTCCCTATGCCACAAAACTTAGCTTAAAATTTTCTAACCTAAAGTTTCATCGTGTTTATCAACACTATAAAATACTAGGTTAAAACTTTACATTATAATCACTTATTATTCGGGCCCCCTTTAAGTATTCTAAGACTTAAATTAAATATTCTAGCTTAAATTTTACATTATGTTTATCAACACGACAAAAACTTTAGTTTAAAATATTTATCCTAAGTCCCTTTATATGTGTTCTAAAAATTAGCATAAATAATTTTATCCTAAAGTTTATGTCATGTTTATTAACACAAAATAAACTTTAGTCTAAAATATTTAGCCTAAGTTCTTTCCTATATCTTAATGCTAATTAAAGTTCATGCTCCTTATAAGATCCATGACTCTCGCTCCATCATGGAGAATGATCAAATGGAGTGAAGAATATATGATGAATCTAAATCCTTTAATCCATCAGGACCAATGGCATGCATTCACTTAGATCATGATCAACGGTATGCACTTAATCAAAACTAAATAATAGAACAAAGTGCAATCAACAAAGACTATTCAACAAGATCTTGAAGGCCAATGAGATTAAAATGTGGTGAGAACGTGTTTACTAACAAAATTTAGAACCTAGAAGGCCTGTGAAGGTGCCAAGTGGCATAACCATGGAGGTTAATTCAAAAACAACCAATAGTGATCAAGCCTTGAGATCATGATCAACTACCCGTGTTGATCCATAAGCAAGGATTTGATGACATGAAGAAAAAGATGGATTTTAAAGGATAATGGCTAGTTCCTTTAGAGAATTTATGAAAAATGCCATAAAAATTGCCAAATAGATGCCATATAGGTGGCACACAAACTCAAAATTGAAGATTTTGTAAGCATGAAAGGGCAAAGGTATAAAGTTTTGGGTCTAAATCAAATATAAGGCATGAATTCAGCTAAGTCTAAGCAACCATCACCATTAAAGCTATAAAATGCCCTAATTCCATACAAAAATCCCTAATTTGAACTCAAATCAATCACAATCAATCGAGAATGAGTCTAATTATTATCTAAGTGAGAACAAGTTGATCTAGAGGCTACTTAAGGACCACTAGTGAACAATTTACAAGTTTCACAGTCATGGTAGGTCAAAGGCAACAACAAAAGGATGACATAAATTTATACTTGAATTCATATATTAAGGGAAGGGTCTTCAAGGATATGAAATTTAATGCTATGACATTAAACATCAAAAATAGGAACTAGTCTAAGCTCTTCTAGACTATTGAGGAGATGCAAACCATCACAAGGGAGGATCATAAGAATGCTACAATCCTCTAGAGATACAATGACCTAATCTCCATCCAGATGACTATCCTCCACCATGATGCTATAAAACCCTCCTCATGAACATACTTTAAGAAAAGTAGTATAATTTTCACCCTCACATTTAAAAGCTTCTATAAGTTGTGTAAGCCCTCAAATAGACTTTCCTATAATTAGAACACGGACTAGTAAGAATGACTTGAACATTGTCCTTACCCCATGATTGCTTACTAGAACCCATGTAATCCAAGACCCTAATAGGAAGATCTCAATTATCTAATTTAGGGAAGGGATCATAATAATCATGACCTTGTTGAGCAGGTTATCTAGAGCCCCTTCCACTACACATGTTAACAAGATTTATTTGCCATATGTGTACTTCATGGTAGAAAGGGGACTCACACCCTTGATAGGTGAGATGATTAACATTTAAAAAAAAAAAAAATTTAATCCATTAATAAGAAAACCTAAAACCACTTTTTCATGATGTCCTATCTTTTATATGCCCTCTTGGACACCACCAAGATCTCTAACATAAAGAATTGCTCACCTGATGGGAGACACACTATTTCCTATCACTATTTGAAGTTACACATATTCAAGTATAAACACAACATACAATTCATCTATGATTGTGTATATATAGCTTTGGTAGAAGTTATTATAGGGATCCCCATGGGTAGGGTTAGCCCTCTGGTCAAGAAATATGTAGAGTTAATTAGAGACATCTAGTTATATTTGGATTGCATAGTGATAAAAATAGAAGGATACCCGTTTAAAACCCTCAAACTACTGAAACATGTGCCAACCAAATTGGTAGAATAAGAGATTACATACCAACTCCTCAATGGTATAGATGGCATGTGTAATTATAAGAGGAAAGGACTCCTTCACCCTTTTGCTTTGACCATTAGTAGGATTGTACTACAGAATTGGGAGCATGTGAATGTAATCTCAAAACATAGAGACTCATTCAACTTAAAATTGGATGATATGATGCAATGAGACCCTCATTATAGGGTCATAAAACATTTGAAATAAAAAATAATGAATTATCCTTATGAGCATAGGCTAGGCATTCATGACATGATGTATATTAGGGCCATTAATTTCATAGAAGTGTTATCTAGCTTGAAGAAACATAACATTAGGCTTGAGGCTAGGCTGGCTAAAGATGACAAGCCACATGGAGAGATCTAGTATATGGGACCCTTGTAGTACCACTTATTTCTTAGACCTTCTTCCAAACCCCTTCTTGAATAGCCACAAATAGAACTACAATAACCTTAAGCACAAGTTGCATAAGGACTTATGAAATATAAATTGGAAGAGATACTTGGTGAAGGATCATCATCTTTAGCTCAGCCTGATAGACTAGAGTCCCTAATAAAATATATTAACATGATTACACTAGCTGCTGATGAGATAATGGAAGATGCACTTAAGGTGCTTGTTAAGGCATATGGATTAGATGAATAAGAACAAGTTAAGGAACTTAAAGCCTAAGACAAGGAATTAAGTCAAGAAAAAGGGAAGGAAATTGTAATGGACCTAGTTATAGTTGCACCCCTGAAGAGGAAGGCTGAGTTGGCATTGGTCCCAGTTGGGAAGAAAAGGCCAAAGTTAACCTTCACTCATCCTTTTAATGAAGTTAATGTATTTAGTGATGAGAATCCCACCATGGTCCAACCATCCTTGAATGGTTCATTTATGAGAAGATGCAAAATATCCCAACCCTATAACATTCATGGGCCTTGACCCAAATAGTCAACATCACTGTCCATGATGAGGTCAAGCCATGAATAGTGGCTCTGATGAAGGAAGAAGAGGAAAGAAGGATGGATACCTTTAGAGGGTCAAGTAACATTTAGATAGACACTCCTGAAGCCTTATGCAACATGTAGGTTGAGATCCTAGAATCTCCAAAAGTTATAGAGTCATCAGTTAGTGTGCAGCTTAATCTAGAGATAATAGGCCTAGAGAGAGTGACAACCAAGAAGGCCATGGTTGGGAGTGAAAAAATCACCTTTCAGAGAGTTGAATATTTTATGGGATTAACTATAGTAGGAGGTTAGGGCCCTGGTGAACACCCAATCCATGAGGAGGACATAGTTGGACTAGTCAATGCCCATTTAACCCATCTAAAATTAGTCATCAAAGGCCTATACCAAAAGATAGAGAACTTGCATAAAAAAACAAAATATTGAGACTTAAGATATTCTATTAGTCTAAAAGGAGATAATAAAACATGTTTGAGGCATCATTTCATGATATGTTTAAATATTTAAAGGAAATGAAGACAAGGTAGAGTCCTTTAGGTCACCAAGATGAAGTATATAAGGGTTTATTAGCCCAATGGCAAAGTGAAAGATTTAATCAGCACACTGGTTGAGGGTCAAATTATTGGGTTTAAGACCATTAGCATAGATCATCTAAATTCAATTATAAGAATAATTATGGACAAAATCTAGGGTTTTAATTCATGGTTAAAATACTTGGAGAGGCTCCTAAGGGATGATGAAGAGTTGATAAGAAGGATTGAATGACTTTTGGGTAGTATGATTACTAATCCTATCACACTTAGCTCCCTAGGCATCATTAGAGATGATTATTATAAGCATAGGGTCTCCTTGGCTATGTAAGAGGTCAAGAGCAAGAGTTAGGGCCAATCTAGGAATGACAACAATAGGGTCATGGGCATGATCTTGATTACAGAGGAGAAAATTACTGAGGCAAGAAGTATTAAAGAAGCAATGGCTAGGAATGATAGATATTTTGATGAATTATTAGACCAAGAGAATGAGTATATTTTTGAGCTATCTATCAACCTAAATTTGGTCAATAAATATCACCAAAGGGCCATGAATATTCTTCAACATCAATATAAGAGTTCATCAACATAGGGCCCACCAGCTAACTAAAAATATTCCACTTTGTAAGAATTTTTTTAATATTTAAAAGTAGAATATTATTTTTTAAAGGAATGTGCAAGTTTTTTTAGCACATTTGCCTATAGGCCATTCCACTTTGGAAAAGGAAATGTATTCTATAACTTTGTAAAAAGGATAGTTGTCCTTACCTTTGTGCATTTTTAATTTACATGACTGACCGGTATACTGTCTTAGTCTCCTATAAAGGTAGTATTACCATTAGGTGAAAGGAGAGAGAGTTTTAGAGAAAAAAACTATTTTTTATACTTAGAGTAATTAATACAAGCAAAGAATACTAAGAAGTTTTTCTAAATTTGTTTGTGTTAATTATTATATGGCTTCTCTCTCATTTATCTATTTAGATGTCTAAATTCAAATGATTTTCATTGATTCTTGATATGCATATATGAATGTAGAGATGTTAACTTGTGCTTATGCTAGGTTAATTGAAATATATTAGGTTCATCTGATTTCTTTTTCTTCTCTTGTAGATGTGCTAATGCAATTTTCTTGTGAAGTAAATCTTTAAATTGAATCTAGTTTCTTATTTGCATTGTTCTATCTTTTCCTTAGATAATTGCTTGGTACATGGTAAGATATGTGCTAAAGCTATTACATGTCATGTATTATTTTGAATGTATATGTTTATGAAATATAAACTTTTTTGTAATAATAAGACTAAAATTCAAAATACCTTCTTTCTACCATACCTTTCCTTTTGTTTCCTTTTGACCAAATCACTCTAGTTAAACTTCACTATAAATATTCATTTAGATTAATATTTAATTTAGAACTTGATCATAAATTTACTAATAATAGAATATATCTCTTACATTTCACTTATATTGGCCATGATGGCTTCCACCCACCATTCTATATAAATATTATGGAACAACTTATTGCTCTACCCCTATTTCACCACAAGTAACTAGATTACCATAACTTGCTACTCATGTTTTGAATGATCTAAATTATAAAATTAGAAGTGTTATTTAGACACTAAGAGCACCTGAAATACATTTAGAGGCATCAACAAGGTGGGAATAATTGTACCTTGGGAGATTATCCTCTTGGGTGGCTAGGGTAGGTAAGAAAGAACAACCCATGTATCTTATAAATTGGTTAATGTTATAAAGGAAAATTTTGATAGGTGATTTCATGATGCTAAGTAATGTGGAAAGAATAATATTTATGTGCATATTATTTTTAGGAAAAAAATTAGAAATAAAACTAAATTGGCCACAAATGGGACTATTAACTTAGATTTTAGTTAAAAAAATGAACTATATCGGCCAAGGGGTAAACAATTGAGCTGGTTGATTTAGTTGGTTTTTGAACAATGAAAATAAAAAAATATAATAATAAACTATGTTATATATTAGATACAAAATTGAGTTGGTTGATTTAGTTAGTTTTTGAATAGGGAGAATAAAATAATCTGATAAATAACTATCAGTGAGTAAATACAAAATTGAGCAGGTCAACTTAGTTGGAAATAATGCAAAAATTGAATAATCTATAAACTAACTAGATCAAGCTAGTTGACGTAGTTAAATACTTAGTAAAATATGATAGTATGTCTGCTGACTAGATCGAGGTAGTCTACTAGTTGAAAACATATAAAATAATGTAGTCTACTAGGTTGAGTTGGTCCATATAGTTCTATGGTATGGTAACAATTTTAAATTATCTGAAGATGGAAAATTTAGTTTTAAATATAAAAATGAATTTAAGAAAATAGGTAACTAGCTTAAGATGGTCAATCTAGTTGAAACACACAACACAAAATTTGTATCAATGCTGGCTAATGCAATTTGTAATACAACATAGGATAGAAAATAATAATAAAAAAAGTTATTTATATGCTAACTAATTATTTGAAAATAATATCAAGATATTATAATAAAGGTTATGTCTGATAATGTAGGCTTCCAAATATACTAGTTGTTCTATTAGATAGTGTTGGTTGAATGTTTCAAAGTGTTAACTATGGATGAAGTGTCATTCCCATAGTCTACTAAACCCAATTTTAAGGGTAATTTGAAAGTAAATTCTCAGTGCTATCCAATAATATATGCATCACAAAATCAAATAAATGTCTTTATTCCTAAAGTTCAATACAAAATAAAATCCTAGGTGTTTCTAAAATACCGTGATGTATGTGAAAACTAAAGACTATGTTTATCTATGTACTATGGCTATGAGTATTGGAGAAATCTTCTCAAACCATGATATTTTTTAATTATATACAAGGACCATAAATATAATATTGCATATGCCTTCATGATAATAGATAAGTAGTTTTAAAACTATCGATATATAATTTCTAAAGAAATCCAAACAAGATGAAAATAAAGGTGAAAATCAATTTTGTCAAAAACCAAGTTGTAATTTTTACAAAAGTAAATAAATAACTAAAAATTAAAAGTGATTATTGTTGGAGAGTTGTTAGTGATGTAATGGTGATGTCATGGAGGTGTCCTAGTGAGTGGATGAAGTGCCTTGATAGTCTATGTAACAATGATAAAGTGTGTAATGTGATTGTCCTAGTATGCTTGGTTGATCTTCTATTTTGGCATGGTTAAAGATGTTTAGGGATGAGTGTGGAGTATTTATCATGTGAAAGAGGTCCCTAAGATGTTTTATAATATTTTATTTTTTATGATAAGTGGAATTCATTTGGTTTTCCATAGTTTTCATCTAAACATTTTGGGTCCAGTGGCAAAAAATCTGAGTAGGTAGTTTGATGACATCACCATTGCCACATGTATATGAGTTAAGGGGAGTTGGTCATATGGTTATGATCACATTAGTCCCTAGTTATTATTTGATAAATATTAAGTCATGCACATAAGTGTGTCAAAATATATGCAAGTGCAAAGTTGGGCTCCCAGGAATTTTGACAGTATTTTCCCATACTTAACCAAATTTACATGAGGCAAGAAAGCACTGAGTAAGCAATTTGATGGTGGAATATCTTACACATGTGGATATTTAAGGATAAGTTGATCATATGGGTTTGTTTAGTTTTGTTCATATTTATTATTCACCAAATTTTAGGTCATGCAATGTATCATGATAAAAGATATGCATGTGAAAATTTGGGCTCCTAAGCATTTTGACAATGTTTTTTATGTTCAAATAATACTGAGTAAGCAGTTTGTTGATATCATATCTCACACATGTGAAGGTTTTAAGATAATATTTATATATGGATGGAATTCCATATATGATAATACCTTATGTGATAAATTTTAGATCATGCGATTAATCACAATGAAAGTTATGCAAGAGCAAATTTAGCCTCACAAACAAGTTCTAAGCATAGTTGGCTTTGTGACATAAGTTTTTGAGAAGGAATTTTAATGGAACTATATCTGAATCATATGATGGTTATAGGATCAGTATGGTCCAAATTTTAGATCATTATTCTAAGCACATAATAATTTATTAAGGCTTACAGTTGGATTCTTAGATAGATTGCAAGGGTCCCTATACTTAGTCAATTTTTCAAGAGGTAAAGATTGAGCAAGTCTCAAGGAGATTGACATAGTGTGTTTGCACTAGGATGTCAGAGAGTAATGATATTACAAGAAGTGCATGATGTTTAATGACTAGGAAAATTTAAAAGGATAGAGATCAATGGTGAGTGCATATTTGTATTGATTGATTTAATGGTGAGCATTGATAGTTAAAGACCTAGTTGATCTATACAGATTGATGGTGCATATTGAGTCAACATTACAAGAGTGCATGAGATAAGGTCAACTGTTAGATTTTTAACATTTGGAATTTTGTGTGTTATGCATTAAAGATTGAAAAATATCAATGGTGCATTTTTTATTTGAGAAGTAAGGACACAAGATGTGAGCATGGTGTTCGAGGTTTAATTATGACCATTTGCATTTGAATTTGTAAAGGAAGAGCCAATGCTCTATATTTTGGCTATAAATTTTGATCCAGGATGAATTTGCTCATGCTATCAAAAGAAAAGATTAAGAGGAATCTGTGAACATCTAATGAATTGATTTAAAGATCTATAAGTATGTACATTCATAGTTATGAAGGTTCAAAGTTTATTGTGTGTTTGTGCTTGTTCTACAAGTGATCCAAGAAGGATAATTGAGCTTGTGTAACTGATATTTTTATGTTTCATGATGAATTGGATATTTAAGAGTGATGTATACTCCATAAGGATACTCTATGTATGTTTTGGAGGTGTGATCAATCTATATTAAGTATTAAAAATACTTGAGAATTTGATTGTGTGTTTGTTCATAATATTCCTATGCACCAGGTTAGTGTTTAAGTTGTTTGAGCATATGTATAGGTGAGAAAATATAGATATGATCATTTGAGGATGTCAAAGGGGACATAAGGAGTGGACCCATTTATTTCAAAGTGGTCCTATGTTCTTGTTTTGATTGATGATGTGCTAAATGGGTGAATAGGTCTCCATGAGACCTATAAGAGCTACAAGGGCCTTATTAAAAGGTGTAGCTACTTAAGGGTGACCCATATATGATTTGGATGACCTATGAAGATTGTTTTGAGCCATGACTTGATGTGAGAGATGCATTAAGTGTTAAGGCATATCTAATGGCTGACCAAGATGGTGATGATCATGATTGCTCTATATAGTGAAACCAAATGTGTTGGTTTCTAGACTTATAAGACTATAGGAGAGACTTGTATGATGGAGTGAAAAAGTGGAACCAATTAAAGGTAATAACCTTTAAAATATAATGTATAAGTTAGTAAGGACCAATAGAGAGTGAAGAGGATCAGACATGCTTATCTAATTAATTTGGTGCAGGAGGACATATAGGTCAGTGGACCTAATGAGCCTAGAGGAGGTAGAATGAGCAAGTTGCTCAAGAGGCTATTTGAGAGAGTATATTATGAGTGAAGGCAAGGTGAAGATTGTATGATCTTGGTGGTTGATCTCAGAGGTAAATTAGAGTGTTAACTATGTGTATGATCATTTTGTCATGTTGTTATTATTATGATAGAGTTATTACAGGTGTGTTGAAGTGAGTGTGAGTGAAGGATTGAAGAGGGGGGATAGTTGGGATATGTAATGTGTCTTAATTGATATTTGTGTGTTGTCTCAAGTTTGTATTGTGATTTGACCAATAAGGAGTGTTATGGTGATAGATTTGTTTCTTAGAAGTGTAGAGTGGTTCAAAAGGTGGCTTTGGATGCATTGAGTGTGCAGAATTGAAGAGAGTTGATATACTTTATTTCTCCATCAGATGGTAGGAAATAAATATTGAGGAGATGTTTTATTCATAGGTGTTGTTGTGGTATCTCAAAAACTAAGAGGGTATTATCCTTGTTTTAAGGTGAAACTTGCTAAAGGTCTAGTTGTTGTGGTAACTTAGCCAGATAGGTGTGGTAGCTCCTTATGGGATTGCAATTTCACTAAAATAAGGAATGGTAGTTCCTTGATCATTTGTAGATGGTCTAAATTAGTTATTTTTACTATAGGATAGTAGTCAAATTTTAGTTTTTAATGGGTTTTATTCCCTAAGAGGGTTTCCCATGTATGTCATGTGTTATGTGCTTGATCTTGCATTGTCTTTCTTATTCATTACTATGAATGATTTATGCCTAATAAATATATTGAATGATTAAGGGTTTGAAATAATCAGAATTGAAATTGGATTATCTAGGCTCACTGATTCACCCCCTCTTAGTGATTGTACCTTTAACAATTGTAATTACTATGAAATAGAGGTTAATTTCCTTTTCTTATGTGAGAAAGTGAAACATATAGAACAAAATTGAGCATATCGATCTAATTTTACAAATAGTACATAATGAAATCAAGTTGGTAAACTTAGTTTGATGGTATAAATCTAACACATAAATATAATGAGTTATTCAATCTAGTTTACTATGGGGGTATAATTTTATAGAATTGAAAAACTAAGGAAAATAGTACAAAGTTTAAATATTTATTAAAAATCAAGAAATGCAATTTTCTTAGAATTGAAAAAATGGTAATACTAAGATGTTAAGAATGAACTTGGAAGATAGAACGAGATTAAATTGGTCAATTTAATAGTCTATTTGAGAATACTAAAGTGATATTTGACTAGATGGTTAAGGTGAGTTTTTTATCATGTAAAAGTACAAAATAATGTTATTAGACAAAATTGAGCTAGTCGATCTAGTCTAAATAAAATTGATAAAAATAGGAAAATAATACTAAATTGATCAGATTGATTTTGGTAGCAAAAATTGAAATACATAAATGAACAAAATCAAGCTAGTCAATATAGTTATACATAAAAGGTAGAATAAATGATTTGATAAATTAGTTCAATCTAGTTGGTTGAAATTGAAAAACCCTACATAGAGAACAAAATGGGATTGATAGCATTTATCTAGTTAGAAACCTACATGCAAAGGATAAAATGTGATTGATATGATCGATTTAGTTGAAAACATTTTCATAAAATAATAAAACTATATCGACAAGATTGACCTAATTGACTGTATTAAAAAATTAAAATTTACAAGAGCTAGATTCATGTTGTGTTCACTAGAATGTATGTGATGAATTAAGATGGATCTGTAGCTTATCCTACTAAATGGATTCTAAGATTAGAGAAGGTAATCTTACTAAATAATTCATTGTATATCTATTTATATCAAGACACGACCAATTTGGATCCATTAAACCTAACTAAGGGATCTATTACTACATAACACCAAAGGAGAGGGTTCCAAATCCTCTATGAAAATTATATTATGCAATAACCTTATCTAGGCCTATAATACATAAAAATAAATCTAATCTATTTCTCACTAAAGCTTGTGGCAAAAAGGGGGATAGTTAAACAAATAAAACAAAACATGTAAAGATAACTCTATTCAAGTCAATGTAGAAGTAAACTAAGAAATGAGTAAAATAGTAATCTTATTACCTTATGCAATATCCATATACCAAATTAAAGAGTACAAGTTAGGAATACTTAACTTGGATTGAAATTATCGTGCCTCAATCTCTCCCTCACAAGATTGAGCTAAAATACTCCTAATTTACAAGACATTGTGGATTTATAAAGATCACACTATAGAAATAAGCTTTAGGATAAAATATTCCTACTTTATATCCAATACTCTCCCACAAGACAAGATTATTTACTTCCAAGGAAAACCCCTAAATAATGACTCCTCAACTATATAAATAGTAGAATTGTGAGCTGTAATAATGTGAAAATGAATGTTTCTTTATATTGGATTGAAGTGAAGGGATATTTATAGCTAAATATTGACCCTAAACACTTCCAATAATTTAGCTTTCAAGATTGATCAACTCAATCTTGTTAGGTGGGAAAGATATCTATTAGGTCTTAAACTATGTTGTTTGGGTAGATGTAGTTTTGTAATGTGTACTTAATCCTTAACAAGATCAAATTAGATGACATAATATGAAAATGAATAATAGGGGTGCATGATTAATTAGGGGCTATTTTATAAGGTGAATTTCTTAGAGAATTGGATAAATGGGTTTTAATTGCTTAGGGAGTTGTATAAAAATGACTTGTAGTGGTTTTAGGTAGTAGTATAGGGACCGATAATATTAAGAAGCACCAAAGGTATACCCACCCCTTTCCTGGTACACCCTTTAAGGCATACACTTAGAGAGATTTATATTTGATAGGTTTCTACAAGAGAGAAAGTGTCAGTAAATGATAAAGTTTAAAAATATTGTGTGTATATAGATGGTGCATTGTCATTAAATTGATAGCATTTTTTTAATGTGAAAAATCATAGATTTTTTTAATGTTTAGTGAATAGGACAACCATTTTATGTAAAATAATGATAGACTGTGAATTAGGAAATTGGATTTGATTGAAATACTCCTCATATATTAAATATGATGATGACAAAATAATCTTATGCAAATATTCATCTTGGGAATATTTTTTCATGTGATTTTTTTTGTCATAATGTCTCCAAACCCAATTTATTAGGATTTTCTACATCTATAAAGCTTCTCCAAAATGTGATCTATATTATACGAAAAGTGTAGATTTTATGGGCATAAATTTTATCCTTGGAAAAAATAGGGGCTTTACCCTTCAGTTTAAAGACATTATTTTCATTATTTTGTAAAAATGATGTAAAATCTATTATGAGATTCAAATAAGAAAGAGTCATGTAATGTCATGACAAGTCCTTGCTAATGTGAAGTTTTTTTAGTGGATTATTATTCATTTACACGATGTTTTTTTTTTTTTTTTAAATAATTTTAAGTTTTATTTATAAATTTTTATTTTAAGAGATGAAGGAATTTATAGTATGTTAAATTAAAATTACAATTATAATTTATAAAATTTACAATGTAGATGAGAAAACATTCTATCTTTTCAAAAAAATTAGTTGCATTTACTTGAAACATTCAATCCTCCTTACAAGTGTAAATTTATAGTGATCATTTCCATGATCAAAATAAGACCCAAATTTATTTAAAATACAACCCTAGAAACATCCTTTATCATTGATATTATGCATTGAATATTTATGTGTGACTGTATTTTTACCACTTGAAACTCTAGGAGAAATAAAGCTGTCATTTAATTTATGGATAAATATATTTTACATTTGTGAAAACTAAAATTTTCAAATATCAATCTCCCTCACTATATTATATGTGTTTATTTATAAATTATTGAGTCGCACCCACATTTCTATAAATTCATGTAATTTTGTTTGATGGGTGGTATTTTTCAATTTGACATGTTTGTAAAAAACAAAGAGGTGTCGAGTAACATGGAGGAAAAGTTTTGAGGATCTTAAGGGGAACTATTTTCCTCTTTAATAACCTCTAAATAATTTGGTATTTAAAATTTCCATGGGGAAATATAATCTAAATCCCCATATTTTTCTTAAATTTAAAGGCTTTGCTTTCATAAACTTTGGATTTGTTAGATTTACAATCAAGTTTAAAGTTAGATTTGTTTAAGGATTTATTTAAACCAAAGGATAGAAAACTTAGCCCTAAAATATGTTTAGGTCTCTTCAACTTTGAATTTAAAGGCTACTATTGTTCATAATGGAGGAAACCTAATTTTATTTCCCCTTGCTTCCCAATTAGCATAATATCATTGACAATAAAAACTCCTAATGTGGGTAAAGGTGAAAGATGTGGGAAATCTAAAATAATGCATGAGGGAGAGAGAAATAAGAAAGATTCAAATGAGCAACTGTGTGATAAAGGACTAGGAGAGGGGAAACACCTTCCCAAGGACTAATGATTTTTTTCTTGGAATGCTAGGGGACTTAGAACCCCTAATAAATAGAGGTTGTTAAGATGGTATATTTAGACATCCAAATTCAGTCCTTATTCAAGAACCTAAAATTTCTCAATTAGGTTGTTTGGAAATATGTTCAGTAAGATTCAAACTTATGGAATCTTTGTCTATTGATTCAGATGGTACTTTAGGAGGGTTGTGTAAAATAAGTAACAAAAATAATAATTCTTGCAACATTATCAACTATAATAAGAATTGGTTGTGTGCTAATATTATTATATTAAGAGAGGATGTATACTTTAATCTTATAAATTCATATGCTCCAATTTATTATCTTTCTAAACAAATATTATGGAATTATATCTCTCTTTTATTAATCAGTTCCCATGATATTTATTTATTATGTAAGGGATCTTAATTGTATTCTCAAATATTTTGAGAAAAGAATAGGTACCTTTTATCAAACTCTCTCACAATAGTCTTTTTTTTATAAATTTTTTAGGGATAAAAATATCATTGATCTAGAACCAAAATCAAGGAAGTTCACTTGGACTAATATAAGAGTTTTTTATTTTTAATCATTGGTTCATTCAAAATTAGAAGCTTGATTATGATATAATCAAGGTTTCAAGTTCATAATATTCGTATATTTAGTTAAACATTAGGAAATAAAATACTCCCCTAGGTTGTCTACTCATATTTGACATCATGTGGCTTAAAAATCAAAGCTTAATGGATTTGGTGAAAAAAGGTGGGATGAACCTACTATGAGAGGAAGTTATAGAATATCTATTTTGGAATTTAAAATAAAAAATATCAAACATCAAATGTAATTAAGGAATTGAAGTAAATTTATCATTGCCAATATTTTCAAGGAAACAACTCTGGAAGCATATATAACTAACCTACATGTTGTGTTCCAAATATTAGGACATGACAAGGGTTATTTTCAATGCAAAAAGTTGCTAATGGATATTTTTCATTATGTTCAAGATAAGAAAGAGATTTTTTGGAGACAAAAGTCTAGAGAAAATTGGTTGGAAGAAAGATAAAGGAATAAAACATTATTCCACAATCTATTTTAGAAATCATAAATTTGAATAGAATTTTTAGTCATATTATACACAATGGTGTTAGAATTGATAACATTATAGTTATTACATAGGAAGCTATTTTGTTTTTTTAGGGACTTACTTTTAAATTCTTCTATAAACTATGAATTAGAACAAAAGATTTTTATTAATTTTATTCCTAATATAGTTTATGATCTTTAGAATGAGGATCTTATGATTTTTAAATTGGAAGATGAAATTCAGACTACTCTATGGAGTATGAAAAATTATAAAACTCTAATTATAATTGGTTTTCCCATGGGTTTTTTTTATTTCCAAATTTTAACACCCTATTATTTAAAACAAAAATTAAATATTCAATCATCCTTTTCTTCCTAATTTTAATCTATTGCCACCATTATTCCTACTAGGGGCCCAACTCTATGTACTGCTTTAGTTACATAATTTTAGGTTTGCATACTACTTTATTCATTTCTATAGCTAGTTTTTGTTTTGATCTTCATGAGTTCCTCACTATGATTCATTGTCAACTTGTAAACAAAGTGAAAATAATGACTAAATAACCTCATATATGTATGCTTAGTGAGTAAGATATATTTATTAGTTTTGGGTCCACTACTCTTTGATAATGAAATATTGATGGGTTGAGATTTATTTTACAACTTGGATAAAGGTTTTTGGGTCTAAATGATTATGATTCTAGACCTTAAGATATATTTTTATTTTTATGTGGCCTTGTTTCACTTTGATTGAATCCAACACACACACACACACACACACACACACACACACACACACACACACACACACACACACACACACATTGTGATCATTTTATAGTTGAGATTTATTTTTTTAACCTAATTGCATGGGAATCAATTAAGATGCTTGAGTTTAAAACATTCAAATTTGAATTTATAGTTGTGATCAAAGTGGCCATTTTGATATCAAGGTAGATATAATGATAAGGGTGGTGACACCACTATAGAGACTTTCCATTTAATGTAAGTGTTGGGATGAAGTGGTTGATTTCCACTAAATGCATTGGATGTTATGAGGCTTCTTGGAGAAGCTACTTAGAATTCATTAAAGTATTATTTTATTTTTGTTTGGATATTCTAGCCTCATGGTACAATGAAACTCTATATTTTTTAGGATTCAATGGTTTTTCATTTTGGTCACTTTCATATTTTAGGCATGTTCTTAGTCTTCTATACTAAAATATGGATATGTTTTGTTTGAGTTTGGGTGGTGGAATTTTATAAATGGTAACTTAGGTTGTGTATTCTACTAGTTGTCTTCTTTTATTATCCTCAATATTCAAATGAAAATATGAGATAATGTTGACATTGTGAGCTCGATGTCTAATTTTAATATGTTACAGTCATACCATATTCATATTTTATTTCTAGCTTGAAATGTTGAAATCTAGTTTGTTATCATTTTAATATTATAACACATCAATATAGCTATTATTGATCAAAAATAAATATATATGGTGGTTAAAACAATAAGATGGTTGGGAGATAGCCATGACCTAGTTTTATGTCAATGAAAAGGGACCAACTTAAAGTAGTATAAATGTTAGACAAAGCACAATGGAAAGATAAACAAACAACTGAAAAAACATAAAAGGTAAGGAAATAAGAACAAGTTATTTCCCCAGAATGAGGAGATGGTAGATCATCCTTAGGTGGATAGGTAGTTAAGAGGAAGGTTTAATAAAATGAGGATGTGGTGCCACCTATCCATATTGAATAGGATTTTGGGGAGCCAAAGATAAAATAATACCCCAATCATGATGTGGTTAAAACACTACCATATATACCTCTCCTCTACATAGGAAAACTCCATTGGGAAGGACCAATAAAATAATTTACATGAAGTGGCATTGGATTCTACCCCATAGATTAGGAAGATGAGTGGATAAATAGTTTATGCTAGGAAAATGGATTTGTTGGAGATGAAGCACCAAGGTAGGAGATCTATATGATAGATGGTCCAAAGGACATAGATCATGGTGCATGGATCACTCCCCCAGTGGTTTAGAACCTCCTAAAAGTGTTAGAATTCAAGATTTACCCTCTCTTATTATGTTTATAACTACATAAAACCCAAAAATATAATGACCACCTTGTTATTAATAGAAAAGAGACAAGATACTTCTTCATTTTTAAACAAATCCAAATTTATAGATTCCCATAATTGAAATAATATGATAAATCTAAATAAATTCCATATAAAAGATACATATGTTGGCTATTGAGCATTATCCCTAAAGAAGGCCAATCACCAATAAAATGGTTCTGGATGAAGGGATGGAAGAGGTTATGTATCCAATTCCAAGTATATTAGGCTTAGGGCAAGTCCAAAAGAGATGTTTAAAAGACTCTAATCTAGAAAAAGCAAGACACTTTGGTTTATAAATACTGATATGAAGGATACACTCCATGAGAATAGGACTTGGTTAACCAAGCATCAAATAAAGTGAGTGAGCTTGGGCTCAAGCTTCACAACCCAGATTCTAGTAAGTATATAAAGTTAGGTCATTGGAGAGGAATGCAAATTACATTACCTATTTAAATTATCCATAGTTAGAGAAAAAGGTACCATGAATTGATAAAAGAGACATGGAGAATAATTATTAAATCTTGTATCATATTTTCATCTCAAATATTTACACCAAGCATGTGGAGACTGTAAACCCATTTTATACATGACATTGGACATCATTTCTTAGATGTGAAAAATAGATGGTAAGTCAAAATATATTAGCTTGTATTTATATTTTAACATAGTCAAAGGATCCCAATCACAATAGTAAATCAAATCCTTAACTTTATGAATACCTTTTTTGAAGAGCCTCAGAATTTTCATAACTAGAAATTATACTAAGAAAAGAGTGGAATTTGTCATAATAAGAGACTATCACATGTTGTGGTCATTGAAAGAAAATCCATTTTATAAACCATCACCCACCCATTTTAGATATGATTTAAAAAATTCAAAATCTTTCCAAATTCTTTTAGCCATGAAATATCCATCAATTTTGATGGGAGAAATGGTAACAATTAAGGTGTGAAACCCAAATTTTCTAACTAACTTTAACATATAGAAAGCCAAAGACAATGAGATTATGTAAGAGGATTTTACATTCCTCATTTCCTTTGATTAATTGAACCAACCATTTAACACATACATAAATTATTTGTCTATATATGTCAATAATTCCCATACCACCTTTCTCATGAAGAAGTTAACAAATATCCCAAGCAACTATGTGGTAACCACAAGTATGTTTAGCATTAGCCCATAAAAAATCTAGGAGAACTTTGGCCAAATTATCATATGAGGCTTGATAGGGTCCCATAAATAATAATAGTAGAAATGGGTGGGAGCCAGATCTTAGAAAAAAAATTAAATTTTAAAAATAATGATAGAGGTTTCATGATCCAATACTCAACCTTTTATCCACTCTATCAATGACATATTGCTAGAGCTAGGAGGTAGAACTAAATGGGATGCCAAGAAATTTAAATTTATCATATTTTTTGATCTAATTTTAGTTATATTTATTAATCCATCCTAGAATAGACATCATTCTTTGTCTAAAGCATTAGGTTTAACCCCATTGCATTTTAGAGCCAAAGGCTTTAGAAAAAATATCAAGGCAGATTAGTGCCTCTTTGATAGAATATTATTATTTATTGATATTGATAAAGGTATAATATATGAAATGATAATTAATGATCTAAGAAGAAAAAATAGGAAGATAAACTCCCTTGATGATCCCTTGCTCTATCCTATGAGTAAGTATATAATCAAAAGCTTCATCTGACAAAACATATAAAGCTAGAGCCAAAAGTAACCTTACCTAATAGATCAGAATAAGACAAAGCTATCTAATTTGAGCCTATTTATAGTGTATACATATAAGTTAATTTTTTTTAATAAAATAATTCACTTGTCACTATTTCATTTTATATACTTAGTTCATGCCTAATTCTATGGCTATAATCCGTTATTCCTCTATCTCTATTTGGGTGATCCCTACCTTTAGAAAATTTTGATGCATAATAATTCATAATATTCGATACATATAGCCTAAGATCATCCTTGATTGATTCAAACTTCCCATTTAGTTTCCCCTAATTCCTATAAAATTATCCCTTAGGTTTGTTCTACCCACAATAGTGTCTGAATCTACCAGCCATATCCTCCCACTAAATAATGACTAATTACTCAAATTAAAAACCACTTAATAGTTATCCCACATGTTTCAAAATCCCAATTTTAATAATTTCACAAAATATAATTATAAATTCACATTTCAAACCATTTTTCACACAAGATCCTAACACATGAAAAAACACTAAAACATCTAACTGCACATTAAAGCAAAAACACATATTATTCCCAATTTAGAACCCACATAGCCCTAGTATCTTAGAGATAGGTATGAATATACCTAAAAGTTCATAATTAAAGGTTAAAACACATAAATATAATATTATTACACCAACAGTTACCATTACACTAGTCTTTCACACACACTACCTAGCATGGGAGAATACATGGAGTTTGATCCCTCTTAGCAGTATTGGTATATAGGTGTAGAGGTCAAGAAAAACATGAACCACTAATGAATTTTTATATTTTATTCCATTTATTCATCATTATATATCAATATATGGTTTAAAGTTAATAAGAAGGTACATAATGGCTTCCAAGGTAGATCATGCATCACATAACACATAAAAAAAGACCAACTAGTGATAGTGCATAAACCCAAATTTTCACAAGGGAAAATACCTACCTCAACACTCCATATAGAATAAATCATGACAAAAATCTATCTAATTGGTGTGATCTTGTCCATATTTCAAGTAAATCTCTATTCTTGATTCGCAATAATAACATATAGTCACATAGTAATATCCACGATCGTAGACACAATCCTGCATTACCTAATTTCTAGCCAAGTAATTTGTCCATGTTCTTTCACCTTTTAAAATCCTTATATATTTGACAAGTTACAAATTATAAATACTTAATTTATTTCATATCTTAATAATTTGTTTTTATGTATAAGGTTTTCATAATTAGGATTTAAGGACTTTCCTTATTTCCCCAATTTTGAAAAAATAGATAGTGAGGCATGTCAAGGCTTTTGAAAACAATATCTAAACTGTCAAGATAAAAAACTAGCCAAAAAATATGCCCTAGATCATGGTAAGTATTAATGTTCATTAAATTATATCATAATCCTTCTCAAAGTTTAATTTTATGAATATGTTTCACTAGCGAGGCATTCACACCCATTCCATTCCCTCTTTGACAATAATGAGATTGTCTATAATGTATCTATTCTAATGAATATAGTATACTTTGGTTTGATGATGGAAATTAGGGTGAAATAGAGATATTTCAAAAGGGATTTGGTGAGGATGTTATATGACACATTGATTAGGGTGATGGGATGCTAGTTAGTGATGAGATTTGGGCCTCCAAGCTTGAATTTAAACTTATTATTTCCCTAGTTGGTGAGATCATCTAGAGACTTTTTTTATAAAGATTATTTATATAATTACAAAATTTTGGGTCCTAAAATTTTTTAGGTAGCCTTATAAATTTGAAAAATAAAACTATATATATTTTTGGCTTCATCATTAGCCACATATTGCACTACCAAGAAGAGATCATCCAAATTTAGAGGGGCATCAAAGATATTTTTATTAACATTATTGAGATTATTATACTTGACATTGAGGAATTATTTTATACCATGTGTCCTTTCTTCCATCTCTCATTCATCTTAGAACACTAGCTTGTAGTGATCAAAAAAGGTCGAGGAGATTTCAAGTAGGTTGGTAAGACATTGTTGAGCAAGGTTGAAAGCTTTGATTTGGTTTATGGCCTACTTGACCCAGAGGGATTTGAAATAATTTTTGGAGGCCCATTAAACCAATTTGAGCTAATGTATCCAAGAACAATTTTATCCCCTCTAGATACATTAGTTTAACTTGTACTTTAGAGATATACCCATGGATTAAAACTATATATCAAATGGGTTATGTTTAAGAAGAGAGGAAGCCCTTTATAATTCATTAAACACAACACCATATTCTCATTTCCAAACTCAAAAAACATATTTTATATATTGATCAAGGAAGCTTTTAGTGTGAATGATCACCTCATTCCATGATTTTATCCATTTGATAGCATAAGATAGGCATGGTGTAAGGTTACATACCTTGTTGATGAGATGGATGGTGTCTTCATGGAAGAGGAGGGAAGTATTGATAAATAATAGATTATGTGGCACCTTTTATATGCCAACATTCTAATCCAAATTAAAAGTGATGGGGCTATAGTTTGGGAGGAGAAATTTTGGATGGATAGTGACATCCTGCCATTTAGAGAGAATAAAGGATAACACATACAACTCAGAGAGAATGAAATGGTCTAACTATTTGAGAACCCTATCAACACTGACACAATAATTAGACCAAGTCAACCAAGGTGAGCTATTTAAATCACACTACCAAACAAGTGGGTCCACTAGACCCCTACAAATTTTGGATTAAAACCAAGCTTCACACTATCCCATGTACCATTATATAGGAAGGCCACCAATTTTTCCTCGTTACATACAACTATATAAAATTCACCACAAATTATCTAGATGGATAAATGAACATTGTCAAAAATCCATCACCATAATGTTGATTTATCAAGACCATAATTATGGGAATAGATGTTGAGAACCCTAAGGAACTAACCATTAAGTCTAATAGAGTCCAAATAACTTAATGTGATAGATATTCAATCGAGTAAATAACCATGGGGGATGTTTATCAAAAAATTAAATACTAGTGCTAACATGTCCATATTCATACAAAGTGAAAATGTGATACATGTTAGGTGAAATTCATTTCATAGTAGTCTACAAAAGAAACCTGATTTAATAGTTTTAGGAATATTGGAGTCTTATTCCTAATTTAGTTAAAGGTCTAAGTTGACTAAATCGGTAAATAATATTGCAATAAATAGATTACTAATTTGTATAATTTATTTGACTTTCGTATATTTCTAAAAATAGTAATTAAAGAGGATAAATATAACTTATCTTAAAATTGGGTTGATACAATTGAGATAGAGGCTGATACTAACTTTGTAGAACTTGGATAGTGTTATGAACCAAGATTTGGATTTCATTTAGTGAAAGGATAAAAGTGATAAAAATATGATACTTTTGGTCCAGTGTTATAGTCTAGATCTTGCCACTATTGTCCAAATTGGTCATAGATATTTGAGTTTTTGGGTTTTATCTGTTGTCCCTATATGAGCTTTTTTGTGAAATTTTGAGTCCTGAATGTTGATGAAGCTTCTTGTAAAGTAGATTTAATCTTCAAATCCTAGACCTCAATTGTGCTTAAATTAAATTTGAGATAGAGGGGAGGGTAGTGTGTGTAAGATTCATTGAACGTGTATCCACACCCCTTGTGTGCGCATGCTACTTACATAACAATACTCCAAAGAGGGATCAATCCATATGTAGTTCTCCCAATTGATGTGCTTTGTGCAATAGTGTTATGTAGATGTAAAAATACTAAACTGGGTGTGCTTGAGGTGGCTAGGGACTAGTGTGAGGGTTTAAATATGTTAGTATCTATATTAGATGGATGTATGTAGAGAATAAGGAAACTTGCCTTAGTGGTCTTGCTTGTATTCTTGCTTACTTTTTTAATATTTTCCAACCCCTTACAAATAAACTTTGAATGGGATTTTATAGATATTTATTGGTCATGGGTTAGATGCATTCATGCTAGGAAAATATAATGAACAAGAGGAATCAAGAGGAAATAGTCACCTAGGTTTGAAATATGATTGGATAGGAGAACTGGAAATATGATTCCCTAGCTTCTAGTGCTATAGTACAAGTTGGGCATTATTGTCCTATAGGTACGAGACCTAGGGGGATGAAGTAAGCATGGAAAATGGGGTTTGGCTAAGCTAGAATTAGGTCTCAAAATTCTATGGATGACTAGAAATGAGTAAAAAGGTGCCTAGAAGGGTCAAGAGAGCATGCAAGAGAGACCTTTGGGTTGGGTGTCATAAGCCATACTCAAGCTACTAATTTTGAAATTTAATATGACTACATTTCCCCCCCACTTTATTCTAGTGATGAAGCAAAGTGAAATACTAGGATAAAGGAAAATAGAAAGTGCACCTAAAATTACCTATAAGGGTGAATCCCATGAAACTATGTGATGCTGGGTGTGCATAGAGAAAGCATGTTGTGAAGTGTAAATCTATAAAAAAAAAAGGATTAGATTAGTTCTTATTAGATACACTATATCTAAAATAATAATGTACAAAGTTGGGCAAGAGAGAGGAAGAAAAAGGAATGAATACACCTCACTGAGTATATGAACCAATACAAAACCTATTGTGATGCTGATTAATGCTAGGTATGTGTTGTTCCAAGAGTAATATCAGGAATGGAGCTAAGTGCTCAATTCTCTGAGAGTGGCTTAATAATGCAAAGGTTGGCCTTTTGGCTCCATCATCACCTACAAAGTGAATTTATGTGATCATGCATGTGTTAATCAATGTTTGGACTATGTTTCCAATCCCTCTGAGTAGGTGGCTCAAGAATACAAAGGCTATCTAGTCCTTTAGATCTATCATTTACATATGAAGTGAAGCTATAAATTGATACTATTATGAATGTGTGTCATATGAGATGGATCCTAAAGCCCATGAATGATCTGTAATCTGACAATGTGGCATGGATAGCCAAATGTGTACTAGAAACTAGGCCAATCTTGGCCAACTCTAGAAGGAAGACATTAGGTTTGTATGAAAACCACTCCAAAACTAGAAATTAGGATTATGTTGAAGCCACTCAAGAATCTAGAGGTTAGGCTTGTAATAAATCCACTCCAAAATTATGCTAACCACTTATAAATGGAATAAGACATAATTACTAAGAATGCCTAAGTAATATACTAAACTTGAAAAGAAAAGAAGTCAAATGTGCCACACATATTTCCCCCAATCATTGATGTCTATAAAATTGATTCTAATTTGGAAGTTATACCAACTACCTAATCTGAAACTAGAAGCAAGAGCCATCATGCCATGCATGATGCCCCCTGTATCTAGATTTTCTAAGAAAAACTATACTAAAACTACTGAATCTAGACTAATCTATATTTGACAAAACTATAGTTGAGTTGAACTTTCTACCTATTTATGGAAAATTTGGGTTTTTTTCTATTTGGATAGGAGTGCCAAAAATAAGACACCCTACTATCTAACATTATTGTTCATGTCTAGCATTATTGTCCTTTGCTGAATTTGATGACTATTCTATAGTCATCACTATTTTTTTGGTATGTTTTTCCTAGTTTGACCTTTGATTGATGTTCTAAGTGTTATAAAAACCATGTTTTTAATTGGTAGGAAATCTTATCTCTATGAAAAAACCCCTATTTGTTGCCCCCTCTTTTGAGGGTAGGAATGAAGACCCTATAATGACTACCCTCAGAAGAAAGAGACCTATAAGTGTGTTATGATATGAAATACATGATATAGTAATGATAATAAAAATGATGTCTCAAGATATATCATAGTTTGTATTAGATATTGTTAGATCAATAGGGGTATGCCTAAATAGATATAATAATGTAATAACATGTGTAATGTATTGAAATAAATCTATTGTTAGTTGTTATTTGTCAAGGAGGGATGGATCATGATGTCCATCATGATATCTAAGAAAGTAAGATAATGAATGATGTGAATCATGACATTACAAATAGTTGAGAAGCAAACAAGCACACAAGGCAATAAGTAAGAAGCATACAAGAGTGACCAAGGGGCCAAGTAAACAAGGGACATGGACACATGTCACTCAAATTGGAAAGTAAACATATAAGGCATGTTCAAATACCATATAAACATACAATTGAAAACAAGCAAGGTGGACATGAGGACCATAAGCACATAGAAGAGTAAAAGCAGAGGATATTGGCAAATTTCCTCAAGCACACACAAGAATAGAAGCAAAGGACATTGGTAAATGTCCTAAGGCACATATAGGAGACACAATAGGAACTAAGAAATGTAATCAAATATAGCTACACAAAGAAAGAAAGGAAGGCAAGTAATATACTATAAATACAATCACATCTAACTAATTAAAGAAAGAATTGAAAGTATGTAAGACATGAAGTACACGACTAGGTATATGCTAATAAATACACAAGTGTTATATACTAGTGAATGTCGATAGAGTAACTTGTGTAATCTAGTAAGTAATGTACATCAACATGATAATTAGAGTGTGTGGTGTAGGAATGACATAACCTGGATGGTGTATTCATGTAGAAGATGCCCCTAGGGGGTAGATATATCGATGTATGTCTCAAATGTAGAATTAGGATGCCCCATCAATGGGTAGAGTAGATAAATCAAGGTCTATATGTCATTGCACACACTAAAATAAGATAAAGTGAAGCATGGTAATGTAGATAAATTGATAAATAATATCATAGAACAATAGAATGTAAATCTAGCATGGTAGTAGAAATGTAAAGCATGGAGAATGCATATAATTGAAATGTTTTTGAATTTTTGAATATTTGAATGTTTTTGTAATATGAAATTATGTATTATTTTTGGTATTTTGAAATATTTGAATTTTTTTGGATTTTTAAATTTAATCTATGTAAAATCAATCTTGAGGAGACTATGTACAAGAAAAACTAAGAAACTATGTACAAATAAGCAAAAAGAAACTATGTACAAGTAAATGAAAGAAAGTTATATACAAATAATTTTGAAAAATTATATATAATATAATGTATGGAATGAAATGATAGACATGGAATCTACGTAGATGCATAATATTCATTGGATATTTGAGTTTATTTCCTTCAAGTGAGGCTAGATGATACACTTTAGGGCTAATATTTTTAGTAATAATGTATGGACCTAGCCAATTTAGTTTGAATTTTCCTTTGATTTCTTCTTTGGAATTGAGATTGTGAAGATTTTATTTGAGAATGAAATCATTAAATTTGAATTATCTTGTGTGAACTTGTTTTTTGTAGGATTTTTGTATACATTGTTGGTAGATTCTAAGATGTTTTGCTACTTGAATGCAAGTATGGTCTAATTGCTCGAGATAGTGTAAATAATTTTCATGATACCAGTCATCAGTGAGAATAACTTTAAGAGATGGGATTTCTAATTCTAATGGTAACACTTCTTCTATGTCATAAATTAGTGAATAATGAGTGGATCCTATGGGAGTGTAGATACTTATTTGATAGGTCCATAATGCAAAGACTAGTTGATTGTGCCAATCATCTCTAAATTTGATCACTATTTTGATCAAAATGGTATTGATGATTTTATTGGTAGCCTCTTCTTGACCATTTACTTATGGGTAATATGGGGTGGATAATGTGTGTTTAATCTTATATTTTATGCAAAATTTCTTGACAATTTTATTCTTGAATGATGTTCTATTATCGAAAATGATGGCTATAGGTAGGCCAAAGCATGAAATAATATGAGTCATGAGGAAACTACAAATGTCCTCCCATGTGGTAGATTGGAGTGGAATGGATTCCACCCACTTGGTAAAATATTTTGTAGTTTTGATGATGAACTTATGCCCATCGATGGATTTGGGGTTATTTTCCAATAAGATCAAATACCCATAACATAAATGGCTATGGAGAGAAAAAAGGTTATAATTATTGTGACAGTACAAGATATAGGTTACTGTGTCATTGACATTTATAGCATAGCTTTGCATATTGTGAACATTCATATTCTATGCTGGGCTAGTAGTACCCTTGTTAAATCAATTTTTGTGACATGGCCTTTCCATTGAAGTGACCACCACACTCACTATCATGTATCTGTGTAATAGCAATTTTGGCTTATACTAAAGTCAAGCATCAAAGTAATTATCCATTAAAGGATCACTTAAAAAGGTCTCTGCTAATTATTACATAACAAAGTGATTTTTTTGTAACTTGCATTTATCATTCCATGAAAATGTGTCTAGTGTAATAGATTTGTTTATAAAGTTATAGATATCAAAGAACCATTCTAGAGTTTTGAAAATGCATGTAGTAGTTAAGATGGATAGTGAAATTAAATCTATGTTGGATATTGATGGTGATTATAATTATTTAATTATGAAAATAGCTTGATCATTGTTGATGTTGATAGGAATCAAGGATGTGGCACTTTCCATTACATTTGCATGTTATTTATCTATTCTTAGTATAATTTTTATAGAAAAATAATCGAACTGTGATGATAAACATTGTACCATGTTGTGGTATGGGATAATATCTTATTTTGTTTGATAGATATCATTGACTTGATTGATTATAAGTTGGGAATCACCAAAGACTTTAATAGATCTAATTTGGAGGGACTAGGTGGTAAATAAACCTAAGATAAGTGCTTCATATTCTATGGCATTGTAGGTACATGAGAAGCTTAATCGATATGCAATGGGAACTATGTGACTAGAAGGATCGATAAAGATAATGCCTACCTCTGCACCAGATGTGCATCGAGAACCATCAAAGAACATGGTTTAAGTGTCAAAATGAGTAGAATAAGTAGTAAAATCATCTTTAAATGTGTCATTAATAGGATTGGTGTCTAAAAGTGGTGTGGTTTCCAAATGGTCTATAATGATTTGGCCCCTTATTGATTTATAAATAACTATCTTTAAGTCAAATTCTATTAATAACATGACCCATTTTGTGATGCAACCAGAGAGATGTGGGTTTTCCATTAGAAACTTCAAGGGATCTACTTTTGTGATAACCTAAGTCTCATTATTGACCATGTAATGTCAAAAAATTTATGTGGTAAAAACTAATGCTAGACATAATTTTTCTATCATAGAATATTTTTTTTGTAATAAACTAATGTGCAACTGATGTAATAAACTACTCACTCGATATGTTAATCATCATGTTATGTTAAGAGTGCTTCTAATGCATGATCTATTGCTAAGATATATAGTAAAAAAGGCTTATCAGGTATAGGTGGTACTAAAATAGATAGATTATGAATATATTTCTTGATTGTATTGAATATTTCTTGATAGGCTTGATCCTAGATAAACTTTGTATCTTTATTTAATAATCAAGTGAATGACTAAGTTTTATCAGCAAGTTGAGCTACAAAATGATGGATTGCTTGGATCTTGCCTTGTAAGGATCAAAGTTTTTTTAAGTTCATGGGAGGTGGCATGTTGATAATTGCTTTGACTTTTTTAGGGTCAACCTCTATGCTACACTGATAAATAATCAAACCTAAGAGTTTTCTTGATGTAACTCCAAACACACATTTCTTTGGGTTTAATTAAACATAATATTACCTGAGTCTTTGAAAGATCTTTCATAAATCAATAGTGTGATGTTGTTGTTATTTATATTTAACTAATATATCATCAACATAATCCTCGATAGTATGGTGAATCAAGTCATGAAAAATATGTGTCATGGTATGTTGATATGTGGCTCTAGTGTTTTTAATCCAAAAGGCATGATAATGTAACAAAATGTGCCCCAAGGTGTTATAAAATATGTTTTATCTTAATTTTATTTGATGATTTTGATTTGGTTCTATCATAAAAATCCATCTATAAATTATAACATTTCATACTTGGTTTTGGAATCCATGATCATGTCAATGTTAGGTAAAGGAAAATCATCTTTTGGGCATGTTTTATCTAAATCTCAAGAATCAGAACAATACCAAATTTGTCCATTAGGTTTTACCATGGGGAATATATTGGAAACCCATTCAAGGTGTGATACTGGTCAAATTAAGCCAACATATAAGAGGTGTTAGATCTCATTTTTGACTAAGAGAGCCACCTTAGGATGAATTTTACAATTTTTTTATTTAATAGGCTTAGCATTTGGGTATAAGGGAATCTGATGAAATGCTATAGATGTATCAATTCCTAGCATATTTGAGTAAGACCAAGTATATATTTATATAAAATCTATTCAATTTTGATGAAAATTTGTATCCTCTTCCTTTCATAGGGTAGTATCTAACAACACAATGTAGGGATCTTGATCGGTTCCAAAATTGAAATTAACTATTTCCTCATTAAGAAATGTGGAATGATCTAGTGTGTATGGGGTTGTAGGAATACTATCATTTAAATCAATTGATATGTCTTTGGGAGAATCTAAATTTTATTTTAAGTACATGTGGGCATTTATGTGATGAGTAAATCTATTTTTATGATATTAAGATGGGAGGTCCTCACATGCTCTAATAAATTGTAAGAGGGATTCATTGTTAGAAAATTCATCTAATGTGAACATATCTAGTGAAACCATATTATCAATGAGATCAAGATAGATCAATGATAATGTTGAAGTATGATTAATGGTGTGGTCTACCAGTGTAATGAGTGGATAAAACTTTATATGCTTTGAAGTATTAGAAGGTTTATCATAAGGGTAAGCTAATATCCCAGACCTTGCTTTCCATGTTGTGTGGATGCCTCGATAAGATTGATGATTCCTTGGTTGTGATTTCCAAAAAATTTGACATGATATCCCATCTTATTAAGACATTTAAGTGCAAAAGTAGAAGTAAACTGGTGATTTGATGTCAGTGGTATTATATAACTTAGAATTGTCTAATGTTTTGCATAGTCTGAGGGTGTACTATGAGTAATGGGTTGTGTTAGTATATTATCAAAATTAAAGTGTGGAATATAATTCTATGGAGATTAAACAAATTGGTAGTATTTAAAAGGTTCATTATCTATTGGTCATGTGTAGATGTAGCCTTTGTGACTAAATTTTAAATAAGCAGTAAGTGTAGAAGGGACTACATGCATATCATGAATCCAAGGCTGACTAGATAATAAATTATAATTAAGGTCATTTGGCATGACTTGGGAAGTATTTGGTAGTGTCTTAGGTCCCAAAGTAATATTGATTATTATTTGACCCATGACTTTCCATGGAATGTTTTCAAAACCTCTGATGTTCATATAAGAATGGTCTAGATCATGAGGTTGTATATTAAGATGTTTAAGAAAAGAAATGTTATAAATTTTGAGTCCTAAACCATTATCAACTAAAAATATTTTTACCCCTATATAATTAATTCTTAATTGAATATATAGAGGTAAATTCTACTCAATGATGTGGCATGGGGGTAAATCCTCTTTCTCAAAGGAAATATGCTCTTCAGTCCATTGCATTGTGTTGAGGATAGAGGAAATGTAAGCTAGTTCAATGGACATAGGAATTATAGTATTGTGAAGGGATGCATACAAAACATATTTGTAAACATCTGATCACTAAAAGATCTCAAGAAATGAAACTATATCAGAAGGGGTGCTAACCTGAGTGATAAAGTTATGGCCATGGGTGTAATTAACCTGCATATCTTCATAAACTTGGGTGATAACATGTACCACATGATCTATTATAGGCACATAGATGGTATAAAGTGTGGGATAATAACAATATGTACCAAGTTTGAAGGGAAGAGGGATAGATATAAATGCTAGTGTTTTTTGTGTCTAGTAGTGATAGGGGAATACTCAAAAGTAGCCAATGAGTTGTATGCATCTTGGTAAAAATCATGAATGTGAAATTAAATGCATTAATTTGGAGTTATAAGTTGTATACAAATATGTTTATAAAGATCATTACACATGAGAGATATCAAGAAAGGGATAATGATCATAAATTTGTGCATTAATTCATAAAGAACTGTGATATGTGTATGATATTTTTGATATGTATGGCAAGATAAACTTGATTTTCTTTCCATATGATAGATACAAAGCAAGGGATAGAGAGCATGGAATTTTTCATGAATGCATAAAAAAATTTGACATGTTATATGATATTTCTAATATGTTTAACAAGATAAACTTGATTTTTTTCCATATGAGCGATAAAAAGTAAGTAATGAAACCTTGTATTAAAGACATGTAAACATTGCTTTGAAGGAGAGGGATCTTACTATATTTATCAATAACTTTCTTAAAAGTAAGCATGCAATGAAAATAATGAAGCTTTATACTAATATATGGTAAAATTCATCATTCATGTACATGATAGGACCGAGTATGGTCTCCTTATTGTTTACAAGAAATGTAAGAAATTTGTGTAAATAAGTGAGATCCATTTTTGTTTTTATTTGGAATCTAATTTTTAGTTGTAAGGTGATACCTAAAGTTAAAAAAAGGACCTAGTATATGCAACTAGGGTTTTTAAAAATGATATTTTAAAAATTACTACAAAATTTTAAAATTTAATGTGAATTTTTGATTTAAATATGTAGGTCAAAATCAGGAAAATATTGGAAAATTTGTTAATTTAAAGGGACATAGTATATGAAACTAGGGTTTTGAATATTTTGTTTTAAAATTACTATGGAATTTTATAAATTAATGCTAATTTATAATTTAAATATGTAGGTAAAAAATCAAAAATATTGGAAAAATTCATGATTTAAAGGGATCTAGTATATGCTACTAGGGTTTAGAAAAAAATATTTTAAAAAAATATTACTATGGAATTTTAAAAATTAATGATAATTTATAATTTAAATATTTAGGTTAAAAATCATAAATATTATTGAAAAAATTAATAAGGAATTCTAAGGTTTTTATGCACAAACAAAGTTGGGTTCACCAAAATGATTTAACAGTTTTGAGAATATTGGAGTTGTATTTCTAATTTAGTTAAAGGTCTAAGTTGAATAAATCAATAAATAATATTGAAATAAATAGAGTACTAATTTTTATAATTTATTTGACTTTTTTAGCTTTCTAAAAATATTAATGAAAGAGAAGAAATATAACTTATCTTAAAACTAGGTTGATACGACTGAGAAAGAGGCTGATACTAGCTATGTAGGATTAGGATAGTGTCACAAAATAGGATATATCTTTAATTTGGTGAAAGGATAGGATCACAAAAAATAGGACACTTTAGGTTTTGGTGTTATAGTCCAGGTCCTACCATTGTTATCCAAATTGGTCATAGAGATCTGAGTTTGCTAAGTTTTGTCTATTGTCTCTGTGTGACCCTGTTTGTGAAATTTTGAGCCCTAAATGTCAATAGAGATCTTTGTAGAGCAGATTTCATCTTCAATCCATAGACCTCCATTGTAATTTAATGAAATTTAAGAAATGGGGGGGGGGGTTAATGTGCATAAGATGCACTGAACATGTATCCACACCCCTTGTGTGGGCATGATGCCTATATACCAATACTCTAAAGAGGGATCAAGCCATATGTAGTTCTTCCACTTGATGTGCTTTGTGTAATAGTGTTATGTAGATGTAAAAATGCTAAATTGGGTATGATTGAGGTGTCTATGGATTGATGTGAGGGTTTTAATATGCTGGTAACTATAGTGGATAGTTGTATGTAGAGAATAGGGAAATTTGCCTTAGTGTTCTTGCTTGTATTCTTTCTTTCTTTTGTAATATTTTCCAACCCCTTATAAATGAAATTTAAATGGGATTTTATATAGATATATTAGTCATGGGTTAGATGTATTCATGTAAGGTTGACATAATAAAGAAGAAAAATTAGGAGGAAATGGTCACCTGGGCTTGAAATGTGATTGGACAAGAGCACTATAAATGGGACACCCTAGGTTCCAATGATATAGTCCATGTTAGGTGCTATTGTATTATAGGTATAAGACTGGGGTGGATGGAATAACCATGGAAAATGGGGTTTGGCTGAGATAGAATCAGGTCTTGAAAGTCTACAAATGATTGAGAATTAGCAAAAAAGTGCTTATAAGGGTCAAGAGAGTATGTAAGAGGGACCTATGGGTTAGATGTCACAAGCCACACTCAAGATACCAATTTTGACATTTTATATAACTAAAAAACCCTAAAATCTTAACTTCCTATAGATAATAAAATCTAAATCTCCTAACTACTTACTAGTATAATGCATAGATAATTTTTGAGAAGATTTTATAAGACTTCAAACATTACATGAAATTAAATTAATTATGGGGATTTTTTGATGAGCAATTATATCTAACCATGATCTATACCATCTTTAGATTCAAGTATTGCAAACTAATTTACCACAAGATGTGTTAGTTTGGAAAAAAATCCTCAAGTGAGATGGGGTATCATTTAACCCAATTTTCCTATCCAAGAGATTCAATGTCATTATGAGGTGGACTACATGACCACTAAGGGGTAGCCTCAATTTTAAAGGGTGTCCTAGTAAGATTAATGTAAACTTGGGATTGAGAAGCTTGAGAAACTTGGCTCTTAGAGGTTGTAATATATTGAGGATGGTTAAAATTGGGGATTGAATTATCATTTTTATACTCAAGGGAAGAATTATAACTAAGGGGGTGATTTGGTTTACCACCTTTGTTTCTAGTGGTGGATTTTTTATTTATCACCATTATCTAGTCATCACCATTTTCCACCACCTTCTAATTTTCTAGTGGTGCTCAATCAATAGAGGGATTTGGCTGACCCATGATAGGGTAGTCAGAGAATCTATGGCTAGGTGAGTGACATCGAAAGTATATATTTAGAAAATCAAAATAGGTGATTTTTTGTGCCCAACACTATATCCCTAATTAAATTTCAATAGATTATTTCAAGTCCTTGGTAAATTTTAACTCAACACAAACTTGGATATTGGGGAGATATAAATATTACTTTGCTCATGACAAAGAACCCTCTATATGGGCTTAATAATATATTCAAGGAAATAACATATTTGAAGTCAAAGGCTAGGAAGTTCAATCCATAACAATACTTTAAGAGAGGCTTGGTTTAAAAATTTAAAGGTGTGAGTCTAAGGGACATAATCATAAGGGTATTCCTCAAGACCCAACATATTGACTTGGAAAGGATGGATTTGAATTGAGAGGGTTCATTAAAAGAGAAAAGGAAAAAGCCTTTGGTGAGATTCCTAACCCCAATAGGTTAGAAACCCAAGGGTTCCTAATGAAGATAAATCCATGCATTAAGGTTATCCTCTGAGGGGACACAATCAACATATTAAGTTATTAAACAATTATTATCATACCATTTACATACATTATTAACATCATATTTCAAACATACACCAAGATATAAGAGAGTGTAAAAATTTATACCTCATCAATACCTTTAAAATGGATTTCTTAGCTCTCTTTGGCACCATCCTTCCTGCAATATGCAACAATATTTATGGAAGCATGGTTAAGGAACATTAAAAATAAGATGAACCACCCAAAGGGTAGAGATTAGTGCTTAATAAATACACATTTAACGTAGAAAATCCTATAAAATTTTATGACATGATTGGGAGATAAGGATACAAGGTAAACCAAGACCAACATGAGATCATAGCAAAGCAAGCTTCTTAAGTTCTCTTCCTTTTTTAATCATTTTTAAATATTGGTGAAGGTAATAAGTATCTATAGTCAGCTAGGGTTCCATTCTAAAATAAATTCCCATAAACATGCCTTTTTTGTTCCCTAAGTTGCAATCATTTAATAAAAGATACATTTTCAAGTTCCATATCGAGCTTTATGCATCTGATAAATACTCTTTCATTGCTTGCATTCATTTCCTAATAATGTTTCCCATTATTTCATATATACCTTGTTACAATATTAAGTTTTGAGTAGTTGATAAATATTTTATTTAAAATTATATTAATAGGTGAATTGACCCTAATTAATTTAAATTGAATAAAATAAATAAGAATATTATAAATGGCCTTTTGACAAGTAGATTGAAAGTAAATAACTAAATTTGATAAAGAATAAATGATTATAATAAAGTTAACTATCGAATGTAAATACAAACGTATCTATATTTATTTGATTGTTGACTATGTTTATTGATAAAGAGTATAAATAAGAAAATAAGAACTGTATTTGTAGATACCTGGAATATGGACATGTGATTGAATAAATACAAGATAAAAAAAGAGGACATGATTGAATACCATTACCATCCTAGTTGGTTAGTCTAGTCTTTTGCAAAAAATAGTAAATTTATGTCATTGTCATGTGCAAAATCTTGAGTTAGATTTGTATGTGAAAATTTGACCTTTGAAAGTGTGATGAATACTCACTGATAACATTTCCAAGGTTGAAACCCTAGGGCATATACTAATTGAAATACTTAAAAATATAAACATATGGAGTGTAGTTGGGCTTAGGTAACCCCAATCACCACACAATGACTAAACATTGCCTACATATCCAATAATCTAAGGAAAATCAATCTCAATGTAGTTATCCCACTTAGAGTGTTTTATGTAATTTTTATCCTTTGACTATATGAATACATCTATAAATGGTTTGAATAATTGATCATGCTTTGCTTATGGATAGACGAAATAGGATTTGTCTTGGTTGAGAAGTGTTTTTAGTGATCAAAATTAGAATTGGGATGAATAAGGAACTTTTGCTCAATGTGCACTTGTGTAAATATGCCACTATATTTAAATTTTAAAGTGGAATAGTGACTTGAGTGTTCCTTTATAACAATCCTAAATGGGAAACTACACTCTAGGAATTCTAAAATCATATAAGGAAAGCTAAGGTAACGTTTAATTTCAAAAAGTGATTGTTGGAGGGTTAAAAAAATAGAAATATCCCATAGGGACAAAAATGCCTCCCACTATTATCCCTATTGGGTGTTGTTTTCCCCTAGGGATAAGTGATGGGTTTAGCAATCATAACACTTTTTTAAGTGGTAGATAATGATTTAGAATAAAAGTAGGTATTCACTAGTGTTTAGAATAAGGTGAGGTGGAAAAATAGGTACTAATTAAGTGCACAGATAATTTAGGTGTAAAAAGACTAAAATTGGCATAATCAAGTATTCATGACTAAATTTAGGTTATTACATCCACCCCTCTTTAATCTATAAATGAAATTTCTATATCAAAGGAAACATATGCCTTAGCGTGTAAGACACACTTTGTATTTGAGCTAGTACTTCAATCATTCAAGGCATTGTAATATTTTACAAACCCTATAAAACATGTGAAGTAGTTATTTTGTTCTTTTAAAATCTAAAATTTGAAAAAACTTTAATTTGAATTTTGAAAATGCTTGAATTTACAATTTCTTGAGATTGAAATTTTAAAATGTTTGAATTTGAAAGTTTCTTGCACTTCTGACATTTGAATTCTAAAATTACTTAAACTTTTGAAATTTTAAAATTCTTTAAAATTTAAAATTTTAAATGAGAAACAGGGAAGAATACACCCCATATGTGTGAAACTAATGTTACTTTTGTGAATTTTCTTTGAGATGGTGCTTCTTTGAAGCATTTTAGAGATTGGTACTTCCCATGAAGCACTTGGAGAAGATTCGTTCTTTAGTTAATCCAATGGATAATTTGAGGGTGATCTAACCCCAAATTGAATTTTGACTAGTATAATATAAAAAACACCCATTGAGGGATGACTAAACCTAAATTTAACTTGGTCTTTATAACCCAAAGATGTGAAAGAAGTTGAAATCCAAAATAGATTCACAAACATAATGCTAGAGGGAACTAAACCTATAAGTTATGCACTATGCACTTAAATGAATAAACCATTATAGATATATTGTAGATTCAATTTCAAATTTGTTCCTAAATGAATGATCAAAATAGAATGGAGTACACCCATGCTCCAACCAAATCCATAGTTAGCAAATAGTACTAAACAATATGGCATGAATTTGTATCATATCCCTATTGTAAATGTAAAATTCGATAATATGTAGAATATGTAATTGTATGTAGATGATCATAATAAAATATGTGAATAAAGATATATTATTCACTTGAAAAAAAGTGAATTTATATTTTGATCCTAAAATATGAATGCATATGCCCCCATAATATGTGTCAATAACTTAATTTGTAAAATTTTATAACTTTTTAATATTTTATATTGTACCAAAATTATTTTTTTGCTCTTGAAAAATCTTATCTCATGTATGAAAATCCCACAAAAATTACCCCATTTTGAGATGAAGGAATTGGTCCTATGATTCACTCATTTCAAAAGATAAGTTAAATTGAAACATGCATTGGAATATATGATCATTATAAAATATATCATATGTGAAAAGTATGTTAGCATAGTAAGATTTTCATAATTTGAATATTGTATGTGACATAAGGCAAGGCCTATAGAAATGTATCAATGAAGTTCATAAAATAAAACATAGAATTATTATATTATTTTTTAGTAGTGCATGATATGGATTATGACACTCATCAAACTTAACAAGATTAATAACCATAATGATAACAATGTCAAAAAATAAGGCCAAAGGATGCATACAATAGATATGTTCAAATGCCATAAAGTATAAGTTGTTACATACAAGGCTAAAGGCCACACATATGGGACATGTTAAAATTTTGTACACAACAAAAGGCCAAGGGCCAATAACAAATAGACATGATCAAATTTCTCACAAAACATGCAAGATATCATAGATATGTTCAAGCAATTTGCACATAAGGGACAAGGTCCGAATGCACTAGATAAGCAAGATGTAATATAATATGTATACGTAATAATATGAATAGAATAAAAATATAGTCTAAACTATGCATGTTGTGATATGATCAAAGCCTATCAAATAACATTCATGTATAGTATGTAAGATGGAGATGTTAACAAGATACTTATAAATATTATAGAGTTCAACCATATATGAGTCATATAATGATAATAGTTTTGAATATTTTAACCTATGAATAATATTCCCTTAGTTTAGAAAGGCTACTGGGTGGAGGAAATTCTAACATTTTAATCCCTACAAAAATTTGTATGTCCTACATAACACTCATAAATACCAATGAAATATATGTGTGATATAAAAATAATATGTTATCTATTAATCATGAGATAAATAACATATTTTAAAGATGTAAAATAGATTTTTAATCATGCTCAAGTTCTAATTTTATATTTTTAGAATATTTTAAATTTTTGTAATTTGAAATATATTATTTTTATATTTTTTTTCAATATTGAAACCATCAATACTAGAAACTAGTAAAAATCAAGGTGTTAAAAGTAAAAGAATAAAATACGATATGTATATTTTTTGTAACATGAGTAACTATGAAAAATTCACTGGAAATGATTGTATGGCCATGTATGAGAAAAATTCCCCCATTCTAACATTAGAAAACATGCAAGAACATAAATAGTATGTAGAGGAATAATATGTGCATCCTCTTTTTATCAAATGTACACTTGTCAAAATATGTCACATATATGAATAATATAACCCTAAAAAAAATATTTTGCATGAAAAATAATTTTTTTATTAGATACATTAAGAATCAGGTTAAGAGGGACCCATATCCATACAAAGGGAATCCAGAAGATAAACATGAATAAATAAAAAATAAAAAGGAATAAAATAGGAACCCGATAGGAAAAACCCCTGCCACTTAAACGATGTTAAGTGTCAACAAAAAAACCCAAGATAGATAAAAGAGAATATAGAAGTGAAAACTAATCAGATTTAGAATATAACACCAATTTCTTGGCCTTAGGAATTTCCCCTTTGTTTCTCATTTTCCCTCTAGTGCATTTCTTAAAAGACCAATCTTTTTCTTCACCCTACCTCTTGTGCTTCAGATTGGTAAGCTTAGGTTCCTCCTCCTTTTTCTACTCCTTACTATTATCCTCCACTCAATTTCTTTGAGAGGTATTATTGCCTTGGGGAGTGAGCACATCAAATCCTACATGTTATTTGATGAATTTCATTTCTTCCATCATGTGAGTTAGAAGTCCTTTAAGTTTATCAACTTCATTTGTAATTTCATTTTAAAGCAATTCATGGATCAAAATTTTAGTGAAAAATTTATCAAGTGATTACTCAATTTCTTCCTTATTCTTGGAATAAATAACAATATAACCTATAATATCAATAGGAGACACATATTTAAGAATCCCTCTATCCTTACCTCTCACTTTAAAATCCTCTTATGACAACTCAACTCTAGTTCCTTCACTCTGATCCTTCTCATCTTTATCAGACTTGGACTCCATGAAGAAATCCTCTTCCCTATCTGATTATTCCTATTTACTAGGGATGTTAATCACCTATATGACAATTTTTGACCATAATGGTTCCCACTTCTTAACCAATAATAGTATCAGCCCTTGGTGGATAATATCCACCAAGGGATTGTACTTAAAATTAAAAATCATAGCTTTT
The DNA here is from genome assembly GCA_037957365.1 of Torreya grandis. Classification (NCBI taxonomy): domain Eukaryota; kingdom Viridiplantae; phylum Streptophyta; class Pinopsida; order Cupressales; family Taxaceae; genus Torreya; species Torreya grandis. The sequence goes on along the minus strand of JARHVA010001071.1, from coordinate 2,880,421 downwards.
AGGGATTTCAAAAGGAAAAATAAAAGAATGATAATATGCCCCTTAAAGTGATTAATCAAGAGAAAGTGGTGAGATAATATTACCATGTGTTTAACCTCTAATGTGATATAACACATGATCTATAGGCAAACATCAGGCCACTTTCTCAGTAGGTTAGTCCTCACAAACCCTTTCTAGGGTGCAACCTTGGGTTTCTTCTTCTCCTTGCTAAAGAAAATGTTGATGAGTTACTCTTTCCTCTTTTTATACTTAAAAACTTTGACCCTTGAATGTTAAATGATCATTATCTCCTCAATAAGTTCCTTAGTTATCATAATTCTTAGCCCATGCATGTAAACTTCCCTATCCTTCCACCCTCAGGTGAAATCTTTTGATAGCCTAGTATCATGTTCTACCAGTTGCTCCAAGAAAGTTTCCAAACCTCCTTTAACCATTTTGTGCTATAAATATTCATTCCCCTTGAAATAATCATAAGATATGGGTTTTAATTGATCATGGTCAACACCCATTATGTGTTTTTATGAGCTTTTTCTACAAACTTCTTGATTTGAACCCTTAGAACTGGAGTGCACGTTGGAAATAGAGCCAAATAATTTTTTTTGAGGGAGGCCAAATTGATTCAAGCATGAAAGGCCTTAAGAAAGGATTGATTTATTATTTCCTTTCACATATTGAAATTTAATCTCTTAATCTAAATTTGAAACATCATTAATAAGACCATGATTTTGAAGATTAGGGTGTCCTTTATCTAAATTGATAAAAGGAATGATGCCAATGGAGAAATTATTATCTTACCAGCTAGTAAAAGAGATTTTATGAACCCCTATATTAGCCATTTTATTGGCACTCTTGTTCCATTATCTAAACACATGCACTACTATCACCCCTTTGAATTGGGACATCAAATTTTTGGCATTAGTGATAATCCAAAAAATATTCTAGGACAATTGAGTTAGGCCTTTTAAGTAATTTATAATATTCATTAAATATCCCTTGATCTGGAGATACTTCATTCCAATATTTACTACAAGATTGATACCCCATAGTGCAACTTGGGCTTCAGAGATGTGATTCATTTGAGTCCTAAGAGGACCCATATAAGCAACCCTAAGATTCCCATAAGAATCCTTGATGGCTCCTCCTGCTACTACTGGACCTAGATGACCTTTGGTAGCCCTATAAAATTTCAATTTAAACCAAGTGAGAGGAAGAAGAGACCACTTGACCTTGGATAAATTGACACCCTACTTTTGGGCTTTGCTTGGGATGACAAGATTAAGTTGACTGAGAATCTAGGAGAAATATGGGGAACTAGGCTGATCAAATGATGAATTGAAAAACATCTAATTTAATTTCACAAAGGCCATGATTCCTTTGAAGGTAGAGGAGAGGTTGGGTTTATAGTTATTAAAAATAATTGAGTTTATTGAAATCCAAATTCCCCCAAAAATATGGCGTAGGGTCAGGTTCTACTAGAATTTTAGCAAAGGGGAATCCTAGGGTGGCTTAAATTAGGTGATTAGATCCTTGATGGCTCTTGGGGCTACCCATGAGAAGTTATAAATAATGAATAAGGATTGAAAAAATGAAGAATAAAAAGGATAGGAAATAAATACATGCTCATTAGATTCATCTTCTTATTTTTAAAGAACACAACAGTTGGGGATAGGGATATCCCTTCTCATTAGATTATCCACCATTAGAATCTTATTATAGGAAGCTAGCTAGAAGAAGACATTAATCTTTGGGATAATATTTTTTATCCAAATATGATTTTGGTTTTCCTCAAGTTCTACTTATTCCCAAAGAGAAAGATACCCATATTTAACTGAATAGAATCCACTAGAATCTTCTTTCCAAATAAGCGCATCTTCTTTTGGGAATACGTTGATGTGAGTATTTTGAAGATTTAAGTTTAAGTATTGTAGGAAAAGATATTAGTGTTGATTCAAGTCTTATTTATATATAAGTTTACACCTTTTTATACCATCAATAATCTTTTAGTAATCACACACCTTGTGACCAATGGTTTCTTTGAAAAAAGTGATCAACTCCATGTCTTGAAAGGTGGATACTAAAAGAGTTTGGATCCAAAAGTCCTACCAAAAATAAACTTTATAATATTTTTTAATGTTTTATTTAAGACATTTCTTGGGAATATCCTTACCTGCTCTTAAATATTTCCAAAAAGCTAAACCATTACCTAGGCCATTCTCTGTTAGGAAAAAATATCCTTCTCTAGAGTTTAAGTATTTGGCCCTAATAATCTTAGTCCAAGGTTTGTATTCCTTTATCACCCTCTATCCTTGTTTATCTATAATGGTTTGGTTCATGGATATCACCCTTATCAACCCCAATCCTCCTTTTGAAGTTGGAAGACAAGCTTTGTTCCATAAAATAAGTAGAAATTTGAATCTATCCTCTAATCCTCTCTAAAGAAAGTTCATATGTATTTGCTCAATTTGGTCTACCACTTTACTAGGGATGACGGATATGGACTTGAAATAAACTAGGACATTTTTTAATGATCTCTTGATAAGTTAAAATTTTCCAGCTTGTGACAACATATTCCCTTTCCACCTAGATAACTTCCTCTTAATCCTATCTATGAGAGGATTACCAAATTTATTTTTCATAAGGCCATAAAAAAGAGGAATACCAAGGTAAGAGGAGGGAATATTATTAATAATGCATACCATATTCATAGATATATTTTCTTGTAGGTAAACTAAATTATTGATGGAGAAAAATAAACTTTTGAAGAAGTTAACACTCTGGCCAAAAAAATTCTTGTAGATTTCTAAGATTTTTCTAAAACACTTAGCCTTTAAAATTGAGGCTTATCCCATCATCAGCATGCCATCCAAAAATTATTGGTGAGTGATGGTTCTGGGGTTAGGGGCCACTATGATTCCTTTGATATGTTGGAAGTTCTATCCTTCTCAATAATTTAGCTTAGAGATTCATCCATAATGATGAATAGGTACGTGGAAAGGGGATATCCTTGTCTAAACCCTCTTCTTGTTAGGAAGAAACCCCTAGGAACACCATTAATGATAATAAAAAACATGGGGGATGATATGTAGGAGGTAATCAGGTTTCTAACATACTGATCAAATCTAAGCCTAATGAGGATTTTATCAAGAAATTACTAGGGGACCTGATCATAAGCCTTATTCATATCTAACTTGAGGAAAATTACTTATTTGAAGCAATTAACCACCAATTGGATGGTTTCATGGGAGATGATAATACCATCCAAGATCTAGCTACCAAATATGAAGGCTCCTTATTGTTCTGCAATCATTTTATCCAATATTAATTGATTTTTAAATATAAGCTTTTTATGAAAAATTTGTAGAAGGTAGAACACAAGCTAATGGGCCTAAATTCCATCAATTAAATGGCCCCCTATTTATTTGGGATGACAACCAATAGGGTTTTATTTAAGTCTTGTAGCATAGTGCCAACTTTAAAGAACACCAAAATAGCTAGACATACTTTGTTTTGAATAATATCCCAAAAAACTTGAAAAAAGAATGGAGGAAAACCATCAGATCGAGGAGCTTTGTCCCCTTATAATGGAAAAAAATGGATTTTATATCATCATTTGAAGGAGGGGAAAGGATGGAAGCATTGTTTTCTTTGGAAATACCCTTTATATAAGGCTAATGACCCGATCTTCTAGATGAGCATCCTAAGAGGGGACAAATGCTAGTAAATTTTTGTAAAAGTTTACTATTTGAGTTTCAATGTCTTTTTCCTCCTTGTACTAGGTTCTATCTTCCCCCTTGATTTTTGAAATGAATAAATGATAATAATTCCTAGATGTTGAGGTGTGTAAGTACTTAGTATTTCTATCTCCCTCTTTTAGCCAGGTCATCTTGGATTTATGTTGCCAGTAAGTTTCTTCCTTGGCTTTGAAGTTGTGGAAAAGACTTAGAAGCTCCATTTCTTTAGCCTGTAGGGATGGGGTGAAACTAGAAGCATTGGTTTCCAATTATATTCTACTAATTTACTCCTTAATGATGCATTTTTGAAGGAAGATGTTCCCAAAAACTTCCTTATTCTAAACTTTGAGTCTATTCTTGACATGTCTGAGCTTCATGGCCAAAATGTACATGGTGGATCCTTAGATTGGGAATTTACACCATTCCTTAATAGAATATTCCAAGGTATAATTGGAGATCCACATTTTATTGAATCTAAAAGTAATAATTTTATCTTTAGACATCTTTTCACTTTAGAATAACAGGGTATGGTCAGAGCCGATCCTGGGGAGAGAAGAAAGTGAACTAGTGGAATTGAGGTTCTAGTTCAAAGAGATCAAGAACCTGTCAATTTTGACTTGGATGAGGTTATCACCCAATCTCCTATTATACCATATGAAAGGATTACCCTTTAATTCCACATCAATTAACCCTTCTCTAGTGATAAACTCACTTAGATCCAACATACCATCTTTAAGGGAACATATTCCCCCTTTCTTTTCCTTAGGGGTCAAAGGTCAATTAAAATCCCTTGCCACTATCTAACACTAATTTTTAAAAATATTTATAATATCTTTCAAATTATTTTATAATTTAATCCTATCATTCTAGGAGTTTGGATCATAAACATTAGTGAGGACCCAGTTATTTTTGTTATGAATATCATAGAAAAATATTGTGATGTGGGAATCATTTTCTAAAAGGGGGTTTCTTGCAAAGATTGGGGGGTCCCAAAACATCACCAGACCTCCTAAATCACCTATGAAGTTGTTACAAATACAAAATTCTTTATCTTAAATACTAGATTTAATAGTCAAAAGTTTTTCCATGGACATTTTAGATTCTTGAATCTTTAAAATATCAGGTTTATGCTTCATTATTAATTTTCTTTCCATCCTCTATTTCTCAGGATTGTTCAACCCCCCTTATATTCCAAGAGAGGATTTTCATTTATTATTGTTTAGAAAGTGTCTAAGGGTCATCTACATACCCTTTGCTACCTACTTGTCTATTTTTGCTTTCTTGGTACTTTGAGATGATGGTCTACCTACAAATTTTTTATCTTCTCTGACTTTTGATTTTTCCTTGCATCTTTTATTTTAGACTTCCTTCCATTGTTCTTCATTCAAATACTTGGAAAGTTCACAACTTTTGACTTTGTTTTTAGAAGAGCATTGGCATTTAATAGGGGAGAAAGGCTTAGACTCCCCTAAGTATTTGATTGGTGTTATAAGGATCTAAGAAGGCTCAATTTCATGTAGAACCAAGTCCTTATCTAGAGGAGTAGAAACACAAGTAAAGGTACATGGTAAGTTAGGATTGGGAATGTCCTAAAATCCCTTGAGAGATGGAGAGTGTGAAATTAGGGACACAAATTCTAATTCAGCTAGGATTTCCCTCAGAGGGGAATAGGCTCTGGTCAAGGGCACTTACAACTGACCTAAAAAGGAAACTAAAGTAGGGGCAGCCCATGAGGGGCTAAAGATCCTCAAAGTCATGGAAGGTCTCAGAGGGGCAGCATCTGAGAATTTTTTTCCCAAAATAAGTAGATCCAATGCAAGTTTGGGAGGGGGGATTAAGAGATATTTAAGGGAAGAAGGAGAGGTATAGGTAGAGGGAGGGTGGGGGAGGATTCTTGATAGAGAATTTTTAACCCAGGTCAGAGATGGGGGAATGGGTGGCTTCTTGTTTAGAGGGTAGTTTTTAAGAGTGGTTCTGGATATCATAGGTTTTACAACTTTTTGATTCCCTTTCAAATTCAATTATTTGGTTTTAGATCCCATATTTGGATTTAATCTTAATAAAGTGAATCAATGTTTTACCGTCTAGAATGAATACACAAACTTGAGATACCAAAAGTTTTTATCTAGACTTGGTTACAAGGTTGATTAAAATGGATTGGCCTAGAGCTTTGACAATGCCCAAGAATACCTATGGTGCCTAGAATTCTAGAGGAAGCTTTGACAAACTAATTTAGATGGGGATATCTTATAGGACCAAAATATTAAGGTTAAGGCCTATCTTCCATTTTTTAAGGTTGATATTAGATTTACCCATAAACTAAGGACCTCCCATTCGGATCCTTATATAGTCATCAAAATGGGTGAAATTAAGAAAAAAGAAATTATTGGGCATGGAAACTATGTCAATTTGGCCTTTAGGTTTCCACTTGAGGTTAGCCTACTTGCAAAAGGATTCTATATTCAATTTAAAGTTGTTGAAGTTAGCTAAAATAGAGTTTGACAAAGACAAGTCAATATTTTCAATAATAGTGTTTATAACCTCAAGACATACCTCATTCCTCTCACTTGTCGGAACCAAGAAGGAATATTTGGAGGGTTAAAAAAAGGGACACTCTTTGACAACCAAATCCACCCATGAATAAGGTTTTTTTTTACTTTGGTAGGATCAGTTCTTGTGAATGGTGAACCCTGGCTCGAATCAAATACTTGTACTAAAGGATATTTTGTGTTGTTTGATGAAATGGGAGCCTTCAACAGAGATATCATGGACTATGAGGTATTATTAGGTTGTAGTTTACCTTCTTCTCACCCATTACTAGAATTTAAAATTCTTGTAGTAGTATTTTTCCTACCCATTGCATGGAAAATAATGATTTACATATTAAAACTAGGTAGAAAGTCTATAAATTAGAAGTATTAAGGCTATGATTTTTGGGTAAAAACTTTTAGAGGATAGGATCAACCCACTAGGATAGTAGTGACAATCATATCTATCATATATTGGTTAGTTTTGTCCTTGATATAAAAATGTAAAATTTTTAATGATGACTATGAAAACAAGAAGATAAATGGTAGAATATGGAACAATTGAGCATTGTTTTGAATTAGTCAGATTGAAAAATTGAAATAGAAGATCCAAAAGCCCAATAATTCAACAAGATCCAAGAACTTAGAGGAATTTATCAATTGATCACATGTTCAAGAAATGGAATAACATGATGCAATAATCAAGAAGCTATATACATCAGCCCTTACATATATCACATGTTTAAAAATGGTAACAAAAAATTTAAATTATATCACCTCTCATTTATGATATACTATTGAATTATTTAGTAACTTGAGGCTTAAAAGATAGAAAATAATTATAAAAAAGTTCCTTACTTGTATCAACCACTAATTTTATAGGCAAAAGGAAAATATATTCACATTTAGTAGTATTAGAATATACCATAAACCATCTCCCTCCCTCTATCAATAGTCCCATAAACTTGGATACAAATTCTTCATTAACTTTAACCTCTAACCCTATGACCCTAGTGATTCCATCTATAAGAGAATTAAAAAATTCTATGGTTATTACCTTGTTAAAATGACTTAATTTATAACAAAATATACCCATCAGACATTATAGATGACATCATAAAAATTATTATTTATGTTTAGGCTCTCATGAGATAATGGTTTATAACATTTAACAACTCCCATTCTTTTAGTTTCATAGCCTACCAACCTTGAAGAAAGAAAGATGAGTAGATTCCTTGAAAAATAGATCTTCAGAAAGAGCACTACTCATGCACTCTAAAACATTATTGAATGACTCATCATTAGATGGAAAATATATCTAAAACCTCCAAAAATAAAATAATTACAACCATCAAATCTCTAGGTAAGTTGTATAATGATAAAGAATATCATCCACGTAAAACAATGATTGAAATAAAAGGGAAAAGAAACAATCAAAAGTTTTAAAATTACTCAAGAGGGAAAATTTCATTATATAATCAAAATTAGAGTAGGATAAGTTTCCTCCTAGTGGTTGAAATCTATAACTTCTTAAATCTAAATTTATATGTTAAACTCGTCTTGTACACATGATAAATATATCTCAAGGCTATACCCTTTAGTTTTATCTTCCTCACAACCAAGATGATCAAACTCACCACCTCAATAGGTCTAATTACTTGATTCTTAGTCCAAACCTAATTATTAAGATTATCAAGATCACATCTAACCAAAAAATTCTAAAAATCTAATATATATCCTTCACAGTCAGTTACGTAACGTCAACAAATTTTATTCATCCTAGACAATTGCATTCAAGACAGGGAAGTATCATCAACACTACTATACCTACTATAAACAAGTGTCTTTACAAAAAATCAAATTTGAAAATATTTTGAAGCATATTGGTCAACCTAAAAATGTCATTAACCCTTCTATGAGAATCATTTCAAAAGAGCTAGTATAAATACAATTCAAAACCAATTTATTTGGGCATCTAGTAATTACCAACAAATCACACCTTCAAATTCAATTAATGAATTTCAAAACTAATCTATTATTTTGTATTGATTTTTTTCTGCCTATCAAACGTAGGGTAATCATACTATAGGTTTGAATCATTTAAAAGACACCCCACGAGCCATATTTGTCATGTTACAAGTTCAATCACTAGATGCATTATCATATAGTATATTACCCCCTTGTGTACACACATTATAACACATAGGGTATAACTACATAAGTATGAGACCCTCTTTAGAGTACTATATATAGAGGCAATGCTTATTGACATAGGATTATTTAGGGTTAGCTCAACATCATAAGCCCACTAACCCATTTTTTTCAAGGTAACCTAACCTAAGGTGGATAGCTAGGGTTTGAGCTATAAATAATATTCTATATCCTATGTGTGAGATCTAGATACATCAAATAAAAGGTGACAAAAAACCTAAAAATACCTAGGCAGTCACATCTTAATATAATGAATGTTCCATATAGGATAGTTGTGTCTATATTTAGATAATGGTGTTGATGCAAGTGTCCAACTAACCATAAATATTTTTTCCAAAATATGATGACTATTTTCTGAACATCAGATAGCGTATTTCTAAACTTGTACATCTTAGATATGTTTTTGCATCATTACATAAACTAAGTATTATTTCTTTTTGTGATTTTGTAATCAAAATATTATTTAACATTTTACTTTTTATATTTAATATTTTTCATAATTCAACACTAAAATTGAATATCATAAACTATAATTTTTTAATTGGATTGATTTTATAAATAGGTTATATAACTATTAAATATAATATTCCTTCTTAAACCTTGATTCTAAAAAGGTTAAACATTTTTGTGAACCCAACATGACCAAATTGGAGTAACCAAATCAATCGATACAAGATTAAAATTTAATCTCTCTTTACAAATCTTATAGCAATAATAATGAGCCTCTTCCTCCTCCTAAACCTAAAGAGGTTGATGACTAATTTCTCTCTAACTAGGTCCATGTTATCACTACTCCAAGGGGTAAGGTATCCCATCTATTATATTTATCCTTCCTCAAACCCCTTTACCACCCACATCCCATCTAGATGGTGTGTGTATGAATATAAAATTCAAAACACCTAAGGTTTGTGCTTGTGAATGCATAAAATATCAAATCATCCTTATGATAAATTTAATATAAGAGTTTCAAAATAACTTCAATTCAAATATAACATTATTCGAAAATTAGATTACATAAAAGTCCAAAATATGCTAGTGTTAATAATGTGTTTTCATATTGATCTAGAAATGTTGTGCCCAATATGGTTCCATATCAAAATAAGAAATTAAAAGAGAGTTAATCTACAACTAGTGATTCAAAAAGTGAAAAAAAAATATTACTAAGAGTATAAGTGAAACCCTAAGAGAAATGCTTTGAAATAAAGTAATCAAATTACCCCCTATACATCCTATATAGAGATAAAAATACTATTATGCATATCATATAATGCATGGGCATCATACAAATTATTATTTTATATTAAATAAAAAAATACAAAGTCTTCAAAATAGTGGTGATCCTATAATATATACATCAATCAATTAACCCACTCACATAATGATTACCTCTCCTAAAACAAAAGTTCAAAAAGAATAAGTGTGGGTACCAAAGGGCAATTCATAACAAAAATAGTTGTAAATTTAAAAATTAGATCAATAAAAGATTCAAATGGCACAATTATAGAAATAAAATATTTAAAAAGTAATGCTACAAAAATATCAAGAATAAAAGTTACAAAATCAAATTAAAGATAAGTATACAAGCATTCTAAAAAGAGGGTTTCCAAAGGATCTTTCAAAATAAGACATGTCTAAAAAATATAATGACAGAGATGTAGTTGATAAGTATCCAAATGTCATATCTATTTCATGCATAAATGAACAAAAAGTTAAGGTGAATACTAAATTTTTTATGCTTTCATCCTCAAATAAAGACATCAAGGCACAAATTACATCTTTTCCTAGTGTTAAAACATAGATAAATGACTATTATCTAGCCTAACATGAGATGCAACATTTTGAAAATTATGAATATACTCAAGAAAAACAAACTTTCAATAAGGAACCTCTAATCTATGGTGTAGTAAATTATTCATACATAGATACTCAAAATGGTATATCACGAGTTCAAGATCAACCTAAGAATTTACATCTTTCCTATACTAACTATTAAATTGATGATTATCCTAATAATATAGAGTATTGGTATGATATTGATGATACTTATTATGTAACATATGCATATGACACATATGATACAGGGAATCCATAGATGCATCTCCTTGATGCACACCTTATATTTTAATATCACTTTTCCTTGAATGTATTTTTTACTTATCCTTTCATAAATTATAAAAAAATATATATATTTTAAAAAATATAAAAACATTCAAATAATTCAAAAATATTTTGCATTTCACATATTTTCTAGATTTTGCATATGTTGTTTACTTTATGTTAGTAAATAACATATCATTTCTATACACACATCTATTTCATGAGTAATTAAGTGATACAAGAATACATTATACCCATGATATCTCAAGCATGCAGATGTTGGACCTTTCATATTCTAATGTGATACACTACATTGGGATCATCTTGATTTTATATGATCATGATTGTTGTAGGTTCTATTTTTTAATGATCATTTTCCATTATATTACAAAGCTTATATATATTACACATGCCTATACTCATGTTACTATATAAAATAGTGTATTTGATATGTTATTTTGAATGACATTTGGGTTACACATTAAATAGGGACTAGTATAACATATTTATTCTAGTTAATTATATCTCATTGATTTATTTATTTACATTAGATTACTTTAATGTGTTTCTTGTTTGTTTATTCATTTTGCTTGTGGAACATTTGAACATGTTCCTTTGTTTTTTGGTTGCAGTGCCCTAAGTGTTATTTGTTTATTTAGTGTGTGTACATTTTCACATGTCTTCCACTTGAGTGTATGACATCTAAACATGCCCCTTATTTTTAATCTCCTTGAACATGTTGAAAAAATAAATTATTACGTCAATGAATCAACCTTTTTGCATACCATGAATGTCAAGATGAAATCTAACCAATTTAATTGTAAGGAGTATAATGAATGATAATTGGACATAAGATATATTAGAAAGTTTTTTAATAATTCTAAGAATAAGTCATTGTATCAAACATTTAATTATGCATTATTGTATTTTAGAAATCAGATACTTCTTTCATCATAAAATCAAAATCAAATTAAAAAGATGTGATCTAACCTATCCAATAGAATAATGTCAAAGGAATATACAATATCTCAAATAAAATATCTTTGATCCATATAATATTATTTATCAATATTTTAATGCCACAAAACCTTAAAAAAATAGAAAAAAGAACCTAAAATAAATAAAAGACAATTAAAAGAAATGAAAATGAAAACCAAACAAATAAACTGAAATAAAAAATATCATACTAACAACTACTGCAAAACTAACATACTATAATATAAAACTAACTACAACTTATGTTAATATATAAAGTGACAAAAAAGTGAGAAATTAAAGGATAATTAATGAAATTAGGAATGATCTAGATAAAATTAATCTATAAAAATAACTATCTAATAACATAAAACAACTTAAAAGAAATATAAACAAATCTACCAACTAAGAAACTAAGTCTAAAATATAAGTAATGAAAGGAAAACAACTAACTCATAATTGAAATAAATTTAGAAATTATAAATATTATGAAATTAAGTCTAAAATATAAATAAATAAATAGATAAATAAATGAGAAACAACTAATAATAATAAAAGATATAAATGAAACCTTAAGGAAGAATGAACCATATTATAACTTAAGATCAAATAGAAAAAACTCAATAAAATGATTGATATTTTATAGAAAGAGAAAATTGATCAACCAAACTTATAAAATATAATATAGATATTAATAGAAAAAAGAAATGAAATTAATCTAAAATAGAAAAAAGATGAATTACAATAGGAATTTGTGAGTTTTGAAGAAAGAGCCATCTTAAATGAGTAAAATAAGATTTTATTGAGAAACAAAAATGATTTTGGTTATAAAATAATATTCAATTAAAAATAAAATTACAATCTAAAGATAAATAACTTGTTGTAAACTATGATGTATCCATCATTATTCAGGTCAAACACAAGGAGTTCTATACATATGACTGCATATCTAAAATCATTAAATGATATTAATACTTGATAATTTATAAATTATTAATTATGAATAATTAAAGAAAACTAGATATACTTGTATTAATCAAACAAATTACTTCATCGTCAGAGAATATATTATTTGTTCTGCCTACAAATGACTATTCAATCTTAGAAATGTTTGCATAGAAAAGAAATGAATAATAGAAAACTTTAAAACTTAGAAGAGCTCTTGATACATTTAGGTTTCTCCCTTCATTATATGTCTTCAATTTGTTTATAATTGAGATGATTAGAAACAAGTTACAACTAACTTTTAATTAGTTGCAGTTAAAGTTAATTGACTTTAAATTCAATTATTTTACTTTATAATTTATAATGTCATAACTTAACTTTATAATTTTAGATTTTAGCGAGTCTAAGGATTAAATAAATAAAAGTAGATGAAAAATTCAGTTATAATTAAATTTAATTGACTTTAAAAGTCAATTAATTTACTTTATAATTTATAAAGTCATAACTTAACATTATAATTTTGGACTTTAGTGAGTCCAAGGATTAAATAAATAAAATTAGACCAAAATTACAAATTCTAACAAGTGAGGGTTGTCATCTTAAATAGTAAAATAAGATTGTATTGAGAAAAAAAATGATTATGGTTACAAAATAGTCTTCAATCAAAAATGAAATTACAATAGAAAGATTCATAATTTGTCATAAATTATGATGTATTTATCATTATTTAGGTCAAGTACAAGGAGTTATGTATATATAACTACATATCTATAATCATCAAATGATATTAATTTTTTATAATCTTCAAATAATCAATTATAAATAATTAAATCAAACTAGATATACCTACATTACTCAAGAAAATTACTTCACCATAAGAGAATACATTATCTGGTCTATCTACAAATGACTATTCAATTTCAGATATGTTTTCATAGAAGAGAAAAGAATAACTAGAAATTTTCAAACTTTCAAGAGCTCTTGATATCTAAATGTTTCTCCCTTTTTTATGTGTCTTCAATCTCTTTATAAATTAATCTTCCTTTGAGATAGTTATAAGTAAGTTAAAACTAAGTTTTAATTAGTTATATTTAAATTTAATTGACTTTAAAAATCAATTAGTTTACTTTATAATTTATAATGTTATAACTTAACATTATAATTTTAGACTCTAGTGAGTCCAAGAGATTAAATAAATAAAAATAGACCAAAATTACAAATTCTAATCAGTGGAGACCCTTAAATTTAATTGATATCAATTAAAAAACCATTTAACCATGCACATAACAAATAATTAATAATGACAACAATTAAATAATTTTAAAAACTCCTAACATTAAAAAATATTTATCCACTAATAACAAATATAACTAAATAAGTAAAAATATTGATTTTATATTTTACATGAAAATAAAGTTTTGTTGCTACTTAAAATATATTATATCACCATCAAAATGATTATCTACATACTCAAAATAACATATCATAACATCAAGTATCAAAGTATCAATAACTAATAGAAAATAAAAAACCACATCCAATTTGAATCAACATTTGAAACTTGACCAATTAAAGGATCACCCTTATCGGTCTGATACTTTGTATACTCAATGAAATATATAGGTATCTAAACTAATCTTGTCCCTTCAAATCTATCATCAATATCTAATTTTACCTTTTTAAGCATCCAAGTCACCATGAGCTCACTATTAAGACTACTAAAATGTTTCTTGTTGGAAGAAATAAATCTATCTAGTAAATGTGAAGTGGGCCTAGTGATCATAGGAAAAGAGGAATTTTGATTAACAAACTTGGTATTAACTTTAGGAACAACTTAAATATGATTTGACAAATGAGTATTATGAGGAACATATTCTATAGTTGTATGCATTCTCTATAAGGACTCACTTAGAATACCTCATCCATAAGGGCAAGATATTTAATGTGACATGTGTTGTTAGGAATATTCACAAACTATATTTTCACCAAGTTAGTTTTAGTCAATTAAAAACATAAAAAAATTGAAACATGCTTGAGACTAAGACCTTATGATCATAAAAATATTAGCTAATAATTCATACGATTCAAATCAAAAGCATGTAAACCTTCATTAGAAACATCTTTGCATAGAATGCATCTCAAATGTAGAATTAAATGATATTTATTAATGATAATTGTGTTGAGATATCTCCATTGAAGCTATGGATTAGTTAAATTTGGTGATGAAATAAAAAAAGTGATGCATAAGGGGATTTGAGAAATGGTTAGCACTTCATTGTATATCTTGAACATGTTCATTACAAAGGAGAAGATATCTATTTATAACAAATTAATATTAACAAGTACCCTTCATCTTTATTTCAAGATGAACGATTGTAAATGAGTCCCCAAAAATGTACATGGATCATTAATGTGAGCCCTTCATCTTACTCAAGATGAAAGGTGAAGGATATCTCTTGAAAATATCAAAGGAGTATTATGAGCCATTCATTTTTTTTCTAAGATGAAGGGTGAAGGATTCCTCATAATATCTTTTTGAGAGTCATTTTGGTCCTTTCATCTTATTTACAAGATGAAATGTGGAGAATAATTCCAAATAGAAGACATGGATAACTAATGTGGGCCATTCATCTTATTTCCAAAATGAAGGGTTGAGAATAATCCCTAAAATATCTCACAAGATTCATTATGGGCCCTCCATCTTGTCTCCAAGATGAAGGGTGGAGAATAATCTTGATATTAATTCATTTAGTAATTAGTTTGGCTCACAAAACAATATTTCATAGGATCTCAAGAGTATTTATTGAATGAAGATGCCTTTTGAAAGGAAAATAAGGAATTAATAATTGAAAGGAAATTATAATTTTATTTGCATAGAATTATAATTATAAAAATAATTAATTTAATTAATCAATGATCAATTTAATTAATAAAATGTGATAAATTTTGATTAGAAGAATAATTTAGGAAAAGGGAATTGATTGTATTAATTGATCAACAAAGGGGAATTAGTGAATTGATTAAAGAAAAAAATTGACCAAAGAAAATGACCAGAATGATAATTCAACATATCTAATACTGTGATTTATCAAACCTAAATATTATCTAAGGTGAATTCAAACCCTTATGTTATATGAATAGATGAGTTTAGACCAATTTGTGTGCAAATGTGAGAAATCATTCCATTTTGTAATTTTGACACAAAAGTGATAAAAATAGAGTGTATATATTTGCCCATATTTTAAAAGGAATTGAAAAATGTATATGAAGTAATGTCTTCTCAAATAATGAGAATCCAAAAAAGGTGGATGAAAAATTAGATGTTTAAATAATGGGTGTTATAATTTCATCATTCCTAACTGACAGGTTCGGGAGATTGAATGGAAAGATAAAGAATATTATTTTAATTAGGGATGATTCCCCCTCTAGAGGGAATTTGGGAATAAATAACATGTATGGGATCTTTAAAAAATATAGATAATTTAGAATGGAAGAGAAGATTAAACTATGGACAAGAGTACGTCACTTGAGCTAACACTTGCATGCTTTGATTTTTTGATGATGATGAATTAGTTTACCCAAAACAAGGTAAGATTGGGAAGGACACATTACTAAAATAAGATACACACTTTTAAATTACCCAAAAATTATAAATGTTCTGAGCATGGAATGATAATTTATCCCAAATAAGGTGGAATTGATTTGATGAATTGATAGAGTGATCATGATGTTTGTTAGTTGTATGATTGGATCAGATTGATAGAGATGTATTTGATTTATGGCATTGAAATTTAGTTTTTTTTTAATTTTTTTTTAATTTTTTACATGATAGTATACAACATGATAGTAAAAACCATGATGACCTAGCCATAATGTGCGTAAGGATTGGCATCCAATCTAATAGATAATTGACAATAATTTACCAATGATAAAAACCATGATGAAAATGAGACATGTGATAATGGATGGAATAAAGTATAGGTTCATGATAAGAGACACAATGATGATGACATTGTTGGAATAATGGATTGAGTTAAGGTAACAATAAAAAATCAGACAAATAAGTAAACAAGCAAACACATAAACATGAAAACAAAATGCAATAGAAAATATCTTGTCTTTGATCAAATCAAATCCACATGTGGAGGCTCAGGAATAGTGATGGTTGGAATGGATGCCCCAAAACAAGGATACTTGCAAGGGTAATAAGTGAGAATTAAACATCCCAAAATAAGTTGCATGCTTAAATTTACCCTAAACAAGATGGAAGCAATGGATTTGAATTAGATCGATTTGATTTTGCCACAAAGAGGGAAAATTTGGGAAGGACACATCTCAATGGTAGATGATTGGATTAGATTAATATTATTTGTATTGGAAGGATAGACTAGACCTAAGATAAGAAAAATAGAGAATATTAATTTTTTTGGCCATTTAATGTTATGAATGTATAAGATTTTATAAAATTTTAAATATTTTTTGCGTTTTTGGCATTTTAACTCAATGGAGAATTATGAGATACAAAATGATTTGACTCAAAAAATGGTGAGAGCATGGAATTCACTATAAAAATGGTGAGAGTGTGGATTGATAATGTTTAGGAGTGTTTAGATCATTATACCTATAAGATATCACTGGCAAAGGGAAAATCTACTCTAACATTGCGATGGGATATAATAGTAAATGGTAGGATTGGAATAATTATATTAGATAATAATAGATAATAAGAATATGAGTAATATCCAAAGACCATGTCACGTAGGAACCAAAATGTCTAGTCGTCAAAGTGTCACTAAGAGGATATACCAAGAGATTTTCTAAAATAGGGCTCAAAACAACTTCTACTTTCTTCTTAAGACCAAGATGGGAAGGAAAAGTGGACCAAGGTAGGATGAATAGAAATATGGTTTGGTACAAGGTAATATGATGGGAATGGAATAGATTTCAATGCAGATAAGAATGTCCCTAAGTGTTAAGGTAATTGTAGATAACAAATTATTTACGTATGATGTGAGAAACTTGGTTTTCATCATGGTACTTGCCCAAGGTACTACAAACATGGTTTTCACTATTGGATGAATTATTTATCTTTATCTTTTAATTTGATTTTGATTTTTTTAATTTTTGACATCTCAACTCAAAATAGGATGATGAGATGCATAATGTTGATTGTTTGATCTCTAACCCATACCAATTTTGAATAAATTCTCTGTTAGAATTATATTACTAATGTAGGCTATATTAATATCATTTTGATATTTATTGATTTTTGATTTAATTTCCTCTAAACCTCTAAACAAGGTATCTTCATAGCCTCTATGAAAGAGAGTGTTTTTAGGAAAGGTAAAGAATCGTAGGCATGGGATAAATGGCATAATTAGATAATTGTAAATAAGTCATGAATATATAATAGGATCATAATGGAATGTATAATTATTTGGGGATAAATTAAAGTTGGGAGTTTTAGTCACACACAATGTTGTTTATTCTAGATTCAACTTGATTTTAGTTGTGGTGGGGTCGATATTGACTTCAATATTATATTAATCGATTGATACAGAACTAATTTTCTCATTTATTGGCATTTTAAAGAGGTTTTCACCAAGAAAGTCTTCTTTATTTTTATAATTTGGATTTTACAATATCACCTTGAATATGGTTTCACTAAGAGATGATGATAAATCATTTTGATTGTCCCTTAGCACCTTAAGAAAGGTTTTATTAAAAGATTTTGATTTTTTATTCTACTTTTCATCCAACACCTCAAATAAAGTTTCACTATAAGATGTTGATTTTAGAATTTGATTATCCCCTAGAGCCTCAAAAAATATTTCACTAGGATATTTTTCTTCTACTTGATTGTTGTCTTGGATCCCTAGAGATTTTACCATTGAAATGCCACCATGAAATAAGCTCAACATTATGTGATTTTTTTGGTCCCAATAAATGTTTGTTGGAGGTAGAAAATCAATACAATGGATAATATGGTTAATGCTAAAGGTATGTATAATGTCAATGGAAAGGGAAAAGGCAATGTAGTTCTTGTAGAGGCTACTAAGATAACTTGTGTCAATGTCAAAGGAAGCATCCTCAAAAATCATGGAAAGATCACAAATATATTCAATTTGATCTTCAAAAAGTGTGTAGATTATGCCATAACATATAATATGATATTATTATTTTGAAGTTGATTTAGACTCAAGTGGATATGATATAAGTGTATAATCAATGTGATAATACCTACTAATCTAGTCTAATTTTGAAGTTAATCTTACTCAAGTGGATCTGAACCTGATGTTGATTTTACTTATGATTCTAAATCTAATAGTGGTTCTAGAATGAAGCCTAATTATACCATTAGTTATAAAATAAAGATTGTTTCTAATGTAGATGTTGATCTTGATTATGATTCAAATGATATTTATCTAAATTCTAATATTTGCTTCAATGTTGAATCTATTAATGTTTGCTTAGATGGTAATGTTGATGTTGTTACTAAAATTAATTATGAATATGATGTGGAATCTAATGTTGATCATAAATATAATTTTAATGTTGACTCTAAATCTATTTCTAATAAGAAAGTTGATCTTGTTGTGGATTTAGCTACAAAGAGTGCCGATTGAATGGCATTGTCCATAAGTACCTATTTCACTATGCACTTGAAAATGAAGGCTTTGGGATGAAGGAATATTTAGAAATTAGAAACTTTAGAGGATGGGAAAAAATAGACTATGGGTCAATAATGGGTTCTTTGAAGATGGTCTCATCAAAGATAGGTGAATGATCATAGAGAGGCTCTTCAAAGTAAGGCTCATAAAATATAGGAAGATGGTCAAATGATGACTCATTAAATATGGGTGATTCAATGATAATTTCAGAAATGGGTGATTTTCCTTTCTCTTGATGTGAAAGTGAATGAGTATGATTGTGATTAAGAAAGTGATCTTGGCATATCCCTAATGAATGATTCTCATACTAGGGTGTACTTGGATCTTTAGTGAAAATGGGTCCTAAGGTTTGATTAAGAATATATGAAACTTAGGATAAGTTTTTTCTAAGCATAAATAATGAGTCTATTACATCTTGGATTATAGATGGGTTAGGGATTGATGCTTGACATTATTTTTGTGACTTAATCATGATATATCCATGGTCAATTAAGCCTTGGAGATAAATATTGAACCTATTAAATCAGTTAAGTGAATGGACTTGAATTATATGATACTCAAAATATTATTATTTTTAGTACCACTTAGGTTTGGGATCATTTTCACCAAAAGGCTTAATATGTGGATACTATAGTCATATAAAATGTCACTTAAGTGCAATAAGTGTCACTAGAGACCAACCTCTCCCTAGATTATCCAGAGAACTATATTAGGGACTCTTAAAATCCTTGTCCATATTTTTTTAGGTCTAACCCATCCCCAATTGTACCAAAAGCAATCCTATATCATATCCTAAGCATCTAAGCCCCTAGTACACTAGATTCTACCACCTAGACACTAGCACGACTGTTTGGACACTAACATGACTTGTTAGTGACTTAAGGAATGTGATACTATCCCTTACCTCATTTATCCTTTTAAATATATATTTACATTTATCAAGACACCTTAGGGTCAACCTAGACCTATTACACATCCCAAAAAGTACCAGATTAGTATATATACATCACTTTTATCCTTTTTTGCACTAGATGGAAATTAGATGCAAATACACACAAACAAGATCAGAAACAAGTTGTGTAAATCAAGGTCATTAATCCTTATTCTTCCCTACTTATAGATACAACCATATAAATCAATCCTAAGCTCAAATTACTCATATTTTTAGTCTCAAGTCACACTCAAGCTAGCAAATATACTAGCATTTAATTGTAATTACATCATCACTTAGATTGGGAAAACCACATCAAGATTGATCCTCTATCAAGGTATTAGTCTTTAGATAACTCTCAACCCAAAAAGATGTTGAGGTCATGTCTAGCCTATCCAGTTAACATCACACTTTTTCTACTTATGCTCCTCAAATACCCTAACAACATATAGGTCTAGGGTTTCACTTTTAAATCAGGGTGTTGAGGTCATGTCTAGCTTATCCAATTAACACAAGTATAGATATATCAGACTTAGATGAAGGAATATCCATAAGTTTATAGTGTTTTATGTAAGAGGATAATATCTTACCCCTAAGGATACTAGCATAATGTGCTACTATCCAAAAGACTGCACTACTATCCAAGAAGATTTTTGAGACCTATTTACAGCTTGTAACACTCTAGATAACATCTATACCGATTTCCATCCTTTCATTTATCCATCTCAATCAATTTACAGATAAGTATATCTTTGTGTAATTCATTTCTTTATTTAGAATAATCATATTAGGTCAATTATTGTATAAGCCAGTAAATGTATTTATTGCATATTTATTCCCTAATTTTCATATTCTTGCATTTTAACACCTAGGGTTTTAAACTCCATAAATCCCTTAAAAGTTAAATAATTTGGTGAACATGAATTACTTCAAACACTACCCAAAACTTAACCCTAGATGATAGTAGGGTTTTATCCTTTTTTTTCTTTTTCCCTTAGTTGTATTAGGCTTTTCAAATTTCATATGTTTTATTTTAGCATCACAATTTCATTTTATTTTCTATATGCCATATAAAAAAGTCATATCCCTTCATTTAAGAATATTTTCTAGGATTAGTGATAATTCTATTGAACATACTCATATTCCCTCTATTCAAGATTATACCATGGACAAAGGACCAGTTACAATGACCCTTATTGATCCTTCACATCCTAATTATGTGGAATTTAATGATAATACATTGTAACATGAACAATAAAATCAAGATAATAATGATACACAAGATGGGACTCGAGATAGACTCTCCCCACCTGATGAATATATTCTTATAGTTAATAAAGATGAGATATTACAAAGTTTCAAAGATATACTTTGGGAACAACCTCATGATCATGCACATATTTTATAAGATATATTAGAAGTAAATAACACATCATTTGGTCAATATTCTAACCTTGCAGATGCTAATACAATTACACCTACTATAAGGGAAACTCGTATTCTACACTAACCAGTTATAACCTGACAACCTTCACCTATGACAACACCTCTTATGGCTAGTATGTATTCCTCCTCTCCAGATGTCAAATCCCTTATGCATGAGATCCATTCTCTACAGGTTGAGATGTTACATATTTATCAGAGTGCCACTAGGCCATATCATGCATTGGATTATCATGTTCTTCTACATACACCTTTGGCACAACATATAATGCTAACTTATTTTCCATCTGGATTTGTGGAACTTTATCTTACTTTATATGATGGTAAGGGTGAACTAGAGTATCATCTACACACTTTTCACACAACATGTTTGGACTAGGTGTCCAATGATTGGATCCTCACTAAGTTATTCCCTCATAGTTTAAATGACTATGCATTATAATGGTTTTATGATCTTCCTAATCAATCCATCACAACATTCAATTGGCTGAAAGATATGTTTTTGGCACACTTTCCAATTAATATCAGTGACAAGGTTTTGTATGCTTAAGTTTCACAACTCAAGAAAAAATCTAATGAGCCAATAGTTGAATATGTGTTGTGATATAAAACTATATTAAAAAAGATGACTAGCCCCATGATAGATAGATAAATAAAAGATATATTTAGGTAGAGTTTATTACCAACATTACATGAAGCTATCCTATTTAAGAAGTTTCCATCATTCCTAGATCTATGCCATACTTTAAAATAATGGGAAGTCAATATTCTCTCCATGGGAAAATT
Organism: Torreya grandis; assembly: GCA_037957365.1. NCBI lineage: Eukaryota > Viridiplantae > Streptophyta > Pinopsida > Cupressales > Taxaceae > Torreya > Torreya grandis. Next base: position 2,858,103 of record JARHVA010001071.1, on the reverse strand, counting down.
AAAGTACATAAATAGATTAGATTCCAATAATAATAGTTCTAATAACCCCCCATACCAGCTAAGGCCCACTAAAAATAAGAACAATCAAAAGACCATGATTAATGCAGCTTCAAAGCTAGATCCTCACATGGTTTTATCATCTCCTCCAAGGAGACCCTTCATAGACCTTCATGAATCACCAACACATGTTATTTAACAACTCTTGCAATGTAATATCTATCCCTCCCATCAAAGAGGTTGATACAACTAGGCCTCTTTCAAATATTTATGATGCCAATACATTTTTAGACTATCATAGGGCCCTAGGACATAATACAAACATATGCATTAGTTCATGATATAAGATAAAATATTTTATAGATACTAATATCATTGATGTCAACAATCCTATAGAGGAACATAAACCATAACTAATAGAAGAAAAAATATTGAAAATATGTTTAGATCTATGTATAAAGCATATGACTAAAAAAACAACATGAAATTTAGGTGTCCATTATACATATCAAGCATAACCACCACCAACATCTTATCATACCATACAGTGGACACACCCTCTATATAATATCATTAGTGTGTATCATACTACAGTGCCATATAGACCTCTCATCACTTTATTAAAGTAGGAGATACTTGACATTGACACATATTTATAAGTAATCTTTACATGAGCTTACCTTGATCATAATCCTATTCAAAGTGTCATGGTTGACAATAGGTTAAGAATTAACATGTGTACTATCACACTATACAATAAGGGTTATTCATATTAGGTATTTCTTAGACATATATAGTTATTCATGGTTTTAGTGGCCATGTTTATATCTCCATTGGGAGATAGTACTTCCATTATAGTTTGGTTCTGCACATGTGACCATCTGATTCTTAGTGGTACATAATGTGATACATTTTACATGTTATTGGGTAGGCTTTAGATATAGTAGATTTGGGCTATCCCATCCACTATACATAGACATCTTAAATATATACATTCTAATCAAGTGGTTAGAATTGAGGGCCTTCTATATGAATATCCTTTACTTATTCCACAACCAGTTATATAATAGTCACTAATTATAGCTCCAAACATAGAGTCCATTAACACACCTTAGATATTATTTGAGCCACTAGTGGAGGTTAGGTTAACTCCTACAATATTACCACATATGCATAATCTACCATAGATACATTTATTAAAGAGACCCCTACATCAGATACATGTTTTGGATTCTAGATATCTTATCCCTACCCCATTACCACACAGATCAGTGGTAAATCATAGAGTATCCACTCAAGTTACACCTTATTCTACCAAATGGTTCCCAAGTGCTCCATAGGTCATAGGCCTATTTAGTCAGCTCCATAGATTCATAACCCCATTCCAAAGATAGTCTCAACTATAGATCACTTAGTACATGTTATTCTATAAACTGAAATAACTCATTGCATAACACACATGATCACCCTTACTCTCTTTGATACAGGGCACATTGATTACGAGTCTTTTTCAAGACTCACTAATTAGTAGTATCCTTCTTCTTATACATAGCTTATATTCAAAAAAAAAAAACAATATAACATGTTTAAAAATACAAAATATTGTTTATAAAACATAGAAAAATTGTATTGTATGCATTTCCATGTTTACATTCCTTATATTTTCTAGGCACTACATATGCTATCTATTTTAGTGTAGTTCAGTTTTATCATACATACATGATTCACTTATTCTTTTTGAGTGTTCAAAAGTTATTATAGGACTTGGTCCATCATAAATATATAAATTTACTACTATTTACCCATGGGAGGCACATACATAGATACACATATTCAACATTGATACATCATCCCATTGGGGGCATCATACACATAGCTTTTGGTTTTATAGGTTATATCTTGTTATACTCCATATCATATATTTAACATTGATTATATCTTGATATTGATCATCCTATACTACACTAATTTTTTTATCAATTATTGCTACTATAGACTCATATTATATACATATTTGATCTTATATGGATTTGTACCACATGTTCATGCATACTTTCATTTCTAAATTTCCTAGTTTTAGATTCAATTGTGCCTCTTTGCTTCTACATCTATTTGAGGATATTTAAATATTCTATTATTATATGGCTCTATGCTAATTCCCTTCATTATCTGTATGCTTTGGACATGTGCCCATGTCCTTATGTGTGCCTTATTGATTGTGTATATAGACATTTGAACATGTCATTTCATGTGGATCTAATCCAACCTTGATTGGTCTATGTGTATGTGGCCATTTGAACATGTCCTTATATATTTTATATCTCTTAGAATTAGTGACATGTGCCCATGTTCCTGGTATTATGGTCCCTTAGCCTAATTTGTGTACCTCATGTATTTTTATGTATGATTTTTTGTATGCATCATGGCCATGAAACTTGGCTCTTACTTATTGATTTCACACTCTCAGTTTTTGATGCCATGAGGGACCTCGTGCATCTCCCCTTTATTATTTGATGCCTTTATGGACATTATGCTCAACCCCCTAGATATTTACTTAGATTATACTTAAATGTGATGTTCATATAAATTCTTACATTGTTTTATTTATCTTGGAAACCTTATGAATGCTAGATCCAATATACACCATACATTACCAATTTATTCTTAGATTATATTACATTTTGATATAATATATACACATTATATTAGTTTATCACATAGACATCATATGTTTCTAGTCTAACACATGATTCATAGTTTTTATTTTGAGGATTATTATTGTAGAGGTTCAAAAATTCCCCTCAAAATAGGGGGAATTCATAGGGGTTTTTCATAGAGATCAAGACATTTGGGTGCACTCAAAACACAATTTTTAGCACGTAGACATAAATTATAGAGCTTAGAATCTAGAAAAAAGTGGAACATAGTAAGACAGATCATTTTTCAATTGTATAGAAATAATATAGTTGAAATTTAGCATGGCACAAAGGAGACTAGTACAATGTGCTACTATCTAAGGGACCACACTATTATCAAATATCCCTAGAAATAAGAAATTATGGAATTTATAGAAAGGTATAACAATTATAGTTCAAGTTTTCACATTTTTAGTCATAGATTATTAGTTATTCTTAGTTTTACATAGAATAATACTAGTTTTCTTAGATTGGGGGCATCATACATGACATGACCACTCTCCTGTCATTTTTAGATATGATTGGATACATATTTCTATAACTCATCCCATAATCCATATGCAAATATATTATAATTAGGGGCATGTGTGTGGCACATTTTTTACATTTGGTCACTTATGTTCTAGTTGATTAGATGGAATGGCATACTCCATGTAATTATCCATGTTGTATAATCTAGACACCATTTACACCAGATTGATGCCTTATTCTGTCTACAATGGTTGGAATTTTCTAGTAGTCCTTGAGCTACATTATTTAGTGCCCAAGTGGCCCTTAAGTTTTTTTTCATTTCAGAGTTTCTAAGTGGTCCTAGAGCCATCCCACATAGTTTTAGTTACATCACATATATTTAGTTACATTGCATAATTCTAGTTATAGATGCATCTACTACACATGGGTAGGCAATGATGGAGTCATAGCCTGCTTGAGTTCTTGATCCAACTACATAGGAGAGTTGGAAAATACATTAATCCAATACAATTTATTCATATATTATGATCCACTAAATAGGGTTGGGAAATGATGGAGTTAAAAATAGATTGATTTCTTGAGCCACCCATACATGGGGATTGAATAAGCCATTAGCTCAGTCCAAGCTATTCACCAATTTGATCACTGACTACATAAACATAGGATGTCACCAGGTTTTTGTATTAGATCACATACCCAATGAGGTGTATTTATTCCTTTCCTCTCTCATATTTATTTACTTAATCATGTCTTTGATTTTGATATTCCTTAAGGATTGAGTCATCAATGTTTTATTTTTAAGATACATAATAGAGCATGCTTCACAAATTCAAACCCATATTCATAAGATTCACCTCATAGGTAAAGGTTAGGTATGATTCTTTTTCATTTATCTTAGTCATTTTTATTTGTTATATTTTTAGAATAAAGGGGTGGAAATGCAGTCATATACAATGTCACTTGAGTGTAATGAGTGTCACTAGAGAACACCATATCCCTAGCTTAGCCCTAGACCTATCTATGGGCCTCTTAAGATCCTTTCTAGATTTCATGTGGGTCTATCCCATCACCAATTATACCAAAGTAGTCCTAAACCATCTCTTAGGCATCTAGGCCCTTAGTGCACTAGATTCTACCATCTAGACACTAGTGCAACCCTTTAGACATTAACACAACTCGCTAGTGACCTAGGGACTATGATACTATTCCTTACATATATTATCCTTTAACAGACATATTTTAATTTCTCAAGACACCTTAGGGTTAGCCTAGACCTATTATACATCTTGATAAACACTAGATTAACATATATATACCACTTTTATCCTTTTTGCACTAGACAAAAATCAGATGCAAATACACACAAACAAGCTCAAAAATAAGTTATAAAATAAGGGTCTTTAATATTTACTCTACCCTAATTCTAGATACAACCATCTACATTAATATTAATCTCATATTACTTATATTTCTAATCTCAAGTTATACTCAATAAACTCAATCTGACAATCATACTAGAATTCAATTGTACTTACATCAACACTTAGATTAGGAAAATTATATTTAGCTTGATCCCCTATTGAGGTATTGGTATTTAGGTAATTTTAAACCAAGTAGGGTATTGAGGTTATGTCTAGCCTTTCTAATTAACATCACACTTTTTCTATTTGTGTTCTTTAAATACCCTAACAACATGGAGGTCTAGGGTTTCACTTATAAATCAATCAAAAATAGGTCACATATAGTGAATCATGGTTTGTCTACATAATCATAAACATATCAAACTCAAACAAAGGCATATCTAAAAATTCATAGTGTTCTCTAACATAGGACACTATCATGCCCTTGAGGACACTCGTGTAGTGCACTTCTATCCAAAGGACCATGCTACTATATATAAATATTTATAAGACCCATTTCAATTTATGACACTTTAAATAACATTTGTGTCAATTTTTATCCTTTCATTCATCCATCTCAGTTAGTTTCCAATTAAGTACATCTTTATGTAATTAATTATTATTTTTAGAATAATCAGATTAGGTCAATTATTGCACAAGTCACTGGCTATATTTATTGCATTTTTATTCCTTAATTTTCATATTCTATCACTTTAACACCTAGTGTTTTAAAATCCATAAATCTCTTAAAAGTTAAATCAAATACATAATCATGTTTATTTTGAGCAATTGGTGAAAGATGTCTTCCTAGGATGTATTAAATGGATTTGATATTTGACATTAATCTTGTAATTTAGAATTCAAATAGGTGTTGGATAAAGGTATCAAAATGGGTTCCATTTTTTTATCATGGTCATATCATTCATAAGTTGTATTGTAATCTGACATGGATGCCATTGAATGATTTGAAAAATCAATACAAGATTAATTGAAGGATTTCCCCAAGAAAGGATGCATGCAAAGGGAATGAGTGGATTATAATTGGCCCCAAACAAGGTAGAATTAATTAGATGTATTTTAATCTCATATTGGACTTTGATGTTAGATTATATTTAAATGAGATAAAAGGTGGATGTCATGAATTTGTCATTCCCAACCGATAGGTGCAGGAGATTGAATGGGAAGATAAAGATATGATTTTGAAAACGATAAGAGAAAATGATTTGGACTTGAATAGATTTAATTTAAAAATAATAAAATGGTATGACAAAAATATTTTCAAATTCACATGAACAACATAACAGTTTAGTTCTATATAAGAGAGGTGTAATTTTAGACAAATGTGGACACCAGTCATAGAAACAATTTTAACCTAAAATGTGGATAGAGTAATAGTATAATTTCACACAAATAAGGTATGAAATGTATGCATTTAAATAATTTTGGACATAGAAAGGAATAATATTTGATCAATAAAATGGAAAATGTAACACTTTTTGTGTAAGTGTATGTAAATTATGACAATTTTTTGACACCACAATCAATTAACCAAACTCTCAATATGACATCCCTATTTTAGTAACTGACATGGGATTACTCCACATTCATCGATTCTTTTGATATTCTTACCTTGAAAGAGGATAAAATTTAAGATCCTTTAAATAAATTATTATATTTATTGGTGGTGTTTTAATCCCACCCTTATCTTAATATTTGTTTGCATAACATAAATCTTGTGGTACAACTATTTTTACAACCTTACATCAATGAATGCTTTGCGGCTGAAAGGTCTTAAGATAAATTTTTCATGGGATTTATAGATGGTCATGATATACCTATTAGTATGTGGGTGATTTAAAATAATTTTTCAATTAGATGTAATATTCTATGAGCCATTTACCAAAGGGTTTAGTCCCTTTACAACCACTTCAGTCATAAGAGTCTTAGTAAAGTGTTACTGGTGCAATCATGTTTCAAGGAACTACCAGCTAAGATAATACTAGAGTAACCCCAATTTGTATACCTAATAAAATAATAGGGTTGGTATAATACTGGGGAATTATATCCCAGTAACCACACCCTAAAGACTCATGAGAAGGAAATGACATCCAAAACATAGAGTCAAAAGGAAAAAAAGGTATTGTCATTCTAATTTGTACAAATCCCACTAAGATCGAGTGAAGATAATGATAATAAAATATTCAAGATAAAAATAAATTATTACCTCCATGTTTATGAATCATCCTACCAAAGGGGATATCATATGTATGAAGGAATTGCACAAGCACACAAGCTAACACATGAACAAAAAATTCAAAGCAAGATGAAAAAAAATGAACGTGTTTTATAAAACCAAATCAAAAGATGAATTTATTTTTAAAAAATTAAAATTCAAAGATGAATTGATTTTAAAAACAAAAAATAAAATGAGAAAAGTTAACATATATTTAAATGAATCACTACATTTTTTTAGAACCTGTAAACAAATAAGATAAGTAATTTTGTTTGGTGGGTCTTTAGCATGCATAAATCTATATACAAAATGTTAATATTAGCAATCAATATTTTAATGATAACTTATAAAATATAAATTAATTTTACATGAAATTTTTTAAGTTTATAATAAGATAAATCTTCAAACCTATTAAAAATTTTAGATTCTAATAGATAATAGATCAAAAGTTAGGATTATTTTATCAGTCATTTTTTAGCTAAAAAATAAAACTAAAAATAAAAGGTGGAAGTTATAATTATGACCATAATTCGTAAAAATATATATAAATTTTAAACTAAAGTTTTATAGATATTTTATAGGATAAATTCATACACCCTTAAAAATTTATGATTAAAATAGATAACATATCAAAACTAATGAATATTTTACCAACCATTTTTATTCAAAAAACAAAATTAGAAATAAAAGGTGATAATTAGTAATTTGATCATAACTCCTAAAATATACGTCAGTTTTAAACAATTTTTTAATAAATTTTTTATAAGACAAATATGAACATCCATGAAAAAATTCATATTAAAATAAATAAAATATAAATGTTTATGAATATTTTTACATCTATTTCTTAGCAAAAATCATATTTTTTTAAACTAAAAAACTAATAAAGAGACTAGAAGAATTTGTGGGGTGCAAGTTGAGTCCCACTAGGAGTGTCATATGTGTCATTAGTAATATTTACAATCTATATTTTCATGAAGTTAGCTTTAGTCAATTAAAAACTAGAAAATATGAAACATGATTGAGCCTAAGACCTCATGATCATATAAAGATTGGCTAATAATGCATAAGATTCAAATCAAAAGCATGCAAACTTCCATTAGAAATGTCTTTACACAGGATGCAACTTAGATGTAGTATTAAATGATCTTTGTCAATGTCAATTATGTTTAGACATATCCATTGATGCTATGGACTAGTTTAATTTGGTGATGAATTCAAAAAGGTGATGTACAAGATGATTCGAGAAATGGTCAGGACTTCATTATATATCTTGGGCACATTCATTAAAAATGAAAAGAGATATATTTATAATAAATTAATATTAATGAGTACCCTTAATATTTATTAGAATATGAATGGTTGTAAAGGAGTCCTAAATAATGCATATAGATCAACACATGGATCATTAATGTGAGCCCTTCATCTTACTCAAGATGAAGGGTGAAAAATGGCTCTTGAAAATATGAAATTATAATTAATATGAGACTTTCATTCCAAGATGAAGGGTGGAATATTATCCTCCTAATATCCTTTTGAGAGTTATTTTGGGCCCTTCATCTTGTTTTCAAGATGAAGGGTGGAGAATAATCTTGATATTAATTTATTTAGTAGTTAGCTTAGCTCACAAAAGAATATTCTATAGGATCTCAAGATTTTTTCTTGAATGAAGATACCTTTTGGAATAAAAATGAGGAATTAATAATTGAAAGTAAATTATAGTTCTATTTTCATAGAATTATAATTAGAAGAATGATTAATTAAATTAATCAAAGATCAATTTAATTAATATGATGTAGAGTATTTTGATTAGAAGAATGATTTAGAAAAGGGGAATTGATTGTATTAATTGATCATGGAAGGATAATTAGTGAATTGATCAGAGAAGAAGAATTGACTAGAGAAAATGACCAGAATGATAATTTAAAAGATATAATATGGTGAATTATCCCACTTAGAGATGCTCCAAGGTGAATTCAAACTTGTATGTTAGATGAATAGATGAATTTAGACTAGTTTGTGTGTAAAAGTGGGAAGTCATTCTATTTTAGAATTTTGACATGAAAGTGATTAAAATAGAGTGTCTACATGACACTCTATATATTTTGTTACCATAAAAATTCAATGAAGGGGAAGGGATATTTTCAAAAAGATTCTAAAAAATAGAGTTAGATGTATCAAAATGAATATAAATATAGCTTCTATGATTGAAAAGTTAAGTAAAAGTGTTAGCATCCCTAAGACAATGAAAATATATACCTTGAAAACTACCATGTGAAGTATTACCATCACTTTATCTATCACCACTTATACCCCATACATTTTTGCCTAGGTTATGAGAATCAAGACTCCACTTGGAAATGATATTGACATGTATTCATAATAAGCATTTGAAATTAAATAATCATCTATTCATTCTATTATACTAAAAAATAACAAAGTAATTAATTCTAAAAACTACCTATAATAATTTAATACATCATAAAATTACTAAAATATAGATCTAAATGACCATAATTTTTAAAACTCAAAATTTACCAAGACTTCATTTGAATCAATTTGACCATCATTTTACTGAAAACTAGAAAAATTATCATCTTAGCATCAAATCCTAGTTATACTATTCATGACAATCTAAAAAATAAAATCAATGTATGCCCATTATGCATATAGAAATACCCTAGAAATAAACATTTTGATTTGAATTTTGAATAAATTTACGTGGTGAGCCAAAATAAATAAATTGCCAATAGAAACCCATTTTTTTAAATAATATTTGTATAGCTAAAACTACCTAAAACTTTGTACTATTTCTTAACCAATTTTACAATGCAAATATGACCAATATGCTTAAATGCCAATGAAATCTCATGTAAACCAGTAACATATTGACATCTAAAAAATACAAGTTCATGTACTAACTGATTTTAAATTTGGTATGTATTAATTGAATATCTCATTTGAACCAAGGTGTAAAACATAATGTAAAAGATATAAATAGAATTAACTAAGAAGGGAGATAGGCATCCACGTTGAATAAATTCAACTCAAACCAAATATCACAACTCAACCATTCCATCTTATAACCTCCATAAATATATGTATTTAAAACAAAACAACCTTCAACATGTATTTTTTTAAAATTCATCTCAAAAACTAAAAAACTTGATATGCATTGTTTCCTCAATTCATAATAAGTGCCATGAAAATTAAAGGATGATATTGTAATAATGAAAATTGAAAGCAAGTTTGGAGCACAATGCATGCATTTCTAGGCAAAGCTTCCTGAAAATACCCAAAATATTTACCTCAAATGAAAACTCTAAGAAAATGATCATTTTGAAATATTGCACAGATAACCAAATTTATCCTAAATAATCCAAATCTACTTTTTATTTTCGTCAATAACTTATCAAAACAAAAAATATTTGCCATGGCATGTAACCAAAATACAATATTACCCAAAATATGTGCATTCATAAGTTTATTATAAGAGATTGAACTCTTTTAAAATAATACTATCATGCATTCCATTATTTATAACTAACCAAAAATATTTCACTATTATTATGACTAAAAATGTCAAGAAAAGACTGAGCCATCAACATAATCAAAGCAGCCATGTAACAAAGCTACCTTTCTAATGCATGTTATCAACACAACATATTTCCAAGAAAGAAAATATAAAATACCTTAACAAAAATTATTTTTAATCTTCTGAGCATGTATGTATAGAAAATGCTTCAAAAAATATGTGAAATTCAAAATCAATAGTCGACTCCATTATGCATTAAGATAATATGTATCTTACCAAATATTTCTCAAATAGTTATTGTTTCACATGCTATAGTTAAACTATTGAAACTCAATTGATAGAGGAATAAATAATAAATAATAGAATGAAACACGTATCCTAAAAACCAAAAGCTCAAAAATCTTATGTCATTTCATTATTATTCATATCTCCTCTCTATTTCAATCCTAATAGATATTTGCTTTTGCATGTGAGCTTAGAAAAATGACATTGAGTTCATAAAAAAACAAAGTTTTTATATACAGTCAGTTATTATAACCATTGTTTAATGCCTATGAATGACTTTTCAACTTGTGGTTAGTTGGTGGCATTTGTTGTCAACTTTAAATAATCTCCATAAATATTAATCACCAGCTAATCACATTACCAATAGATTTAGTCATTTTAATTTATTCACTGCCAATAACACAAATCAAGGTGAGGACAACATCATTAACTTCCACTCACCAATATCCAAGATGAAATCTTATTTTGATCTTTGAGCTCATATTACATGAAAACCTTACATGTAGTCATCCATGGTAGATCCACTAGCAGTTTTTGCTATTAAATATAATCTAATTTTCTTTGAACTTAGAAAAATAATCATGGTAAACAAACAAATCTACCAACCTACCTTTCATCTATGTCCCAAGGGACCATTGACCATGATAATATTATCAATTTCTTGGCACATTCAATGACCTAAGTTATATTAAATATTTATAAATTATGATCACCAATGCCTTTTTAATATTAAAAAAACTTATATATGTCAAAGACCTTGAATGCATATCAACATGTTTACAAAATTATTTATATATGTTAGGTGATCTTGTCTTAAGTTTTCATAATACTTAGTAATTTTATGTTTTATTTTGAAGATAAAACATGTTATGAACTAGAATTTAATACTATATGCTTACTAATTTGTACATGTATTCAAATGGCTTATATTTCAAATGCCCTTCTAAAATATAACAAATCATTTTTATGTAATCATAGTGATTACATTCAAATGAAATAAAGATAAATAAATCCACATGATACTCATCTTATAACTAGCTTAAAGTACTAATTCAATGTCAAGAAGAATTGACAATACTCAAAAATTGTGATGCATTTAAATGTAACGTTCTAACTGGAGTTGTAGAATGTCCACACCTTAGACTACCTTATATGCTACATGAATAACACTCAAGAATACTGAATTAGCCAAGCTTGAACAATTGTTTGATTATAATGACAATATCAAATGGCAATCAAAATCAAATATTTATAAAATTTGAACATTACATGATCATTTCTGAACATAAAACATTAAATGTTAATTATGAATGCAATATTTACTTTAATTTATTGATTTATGCTATGCAATCACTTGATTAATATTACAAATAATAAATATTATTCAAATTAGTAATAGTTCACATTCACATACACATAGAATATGATCATTCAAATAAATACAAATAATTTGGCCCTCATCAATAGTTTTAAAATTTATGACCAATGTCATCGATATGGTAGAACCAAATATGTCATGACTTTCAAAAAAATGGGGGTGATAAAAATAGGTATAACACTAGAAACCTTGCTACCTAGTTTTAGTTCTAAAAGTAGGTTACAAATAATCTGTAAATAAAATCAATCTTGAGAGTGTGATCAAGGTTAAATCATTTCTCAAGCAATTATGTGTGAACCTATTTAAAAAAATGAATTATTAAAGGATGAATTATTTGGCTAGTGTGACATGAAGTATATGAAAAATTATAACAAGAAAATTCAATCTATATAAATAATTAATGTATAACCTATAATATAAATTTTGAAAATCAATAACGTTCATAACACTTTAATATTCAACACTTATTTATCATAAATATTTATCTAAAAATGATGAAGTGAAAATACTTTAATAATGAGATATTTATAGTGATACAATAAATCTCCCATGTCCTTTTATTTTTTAATTGTGATAACTCATAATCTTGGAAAATGTCAATCAAAATTCAAATAATAAAAATAGAAAAATAAGTAAACAAAAAACTAAAAATAGAACAATAAAAAAGAAAAAAAAACTAACTAAAAAAGAGATTAAAATGATGACTGTTAATTGAATGATGCAGCCAATTATCATCAAGATCTTGTAGGTGAAAATTAATCTTTCCAAGAATAACATTTATTTTATAAGGACCAAGTCAAAGTGAATCAAACTTATGATACTTACTTGGTTCCTCATGAGCTTTTATCCCAAGATAAAACTAGATCACCAACTTTAAAACACTTTTTAGAAACTTTATTTTATTAAAAAAAAATCTTTAACTTTTTTTAGCATTTTATAATTTATGAAAAATAATGATTTTAGTCTTGTCAAGGGCTATAAGATCATTAAGTATTTGTTTAACAATACTAGTATCCTCAGTTAAGTATTGAAGAGTGGTTCTTGTATTAGAGATTTAGAATCTATTAAAAAAGTATCTTTAAAAATATAAGCTAACTAAATGAAGAATATCCTATTATAACCTTCACCATTATACGATCATTTCATAGTGATTCAAATATATTTAAATATGAATTACGCTTATTAACACATACAATATTTTTATATTTTCTAAAATTTACATCTCAAGGACACACAAAACCACACAAATTTTCTTCCTAACACTCCAATGAACACACTAATTCCTATGCATACAAATACAGTAACACTAACATGGCACACAAACCCAAGTAAACACAAAAACATGATGTCACTATAAAGTTGTGATCTAATCAGTTACTCTTCGATCTATTACACAAAGTAAAACACACAAGAGTTAAAGCTCAAATACAATATAGATTACTTATTAGTGATTTGAGTACCATCAGTTTGACACAATGTGATTTAAAAATTATTACAAGGCATGTAATGACACTTAAGGCTAGAAAATTTTTAGCTTTCTTTACAAATTCCCCATGAAGCCCATAACCAAGCAGAATATAGGTTTTATAAATACAACTTCTCAATAAGGGAGCATCACATCCTAGATATGGTAGTATAAATTTAAGAGTAAACACAATAATAAGAATAATTTGGTCAATGCCATAGTTAAATAATTCAAAACTACTCTTAAGGCTACAAAGGTTTTACAAGGCTAAACATGCTATAAATATATAGAGAAAGGTTTTCACTATTATAAAGTAAAAGGTCAAATTTTTATACTAAAATTATCAAAACATAAGTATTCTCTCATAAAAATGGTAAATTACATGAATAAAAATAATATCAAACCAAATAATACTTAACGACATTTTCTACCATTTCTAAAAAAATAATGACAAACAAGGTACAAGGAGGACTTACCAAAAACATCAAACACAAATAAAAAATAAATATAAAAGGTTATACGTGAATATGAAAATCAAACTAAGAGGTTATAATTTTCATATTCAATAAATATTAAGCCAAGTGATTATTATAACACCTTTTATGGAGTGACTTTGCAGATAAAAATTAGAAACAACAAAAAAAATTAAATAAATTTAATTTGGATAGGGGTCACTAAAAATAGAAAATGGTATTATAATATGAAACCAAAATCTCCTAAGTTGATATGAAGGTAAATATATTTTTAAGAAACTTTCATTTCTCATAGAACCAATTTATAACCATTTATTAAACATCGATTCTAGAGCGTATTTACTAGAAAATCAATAAGGTAAAAAAGATTTTCCCTACAATTTTTTTTTGAAATTAAGGTCTGTTCGGCTCAGATGAGTTCAAAAATAATGTATTACCAAAAACTAATTATATTATCTAGATTTAATTGATATCAAAACTTGGATAACAAATTAGACCACTTTGGTTATTTTTAAAATTCAATTTCTGAAGGATAACTATAGGCTAAAACACATAAATTTTTGCCACTACGAGAACAATTTAGCAAATTAGATTCTTTAAATTGAAAAAGCATTAAATAAATTGTATTAATATTAAAATTAGATTAGTAAGGCCACCCAAGAGGATATTACCAATATTCATTCTTAAGAAAGTGGAATACTTGCTTACAATTTTGTTGTCTGATAATGGATTACACTTTAATTTATTTGACACAAATTTGATTTATATAACTATTATCAATAAAATTTACACCATTTGTAAGGTATTTTAATCCTTTTGAATTTTGAATAACATGTAAACACCTTAAGGTTGTGGATGGCCTATTATAGAGGTGAATCTCTAGGATAAAGGGCTAGCTCCCCTTGATGAATCACTTAGGCTCACAGACTAATCTACCAACTTGTTAGGAAAAGAGAGAGAAACCTATTCTAATGGAGTTGATGCACCAAATATACCTAACCACTAACAACCAACTATAAATTCACTTCAAACATGAGACTAACCTAAACATGACACTACTCCAAATTTGTCTCTCTACATCAATGTTTCTCATGAAGGTTGTAAAGAATGCTTGGGTTAGGAGGACTAGTCAAGAGGTCATGAAATGACACTAATGAGAAAAAACATCACTTAACCTTTCACACTTGACTTAGACACTTAAAAATACCTGTAAATAAGTTTCAAATTAAATATGCATGCAATAAAAGGACAAACATGTCAAAGAAGCAAAGCTAGTCACTTGATAAAATCAACTAATCACACAAACATATAGAAACTAGTCAAAGGAGGAGGTAAAATTGGACTTTTCTCATTAATCAAAGGATTAAAAATGGGTAGGGATTCATCATACCTGGGTAAAGGATAACAATGTAGCCTATTAAGGCTCAATATATATAGAAAGAGAGAAAGATAAGTGTCCAAGAGAGTTACAATCAAGAGAGGGGTTATGAAACTATATAAATAAGTCCTCAATGCCATGTGCTACTCATATAAACTTTCTCTTCTCCTCTAATTAGTGTGGACATTTACAACCTTGTTTGAAACACTTGGTTTGTGGATTGACAAGTGGCATAATTGATTGTTAGGTCATGCTGAATTGATCTCGTTCTCTTTTTTTGAAACCTTTCATCTTCTTAGGATCTCTTCAAACTAAAATCTGAGTGGAAGTCATCAAGTAACTCCTTAGGTGTATTGAAACCCTTTATCTTACTAGACCAATATTGTTTACAAGTGTCAAATATTGAGTTTGTCTTCAAAATACATTCTATCTCTCCATGGAAGGCATATACATATCATATCAGACCTAAAAAAACTCATTTAGAGTCATCAAACTCTCTTCAAGACTCCATTTTGCATCAAAATCTCTTATTTGGCCTCATTCCTTATATCCCTAAAAACATGCAAAACTCATTATTTATAAAATTTTATTAGGAAAATAATCAGATATTTTATGACTTAGTATATCTTTACAACTCCATGACAAATTTTAAGACCTAAATCCAAGGGAAAGTGTCCTTTTTCTACCATTCTCTCTCCTTAATTGGGCCTCCTTACCTAGAAACTAGATTTTGGATCTATAGGCCTCACACACGTGTGAAAACACCAAAAAGCATTTTATTTAGTTTAAGTATATCTTGAATATCTTCCATGTCAAATTTGAGCACCTAACACCTTGTGCAGGCTTCCAAAGTAGCTTGAAACAATCCTCTTTGGCCCTTTTTTATACCCCTGTAGCCTGAACGTGCCAACCAATTACATGAGAAGGTACTCGGGGGAGTTAGTAAGGTAATTTAGGTCATTTATAGGCTTACTCAATTCATCTTGGGTGTTTAAAAATATTATCTCCTCAATTGGGTCATTCTGGCCCTTTAGGCAGCTCAAAACCAATCTGCAACCTTAAGGATGATTCATAAAGGATAGTCTCTTCCCATAAACCAATGCCATAGGATTGAATTGTGGATATAACTAAAACACCTCCAAACATAATTTACCACCATTAAAAACTTCATGGAATATCTAAGTGAAAGTTGGTAGCTTTTTGGGTTGGCAGACTACATTCTGTGTGGTCAAGAAGAGTTGAGGCATGCAGGTGGTGTTTTGATGTTTGATTTTGACTCCAAACACCTTAGGAAAGTTTGAAATACTAATCATGACTTTTTCCTATGGTTTATAAACCATATTTATTCTTCATACTCTCTACACACACCATTAGTTGATGCCTATGGTTTATGATCCTATCACTATAATAAACCTTCACTACCTTTGATTAATCATTTTCTCTTATTGAAGAGGTTCAAGACATCATAGATTGATTTTTTAAAGTTTTAATATATTCTTAGAGATATTTGTGTCCAATATTATATAAAATAGACCATTCTCATCACACTCTAACACACAAGCCTATGTGTTTGATCTCTTAGATCTATTAGGCCTAAATAGTTTTTTTAGACTTTCCACTTTCTTAGATCATATTGTTATTCAATGAATAACACTATGAGGCTCAACATAATAGGTAAGCTTCTTTTATTATTTTCATTTCCACTTTCACTTTCAATAAACAATCCTTTCTCATCTTGGTTTATACTAACTTGTATCTTATAGTTAGACTATGTGGTCAAAAACTTGAGATGGATTATCTTACACATATTTCCTTATTAATTTAATAATATCTTAGTCTTCAGGACTTTTATGTATCTAGCTTATCCATCTAAACCCAACCCCATGTATACTACATCTTTATCTCACTATTACACAAGCCTGTAGGAGTTGGTCTAACTATATCTACAAGGATGAGGAGAGTTTGTTTTGATCATCCTCTCTAATATTTCCTCTTTATTTTATTTTTGACTTCAAATTAACTTTTTACACTTATCCATTATCTCACCTAAACTCCATTTCCACTGTATGTGTGATCTCCTCTTCTCAAGTTTGAAAGGCAGCTTGACTACTAGGCATTCTTGTAGGATTCTTTTAACCCTCACATCCAGGTTTTCCTTTTCATCTCAAAGCACCAATATGGTTTGAAGATGCTCTCTATGAATCATGAGTATCTCACTTATTCTACTTTCCACCCAAAACATCATTCTTAGTCCACATTTTCTTCTCTTTCATAATTTGGCACACAAGACTAACTATAGATGAAGATCTAACTTGAGGTTTTATTAAAGGTTAAGAGTAGGTCTTTGATGGAATAATTTTCCTCCTTTTAATTTTACTATCTCCATGATGTTGTCACATTTATAATATTTATATTTACCTTTGAATATCATCTATAATGCAATAATTCATTGCATTGCATGTAGATAAGAGACCTATAGGTTTGTAGACCTGTAGGTCTACATTTCTATTTCCCAAAGCTGATTTACCATATATATTGATCATATAAACTCTTTTCATGGCTTATATGCTACCAATAAAACTCTATCATGGGTTTATGAGCTTCATAAAACCTTTTACCTTCACATTCATCACCTCTTTTATTTACCTCTGTTTAGGTAAGGTTATACATAGTTTATGGTCTAAGAATACAATCAATTTACCTTAGTGGATTGGTGATGAGAACATTATTCATGATATAATTATTTTGAAGGTCTGTCATATCATATCATTTCTCATGAAATTATTTCCCATCCATTCACATTATCTTCAAACACAAACTCTCATCTTGATGATCACTTAGAAGCCCATAGATGATAGTCCATTTCTCACACAGGCAAGTAGGTATCATGATAGGAATTTTTATCTTGAATGATGTTAGGATAATTTAAGCTTAAAAGGATATTTATCATCTTCCTCATATTAAATATTTGAATCAGGGTTATAATTCTTCAATCCAAACACTTAGAAGGTCTCAAAACACCTGAAGCTACCTGCAACCTCATGGGGTCCTACACCAAGAAAGAATAACATGTATACATAGGGTCTAAGAAAATTTTATTATTTATGATACTTTTGGTAACCTTATAAAATATTAATAAGTTATTTTTATATTTTAAAAACCACACATGAACCACTAGCACACATCTCTAGTCTCGTTTACGAACCAAGAACATGAGATCAAAACTACAACCTATGACCATGAGAATTTCTTACTTGACCAGTGCATACATGTGATAGATGGTGATGAATAAGGATGTATGAGGGTTTTTTGGACCTATAAGTATCCTATTAAATTTTCAACTTGTCTCCAAGAATTCAAACTTGCAACTATGATGTCCAAAATTGAGATAGTGGGGTTTAACATCTTTTTTAGCACCCTAGCTCCTTAATGATTGTTCATAAAGATAAAGAGATAAATAAAATGAAAAATTACACTAATTGATAGGTCATATGGGTCCCCAACTATGTTCAAAATATTATACTCCAAATCCACCTGTACAACCTATACCATTCCCTTAAAAATGGCCTTCAGGAGCTTGTAAAGAGAGAGATGGGAGAGAGAAAAAGTATTCTACCTTCCTAAGACATGTGAATGATTATTGAGGTTTTATATGAATTTTTGAATATTAAGGGATGTTCTAAAACTATTTTCACCTATAGATGATCTTAATAAGTACATACAAGTGCCTTAAACTCCCTTATTCGACATTAAAACCATAGTGTTGACCATATTCTGACCTAAACTAACATATTTGACCCATATGAAAATTGTAAACTTAAATTATGATCTTATAAAATCTATTTTTACATGTCTCTCTTCATATTTTATTTTTAAAATAGCTTTGGAGCCTTATGAAGTGCACAAAATATCAACATATCTAAAAATAACCTCATGGATATGGAGTACACCTTGTTAAGACTTATTCAAGTTTGAAATTTCATCTTGACCATTTTATTAAATGTTTCATGCAATAATGACACCCTAAAAAGGATTAGTTTGGCCACAATGGAAACCTAGGTCTCCCCAAAAACCTTAAAAAATGCTAAAATATCTTAATATCTCCAAATAAGTTTAGAAATCTTTAAATCAAGTGACCAAGAGAAAGAAATGACTTTATAGACCTCATACCATCTTAAAACTTCATAGCATACCCCAAGGACCCACTAGAATTACTTGAAGGCATTGAATGCTTGAAGAAATATATTACCTTAAATAATTCTAACAAGATTTTTTTAAAGACATCTAAGATCCCATAAGGCATGAAAGAGACAATGATCAATCATTAGAAGCATGACTGTTAGCAGAGGTTCCTAATACAATAGAAAATGATAAGGATGAGGATAACTAATTTTTATTATACTGTGCAAGATAGTATAGAGAATTCATATTTAATAGAAACATGTTAGGTAGAAATTATCATGTAATAGATAAGAATTAAGATTAACCAGAGTTTTCTTAGGGTTTACAGAGCATTCAAATTAATTTAAGTAGGATTAAACCAAAAATTAAACATATTAACACATACAAATAATAACATAATAAATATAATAGGTAACCATAACCATAAAGTCTATATTGATATCAACAAAGGTTCATCATCTTCTTCATACAAGCATACATATTTATAGTCATTTGTAGTTCCTGACTATTCACATTCTTCTCGTACATTGGTGCCAAAAAGAAGGGATTGTTCATCTTCTATCTTTTTACAAGTTGTGGAGGATAGGACAAAATACATATAGATAACAATTTCATACATAACAAAAAAATATCCAAAGAATATCTTGTAAAACCTTACTTATCCATTTTCTTCTCCCAACATTTTCCCAGACTTAAAATGTTATCTCATCATGAGACAACATCATAGGTTCATTTGACTATGCACTGAGGGCAGAAGGTGAAAAATTGGGAAGACTAGTAAGAGTCATAGTAATCTCTCAAGGCACTATTTCCAATTTTCACCTCTTACGCACTACTTAGCCACCCTTTTAGGTTTTCACCTAAGTAGCATACCAACCTACCACCCTTTAGGTTTTTCAATAAGATAGCATAACTAGGTGGTTGACCTTTATGAGTTTTCAACCATCCTGGCCTCATTTGTCTTACTAATTAGCTAGTATAAAAAATGTGTTAAAAATTTTACAAAATTTTATGCATTACACAATACTCAATTGGAAGGGGTTAACACTACTTAGGAATAAGACTGGCCAGTAGGATATTTGGCCCCAGACTAAGTAGTTGTACATTATGTGATTTATAGTTAGAGCTCAAATGGTGGTTTTTAAATAGGAATGTTGAGAATCTAGGCCACCTCAATTCAAAATGGAGCTAAGTCATTTTTAAATGTATACCAGTCAAGCATCACTTCCTGGACCATGTGGATCAAGATGCACATTAATGTGTAACATTTAATGAGTTTCTTCAAGTCTGAGTTCTTAGTGGTACTCATATTTGCCTTTATATTATTGACCTTTATCTATGTTTCACCACTCAATTGCTCCAACTTTTTTGCATGGCATTGTACTTGGAGACCTAAAAATGCACTATGACATAGGTTCTACTACTAGCTAATGAATCAATCATGTATATTATCCCTAGCATTGAGTGATTCTAAGAGAGTAAGATCAATTTCATCCACTAATGTAGTCTAACTATGTATGGTTTTCTTGGCCATTGTAACTATTGTGAATTTTATACTAGAACTGGGAAGAGAATTGTCAAGATGTTGCTTCAAATCCAATAAATTGCATGCAACCTAATGAGCTTGAAAGGTTGCAATAACAATCATACTTTTATACTCTTTGAGTAGGGTAATCAAAATAGTGGCCTCAACCTTCATACTTTGGCCCAATGTACTGATTTCATGAAGTTTTTGTACTATGCACCATTCCTTTGTGAACTCCAAGACCAAGGTTTTGAGCTTACTATAGTCAAACATCACTTGGTTCATGATTAATTGAGAGGATAAGTATGGGAAAGTGTCTTCAATTATCTTCACTACTTCATGAAGGTAACCCTTGAGCTCCACATTATATTCCTTTGATTGATCTCATTCTTAATCCAAGGAGGTAACCTTTTATGTGGGAACTCGTTAAAAGCTATGACACCCTCCAACTGTTTCTTTAAAGGAAATTGGGAGACATCAATTGAAGCCTCTTGATTGGCTAAGAGTATAGATAATGTGCTAGTGGATGCTATAGGATCTGAGTGTGGCATGGTGGTTAGTGGGATCAAAAAGGTAGTACACTAAGTAACTAAGGGGACATCCCAAATCTAAACACCACCTAGTAAAATACGTGATAACTGTGATCTTGAATATGTTATGGGTGGTGTTTTTTGCTGCACTATGGCCTCTACTACCATCTTACTTTGCTACACAACATCTTTATCCATCTTCCATTTGGCCTCCTCTTCCTCCTATTTCTTTTTCTTATCATCTTCCTCCCTCTTATTTTTCTCTTCTTCTTCCTCTTGCTTCCTTTTCTCTTCCTCTTCTTTCTTCTTCTTCTCTTTTACTTCCTTTTTCTCTTTCTTCCTTCTCTCATCTTCTTCCTCTTTATTATTTTTCTCTTGTTCTTCCTTCTTCCTTTGCTCTTTTTTTTTTTCTATTCTACTGATAGGGCCATAACCATGGCTTATTCCTATATAGTTTGGGCATGTGCCTATGCATGTGCTTATGACTATGCTTGTTGTCACTATAGGGCTTAATCATCCTCTTCCTTATTTTTCCTAGTAGCTACTACTACCTGCTACTATGCCTAGAATACTACATCTTGTTTCTTATTTTCTTCTTATTCTTTTTACTTATGTCTCTTAGGCACTTGCTTTTCTATGTTAGTTGATTTTTGAGCCTGTTTGGCCCTCTCTATGACCTTCTGTATGTCCACCTCTACATCCTTGGATTATTGTGTGACCTCAACTTCTTGGGCTCACTATGTTTCATACTATTATTACAATTCTTATTCTTTTCTTCCTTCCTCATCTAGTGTTTAGCTACATGAGCAACTTCTTCTTTGGTGGCCTATTGCTCCTTTGTTGTTGGTTACTCTGGTATAAGATCCTTAACCTAGTGAACCTATGGTGATGGTGTTGAATTAGTTAGTCACACCTATGAACTTGGGAATTATGATTTCCTCCTCCTAATCATGACCAATATGTGTTTAGGTGGCGGTACAAAAGTTTTAGGAGTAGGTTGTGCTTTATTTACAACAACTAGTTGACCAAACATGTGTTCTTCCAAGGTAGATGAGACCCTTGCCTCCCATCATGTCTAGGGCCTATGCATAATTTATTTAGGTGGGCTCTTTAGAATATGTGCAAAAATGTCTTTAACTACAAAGTTTGGTGTAGGTTGTGGCTTAATGAAGTCCATTCTATGTTGGAGTTTCTCCACTTCTTCTTGGACGGTGTCCATAATGATGGAAGGTAGGAAGGATGGGAGGTCCTATTGTCAATTAGACTCGCACCCTTATGAAGATAGTTTTAGGCTGTCACAGTCTACTAAAACATGGAAATAATCTTAGGCTATGGGTGGCCTAATTAGTGGATTAAATATCTATATTCTAAGGGCTAGCTCCCTTTGGTGTATCAATTAGGATCTCTAATCTATGCTACAAACTATCAAGAAAAAGGGAAGAGGGAAAAGGTAATAAAGAAAATTGAAAGGAAATCCTATCTAATGATGGTGATACACCTATATTCTAGTTCATCCACTCAATTTGAGCTTCTAAAAACACTAATTAGATAAGAAAAAGACTAAAATTTCAACTCTAATTGACTCCTATGCATCAGTATTTCATGAAAAGGTTTTATCTAGTGATCAAAGCTTAAGGTAAATGATGGAATAGGCTTCATTCAAGTCACCAAACAACCAATTACATCCACTATAACTTCATCCAAAAGACATCAAATATAGAACATGACCTACATAATCTAACCAACTAGTAACTAGGTAAGAATCAAGACCTAACAAAGAAGAAAATTCTATCACATATGCAAATCACTAACATAAATACACTATACCAGCCCCCTAAAATCTAAAAATAGTCATTCTATTTGTTTGAAAAGGTTACAAAACTCATTCTTAATAGAGTTTGGTCTTATCAAGAGAGGGATCCCTTAAAAATGGCCAAAAAGCCAACTTATTTAGTAAAAATCATACAAAATCCAAGAGATTGGTGTTGAAAATAGGAGAGGAGATCAACTCCCACATAACACAAGGCCAACTTGAGTTATCAAAAGATAACACAACCTTCAAATAATATCCTTTTGTCTTATGTCTTTCATGAAAAAGATCTTTGATGTTGAAAAAAGATGGTGGGTCCATCTTGGACTAATCTCCTTCATGCATGGAAAGCTACACCAAATCCTCAAAGAGAAACTCCACTTGATATGTTTGGAAGTTGATTTGAAACAAAAGAAAGTCCTTTGAATGAAAAATAATGGAAATGCATGATAAACCTTGTCTAGTCAACTCCAAGTAACTCCATCCTACATGAGAAGATGATACGCCAATCCTTAGGTGAAGAACTTTAGTTTGAATAAGTTGGAAGTGTTGAAATCCTTCAATTAACAAGATAAATAAGAATAGATGTGACACTTTGATAAAAATTCGACTCAAACTTAAGGCCAATCAACTCCAAATGGCCTCCATTTACATGAAAAGGGGCTTTGAAAATTGAAACATGCATGAAATTACATGTTAAGATCAAATATGTAGTGTTGAAACTCCATGTTGGCTCCTTGAAATTCCTTAGTATTTTTATCTCGAGCTCTTTGTTTGGTCGATTTTCCATGGGAATTGGTCTTCAGGACTTTTATTTTGGCATGCATTCCTTTGGGATATTTCTTTACGGACTTTTCCTTCAGATAATTTCCTTATGGACTTTTCCTTTAGATAATTTGTCTGAAGGAATTCATGTCTTTAAAAATTTTGAAATGGTCCTCAGAACTTTGTTTGGTCCACTTCATCTTTTTGAAAATGCCTTTTTTGAAGGGGGGAACCCTTCAAATTTTTTTGAAATGCACCTTTTCACTGAGAAAAGTGCCCTTCAAAAAAGTTGTTTCGGACAAAATGTCTGAAACAAACCCTTCAAAAAGATATCCTTTAGATTTTTTATTTTCTTCAATTTCTATGGATAATTTTCTTATGGACTTAATTCTTTCATCTTGTTTGAAAAGTCCCTTCGGCTTTGAAAAATGGACCGTTGGCTTTTAAAAAGTTTGGACCATTAGATTTTGAAAAGATTGGACCATTGGCTTTTGAAAAGATTGTACCATTGGATTTTGAAAAGATTGGACCATTAGATTTTAAAAAGTTTCCATTTCCTAAAAATTTAATCTTGAAGGAATTCCTTCATAAAATTTTCTCAAAAGACCAATTCCTTCAGGATTTCTTGAAATGGACCATTCAAAAAACAATTTGGGGCACTTGATTACCAAAAGACCTTTTGGAAACTTTGTTTTGGAATTTTTATTTAAATATAATCCCCGTGAGATATGAACACACAGTACCCACAAATTCCAAAATAATGAACAAGTAAAGACTTAACTAAATAAAATATTTTGCACTTAGCTTTTGGCCTGCAGGGTTATCCTTGAACACTGCTGGTAGATCCTCTCAATTTTCAAAGTTGATCTTTCTTCAAAACCACCATATCCATTCATCAACTATTAGGACATTTGATCAACTATTTAAACTAGGTAGAATTTGGTATGTGGGCCAAAATGGCCAACATTTCTGGTGACTCATAGGGAAGCATGCCTGCTATGCTTGAGAGCTAGGCCATATACATGATATTTGAACTTACATAATAATGACAAATCTGGTCTATGACTACAAGTACAATCTTAGATTTAAAATAAGACAACTTTCATCCTCTAAAACAAGAAGGGAACACAAAAATTAGGGAAAACTAACTAAACAAAGTAAATGTGCAAACAAAGCACTTATTTGGGACAAAACATAACTAAACTAATGTGTTTGAACAACACTTATAGGAAAATAAACAAATAAAGAACCTAACTATTCAGTAGCAATGTTTTAGATGTATCTCATTGACTAGGATTAAAAGCTTTGCACCATCCATCTTTGTAATTTAGAAGGCATTATGGTATTTGTAGCTGGAGATTGTGTATGGGCCACTCTAAAGGGAATCAATATTTGTGTGCCTTCTTGGTTTAGCTCTATCCTCATCCAACTTGAGGATGAAATCTCTTTCTTT
Source organism: Torreya grandis (assembly GCA_037957365.1). Taxonomy (NCBI): domain Eukaryota; kingdom Viridiplantae; phylum Streptophyta; class Pinopsida; order Cupressales; family Taxaceae; genus Torreya; species Torreya grandis. The sequence continues at coordinate 2,832,527 of JARHVA010001071.1, read as the reverse complement.
AAAACTTCATGAGGAAGCTCCCTTGTCAAAAGATCTCTTCACTTGTGCTTGATGAATTTATATGGCTAGCATCAACTAATATCTTATCTCTTCCAACTCCAAAAGCTCAGCATACCTTATCTCCATAGGATCATTCTCTAACAACTCAAGTTGATGCATTAGTTCTAAAGTAGGAAACTCAAGAGAAATGGGTAACCTAGCTTCCTTAACATATACCATCTTATATGGAGAGTTGGATATTGATATTTTTTAGGTGATCCTATCAACCCATAGAGCTGACTTCAATTTGAGATGCCATGATCTCTGATTATCTTCAATAATCCTTCTTATGATATTCAACAGGTTCTTATTCATAGATTCAGCAAGGTCATTGCCTTGTGGATAATAGTTTGATGAAGTGATAAGATAAATTCCATGTTGGACAGCTCATTGGTTGATCCTAGTTCTCACAAAAGCCATTGCATTATCAGAAATAATAGTTGAAGGAACTCCAAATCTAGTAAGCAAACCTTCATAGAAATCTAGAACATTAGTTTCGTTTACCTTTTTCAATGCCACTACTTCTGTCCAACATGTGAAGTAATCTGTAGCAATTAGAATCCATTTATGTCCTAAACTTAAAGGAGGATTTATGAGACCAATAAATTATAATCCCCATTGGAGAAAAGGCTAATCCACTACAATTAGATGAAGAGGTAAGGCTGTAAGTTTCACTTTTCCTACAAACATAGCACATTATTTGTACTTCCTTACCCATGCATGGAAATCACCAAATATATTAGGCTAATATTACCCACATCTCATGATCTTACTGGCTTTAGTTCTTACAAAAAAATGTCCTCCACCATGTCCATCATGAAAATTTTCAAGCAATCTTTGATTTTGACTTGGTTATATACATCTTAGCAACATGTCATTGATATCTTTCTTGAACAAAATACCATCAATAATCAAAAAATAGAATTTATTGTGACCTAAACTATATTATTTTTAAATTATTTAGATGAGAGGGATAAATAAAACCTTGGAGATAGCTTACCAAGTCATGAAACTAGCTAGAAGGTGAGGTATGACCAACTGCAACCTCATCATCATTTGACACCAAAAACACCAAAATAACCTCATTAGTCTCTTGAAAGTCTTAAGCTAAATTCTCACAAAGTCCTTTGCCTCTAATTATCTTTGTGACCTTAATTTCTACATCATACTCCATTACCTTGGTTATCCAACCATACCTCTTCTCATTTATATCTTTGTTCAAAAGGAACTCCTTGATGCTCGAATGAGAAACCATTAGGTGTATCTTATTGTTAGACAACAAGTATCTAAACTTTTTAAGAGACTTTATAACTGAAATTACATGTTTTTCAATAAAAGAGTACCTTGTTTCATACTCTTCCAAGCCTTGAATAAAGAAGGCTATTGGCTTCTCCAAAGCCTCATGAATTTTTTGCATAAGAATGCTTGAAATGGTGTCCATGTTAGCATATGTATACAAAATGAAATATTTTGTGAAATCTAGATTTATAAGTGTAGGAGCACTAGCTATGGCTTTCTTAATATATTCAAAACTCTTTAATCCTTCTTTGGACTAGCTGAAGCTCTGATTCTTCTTTAGCATCACTGTAAGTGGCTTAGCTAAAATGGCAAAATCTAAAATATATATCCTTATGAAGTTGATTTTCCCAAAGAAGCTCTGTATATCCTTTTTGTATTTATGCAAGGAGAGTGCAAGAATGGAGTCTATCCTTTCAAAATCTATACTTAAACCTTACTTTGGAACCACATGGCCAAGGAGCTTACCTTCATGAATTGAGAAGACACATTTTTTGGGATTTAGAGATACCCCAAATTTCCTAAAACTTTCAAAAACTTGCTTGAGATGAACCATGTGATCACTTTCACTCTTTTAAAACACTATTATATCATCCAAATAAACAAGCAAAAACTCGTTAATAAGGCCTTGGAATGTCATATACATGGCTCTTTGAATGGTTTTTCCAGCATTAGATAAATCAAAGGGCATCTTTGTACATGCAAATATCCCCCATTTTATTGTGATGGTTGTCTTAAATTAGTCCTCTTCCTTGAACAAAATCTGATTGTAACCACTATATCAATCCAATAAATAAAACCTCTCTAAACCTGCAACCAACTATAAAATTTGTTCCATTGATGGCAATGGATAGTGATCTTTAAGTGAAGCCCTGTTTAAATCATGGAAGTCAACACACAATATAATCTCACCATTATTATTATATACCAGAAAAAGATTTGCTACCCAAGTTGAGTGATTGATTAGAAATATAATAGCTGACTCTATGAACTTGTGAATTTTAGCTCTCATCAAAGGCTCAAGCTTAGGATTGATGGGCCTTTGTATTTGTCTTGTTGGTTTAGTTTTAGCCTCTAACTCAATGGTGTGTTGATCTAAACTTAGGTCAAATCCCTTAAGATCAATATATTTCCATGCAAATACATCAGCAAAACTTGTGCATAACTCAATGAAAGCTTCTTTTTGTCAAGGAGTGCATACCTTACCCAACTTCAAATTCTTACTAGTTGTAATCTACACATTGGCATAGTGCTATTATTTTGTTGAAAAGGATGAATTATCCTTCCTTAAATCATCATCACCACTAAAAATGTTCTCAAGTGTGACCAATACCTTGGGAAACTTGTTTGGTTTTAGTTACACAACCTGATCACCATACGGCTACAAATACTTTGATTGGCTTCTTAAAGAAAACTCAGCCTCCTCTTGCAATAATCTCACAATTTGATTATCATCTTTGAACACTTGCTAATTCTCATGATTATTTGTAACATAGGGCCTTACAACCACATTTATATGTGACTTAATTTTATCACTTTTTATATCAGCTGGGATACTAAATTATGCCCCAATGTCAGCCAACCTATCTATATGCTTATTCTCACCTTTTGGTATTGCTTGAATGTTAAAATCTTAAAAATATTTAAGTAAATACTATATTATATGCTTGTAATATTTAAGAAACAAATTTTTACATACATTTAAACCTCTTACTTAGTGAACCATAATTTCACTATCACCAAAAACTTTCAAGATGTTGACTTTCATCTTCATAACCCACTACAAACCGTGAACTAGTGCCTCATACTCTGCAACATTATTTGAAAAAATAAATTGAAACTTAATAGAAGATAAATACCTTTGATTTTTTTGGAGAAACCAACATAATTACAGCCCTAATACCATGTTTATTCCTTGATCCATCAAAGTACAATTGCCACAAACCTTCACTAGATTCATCATCTTTAACCATGGCTGGAATTGGTAAATCATTCTCATGAAGGCAATACACACCAAGTCATTCCTCTTAAATTAGCTTATAAGTATCATGATAATTAAAATTATAATCCTACTCATCAGGAAAAAAATATGTAAATCCATCCAAAGGTGATCCATTTTATACTCCACTAGTTTATAGTACATCATCTGAGATGATACAGTTAGTGTTCACAACACTTGGCATATATGGCTCCATATGGAAATGTGAAATAGGTTTAGAATGAATCATTAACTTGGTACCATACCTAGTTATGAACATCAAATAATTCCAATCAACTGATAAATATCCCCCAATATTTGAGTTGAATTCCCTTAAAAGGCACATAGTAAAGTAAGGAGGCAAGTCTACCATAACATCCTACTAAATAGTAATATTGGGACAAACATGTAATGTCAATTTTAGATATTTAATAATTCCTACCATATTTTTTGGTGATCCATCCAATTTTAATACCCCCTTAGTGTTTGGATCATAAACAAGGCCAAGCTTGTCTGTAATCTACTTAGGCATGACTATACTACTAGCTCTACTATCCACCATATAGTTATGAACCAAAGTATCACCCACTATCAAAGAAAGGTAGAAACGAGTAGTTTTATTTTATTTTAACTTAGTTTTTTCCACCTTTACAATCTTATTTAATTTATGTACTTGTTTCTTAGTTGGATGATCTGAATTAGTTAAGACAACACCTTCTTTCTCAATCAGTTTTAGAGACAATTTGAGAGCTGAAAGCTCTTAGATGAGCATATATTTTTGTCTTGGGATGGAAAGAGAATCCCAAATGATAATTATAATATTAAAATTATTAATCTAATTCACTGTACTCAAATGAGATCCACCAACCTTAGGTTTCACCTTCTGAAGCATTAATTGCTCACAAACTAGAGGTATTTGATGAACTTTACTAATCTCTATATTCTAATTTTTTTGAGTTATAGGGGTAGAAAATTGTTATTTTGTACTCGTAAAAACAACATTAGGAGTATTTTTAGCATTTTTCACCTCTTTATCCTCATCAATGGCTCTTATTTTAGCTCTAGTTGCAGTTGCAACTTGACCACTTGTATAGTTAGTTTCAACACCCCGAGTAAAAGCAACATGATCATTCACTTGCCAATTTATATTAATGGAATTAGGCTGCCATTAAACTCATTGAGTCTCTCATTGTGATGCAAAAACTTTTATCTTGGTACTGACCTCATTAAAAATAAAACTCTTCTTGTATCATTTGTGGCATAATGATGTTTTATGATAGTAAGGCTTGGTTTTGAGCATCATTGAGATTTGCAGGCTGCCAACCTGAATCATACATCAAGTTGTTTTGAGGTAGGGTGGGAATAATGGATTTTGAAGTTTAAGGAGTATTAAGATCAAGGGTATTATATGGATTAGCTAGAGTTATGGCTCCTTATATTTGATAAGGTGGTCTATTTTCTCTAAAACCTTGATAAGGAGGCCTTTGATCTTTGAAGGGCTAATAGATGGTCTAATTTTATCATTGATAGGGCCTATTAGCCTGATATTATTTTCTCTTGAGTTGAAATATTTCATACCCAAAGGATTTTAACAAGCCTTTCAAGTCTCCTATCTCACTAGCTTGACTAGTAGGGGCTGCAATTTGAGCTTGAGGTGATGGAATAGGAGCTAAGGATGGAATTTGAGGAAGTTGAGGAACTTGAGGCCCAGTATAGATTTAAATTCTATGAATATATGCATTGGAGTAATTAGAGAAAGATTACCATCTTGTATCAAACTATTCTCTACCCTTATTGCAACCTCATAAGTATTTGGCAAGGTAGTACCACCCATTAACTGTATCATCACACTAATGTCAGAGTTAAAGGATTTCAAATAGTATAGGAATGCATTTTTATGGGATAGCCTAATAAAAATAGGTATCCTAGTCCATGTCTTTTAGAATTTGAGATTAAAATCAGACATGAATTCATCAGAAACTCTATTTATGGTAGTTATCTATTCAACTAAATAGAGATGATTAGATTTGTCTTCAAATTGCTTAACTAAGGCTGAACCCAATTCATCCTAGGTAGAAATGGAGTTTAGTGGAAAGTTTATATACCACTATAATGCTTTTAATTTGAAGGAAAAAACAAGAAATCTAATAGCAACAATATCCTCAATAACATTATGGATTGAATAGAGATTAGCTACATCTTGGATATGATCAATAGGGGTTGTTTGATTTTCCCCTAAGAAGAATGGGATGATCTTTAGAGTAGACACCAGAATGTTATCAAACTGGGCTAAATTTAGTGGGATACCTCTATTGAATGGAACAAACACCTATTTTTTATAGTCATTTAGATAGTGGGGGTTATAGTGATTAGAATAGTAGGATAACCTAGAGACAAATATTATTTTTGAGGATATGGGTTTGTCGTACTAAACCTTGATCTTTTATATGATGTAGAAGATAACTCAATGAATTCAAAAGGAATACCTTTGCTAGTTGGCTCGTAGTAACCTTTGGCATTAAATAATTGCCTAAATGATGATATAAACTTTATAACCTGAAGAATTTTTAGCTTGTGGTGAAGATAGATATTCTCCTCTACTACAAATGCTTTTCCTTAGCTCCAAACTTTATCCATGCCAAGGAATAAAGGTCCCACTAGGCATAACAACAAAATTTATCAATCAGACTCACACCCTTATGAAGGTATTTTTAGGCCTTCACAGTATTTTGAAACATGGAAACAATCCTAGTCTATGGGTGGCCTAATCAGTAGATTAAATCTCTAGATTCTAAGGGATAGCTCCCTTTGGTGTATCAATTAGGATATCTACTCTACGCTAAACATTACCAAGAAAAATGGAAGAGGAAAAAGGTAAGAAATAAAATTGAAATGAAATCCTATCTAATGATGGTGATAAACCTATATTTTGGTTCATCCACTCAATTTGAGCTTCTAAATACACTAATTATATAAAAAAGACTAAACTTTCAACTCTAATTGAATCCTATGCATTAGTATTTCATGAAAAAGTTTTATCTAGTGATCAAAGATTGAGGGAAATGTTGGAATAGAACTAATTCAAAGCACTAACCAGCCACTTACATCCACTATAACTTCAACCAAAAGACATCAAACACAAAACATAACCTGCATAATTTGACCAACTAGTAACTAGGTAAGAATTAGGACTTGACAAGGAAGAAAATTCTATCACATATGAAAATTAATGACATAAATACACTATACCATCCCCTTAGAATATGATAAAAGTCATTATATTTGTTTAAAAAGGTTACAAAACTCAATCTTGATATATTCTGGTCTTATCAAAAGAGGGATCCCTTAAAAACGGCTAAAAAGCGAACTTATATAGTAAAAATCATACAAAATCCAAGATATTGGCATTGAAAATAGGAGAGGAGATCAAATCCCACATCACACAAGTCCAACTTGAGCTATTAAAAGATAACACAACCTTCAAATAATATCCTTTTGTCTTATGTCTTGCATGAAAAAGCTCTTTGTCATTGAAAAAGGATGGTGGGTCCATCTTGGAATAATCTCCTTCATGCATGGAAAGTTATGCCAAATATTCAAAAAGAAACTCCACTTGATATGTTTGGAATTTGAGTTGAAACAAAATAAAGTCCTTCTTTGCATTGGAAACAAGGAAATTGCATATTAAGCCTTGTCTAGTCAACTCTAGGTAACTCCATCCTACATGTGAAGATGCTACACTAATCCTTAGGTTAAGAACTTTAGTTTGAGCAAGTTGGAAGTGTTGAAAGCCTTAAATTAACAAGATAAATCAGAATAGATGTGATACTTTAACAAAAATTCAACTCAAACTCAAGACCAATAAACTCCAAATGGCCTCCACTTGCATGAAAAGGGGCTTTGAAAACTAAAGCATGCATGAAATTCCATGTTAAGATCAGATATGCAACATTGAAACTCCATGTTAGCTCTTTGAAATTCCTTAGTCTTTTACTCTCAGGCTCTTTGTTTGGCCACTTTTCCATGGGAACTTGTTTTTAGGACTTTTATTTTGGCATGTATTCCTTCAGGCTATTTCTTTACGGCCTTTTCCTCTGGATAATTTGATTATGGACTTTTCCTTTGGACAATTTTTCTAAAGGAATTCATGTCTTTGAAATTTTTGAAATGGTCCTCAAAAATTTTTAAATGGTCCTCACAACTTTGTTTGGTCCACTTTGTCTTTTTGAAAATGCCTTTTCTGAAGGGCAGGAACCCATCAAATTATTTTGAAATGGAACTTTTTGCTAAGAAAAGTGCCCTTTAGAAAAGTTATTTCTGAAAAAATGTTTGAAACAAACCCTTTGAAAAGATATCCTTTATATTTTTTGTTTTCTTCAATTTCCACAGACAATTTTCCTATAGACTTGATTCTTTTAGCCTATTTGAAAAGTCCCTTCAGATTTGAAAAATGGACCATTGGATTTTGATAAGTTTGGACCATTATCTTTTGAAAATATTGTACCATTATCTTTTTAAAATATTGGGCCATTGGCTTTTTAAAAATATTAGACCATTGGCTTTTGAAAAGTTTTCATTTCCTCAGAATTTAATCCCAAAGGAACTCCTTTGTAATTTTTTCTTGAAAGACCAATTCCTTTGGGATTTCTTGAAATGGATCATTAAAAAAAAATTGGGGTACTTTCTTTGCCAAAAGACCTTTTGAAAACTTTGTTTCAGACTTTTTTTCTGAATGGAATCCTAAGAGATATGAACACTTAGTCCCCACAAAGTCTAAAAGAATGAACAAGTAAAGACTTAGCTAAATAAAATATTTTGCACTTAGATTTTGGTCTGCAGGATTATCCTTGAACACTACTATTAGATCCTCTCCATTTTAAAATTTTATCTTGCTTCAAAACCACCTAATCCATTCATCAAATATTGTGACCCTACTCAACTGTTTAAACTAGGAAAAAGCTGATATGTGGGCCAAAATGGCCAATAGGTCCACCCAAAGCTTTATGGGAACCTTATTGCAAACTCACACTATATGCACTACCTTCCAAAAGAAGAATTATTTTTCTTCCTCCTTCTCATAGTATTCTCCAACCATGTATGCTACCATAACCTGGTAGACTTCCTACTCATATGTGCCCATCTAGATGAGATGGTAGGAATTGGCTATCTATGACACCTTCAAATCATCATTCTATGTCGTAGTGTTGCATGTTATTGACTTCAAGGAAGGGAATGTCTAATGAGTATTTGATTTGTATTTCCCCTTCTGTTGCTATGAGCTGAGTGATGGCTCTAGTTGTTAAATGATAGGGATATCTATGCTAGGTGGTATAGATTGTAAGGGGTTAGCGTGCCTGCCTGTGAACTCTTTTTATTGGGCCACTTCAGTCTGCAACATATCCATTATGATTAATAATGGGAGTGAATTGAACAGTGAGCATGAAAACTCATGGATTATGATAAATACACCCTTCAATAGTAAAGTGATGGTTGTATGTTGACTTAGGTACTACATGAAATCAAGGGGCACTCAGGGATGTGTGGCAATGAGGTCCAGGCACTCCTCCAACCAAGATTTAAACTTGCCCTCATGTGCAAGAGCTTTATGATCATGTGTCTAGATGAGATTAAAAAATTGTTGCACTAGTTAGTAGTTTGTATTTGGGTACACTTGGACCTCCAATAACTTTCACTACATGAAACAAAGGAGGAAGATCAAGAATTGATATTAGAATGTTTGTTTATGGGAAGTGTATCATTTCTCAATTTTATGAGCAACTCTTAGATGAAGTGATTTAGTTGATTAAACTATTTATTTTGATGGATAATTTGTGAGTGATGTTCATGATGCCCTTAGGAATTTTCTTGGTGAACTCAGTCATTTACAAAAATTATCTGGTTATGTACTCCATAAGTATGGACATTGGCTCATATAATATTTCATTGACGGGAACCCTTCTATTTCCCCACATGTATAGATCTTACACTTCTTGAAAAATGGGAGGCATTTTCATCTTATATGGTAGCATAAAATCTCCTCATGTTGGCATGCCCAAATCTTGGGCCATGACCTATATATTATAACAACTATGTCATTAGGGTCAAGATAAATACTACCCTCATTGTACTAACTAAGTACAACTTGGATGATCTCCCCTAGGTTGCCAAATATAGGCATAAATAACAAGTGCTCAAGTTTAATATTTTAGAATCGGTGAGGTGTTTTGAGGGTGAGTGGTTGTGTAGCATCAACTAGATTAGGGCAGAATAACTCTTGCTTAGTTTGATGAAGATAGTCAAATAGTTATTGATCACTGTAATTTATCAGATCACCATGTCAACACCCATAACTTATTTTTGTGCATCTATGACAGCCCTAATTAGATGTGAAATATCCATATCTATGTGAAATTAGGTAATTGGAATGATCTATGTAAATAAAATAGCTTAGCTCTTGAGAGGTGCAACACATGAAAAATATGCTCAAGGATGAAATGCCAACTTGGTGTTTAACTTAGCATTTATAGATTTATCACCTTTTAGCTTCCATGTCTAGGCCATGGTGAGTTATCCACTCATCTTAAATGCACTGGTATCTATGGAAAATCTATATAAAATCTATATTTTGTAGTTATTCATTGGTGCATGTGTGGAGTTACATCGTTATGCTCTTTGGTGTCCATACAAGGGGTATGAGTGGTTGATGTTGATGAGCCATTGATTTGCTAAAGATCACATCCATCAACCCTTAAATATGAAATTTAATTCTAGTGTATGGCCATTATCTACTATATATCTTGTTGATGTGATGTTTCTATGTCTTTCCTAGACTTAATATTTTTTACTCGCTCTTGTTTGAATTTTTTAGTAACACATATGGATCTTCCTATGTATGTCTAGCATACGCAATTCTTGGTCCTTATAATTTATAAATGTTGTTTCTAAAATCATCTACAAAAAAAATATAAAAGAAACACACACACAAAACATGAAAAATAGGGAATTCCTAATCTACATGGTATTACTCAGCACCCACTTAGATTATAGAATGAGATCAATCAACTATTGGTGGTAGGGCTTAAGCCTATAGCCATTTACCCACCTTGGTAACATGGTTCCTTGATGATATCTTAAAACCATAATTTTTTTGAGTTAGGTTATGTATAATATAGGCCCCTTTCCATTGTATCTGTAGCTTACTTGGGAATGTTATAATCAACTATCATACAATAAAATTAGTTAATCCTTATGAAATTATTTTTGGTGTAAGTTCCTATCATGTCATGAGTACTTCCTATGTCCACACTAATATATGTCTAAACTCATCCATATAATTTAGTTCTAATAGGTGGTTAGTAAGAGACTTATGATCTCTGAGTCACATGAACATGGTAATGCGTAGGCTAGGTACTAAGTATTGCATTGGCATGACTGATTTGAGACCATACACCAACTAGAATGGCATAAATCATATATCCCTTTTATAATGTGTGTGATATGCCCACAAATTCATAAGAATTTTATCTTCCCAGTCATCCTACTTGACATCATAGATCTTTGTAAGCATTTTTCCCAATACTTTATTGGAAGCTTTAGCTAAACCATTGGCTTGCGGATGATATGCAATACTTTTGTGATGAGAGATAATAAATTATTTAGTTAGAGCCTTGATGGTATTTCTCAGAAACTATGTTTCTTTATCATTGACTAACTTTATAGGGCATGTAAACCTTGTAATGACTTTTTCATATAGAAACTTTGCTATGTCCTTCACACTATAGCTAGGTATTACAATAGTTTCATCCCACTTAGTAAAATAGTTTATTTTAGTAATGATGTACCTATATTCACTACATTTTCTTGGTGGGTTGATAGATCCAACAAAGTCAATGGCCCATTATTCAAAAGGCTACCCAGCTAATAGAGGATAAAAATACATATCATCTTTCTATAGCATTTTAACCATGCATTGGTAGATGTTGTAATATTGTACAACTCTATGTGCATCCTTGAATAGATTTGGCCACCATAATCCACTTTGTAAAATCTTTCTAGCCATAGCCTCTCCTACAAAATTTCCTCCTATGACTCTTTGATGTGCTTCCTACAAGAGTTGAGGTCGTTCATGTTTTAATAGAACCCTACATAAGATTTCTTCCTTCCCTAAGTGATACAGAAGCCTATTAATGATGGTATATGGTAGGGATTTAGTAAAAAATTGCTTCTTATCATGCTCTTCATAGTGCACAAGAAAGACCCCTTGCTCAAGGAAGCTAAAAATGGCTTCAAAATTTTCAAGAATCATAGAGACATGGAAAATGTGAGCATCAAGAGAGTCTTCTTATAATTATTCTGGCTCTTCACCATTAGGAATATGGCTAAGATGGTCTAGTCCCATATTCTCTCTTCCTAGTTTGACATTTATGTAAAATTGAAATTATTAAAACAATATTAACCATTGAGAGATGCATCCTCTTAGCATCAATTTTTTGACTAGATATCATAAGGATTGATGATCAGTTAAGACTTCAAATGGTGTCACTAGAAGATAGTGATATAACTTCTTAAGTGCAATCACAATGGCCAATGCTTCCCATTTTATAGTTGTATAGTTTTTCTCTATGTCAGATAGTTTACTACTAGCAAAATGAATAGGATGGTCTAGTGCACCATCTCTGGGTTACATAAGCACAATAATGATTGTGATTCCTGAAGCATCCACATGTATGTGAAAAGGCTTACTCTAGTCTAAAAAAAATGTATAGGTTCAGTAACTAATCTATGCTTTAGCTTGATGAAAGTTGCTTGGCATTTTGAAGTATATTCTTGAACAATAAAGATTCTAACAAAGATGAAATGGCTTCATAACCTTTGATGAGCTTATGATAGTAGACCACATTCCCCAAAAAGAGCACACTTCAGTAGAAATAATAGGTGGATGCATACTCAGTATTACTATAATTTTAGCCTCATCTACTAGAATACCTTCACTGCATATTACATGTCCAAGTAAAATACCAAAAGATGTAAAAAATAAACATTTATTCAAATTCAAAGAGATACGTAGAGCTCAACATCATTCAAACATTAGATGCAGCTTAGATAAAAAAAAATTGAATAAGGAAAAGATGGCCCAATCATCCAAATAAACTTCCAAGAAGTCATGAATAAAATCCTTAAATGATATAACCACTACACAAAATAAAATCATAGATGCATTATTAAAGCCAAAAGGCATGACCTTGTAACCCCATTCTATTTAAAAAGTCATTTTGGCTCGATCTTCTTCTAAAATCAAGATATGATGATATCCATTGAAACCATCTATGAAGGAATATACTTCATGTCTTGTGATAGACTCCAAAACTTCATCTATGAATGGTATTGGAAATGGATCATTTACAGATTTATCTTATATTCTTGGGTTGAACTAAATGGGGCTTACCTAATCTAATTTTTACACTAGATAAATTATTCTTGCTTCTTACATTCTATCTAATTTAGCCTTTACTTTTAGCTTCACATTCAAATTGAGCTTATATGGTCACTTCTTGATCAGCCATGCACACTCCTTCAGTTCAATGTGCATCTCACCAAGAGATAGGTCAACTCCTTGAATGTCTAATAATTGAAATATGTCTTGGTAATCCTTCAAAATTTGTAGAGCTTCTAAAGTTTTAGTTTCCATCTAATAGTCACCTATGCTTGACAATTTTAGAACCTCCTCTATTCCAATGTTAGCAACATGCTTTTTGATAGGATGCTAATAAATATTACATTTTTCTTCATAGACATATTCTTGTATCCTCCTTTACCCTTCTTATTTGGGAATTCAGATGTTGCACATCTTTTGTTCAGTTAGTGTTGTGGTAATGTCCTTGAGTGGTTTAGTAGGTCACTTCGGCTCAAATAAATCATTCAGATCTAAATCACCATTAGAATCAAAATCCTCAATGTCTTCTACCTCATCTTGGATCTAGTGACATGGTTGAATTATAGATTGTTCTTCATTATTAGTTGCCTTGTACCTTTGTAGTGCTAAGTTAAGATCAGAGGTTGCATTTTTTTGTACATTAGATTATATTATAGTGCTCAAGACTTCTACACACCCATGGCATAAAAATTACTTGAGTTTTTGTAGTGTATTATGGACTAGAGGATTTTAATTTTCAAACACAAAGGTCCATATAAAATAACTCTTCACTTGATCTTATGCTTGGCCTCCCTTCTGCATTCTTGGTGCATGTTCCATGCTGCTAGTAGTGGAGTGAGAGTATAGTGGAAAATGTGAACCTAGTATTTTAGTACGACACGTTACTAATTCCAAATCTCAACACATTTATGTATATGAATTTTAGTACACTCACCTTCTTGAAAGAATGGCCAATTAGTCTGGATAAACTATGGTAGTTGGAATCTATTAATCATGAGCTCATAAGCATAATCCCATTCTAGCTAGTTATCCTGATGAGTTACCCACCAAGTCATAACAAATCCATTTAGAGTATAATTTAAAGCATTGACCTACTAAATGATGGTTGGAATATGGACTTTCAAGTGTATAATAAAATCATTAATGTCCTTAGTTGCATAATACATAAGAAATTATGACTCATGCATAAAGACCATTTGTATTAGAGTTCATGATTTCATCAAGCCTAGTTGAGGAGGTGGGAATCTAAGTCACCACTGATATATGAATTTGTTTCCCATGGAAAAGTGCTTTCCCTTATTGTCTCTATGTAGTCCTGCATGTGATCATCAACTTGATATAGGAAATCAACTTTGGATCGAGTAGGAGATTTTATAGACATAGAGGCACATTCTTCAATGATAAACTAATTTACCACTGACTATGTAGATACTATTTTGGGCTTCTATTGTTTTTATGTCTTGAATTACTGAGTGAGTAGTGATTGTACTTAAGGTTTGGTATTTTGGTATAGGAAGTTGCATTCAGTTGTGTGCAGAATTCTTAGATTTTCCTCTAAATTCACCTTCATCCAACTAGTTTCTTGTGAAACATATGGAGAATCTAGTTTAGTTGGAATTATGTGAGGCTTATGTACCCTATTGAGAGGGATGATAATAAATTTATCACCTTGATTTTCCTCAAGATGATTGTGCATTGTATTGATAGTCATTTAACCATCATATGCCTATTTTATACCTATCAACATAGGGTAGTGTATTGATGCAATATTCATGTCAATGACTTCAAAGTCACCTTATGAAGATAGGTATACAAATTTGACTATAACATATTATAGTCTACCAATGGGATCAATTTTACATAAAAATCTAGGCTTAAGTTTATTGGGTTGTAGCTTAGGGCCAATCATCTAATAGCTTCTCATGTAGATCGAGGAATCATATTAACTATGCTACCAAAATCAAAGATAATATTAAGGATCTCATAACCAACAACCTCAATATCAATTTGGGTATCAACATCTCATGGATTATTCATCTTAACATACCAAACCAAATTTTCTATCTTTTGTTGCCCATACTACACACATTCTATAAGATTATGCAGTAGATTCACGATGTTCTATGATATATTTTCATTACACAAAGTACTCAAAAGTTTTGATAGATATATACGTGGAGTGGTAAATATATCTTGGCACATAATGTACATGATCTAACTATACATTTTCATGTCTATTGTTATAGCATCACCATCAATAGTATCTTGATGTTGTTTGTTTTTCAACATTTGTGTAGCTTCATACATGAGAATCTTCTTTGTGGTTGGGTCTAGATATTTATCCTATTTAAATTTTTGGATACCTTGATCCTAAGGCATCTCAAGTGGAGGCAACCCTTGTTCCATGTTTTATTGTCATGTAAAAGCATTCAAAAATGCATATTTTTTTAGGATTTATAATTACCATATTCACATTTTAGATGGATTTGTCCTTTATCTACTTCTCTAGAATAGGGCAATCTTCTATGTCATGTTGGTTAAAGATTCTATAGTATGCATAATATTATTCTCTTTATGGGTTCATCAGGCAATTCTATTGGACATGATTATATTCTCCACATAGGTAGCACTGTAGGGGAGGCTACTGGTAGTTATTTCCTCTACTACCTTGGTATACTCCTATGTAACTACAATAACCTCCTCTTTTATTAGATTAATATCCACCTCAATATCCTCTTTATTATTGCATAGTGTTCCAATACTGGTACTATTGATTGTTGTCTCCAATTTCAAATTATTGTTGCATAGCTAGTGTGGTATAACTCATTTGTTATTGTTACATTATAGGTGAGATCTAGGGTGATACATAATAGTATTGAGGAGATGGATGTGTCCAATTTGGTGAAGGAGTGGTCCATCCAGCCAAACCATGAGGCTAATACTACAATCAACTTAGAATCCATTGTGGACCTATTTTTGTTGCACAACCTTTATCAACCTCCGATCCTAGGATTGTTTGTTTCACTGAGGAAATTTGTTACACTATGATTATGAATACATTTTTGGATATGCCCTCTTTAAGCTCATGTAAATCCCTATAGTTATTCTCATCATAGTTAGGCAAATTAAAGAAATTTCAATACATATTCTATGGATCCTTGATATATTAATGCAGAAGGTGGCATTATGTTGTGCCATGCCCTACTACATGATAGAGTTCACATAATTCTATCTTAACTTTTAGATAATCATTTTGGTGGTGTCCTTATTTTTTTCACTCTATACATCATAGATTCAATTTAGGCTTATCAAACTCATGGTATTTATCCATTTTTTTATGAAATCATGTAGTATATTTTCAATTTTAAAATTATCAATAGGGGCTTCTCCATAATATTCAATCTATTTTATGTGTAGTGTAGTAGCTCTGGCATCTACTTTTGTATCATATTGAGTTTGCACAGTGGTAAACCAAATCCTAGTTTGTATTCCTTCAAAGAACCATGTTTCTTTGTATTTATATTTTAAAGCAAATTCTACCCTATTCATTATATTAAATAATTTATGGTCATAATTGTAGATGGATTCTCCAAAAATTTGTCTTATCTCCTTTAGGTCCTATATAATCTGACGAGTGCATTTATTAATCTTAAATTCTAAAATGAGCCAATCCTGAACATCATTTAGACTTAGCTAATAGAGGTATCTTTTGTATATAAACTCTAATTCTCTCCCAAATAGGCACCCTACTAATTCACACTTTTGAAAAGTTTCATCAGTGATGCCCTTAGCTTACCATTTCATTTTTCAAGTTAGCAAGTATCATTCAAGATCCATGAACCCATCATAAATGGATAAGTTTAAGAATAGTCCTATATGAGTCATCATATTTACTGGTATGGATGGATTATTCTACACAACTATTATTAGAGGCATTTACATTATGAGTGATCCTGCTTGCATTCTACTCTACACACCATAAGAAGTGTTGTGTGCACTTTGCTTGTCTGTGCTTCCTTCATGTTATTTATTTCTAACTAATCCTATGGAATTCAAAGCCTGAATAATTTATCTTTTATTAATTTCAATACCCTAATGGGTCATGTGCTCTAAAAATGGTCTTTCCTAACTATTATCCTCCTACTCACCTGGGTGAAAAATTCTACTAGAAAATAAAAGATTAGGCTACAAGGATGCATACACTTTCAGTGAATAGTTATTTCTAGTAAATTATTCTATTATGATTGAACTTATGATTAACCTATGACTTTCTTTATTTCTTTGAGTACTTATTATTCTTCTGATAATACCCTTTGTTGTAGCTACACACTACTTTTATCTTGTATTTGTTCTACTTCTATACTACTCTCATCTTCCTCTTTGTACATCTCATTCTCATCTCATCCTCCATAACCTTTCTCTATCTATTGGCTTTCATCATCCTATATCTTCATCATTCATCCATTATCTCATTATTTTAATCCTCTAACTTATTCATCATTTATCCTACTACTATTTTTACCTATATTCATAGCTACTTGGGTATCCTTCTACCTATTCCATATGTTCTATTGTCATAGTTCTCATTCTAAATATATAATTTTCTTCTGACTCTTCTTCCCTTACATTTCCATTCTAGATTAGGGTTCAAGATTCACTTACTCATCTACCCATCATTCACCATCATGTATACACATGTCCATATGCCTAAAGTAACTACTCCATATTGGCTGGAGTAGGCACCATGGTCTTATCCACAACTAACATCTTCAACAAGAAAGGTAGTCAATGCAAAAAAATTCCTTTGATTCCTTAGACAAAAAATTCCTACATAGATTCAAATGCTATATATCCTTATACTGTGAACTTAGTGATGTATTAGTTTATGGTGGTGGTGACTCAATAGTCTATAACTCTCGTCTAATCAATATTTAAGATCCAAATCTATGTCTAGGTGGTACAAAATCAATTTATATCTTTGAAATAGAATGAAACAATAGATATATATATAAAATACTAAGGATCCATTTGTTACTCACTAAACACAGGCTAGATAACCAAGCAAGGTTGGAAAATAATTAAACTAGTTAAAACTCTCAAATGTTTTGTGTGAAATGAATTACCTAAAGAAGGATCAAAACCAAATTCAAACCATTGTCAAATTAAAAGCTAATATGTAGGAAACCAAGCATTACCATATACTACTATGACAAAACCCACACAATATAATGATGCAACAAAATCTAAAATCCTTGTGGCACATCCATTCAACCATTCATTAACTGATGACAATAAAAGATTTTTAAAAAAATTGTAATGACTTGTAATTTATCTTATTTTTTATGTTATTCCAATGTGGTGCCCTCTAGCTGTAGCTCTCCTTATTCTCATATTCTCCTTAATTTATCCTTGAAGATCCATTGAACAAGCACAATCAATTTCTAAAACTCTATTCCTTATTTATTTTCCACCATGATGGCATCCACCCACTTATCAGCTTCCCTACCATTGAATTAAGACTTATGATTTCTTCCATCACTATGCCACATTACTATAAAAGTTGGTTCCTCACCTTATTCCATTCAAAATGATGTACCATCTACTCCATAAGCAAGTTGCATAAGGTGGAATTTAATGCTAGAATGCAAGATCTTTAGGTGACATAATTATTTACTCCCCACTAATTTTTCTAGTCATTTAACCTATAAGATTTTCCTCCACTAAAATTGGCATCCCACCCCCATATGGGCTAGTCTACAACCTAGGTAAAATGAATGATTCCACTTTCCCATTAGCCATATTAAATTCCACCTTATTTAATAAGTTATTTAATTTGTTTATTATTATTATTATTATTATTATTATTATTATTATTATTATTATTATTATTATTATTATTATTATTATTATTATTATTATTATTATTATTATTATTATTATTTTTTAAATTATTGAGGCTACCATTATTAACTTAGGATAATCCATATCATATACTCAAATACAAATAGAGGTAAATCAAGATCAAAGGCAAGGATTAAACCAATACTACATAAGCCCTAATGACAAGTATATGCAGAAGACAAATGGTATTTAATTCAATGGAAACCTCAAAAAGAAACTTTTACATAAGAACACACGATTGAAAACATGTTTAGATGTTTGTTGTCCTTTATTATCAAATTTACCAGATTAATGTTCACTAATATTTATGATATATTAATGTTCTAGAGTGATAAAATGTTATCAAAACACCAAAAATATTATGAGATGGAGAACTAATACTATAAATCAAGACATGACTAAATGATGACTCAAAATCAATTCACTAACATTGATACAACTACAGTCTTATGGATGAACCCATTTAAAGCAACTTATTAACATGAAAACCCCTCTAAAGGGTCAAAACGTTATACAAATCACTTAAGAGAACAAGGTGTCATGTATTGATGAATTATTAATTAGTGATAAGATCAAGAGAGAAATATATTAGTTAAAAATAATGATGACTATGTCAATCACTAAAATGAAGACACCTCTAATGTTTCCATAATAACCTTAAAAAATGTAAGACATCATGTTAAAAGATAATTTTCATTGATGATATTAGTGAAAGACACACACCCACACACACTCCCTAGGGTGTTCCTATTCTATTCACAACTATTAATGTCCTTATTTATCTCTCCTAAAAGGGTAACTAAAATCAAGGTTAAATAAACACACCATCAAAGGATCCTTACATTAATATGATAATGATCCCATGAACAAGACAAAGAATAACTTGACACACTTGAATCACAAAAACATCTTTCCAACAAAAAGGCACTATTGAATTACGGAAGGGTATTACATTTCCCCCCTCATATAAAAGCATCATCCTTGATGAATTAGTCAAACTTAAGTGGAGTCAATACACCATTATGTAATCAATTTGGTAATATATAAATATCAGTGTTAGAACCTCTAAAATAACATGTGTGCAAAGTACCAAACTTTAGTAGAATCATATAAAATAAAATGCGCACCAACCCATGATGGAAGTACATTGTGTAGTGACACATACCATGATAAGTTCCATCCTTTGGCTATAACATATAGAGAAACAATTAGCATCATTGAGCAATACTGATGAATAATGATAACTATTAACAATTTTTGACTCCATAGGTCAAAAAATTGTCACCCTTATCATTTGAAGGTCTACATACCATGCTAGTTTGATTTGAAAGAGTATATGTCGATCATAACAATTGAAAGGATAATATTAAAGAAGGACTTTAGGTTTTACCAAAATAAGGGTTCTTCTCAAAAGGGTAAAGTCATTTTACAAAAAACTTGAAGGCTATTACAACTTTTAGAGTTCATTTTTTAAAAAAAGCTTGAAGGACATTTCAAAAGTTTTGAGGACCCTTTCAACAATATCTAAGGTCATTTACAAGATTTTTGAAGGGTCAATCATTGAGGAAATGGTCCAATTCAAGTTTTTCCAAAAGGTCACTTCTAAAGAAAAGGGTCCTTTTACAGGTTTCCTAAATGGTTCTTTCCCTTCGGGAAGGTTCTTCATAAAAAGCTCAAAGGGATTGAAATTTTTTCCAAATGATTTTTAAAGTGGACCAAGACAATGTCTAAAGGGCACATTTAATAAGGCCAAAGGTCCATTTTTGAATTCCAAAAAGTCATTACAAAATGCTAAGAGGACACTTACAAAAATTCTAAAGGGTATGTGCCCTTCGAAGGAATCCAATTTCAAAATTCCAAGTGGATCATTTCATTTTTTCTGAAGGGTATGTGCCCTTCAATAAAGTCACTTTGCAAGGAATTATAAAGGGTAGAATCCCTTTGGAAACGGATCAATTACAAGAATATCAAAGGGTATGTGCCCTTCTAGAAAGTCAAAACAAAAAAATCTGATGGGTTTGTGCCCTTCAGAAAAAGACCATTTAGAAAAGTTCGAAGGGTTAAAGTTACTACAGAAAGGTCCACTTGGGAAATTTGAAGGGTTTGTGCCCCTTGAGAAAGGGACACTTTAAAATCCTGAGGGGAAATTTGAAATAAGGAATTCCTTTAGACATTTTATCTGAAGGAAGTTTACAAAGAATTGGACCATTTCCAAAAAGACAAAAGGAATTTTCAAAATGTCTGAAGGAATTCCTTCAAACAAATTATTTGAAATAATTAATTTATAAGGTTTACCAATGGGAAAGTTTTAGCACAAGTAGAAAAAGGAGAGACATTTCTCATAGATAATTTGTCTGTGGGAAAGTGAAAAGATAAAAACCTGAAGACATAGAATTCCTTCAAACTTTTTATTCGAAAGAAATAAACCAAAGGAAAAGGCCATGGAAATGAACAAAGAGAAAGAATAGAAGCAAAACAAGCCATCTAATAAACTTAAGGAAAGTGCATAAAGAAATAATTTTTGAACATTTTGTCTGAGAGACAAAAGTTTGAGAGAAATAGATAAATAAATAGCCAAAGATGAAAACCATAAACAAATGGGCCAAAGCAATACATACACAAGAACAAGAGATGGAGTCAACATGAAATTTCATACAAGTTGAAGTTCATTTGGAGCTGGTTGGTCTAAGTTACAGTTAACTATTTATTGTATTCATGATTATCTCCTAGTCAATCTCATGCATCCAAAGGTCCAACTCAGCTTCAAGTGGAGTTCTCAATTCAAGGTGTGGCATGGCTTTCCATGAAATAGTTTGAATTATCAAAATTGGATCCACCTCATCCTTTAAAATCACAACATGGTGTTTATTTCATGTGTGTGCTCTTGTTTATCTTGTTAAAGCTTCAACATTCTAGTAGTTAAAATAGAATTTTAAGTTCAACATTAGCATTGATTTCTTACAAAGGATATTATTCTCTTATTTCTAGTAGCTCAAGAAGAGTTCCATATTTGGAGATTGGTGTGGCATCATGCATGTTGGAAGTTTTGACTCAAGCTTGAGCCCACCATCCATTTTCAATGCCAAAGAGATTTCATGCAAGGAATAAGACAAAAATAGATTTTAATTGAAGGTTGTGATAGCATAAGTTCAACTTAGTTGATCTTTTATTCTATTTTCAGTGCCATCCTCTTGGATTTTGTATCTTTTTATATATAAGTTAGCTCCTTAGCCTTGAATTGTATCCCTCTTTTGGTAAAATCAAATTGTACCAAATACTAAGTTTTGTAACCTTTTTTAGATTAATAGAAGGCTACTTTTATTTTCTAGAATGTTGGTATAGTGTATCTATGTCCATGATTTGCATAAGTGATAGAATTTATCTTCCTTGTTAAGTCTTGGTTCTTACCTAGCAGCATAGTTGATCAGTTTATGTAGGTCATGTTCTATGTTTGATGTCTATTGGTTGAGTTTTTAATGGATATAAGTGGTTGTTTAGTGCTTTAAATCAGGCCTATTCTTTTATTTCCCTCAATATTTGATCACTAGATAAAACCTTTTCATGAAATACTTATGCATATTAGTCAATTAGAGTTAAAAGTTTAGCCCTTTTCTTGTCTAAATCAGTGTTTTTAGGAGCTCAGATTGAGTGGATAAAATCAAAATTTAGGTGTATCACATTAATTAGATAAGATTTTACTTCAAGTTTCCATTTCCCTTTTCCTAAGATGTTTATAGTGTAGAGTAAGATCCTAATTGATACACCAAAGGGAGCTAGCCCTTAGAATCTAGAGATTCAATCCACTTAGTTGGTCACCCACCACCTAGGATTATTTCCATGTTTTAGTAGATTGTGAAGGCCTAAAACTACCTTCACAAGGGTGTGAGTCTGATTGACAATAGTTTTTAGCACATGTGGTGGGACCAGTAAAGAAATATTTTATATATCTAAAGAAGTTTGAAGCTAAATAAAATTTTTACAAGAAATGAGAGTATTCATCTTCATCACAAGCTAAATATTCTTCAAGTTATAGAGTTTAAAGCATCATTCAGGAAACTCTTTCATGTCAAAAGTTACCACAAGGTTAGCTAGTAAAGGTATTCTTTTTGAATTTATATCTTATAAGGGATCAAGATTTAGGAGGGCAAAACCATATCCTCAAAAATAATATTTGCCTCCTGGTCATCCTAATTTTCTAATCACTACAACCCCCACTACCCAAATGGCCATAAAAAATCAAGTGTTTACTCTATTCAATAGAGGTAGCCCATTGAATTTATCCTAGTTTAATGACATTTTAGTGTTTTCCCTCAAGAGCATCCCATTATTCTCTAAAGAAAATCAAATAACCCCTATTGAGCATATCTAAGATGTGGCTAATCTCTATTTAGTCCATAGTGTTATTGAGGATAATGTTGTTATTAGATTGCTTGTTGCCTCCTTTAAAGGAAAAGCATTGTAATGGTATAGAGAGATTCCACTAAACTCCATTTCTACTTGGGATAAATTGGGTGCAGCCTTTGTCAAGTAATTTGAGGACAAATCTAATCACCTATCTTTAGTTGAGCAATTTACTACCACAAAAAGGGATCCTCATAAGTTCATGTTTAATTTTAACCTCAAATTCCAAAATACAAGGAT
Organism: Torreya grandis; assembly: GCA_037957365.1. Lineage (NCBI taxonomy): Eukaryota > Viridiplantae > Streptophyta > Pinopsida > Cupressales > Taxaceae > Torreya > Torreya grandis. The sequence goes on along the minus strand of JARHVA010001071.1, from coordinate 2,809,239 downwards.
AGAATACTTGTGTTGATAAGACCATCCCTTGAATATGCATTTTTATACTATTTGAAAGCCCTTAATTCTAAAATTAGTGTGATGATATAGTCTATGGGAGGTATTACCTTGTCAAATCCTTATGCGATTGCAATAAGGGAAAAAAATAGTTTGATAAAATATGGTAAGCTTTCTCAAAGACCTCAAATCCTATATTTCTTAAAATAAATTCTATACCATCCCCTAAAATTCCTTAAGATCCATCCTTAGCTCCTATTCCACCACCTCTAGCTCAAATTGTAGCCCCTAGTAGTCAAGCTAGTGAGATAGGAGAGTTAAAATTTTTGATATGATCCTTTGGTAATGAAATAGTGAAACTCAAGAGGTAATAATTTTAGTCTAATATGCCTTATCAACAAAAAAATAAAAACACATATCAGACCTTCAAACATCAAAGGCCTCCTTATTAGGGTTTCAAAGAAAATAGACCACCTTATCAAGCACAAGGAGCCATAACTCTAGCTAAGCCATATGCCACCCTTGATCCTAATTCTCCTTCAAATTCAAAGGCCATTTTTATTACTCCACCTCAAAACAACATGATGTAGGATTTAGGTTGGTAGTCCTCAAATCTCAATGATGTTCAAAACCAAGCCTTGGTATCAAAGAACATCACTATGCCTCAAATGACACAAGAAGAGTTTTATTTTCAAGGAGGTCAGTACCAAGATATAGGTTTGGAATCACAAGGAGAGAATCATCATGTTCAAGGGTATATTGATGCCATTAATGTAAATTGGCAAGTAGATGATCATGTTGCTTTTTATCAAGGTGTTGAAACTAACAATTTAAGTGGTCAAGTTGTAATTATAACTAGAGCTAAAAGAAGAGTCATTGAAGAGGATCAAGAGGTAACAAATGATTAAATTACTCCTAGGGTTATTTCTAAGAGTAGAAAAGAGAAACTTTCTATCCCTATAATATATAAAAATTATAATATAGAGGTTGGTAAGGTTCATCAACTACCTCTAGTTTGTGAACAAGTAGTACTTCAAAAGGTACAACCAAAGGTTAGTGGGTCTCATTTCAGTATAGTGGATTAAATTAAGAAATATAATATCAAAATTATTATGTGGGATTATCTTTTCATTCTAAGAAAAAAGGATAAGTTAATTCAAGAGCTTTCAGCTCTCGAATTGTCTCCAAAACCAATTGAGAAAGAAGGTGTTGTCTTGACTAATTTGGATCAGCCAACAAAGCAACAGGTATAGCAAGTAAATAAGACAGAAAATGTAGAAAAAAATAAGGTAAAATCAAATAAAATTCCTCCTTTTTACCTTTCTTTGATATTAGGTGATACTTTGGTTCATAATTGTATGGTGGATAGTGGAGCTAGTAGTACAGTCATGCCTAAACAAATTATAGACAAGCTTGGACTTGTTTATGATCCAAACACTAAGGGAATATTTTAATTATATGGGTCACCAAAAAATATGGTAAGATTCATCAAAGATATAAAATTGACATTACATGTTTGTCCCAATGTTACTATTTAGCATGATGTTGTTGTGGTAGACTTGTCTCCTTACTTTGATATGTGCCTTTCAAGAGACTTCACCTCAAAGATTGGGGGATATTTATTAGATAATTGAATTATTTGATGTTCATAACTAGGTATGGTACCAAGGTAATAATTCATTTTAAATTGATTGAACATTCTCATATGGATCCATATATGCCAAGTGTTATGAATATTAACTGTATCATCTCAGATGAAGTGCTAGAAGCTAGTGAAGTAGAAAGTGAATCACCTTTGGATGGAGTTCCAGATTTATTCCTTGATGAGTGGGATTATACCTTGCATGAACATGATCCCTACAATCTAATTGAAGAAGGACTTGGTGTGTATTACCTTCATGAGAATGATGCACCAATTTTAGCCATGGTCAAAGAGGATGAGTCTAATGAAGGTTTATGGCAATTATAATTTGATGGATCAAGGAATAAGAATGGAACTAGAGATGGAATGATGTTGGTTTCTCCAACAAAGTAAAGGTATTTATCTTCTATTAAATTTTAGTTTGGTTTTTCAAATAATGTTGTTGAGTATGAACCAATAGTTCACGATTTGTAGTGGGCTAGGAAGATGAAAGTCAACACCTTACAAGTTTTTGGTGATAGTGAACTTATAGTTCACCAAGTAAGAGGTTTAAATGTATGAAAAAATGTGTTTCTTAATTATTTTAATCATATATTATAGGACTTACTTGAATATTTTTAAGATTTTAACATTCAAGCAATACCAAGAGGTGAGAATAAACATGTTAATAGGTTGGCTACCATTGGATAACAATTCAGTATCCCAGCTGATATAAAAAGTGAGAAAAATAATCACATATAAAGGTGGTTTTAAGGCCTTCTATTTCAAAAAATCATGAGAATTGGTAGGTTTTCAAAGATGACAATCAAATTGTGAGATTATTACAAGAGGAGGCTAAGTTTTCTTCAAGAAACCAAGCAAAGAACTTGCAACAATATGGTGATAAAATTTTGCAACTAAAAATGAATAAGTTTCCCAAGGGATTGGCCAAACTTGAGAACATTTTCAATGGTGATGATGAGCTAAAGAAGGAGAACTCATCCTTGTTAACAAAAAAAATCACTATGCTAATGCAAATATTATAGTTGGTAATATTTTGAAGTTGAGTAAGGTATGCCCTCCTTCACAAAAGTAAGCTTTCATTGAGTTATGCACAATTTTTTCTAATATATTTGTATGGAAGTATAGTGATCTCAAGAGATTTGATCCAATTTTAGCTCAACACACCATTGAGTTAGAGGAGACTAAACTAGTAAGACAAAGACAAAGGCTAATCAATCCTAAGCTTGAGCCTTTGATGAGATTTGAGATTTACAAGCTCATAGAATTAGCTATTATATTTCCAATCAAACACTCAACTTGGGTGGTTAATTTCATTCCAGTATTGAATAATAATGGTGAGATTCATTTGTGTGTTGATTTCTATGATTTGAATAGGGATTAACTTAAAGATTACTATCCATTGCCATCAATGGAACAAATTTTATAGCTTATTGTAGGTTAAGAGAGGTTTTATTTATTGGATGGATATAGTGGCTACAATTAGATTTTTTTCAAGGAAGAAGACCAATTTAAAATAGCCTTCACAACTAAGTGGGGGACATTTACATACAAAAAGATGCTATTTGGTTTATCTAATGTTGGAGAAACCTTTTAGAGAGCCATGGATATGGAATTCCAAGGCCTTATTAATAAGTTTTTACTTGTTTATTTGGATGATATTACAATGTTTTCAAATAATGTAGAAGATCACATGGTTTATGTCAAGAAAGTGTTCAAAAGGTGTAGCAATTTGGGGTATTTATAAATCCCAAAAAGTGTGTTTTTTTTGTTCATGAAGGTAAGCTTCTTAGACATGTTTTTTCAAAGCATGGTTTAATAATAGATTCTAAAAGGACTGACTCCATTCTTTCACTTTCCTTTCCTAATCACAAAAAGTATATGCAAAGCTTCTTTGGGATAATCAACTTCATACAGAGATATATTTCAGATTTTGCCATTTTAACAAAGCCACTTACAACCATGCTAAGGAAGGATCAGAGCTTTAGCTAGTCCAAAGAAGGAGTAAACATTTTTGAAGATATTAAGAAGGCCATAGCTAGTGCTCCTATGATTATAAATATATATATCATAAAATATTTCATTTCGTATACTTATGCTAACATGGACACCATTTTAGGCATTCTTATGAAGTAAAATCATGAAGATTTGGAACAACCAAAAGCCTTCTTCGGTCAAGGTTTGGAATAATATGAAATAACTTATTATTTTGTTGAAAATCATGTCTTTCAATTATAATATCTCTTAATAAGTTTAGATACTTGTTTTCTAAAAATAAGATACACCTAATGGTTTCTCATCCAAGAATCAAGGAGTTCCTTTTGAATAAGGATATAAATGATAAGAGAGTTGGTTGGATAACCAAGGTAACGGAATATGATGTGGAAATTAAGGTCACTAATCTGGTTAGAGGCAAAGGACTTTTTGAGCATCTAGATCAAGACTTGTAAGAGACTAATGAGGCTATTTTGGTGTCAAATGATGAAGAGATTGTAGTTGTTCATACTTCACCTTTCAGCTGGTTTCCTAACTTGGTAAGCAATCTCCAACATGGTATTTATCCCTCTAATCTAAGTGCTTCATAAAGAAGATATTTTAGGTTGCAGTCAATCCCATTTTTGCTTATTTATGGTTTGTTGTTCAAGAAATATATCAATGGCATGTTGCTAAGATGTATACAACCAAGTCAAACTCAAAGGCTGCTTAAAGAATTCCATGATGGGTATGGTTGCAGAAATTTTTATACAATAACTACATAAATTAAGATCATGAGAGGTGGGTAAAATTGGCCTATTATATTTAGTGATTTCCATGCATGGGTTAGAAAGTTAAAATAATCTACTATGTTTTTAGGGAAAGTGAAACTTGCATCCTTACCTCTTCAACCAATTACGGTGGATCAGACCTTTTTTCAATGGGGATTATACTTTATTGGTCTCATAGATCCTCCTTCAAGTTTAGGGCATAAATGGATTCTCACCATTATAAATTACTTCACACATTGGAAAAAAGCAGTAGCATTGAAAGAAGCAAATGAAACCAATGTTCTAGATTTCTATGAAGGTTTGCTTACTAGATTTGAAGTTCCTTTAACTATTATTTTTGATAATGCAATGGCTTTTATGGGATTTAGGATCAGTCAATGGGCTATCCAACATGGAATTTACCTCAACACTTCATCAAACTATTATCCATAAGGAAATGGCCTTGCTAAATCTATGAATAAGAACCTATTAAGGATCATAAGAAGGACTATTGAAGATAATCATAGGTCATGGCATCTCAAGTTGAATTCAACTCTATGGGCTGATAGGATCACCTACAAAATATCAATAGCCAACTCTTCATACAATGTGGTATATGGTAAGGAAGTAAGGTTACCCATTTCTCTTGAGTTTCTTACTTTAGAACTAATGCATTAACTTGAATTTTTGAAGAATGAGCCTATGAAGATTAGGTATGCTAAGCTTATAGAGTTGGAAGAGATAAGAAATAAGTCCATGCTAGCCATAGAGATTCATCAAGCATAAGTGAAGAGAGCTTTTGACAAAGGATCTTCTTCATAAAGTTTCATAAAAGGAGATTTGGTCTTCAAGTAGGATGAGGATAGAGATAAACTAGAAAGATACACAAAGTTTGATTCCCTTTGGAGTGGCCCATACACAATCTCTAGCTACAAATCCCATAATGCCTTCCAATTTGCAAAGATGGATGGTGAGGAGCTCCCAATCCTAGTCAATGGGATACATCTAAAACATTGCTATTGAAGAGCAAATCTCCTTATACATAGTTAGGCTATTTTATTTCCTCTAAGTGTTGTTCAAGCATAGTAGTTTCATTTTGTTTTATAGTGCTTATTTGCACATTTTCTTTGTTAGTTATTTTTCATGTTTCATGTGTTCCCCTTATTATTTTGAAGGATGAAGGTTGTCTTATGCCAAGAGAAATTTTACAGTCATGGATCAGATCTATCATTTCTTTGTGAATTCAAATATCATGTATATGGCCAGGTTATTAAGCATAGTAGGCATGCTTCCCAGTGGAGTCGCCAAAATGTTGACAATTTTTTACCCCATATGTCAAAAAATTATCACCCTTATCATTCAAAGCTATACATACCATGCTAGTTTGCTTTGAAAGAGCATATGTCAATCAGAATAGTTGAAAGGAGAAAATCTTAAAGAATGACTTTGGGTTTTAAAACAAGAAGGATTCTTCTCAAAAGGGTAAAGTCATTTTACAAAAAACCCGAAGGCCATTTTAACTTTTGGAGAAGTTCATTTTTCAAAAAATCTGGAAGGCCATTTCAAAAGTTTCAAGGACCCTTTCAACAATCTCGAAGGTCATTTGCAAGATTTTTGAAGGGTTGATTCTTGAGGAAATGGTCCACTTCAAGTTTTGACAAAAGGTCACTTCTCAGGAAAAGGGTCCTTTTATAGGTTTCTCGAAGGGTTTTTTCCCTTCGAGAAGGTTATTCACAAAAATCCTGAGGGCTTGATAATTTTTTTGAAGAATTTTGTACATGGACCAAGATAAAGTCTAAAGGACACATTTAAGAAGGCTAAAGGGACATTGTAAAATTATAAAAGGTCATTACAAAAGGCTGAGGGGACACTTACAAAAAATTTGAAGGGTATTTACCTTTGAAAGAGTGCAATTTAAAAATTCTAAGTGGATCATTTCATTTTTTATGAAGGGTATGTGCCCTTTGAGAAAGTCACTTTGCAAGGAATTTCTAAGGGTAGAATCCCTTTGAAAAAAGATCAATTATAGGAATGTCAAAGGGAATGTGCCCTTTGGGAAAGTCACTTTGCAAGGAATTTCTAAGGGTAGAATCCCTTTGAAAAAATATCAATTACAAGAATATCTAAGGGTATGTGCCCTCCAAGAAAGTTCAAAAAAAAAAATTGAAGGGTTTGTTCCCTTCAAAAAATAACCATTTAGAGAAGTTCAAAGGGTTAGAGTCCCTACGGAAAGGTCCACTTGGGAAATCTGAAGGGTTTGTGCTCCTCAGGAAAGGGACATTTTAAAAACCGAAAGGGAAATTTGAAAGAAGGAATTCCTTCAAACTTTTTGTCTGAAGGAAGTTTACAAAGAAATGGACCGTTCCCAAAAAGACAAAAGGACTTTTCAAAAAGTATGAAGGAATTCCTTCAGACAAATTTTTGAAAGAATTCATTTAGAAGGTTTACCAAGGGGAAACTTTAAGCACAAGCAAAAAAAGGAGAGAAAATTCCCATGGACAATTTGTCCATGTGAAAGTGAAAAGACAAAAACCCAAAGACACAGAATTACTTAGGATTTTTTTTCTGAAAGAAATAAACCAAAGGAAAAGGACATGGAAATGAATGAAGGGAAAGAACATAAGTAATAAAATCTATAGAATAAACCAAAATAAAGTACATAAATAAAGAAGTCTCAGACATTTTATCAGAGAGATAAAATTCCAAGATAAATAGACAAACAAATAGCCAAAGATGAAAACCATAAACAAATGGCCCAAATCAATACATGCACAAGAACAAGAGACAAAGACAACATGAAATTTCATGCAAGTAGAGGTTCATTTAGAGTTGGTTGGTCTAAGTTTTAGTTGACTATTTATTGTATTCATGATTATCTCCTAGTCAATCTCATGCATCCAAAGGTCCAACTCAGCTTCAAGTGGAGCTCTCAGTTTAAGGTGTGGCATGGATTTTCATGCAAGAGTTTGACTTGTTAAACTTGGATCCACATTATCCCTTAAAATTCCAACATGGTGTTGATTTCATGCATGTGTTATTTTTTATCTTGTTAAAACTTCAACATTCTAACAATTCGAATAGAATTCTAAGTTCAGCATTAGCATTGATTTCATGCAAAGGAGATTGTTCTCTTGTTTCCATCAACTCAAGAGGAGTTCCATATTTGGAGATTGGTGTGGCATCATGAATGTTGGAATATTTGACTCAAGATTGATCCCACCATCTATTTTCAATGCCAAAGAGCTTTCATGCAAGGTATAAGACAAAAAGAGATTTTACTTGAAGGTTGTGATATCACAAGTTTCACTTAGTTTATCTCCTCTTCTATTTTCAAAGCCATCCTCTTGGATTTTGTATCTTTTTCTATATAAGTTGGATCCTTAGCCTTGAATTGTATCTCTCTTTTGGCAAGATCAAATTCTACTAAAGACTGAGTTTTGTAACCTTTTTTAGATTAATATAAGGCTAATTTTATTTTCTAGAATGTTGGTATAGTGTATATATGTCCATTATTTGCATAAGTGAGAATTTCTCTTCCTTGTTAAGTCTTAGTTCTTACCTAGCGGTATAGTTGATCAGTTTATGCAAGTCAAGCTCTATGTTTAATGTTTGTTGGCTAAATTTATAGTGGATATAAGTGGCTAGTTAGTGCCTTAAATCAGGCCTATTCTTTCATTTCCCTCAATCTTTAATCACCAGATAAAACCTTTTCATGAAATAATTATGCATATTGGTCAATTAGAGTTTAAATTTTAACCCTTTTCTTATTCAAATAAGTGTTCTTAGGATCTTAGATTGAGTGGATCAAATCAAAATTTAGGTGTATCACCATAGATTAAGATCCTAATTGATACACCAAAGGGAGCTAGCCCTTAAAATCTAGAGATTTAATCCACTTAGTATGCCACCCACAACCTAGGATTGTTTCCATGTTTTAATAGACTGTGAAGGCATGAAACTACCTTCACAAGGGTGTAAGTCTGATTGATAACAACAACCACTATCTGTCATAAACAAACTAGTATCCCAAATACTGATGTTGAACCCTCTAAATATTAAGTGCATGAGTATAAATATTTTTTAAGGTCATACAAATAACTACATGTCATTCCATGGTAAGCATATAAGGTGAAGGATGAGTACCACATCCTGGCAGAACATCAAAACAATACAGTGAAATTCTTAGTAATATTAACCAATACTGATAACCATTATTTGACATATTGTCTTCCTATACCAATTTAATCAAGAATATCATGTCCCTATATGAACATGAATAGCCTCTAGAATGAGAGGTTATGAACCAAAGTCATTATGATGTAAGTCATGCCATCATACATATTTGATATCTACCAATTAAAACCAAAAATCTTCATATATGAACATAAGAGATTGAGTACCCATTTGATGTATAAATCATTCTAAGAATAATAAATTATGAGTGTCAATCCATTGTAAATTTATTTTTTTAAGATAATTTTCTATCCACAACAATACCATCATGAGTAAATCTAAATAACACTAAACCATGTTAAATCATAAAGAAAAATATTGGCAAAATTGAGTCCCAATATATAGTTCCATATGGAACACATGAGTACATGCACTAACTTACAATGCTGAACCAAACTAAACCATATTGAACCATACAAAAACATATTGGGTCCCATCATCTAGCATCATCAGAATAGAACAATACTGCTACTAAAATGACTAAGAAATCACTATGCTCTATTATAGAAACTCCTTAAAGCTCTCAAAATAATCATATCTCCATGTAAGGACCATATATATATATATATATATATATATATATATATATATATATATATATATATATATATATATATATATATATATCACGTCTGATGGGATGGGAAGGATGGTATCATGAACCAGTGTAACCCATCCCCATTATGACTCACTAGTTGTATTCCAAACTACTTTTTCTCTCCCATACCACACCACTAGTGTAAAAATTATACACATTACAAACACATGCAAAAACAACACAATAATCACTGAAATAAATTTAAAAATCAACCGATTATGTAAGAGTAAAACTAGTAATAATGAGACTAAGTGGTCTCAAATGCAAAAGATAAAAATAGAAATATAAATTATAAATTTCCATGATCAGTCAATTGATTAAAATACATAGAGACAAGAAATATGGTGTTGGTTTCAAATCAATTAAAAAAAGTTCAATCAATTTTTTTTTAAATGATAAAACACTAGCAGAATAGAGATCACATCTCGATCACTATGTGACTTTACAAGTCACCCAAAGGGATAAGTAATTAAAAACATCTCAATTATCTCCTAGAGGTAAGAGGCATCTTGATTACCTCCCAAAGGTATGAGGCATCTTGATTACCTCCTAGAGGTTTGAGGCATCTCAATTACCTCTTAGAAGTATGAGGAATGTTGTCTATTACCTCCTAAAGGTAAGATAAATACCTATAAAGTACCTTCCAGAGGTAATACAATAACTATACATCATCATATGTAGTAGTGTCATAATACAAATCAACTGAACAACTCATGTACATAGCATCTTAGTGCTATAAAAGTACTAAAAGTAATCATATTGTCTCACATCCCTGACTGTCATGTAACCAAACTGATGTCAAATAGAATATTCAATAGAGGGAAACCATTTCAAAAACATAATTCATTGAAAGTATCCAACCAAAGTACTATAAAGTGAAAATTCTTTGTGTCTGAGTGCTTCCCACTTACCACTGCCATCCACTATAATGAATGAATTATTAGAATAAGATAACCACTAAAAATCACCACACTTTACATCATAATATCCCATGATAATAGGTACTATTATCTATCTCAATTCACAAATGATGAAACCAAATACAACTAAATTCATTTCAAGTATATTAAATAAGGATAAGTATCAAGAATTCTTGTAACATATCTGGCTAATCAAAATACATGACCTATTCCCTATTTTTTAAATACTACCAACATAAAATACCCTATTAACCATAAATTTTTATTTTGATTTCACTTACTAGAAATGCCTATGCTGACTCTAAGATCACTGAGGCTAGGTAATTAAGGTAATCTATCATAATCTATGATTCCCCATGATGTAATCACCAGCTAAAAGTAGATTACAAGTTCTTATATGATCCAATAATCATGTTTTCTCTTACTCTTATCATAAATTTATTAGGTCAATTGTTGTTTTTAGACTCAACACATATCAAGAAATGCCTCCAAATTTTCCAAATATGAAACAATTTGATTCCTAGCTAATAGTTTTGACTTAATCTAGGTTCTAGAATGACCACTAGAGGAAAATTCACATTTACATAATCTTAGACAAGTCTAATAAATTTAGGAATCATCATGATGAGATAGAAAATTTTCAACATAAACATAATTTAACATAATAAACATGGGTTTGATCAAGGTATAGTTGAGGATGAGGTTAACTCTACACATCACAACTCCACTAGGACGTAATCATACAAATCACTAATATCATTGGGAGATTCAAAAAATAGTTTTGTTAAAACAAAAAAAATGAATGATTATCAACAAACATTCCAAAGAATCACTTATTAACTTACTAAAATGTTACCATTTTCATACTACCAAGCAATAAGATTTAGTTATCATATCACCGAATAGCTAAATAAATAATATACTTATTATTACCACTATAATACTTAAAGGTATGCATCACTTCCTCTCCTTAAAATATCATTTTCATCTCAATCTTACATAATCGATATCATTTTTTTTGGAGAGCTAAAGTCCAAGGCATTATTTATTATTGAATGTATCCACAACTATAGTATGTTATCTATCAATACATGTAATTAAAGTCATGTTAATGGGAGATTTTGTTTAAAAAAAAAAACTCTAACCTCAACATTCAAGATGGGGTAGATGAGTCTAATCCAAACAAGTGAACTATTAATTCTTAACCAAAGGTAAACAAGAAGCTCAGATGTTTTCAACCAATAAGGATACTTATAGGAAAGATTTATCATAATACCTATATCCATAACATTGTAAAAAATCATAAAATCACATTATGTAATCATATTCGTACCATGGTGCAATCTTAGGGAAACCATTCCTCTAATCTTCCTCTAGAACATGATTAATTATTTATGCCATAATACTAAAGAAGTTCATTAAGATAACCATACATCATAATTACATATATAGGAATATACCATCAAATAAACATTACCAAATAATCCTATATAAGACAATATATCACACAATATAAAACATCAACCTAAGGAAAAGACATGCCAATGAAGTTATAAATCCAAAACTCATGGAAAATTTACCCCAAGATCCATCAATATGGACAATAGTTCAACTTACACTCTTAGTTACATGAGAGTGTAAACAAGTATTAATATCATGAGGACAAATTACACAACTTCATTAGCAAATACCAAAGGTAATTCCCTAGAGCTTTCGGTGTTGAACTTAGGCTCTGATACCAAAACATTATGTCCAAAATTCATGAATTAACTTTACACCAAAATCACACCAATATTTTTGTTAAAATAACCACATTGATGCAAACATTAATTGCATACATCTTATGGTCTCATGCCCACTAGCAAGGCAAACTTCAAGGAACACACTCACACTCAAAGTGCATCATTTACAAAAAAATTACTCACCTCTAATATAATCATTGTACTACCCATGAGTCATCTATTTAATCCAAACCATTCATGTTGAAGAGGAATTTTCCAACCATGGTGTAACCAGACTCAATGATCTCACTTTACAATCAAGTCATAGTTCATTAAATTGCCAATTAAATGGCAATGGGAAAAATAAAACCACAAGGTGAAAATCAATTATATTAGTTATTATTAATTCTATTAGTTATAAGGTACCACTAAGAACCAACAAAAATAATTTCCAACAATTTAAATGCTAAATAAACCTAGCATTCCAAATGGGTTTTAATACAAAAACTATCATGCCTGGCATTTTTATGAATAAATTGGCTTCAAAATTGGACCACTAAAAATAGTAAAATTATCTAAGACCACTAATTTTTTTTTTTACAAATTTAAATGTAAAATAAAACACTTAAAACACCTGATTTCACTAAATGACTCAGTTAACTATTTTTAAAACACTGATTTTGAAGTGACTTTGTGTAGCCAAAATAGAATAACACAGGCAAAATCTAGCCAACATCCCTTGTAAATAGGTTCATAAATAGACATCTGATCAATAAAATAGAATGGTTGTTGTTTTGATCTCTCCTATGATAGGTAAGTGTGTTCTAATATCAAAATTTGGAAAACTACTTTATCATTGCTTTAACCGGGTCCATTTCAGAGCCAAATTGGGAAGATTTGCATAGAAAAGTGAAATAAACTATCAATGAACAAGGACCACTAAAAATATGAAATTATCAAAAGAAAATATAAGAGAATGTCTCTCACATAATATCAAGCTAAGGAAAACTAGATACAATACTTAGTTTCATAAAAATCCTCATCCGAACAATAATAATTAGTGGCTTTCAAATTGATTTTATTTGACTAAAATCAACTGACTCAAGACTAGATTTGAACTATTACTCTTCTAGAGGTTAAAAAACCTTTCAATTTTCAATAAGATAATATTTTATATCTAACATGATAATTATATATATAACAATTACAAATTGATAGCAAGGTAATTTTAGAACTTGTAGTATCATCTCAAGGATGTTTTTTAAAAAAGTTACAGAGTAAAAATATTTCAAAAATTCATATATCTAATTAAGTCTCAATACAACTCTTTTCAAGGTTATTCATTCCATTGTATTCAATTATATTGTGTTTTGTCATATCCTACACTAAAATAACATGAAGACAAGTGTCAGTTTTAAGTTGAGCAAGTGAAACCCTGTCATAATCTTCCAAGTTAACCAATCAATGAAAAAATCAAACAAGATGAAACAATAATTATTTATATTTTTTCTTACTTAAGTAACTCATTCAGACTCAAATTAAAGAAATGTGTAGACATAAACACATGTAAACACCAAGAACTATGTACATATTTTCATATTTCTTCATTGTATAATTTATAATAATTCCAACCTATTTGTATTAATAGTTAATAACTATAGTAAAAGAGCATAAAATCAAGGATCAAGGTTAGACCTTCAAATGATAAAAGAGACAATCATGAAAGAGGAAAGGTCAAGTATCAAATAAAACTTATGACCAAGTTATTAGGTAAAAAGTTGAAGTATTCATAGTGAGGAGAGGATGTCTTTTTAAGATGATGAGCTACCAATAAATTGGTATAACTTTGAGAATAAGGCTATGGAGAGTGGGAAACAAAACATGTAGCATTCATCTAATATTAATTCCATAAAACCTGAACTTAGTAAAGGTGGAGAAATTATTCAACTACAATGGAGTCTTTCCACCCAAAAGATAGATTAAAGAAAAGATAATTATTTCTATATAAAGGATAAATTATAGAGATGTTCCCATGCATAAATGCACCAAACGACAAAATTAAAACAAGATCATAACTAAAATCCCTCTCTATCATAATGTGATCTTACTCAAACAAAGTGACGTTCTACACTTATTAACACTAGGAGTCAACAACTTAATGTTTACATCAGCGTAACCAAAAGCTTGTATGGCGCTAAACCAAAATAAGGAATGGAATATTCAAAAAAATTAAGAAGAAAAAATAAAATAATGGTTTTCTGATCTAAAAGGTAAGCTTATAGTTGTCAATCCACCACACTTAACCCCATGCCCATTATCCTATATTATAGCCAACTACGAACATATCTATTTTCCTCCTTTTCACTTGGATGCCCCACACTCTATAATTAAGCCCAACCAATAGTTGTGCCACATTAGGTTACCAACTAACTAAAATAAACTCAATTTTATTTCTGAGTTGCACCATACACTGCTACTAGTAATGAAATTTTTCTTCACTTCTATTATGGCTAGATTAAAATAAAGATAAAAGGCTACTGATAAGGATAAACAAATATATATTTAATATTCATCTTCATTTAATAATAACAATGTTATTTCTTGAAAGTACCAAAATGATATTAAATTAATCTTACTAATGTTATGCCATTTCCAACCATTGTGGCACTACCAGGTCATCCACAAAAACTCTTATGTCAATGTCTTTTTAACAGTGATGCCATTCTCAAGTCACTAGCAAATGATATTTATTTCAATTATTGAGTTGATAATTGATTATTAGTGCCTAGGTAACTAAATATCACCTATAAGCAACCCAAAAAAACATAATGAAAACATAATTTATTTAATACACTCCTCCCCTTATTCTATCCTTAAGGAAAACAAAAAAAAAGTAGTCATAAATTTAAAGGTTTGACTCTAATATTTAAGATCTGAAGCTATGTCTATGTGGTACAAAAACAAATGTACAGCTAAGGAATAGAATGTAGCAATATATATGTACAAAAATACCAAGGATCCATTTGTTATTCACTCCACATAGTCTAAACAACCAAGCAAGATTGGAAAAATAACTAAACTGGTTAAAACTCTAAAATTTTTGGTGCAAAATTAATTACCTAAAGAAGGATCAAAATTAAATTCAAACCATTATCAAATTCAAAGTTAACATACAGGAAACCAAGCATTACCATATACTATTATGACAAAACCCACATAAGGCAATGATGCAACACAAGTCAAAATCCTTGTTGCACATCCATTAAACCATTCATTAACTAATTATAATAAAATATTATTAAAAGAATTTCACTTGATTATAATTTTTATTCTTTTATATGTTGTTATAATGGGGCACCGTCCTCCTCTAGCTCTCCCTTCTTCTCCTATTATCTTTAATTTATTCTTGAAGATCCACCAAATAACCACAATCAGTTTCCAAAACTCTCTTATTTATTTTCCACCATGATGGAATTCACCCACCTATCAGCTTCCTTGCCACTGAATTAAGACATCTGATTACTTCCATCACTATGCCATATTACTATATAATTTTTTTCCTCATCTCATTCCATTCAAAATGATATACCACCTGCTCCATAATCAAGTTGTAAAAGGTTGAATTTAATGTTGGAATGTAAGAGCTTTAGGTGACATAATTAATTGTTCCCCACTAATTTTGTCAGCCACTTAAAAGAAATTCCTCCACTAAAATTGGCATCCCAACCCTATATGGGATAGTCTACAACCCAAACAAAATGAATTATTCCACTTTCCCATTGGATAAATTAAATTCAACTTTATGGTGTAAACAACATGTCACTTCTTCATTAGTCTATGTTCTTTTCTTTTGATGAACTTTTCTCTTATCTCAATGCCAAGATACTAGTTGAGTCACCAATGCTCTTATTGGTGACATAAATCTATATAGCAATCAAGATCATCAATGCAACCTTGCTCATTTGTAAAACAATGTCATTCATACCATGATAGATAGAAATCTTTATCAAGAACAATACAATTATCTCATTTGGATATCATGGTTTACTTGTGACTCTTAAGAACCAGATCAATCCTTCACTGATTGAAACCTTGAAAATCATCATAACATGTTCTTATATCCATCCCAAGTTATATTAGAACTTACGGTCTTTTATCCTACATCAAAACCCAATTTCCTTTATTAAGCCCTTTTGGTCCTTGCAGCCCTGTCAAGAGAGTTTTAGCCTTTATTTCTCAGATTAAAAATAATTTCATCAAGACAATATTATATCATAGTACCCATTATCAATTTATACCATAGATATTAAAGCTATACAAGGTTCCTTTGGAACATCTTCTCCAAATTGCAACTTTCCCTGTTCTTGACTGGGCTGAATAGATCTTCATACTACCCTGTTTCACTATAGTTCTTACATTTTCTTCTTAAAAGGTGTTAAAATAATAATTATAGGTTTTATAAACATATATATGACCTATTAAAACCATTGGATAACATCTTCTATGTATGCAATCCTTTCTCCTTCACAAAATGAGTAAACAGGTTTTCACTGACAGTCTCTTTCACAAAATACAGTCCTCTATATATTTTCATGGACAGAATTTTACGATCTCAAAACATTTTAGTCACATAAATAACCTTATTATCCAACTACCTATTAAATTTCAATTAATTCTGAGCATTCTTTTTAAAGTTATGTGCTCTTTAGTACCTGAGAACACGTTTTTATGAGTTGTCTCATAACTGCAGGTCTGTATTTTGACCATATTTTTTCCACATTGTTCCATTCAATCTAAACAACTTTAATTGGATTCATAACTCCAAGGTTCATCTGCACAAAAAATTTCATAATTTTTCATTGGTTAAATCTTGAGATATACTCATTCTTCCAACCGTGCTTTAGTTTTCTTTCGACACAGGCCTGCACCTTGTTCATTGAACTTTTGCAACATTTTAGTCCTCTTCCTCATCTAATACAATTTTAAACTGGTTTTAAACGTATATACAAAGTTTATCATACATATTTCACTCTAATAAACGATCATTTGTTTCTTAAACCTCAAGGAAGCATACATATACATACACAGCCCTGTACATTTGTTCACCATTGATTAGACCAGAATTCTGCACTTGGGATTATTGTTTACATAACATACACATGTGAATAAAAATACATTTCTTCATAATCAAAATAGATACTTACAAGCAATGATCCATCACTCTATGATCCATATCCATGGTCAATGGCTTATAAGTCTTATTTTCACCTTCAACTTTCTCTCTTCCTTCACTTTTACAGTCCTCTATTTTCATGAGCTCTCCTCACTTTCTTCTCTTTTCTTAATGATCTCTCTCTTTTTTTGAATGAATTATCTTTTGCTCTTTTGAAGAGCCTCCTCCCTAACCTCCACACCTAACTTGGGCTCAAGACAAAACAAACATGGTTTGTAATCTTCAACAATATACCAAGGTTGAAAGATTTTCAACCACTCCTCCTTTATTTGCTCAACAACTCCAATGTAGGAGATTCTCCTTTAACCACTTTCACTCTTTTACTTTTTACATTGAATTTTTACCTTTAATTTTAAAATTAATCCTCATTAACAACATTTTGGAGGGAAAATACAATAATTTGAATTTGAATTCAAACATGAATAGAGCTTGCATGCCTAGTGAAGACTGATCCCAACTTAACCATGTCTTGTAGGAAGATGTATGTAGATGCTCCTGCATCACTTTATTTAATAATTTATTTAATTTATTTATTATTATTTAATTTTATTATTATTATTTTAATTCATAAGGCTAACATCATCAACTCAGGATAATCTATATAATATACTCAAATGCAAATAGAGGTAAACTGAGATCAAAGAGAAGGATTAAACCAATACCACACAAGCCCTAATGACAAGTATATGCAAAAGACACAAATGATAACTAGTTCAATGGTGGACTCAAAAAGAGATATTTATGTAAGAAAACATGAGCCAAAACATGTTTAGATGTTTGGTGTCCTTTATTGTCAAATTTATCAGATCAATGCTCACTAATATTTGTGCTACATTATTGTTTTAGAGATATAAAATTTTATCAAAACATTAAAATGATTTTGAGATGGATAACTGATACTAAAAGTCAAGACACAACTAACTGATGACTCAAAATAAAGGCATTAACATTGATATAACTATAGTCCTATGTCTGAACCTTTTTAAATTAACTTATAAACATATAAACCCATCTAAGGGGTAAATAAGTTATACATAACACTTGAGAGAACAAGGTGTCATGCATTGATGAATTATTGATTAATAATAAGATCAAGAGAGAAATATAATAGTTAAAAATAATGATGACTATGCCAATCACTAAAACTAGGACAAATCCAATGTGTCCAAAAGAACCCTAAAAAGGTAAGACATCATGTTAAGTGGTAATTTTCATTTATGATAACATTAAAACACACACACTCCCTGGGGTGTTATTATTCTATTCACAATTGGCAAGGTCCTTCTCTATCTTTCCTACAAGGGTAATTTAAATCAAGATTAAATAAACACATCATCAAAGTATCCTTACATGAATACACTCATGATCCCATGAACAAGATGAATAATAAATTGACACACTCGAATCACAAAAACACCTTGCCAACAAGAAGTCACTACTGAATTGAGGAATGGTATTACAATCCTTATAACTTAAGATCTTAGGTTTAGGATTATTAGAAGGTTCTTGGAGAGGTTATTGAAGAGATGGAAAATTATTCATTATCTTGAATTCTATCATATTATCTCTATCTTTTTCTTTGGTGGACATAGGAGAAGATTCACTCACAAGAGTCAGTATGGTGTAACTGGGAGTCATAGTCTAAGAAAACTTCTAAGATGGAGTGATCTTGGATTCTTGACGAAGGGTGGGTATGGATTGAGGAATACTTAGAATAAAAATAGGTAGAATAGGGATATAATATTATTATTGAGCTTATTTAGGTTATATCTTTTGATTTTCCCATCTCACTAGCCTACTTTCGATGAACTAAATTATGTATCTTATTTGTAGCCTTTCACTTGTTAGGACATATTGGTTTTATTTTTTAAATAGTGTTCACTCTCCTCTTTCAAAGTGTAATGAGTATTTTAAATTTTGAAAGAGGCTGATAGGAATAAAATGGCCAAGCTCAATTCTCCTATCTATTTTCCTCATTATTTTGCATTTTCATGAGCAGTCAAGGGTCTTGCTCTTTCCTATCTTGAATTTTCCTAGCTATAGATTCTTATTCAAAATTCAAATATTTATGATAGAAAAAGTAATGATATTGAAGCTCATATTATTACTTATCATATTCCCTAATTTGATTCTCTTCCATTTACTTCTCAA